>CM027570.2:20674334-21874334 GCA_015852605.2 Populus deltoides | reverse complement strand
CTCATTTCAGCAACTAATGCCGTTGTAGCGGTGAGCAAAACAATGTACAAATATGCAAAGGGGGGCTTGTAGTCCATTCCATGCGCCGATATTGCTAGCACCATCATACCCTTGACCTCGCATATTGAAAATATGCAAGTTATATCGCGAGCACATCACAAATTTCTTTTTAAGTGTTGAAGAAGTAGTATCGAAACATGCACAATACTAAAAAAAACGCCCATACAAAACCCGAATGTCAACAAATCTCAAAACAATAGCCATTTGTTCTTTATTTGATGCATCTTTGGTCAACAACCAAAATACAAAACTTTGCATCTCTAACTTCTTCACAAATCTTTTCCTCACTTTGTTGCAAGAATATGCAAAACTCTTTTTGAATAGTCGTGAGGTATACTTTGCATTTTTGAGCTTTTTCTAAGACAACATCATCAATGTCAACATTCGGCCTCCCATAAGTCTTATCATCTCTAAAAAATTACCCGATTATTAGAAGCCGAAGATTCATCATGACCTCTAAATGCACATGCTTGTAAGCAGCCATCGAACATTTCAATTGTTGTCAAAGTCGGTTTGGCATCAACACTTTATCAATATGTCTACTTACTTTCATTAAATCTTCACGATTTCACAAGATATTATGTGGTGAAGTGGGACTTCCCACATGCATCAAAAGTGCACATCTAACCCCATCATTAACCCTCTTCCAACTTCTAAAGCCTTCGGTGGTGAATGTGAGATGATGAGGCACTTTGTTTTCAAAGATAAAGCATGGAAAACAAAAATATGCATCCTTTGATGGAGAGTACTCAGCCAAGGAAATTGATCAAACCAACAGCTGAAATCGGCGATCTTGCTCCCGATTCTCCTTGGATACTCGCTAACTTAGGTTGATATGGACCCATTTTGATATAAGCTCTTCTAATTTCATCTTGTTGATTAATAGGATGTCTCCACACTAGAATTCGTAACCGGGACTCGCTCAAGAGTATTAATATCAATTCAACTCTTTGAGATTTGGAAGGGGTTGTTCACTACGATTTGACACATCAACATTGGAAGGAGAATGTCCTTTCGGTTGATGTTTGTTCGTTTGGTTTAAAGAATGAAAGCATAGTTTTCCTCTCTTGTTTCCTTGATTTTCCATTATAATTTATAACCTATTCAAGTAAAAAGGATTAGGAAAGTCGGTGCAAGATGAAAAGATACTAATGCCACAATAGAATATTCATAAAATACGGAATATACAAGGATAAACTAGAGATGCAAACTGGAGATTTGAAGAACTTAACTTTGAAATAACAGAAATTATTAGTCCGAACTACTAGTGTGTTAGCATCATCAAGGTACTTTCATTTTACTCTTACTCTACTAACAATCTATTGTAATGAATGTGAAACATTGAATTTAAAATGAAAAGTCATAGCTTGTAAATTCTTGCCGATGATTTTACACTCTTGTGGTCTCGTATAGATTTTTCTTCAAAATCCAAGCAAAATTATATATTGTTGAGAAGAAAAATAGCTAAAACTCCAAGTTATTTAGAAGTGTAAATTAATTAATTATTTATATTTAAATAGACTTGCTATAAAATATAATTAATTAATTAGTATGAAAGAGAAGATAGGTGGCTAATTAATTAGCATTGCTGTGGAAAGTAAAGTGACGGCTGATGAGAAGTAATTAATTTCTATTGCAAGGAAAAGTGAGACATTAGGTTTGTTGTAAAAGATGCGGAAAATGGGGTGGGATATATGTTTGCTGTGAAACTGTAAAAGAAAGGAAAAGTGTGGGAATAGGCTGTGGAGAAATTTAAAAAACAAGTGGGTTATTAATTTTTTTAACCTGGGCTACAGCCCTCCTTAGCCTTGTAAAAGGCTCCGCCCCTGCCTGGAGTTATCTAGAGTTTCGTTGAATGCATGATCATCAGTATTGTTTTGCTAACGAGCATTAACTCTCTTGCACTTCAAGTGATTTGCATTTAATTTCATTTGTTTCGGCATCTACTTACGTTCGTGGGTGCACTTGTTTTGTGTTTCCTTCTTCTTCCCTGATATTGACTTTGAGGTATGACAGCTCGTGCAGGGAAACGTCTAGGCCACTCCAGTGCCATTTTAGCAGTCCTCCAGCAGTACAGCAGCCAGAAAAGTCAGGGAACTCAGTCAAATGTAGCAAGATGGGGGATTGGGTACCTCATCCTCGCACAGGAATTTATTTTCCAAAAGGCCATGAGTGGGTGATGGATGATGTACCAGAGAATGCAGCTTCATTCAGTCAGACTTATTGGCTGAGGAATGTTGATGGTGTTGAGAAACCAGACCCTGATATACCCCATGACCATTACTTGGCCACCAATCTGTATCCAGTTTAGTCAAGAAGATATAACGAGTGCCGCTGTGGCCCTGAAAGTTATACACTAAGATATATCCTCCCAGTGTTGAACGCTATGAATGGAATAACACAAATCCAAGAAATTACGCAGCCCTTAATTTTCTTTTTCCCGAATGGCTTCTTTGCTGTTACAGCTCTGCAATATTCATATTAATTAAGAGATATATACATGCAGCTTACTTCATGATTACTTCCCAAGGCTAGAACTGATCACAAGGAAAAGAAATCCTTGATTAAGAGATAAATGAATTAGAATTAGTTATCTTTAATTGAAGGAAGTGAATTCTGCTGTCTTTCAAACGAGGTAACCTACCAGCATAAACTTATTGGTCGGTGTGCGAATACGAATTAGTTTAGTGGGTATCAACTGCCTATGAAAGTGAAGGAGGATAGTCATGGCAGGGCCTAGCAAGGAACTTATTCTTCGATCGAGGCAAGGCAATCGAAATCCTTCAAAATTTTATTAGTTTCTCTCAATCTTTTCTTGGTTTAACCCTCTGGTGAATTATCGATGGGAGATTGGCAGGTTCACATGCATCGTAAGGTTTGCAAATCTATTGGAAAACTCAACAATTATGGAAGTATGTTCTCAAAAAGTTCATAAGAGAGCTAAAATTTGAAGGAAAAAAAATGATTCTTTTAATGAAATATGCATTTTTTGAAAAAATTAGATTTTTTTAATATATTTTTTGAATTTAAAAAGTTAAAAATGAGTCAGACAATAATAATAATAAAAAAAAAACAATAACATCCAAATGAAGTTAAAAGTGAGAGGTTAAGTATTAAGAGTGTAAGATAATAGTTGATAGGTAAATGTTAAGATTTTCTTTGTAAAAATATCTTGTTTTTTAGCATTGTTTTTAAAAATATATTTTACTTGAAAATATATTAAAATATTTTTTTTTTTAACATTTATTTTTAATATTAACATGTCAAAATAATTTAAAAATATTAAAAAAATTATCTTTTTAAAAAATTATTTTTAAAACACAAAAATAAAATAAAGGATCTTAGCCTTGCTATATCTCATAACTTTTACTCATTCACCCTCTATGTTTCCACTTTACACCAATCGTCGTCAAAAACGGTTTTCACACGTCTTCGCAGGGACTGTCGGTTAAAATTCAAGGCCTTCGGTTTGGGATTTCAAATGAGAGCTGAAACATAAGAGGGTGGTTGATGGAAAAAAAATAGTTTTAGGGGTTAAAAGATAAACCTGGTACAATTATGGGGGGTGGGGGCAAATTAAGGTTTGCCAGTATTCCACGAAGAAACCACAATAGTCAGAGAGTCAAAAGGTGGACTCACCGTTCATCACGGGAAAATTTCTCGACGGACATTTTCCTTTCCATCTTTATCACTGCATTTTCTTTTCATTTTCCGTTTTTGTTCTGTCATAAATCAAGCACCAACTACGAATCTGACCCCAGACTATGATGCATACTTTGAGCCAGTCCTTAAACTTTGTAATATTTTGATTTTTACACCCAACAACACTATATAATTTCGCTGGTATGTGAATGCCAGGCACGTGATATGTTTTCACAGCTGATTTTTTTTTTTTAAGGGATAGAGATCTAAATTCATTCCACGTAAACAAATTACTTGAGTGAAGTATAGATCAAATTATTTTTTTTTTGTGTTAAATTATTTTTTTATATATTTTTAGATTATTTTAAAGTATTAATTGTTAAAAAAAAATTAATATATTTTTTTTAAAAAATACTTTATAAAACAAACAATCATTAACACAATGCCAAACAAGTTTTCTTGTGCTAGTGGTATCCTATGTGCTTGAATTATTATTACTTTAAATTTTGTTTGTTTTTTTGTTTTAAAATTATTTTTGATAAAATTTAAAATTTTTTATTTTATTTTTTTAAATTAATGTTTTTTGATTTTTTTTATATCATTTTAATGTGTTGATATTAAAAATAAAATTAAAAAACTAAAAAAAATTAATTCAATATATTTTAAAATAAAAAAAAAAGAAAAAAAAAACGGGCTCTAGAAATTAGAATTGTATAAACCAAACGCTAGGACAAGCTGGCATTTGTGAAGCCTACATGGCTCGATGCTAAATTGCAAAACAATTACAGTTTGGGACCTGAATTGAGATCTCTACCATACTCAAGGGATTGTTTCTAAACCAGTCCCAAAATTCTATTACCAAAACCTTTTCTTAATTTTTTTGTGATAAAACTCCATCGTCGTTTCATCTCCTGCTCAGCACCAAGCAACGGTCCCTTCTTCCTTCCATCTCTTTCACTCACTACCAAATATTAATTCTGCATTTCTACGAACCCTTCCCATCTCTTCATAATCCCTCTCCTATTTTAAACTCCCGTTTCTTCTTTGAAACCTCACTGAAACTTCACCTTAATTTTTATCTCCGATTTTTCCTTTTCTTTTTTATGCTGCCGTTTTAGTGGCAAAAATAAATAAAGAAACCGGATCGTGAGCTTCGTGGTGCATGACGAGCGCATCGGAGTTATTTTATCAAAGAAGGTCCCGCGTGAGCCGAGCCAATACCGATCTAGGGCTCGAACCTTCTCTCTCTGACCGTAGTTTTTACCAAAATTACAATCGCCGCCAGCACCATAATCATAATCATAACCATCGTCATGATTTGGACGGCTGCGATCCTCTCCGCAGACCCTCCCACGTGCGGACCCCCTGCCACCGGCTGTCATCCGCATCTGTAAGCAACTGAATATTTTTTGGAGTTTTAGAGTTCAAGAAACGGGAGCTTAAATTATTTGAGTACTTGACTGGTAACTTGTAATTCTACTATTTCTCAAGCACTAGTAAATACACCAACATAAAAAGCTGCAAAATTTGTTAAATTTGGGATGTGATTTAAGTGGGTATTTAAGGTGATGTTTCTTTTATTTGTATTTTCGGAAGTCTAAAATCTGTAAATCACTGTAACTTTAAGTGCATGGTCTGGTGGTTAAGTAGTTATGTTCGTAGGACATTTTCATTGCTGTAATCAGTGTGGCAATGCCAGGATACATTCTCTTTAGCTTATTGTTGTATTGTGTCTGGCTTGCATAGGAACGTGCCTCAGCTCGACTGGATCAAGATGCCGACCAGTTTGTACCAAGCAACAATCTCACCGCTGAAACTTTAAGCAGGCCAAGAGTGACTGGAAATGGGAGGCTTCCTGGAGCTGTGCTACTAGCAAGGGCAAGGCTTCTTGAAAGGTTAAGAGGAGTGTCACTTTCTGTAAACAGGTGATCCAATTTACCTGTTGCATTCACTGTATGATGCACTGAGCAATGCATACATAGTGGTATTTGAACCCACCACAAATTAGCAGCCATCGATGCTAATGATGGTAACCTCTGGCATTTGTTACATGTTGATGCCATCCCATCATGTATGTGCTGCTGCCACCACGATTATTGTGGCTGCTGCTTTTGGTCCCATTTCTTATGCCACCCACTACTACCACTACTTGATGTCTTGCTGTAACTCGGAGACACCTGTCTAATTATGTCACACGACACATACAACGTGGATCTGGGTCATATTTGGGAGAAATTATATAAATCATATCTCGATTCTTACCTAATAATTTAAACTTTGCTAATGCAAGCGTGTTAGATCATGGATTTAACTTTAGGAACTGACCTGTTTATTTTGGTTTCTGACCTGTTATTTTGGTTTCATCCAGGCGAAGTGGCCCAGCTTCCTTTGGCATCTATAACAGGGAGTATACGCTTGGTGACGAATTGAGGGTTGTTGATGCAGGAGCCTGGGGAACTGACATTTCTACAGGGTTGTTTGCTGGAGTTTCTCCTTTCAATGACTCAACCTTTCAAACCGAAAGACCTCACACCCTGCAGGAATCATGCAAGAAGAAACCGCCTGGTCTAACTCAAGATGCCCTTCAGTGTTTGCAATCAGAGGTATTTAGCTGTTTAGGGAAGGGTATTGAAGGGGGTTCATCTCAGGTGTCGCGGGATTGTAGTATATGTCTCGAGAGTTTCAGTGAAGGAGACGAGCTTATTCGTTTGCCCTGTGACCATAGATTCCACTCTGCTTGCCTGGATCCCTGGGTCCGGAGTTGTGGGGACTGCCCATATTGTAGAAGAGATATAGTTGTAAGTAATGATCGACAAAAAAAAAGAACATGAAGTCATTTGGAAGCAGTCTATTTCATTGTCATGAATTCGAATTCAACTGCATTAATTTTGTTTAGTGATCTGAATAATTCCTGGTTAATAGAATGCATCGGAGTTGAATGGAAAAGAATTGAACATAATTGATGTTTTGGTTTAACATATTGTAGTCTGAACGATAAAGATGTTCGCATCTTTCAACTCTCTAGCATCCTTCCATGGAAGCTTATGATGCCGATGAATTTAATTGGCCAAGATTTTACTAGCACCCCCTGCATTTTTTATCTGCAGTTGCAATTTTTCGTAAGTGATTTAGCTCGGCATGTTTTTTTTTTTTTCACGTTATTTCTAAAAAGATAATTACCAAATTATGGAGAGCTTATGAAGGTTCATACGAATAGCTAAACTCTTTTGTTTAACTTAGATTAATTAAGAAGACAGGTTAGTAAATTTAAAATTTATCCACTAAACTGGGTTTACCAAATAATTGTTTACCGCCCGAATATTTTTATTCCAATAAAAAAAATTGATCCTATATGGAATATACGGAACATGGTACTGATTTGCTAAATCTAATTTTTAGGCTTTAAATTACGCAAAGCTAGTGCCCACCTTGGTAATTTTTAGGGGTTTTTATCTGGGGGCAATTCCAGCTTCGAAGTCCTAGGTCACCAGGCGAATACTCCATGTAAAGAAACCTTAATGCCTGTCGTCTTCAAATTGCCACTGCCACTTAAAATACCAGGCAGCACCACTCAAGTTTTGATAACTCTCGTTCGCATTGAAATGGCTTGCTCTTCCTTCCTCCTTGGCCCACCAGAGATTCACCGCTGCCCCCACCCACCATTACCATCGCAGCCTCCAAAGAAACGCCACTTTCTTCAAAACAACTAACAGAGTCTTCTTTGTGGAACCCTCAAACTGGCATCCCCTCCCTAACCCCCTGGAATGACGATCCAAGTACCACTCTCAAGCTCATTTGCCATCTTGGGTTAGCCTTCATCAATGGCAAACCTAATAACGATGCATTCCTTACGTCAGTTCTTTGGCTTCATGAGAAAGATTTTTAACTTCCTTGAGTCACGTATTCTCGCAGCCCTTGCACAACATGGGTACCTGAAAGATCTTCCTGAGATCTTGTATCGAATCTTGAAGTTAGAGATGGAACGTAAAGCTTACAGCAGAGAAGGCCCTTTGTTTCAAGAATCGAGTGTGAAAAGTGAGAACCGGGGTGGTGAAACTGAGATGGATAAGGAGAAGAGGAGGGTTTTGAGGAAGGGGAAAGATATGTCTTGGGCTAGAATTGCGGCTCTTTTTCACCTCGAAGTTGAAAGATATCAGTATTTGCACATCAGCATTGCAGATACTGATATCTGAGAGGTGATTTGAGTTTTCCAGCAAGGCAATTCAATGGAGTGACAATGGTTAATGGGTATTCAAATGGTTCATTGGCAGCATTGCTGGAGAGAGGTGTGGTTCCATTGCTAGAACATTTGGTGAGATTAGTCAGTCCTGGTCGTGTTATGAAATCAGCCATTTCTAGAGAGTTGAATGGTATATAATTGGTGGATAAACAAACACTCCTAACAAAAAACTTGGCTTTCAGTTGTATGTCCACGATATTTTGTGCAAATCTCTTGATCAAATTCCTCTTCTCAAATAGACAAAGCTAATTTGATGTAGCGTTTGCTCACATTAGAGTTCACGACTAGAGAGAACAAATTAATGAAATCATGTTTTCTTAGAGTTTCCAACTAAATCCTTCTTGCTAAGAATATAAAGAGATAAAGGTCCTTAGACTTATTGCCAATGTTTCCGATGCTTTGATCCTCAGTTCAAGCCAGTTAATCCAATATGACATCAGATGCTTAGTGATTATTTGTCCTTGCGTATTTTTGAAGAAATATTTAGAGGCCACCGCTTGTTTAATTGGATGATAAGAGTATTGAGCTTGCATTCTCGAAATAAATGACAATTCTTTGCTCATTGAAGAGATGAGCTGAAACTTTATGATCGGCTAGAAGATTCGTATAAGCCAGAGTTCGTTGTTATTCTCCAGAATTGGGGCCTTCTCAGATCATGATTTGGTTGTTAGATCAAATGGATAGGTTCTTTTGCGTTTCTATATATTACATCAGACATATATTGTTTTGTAGTTTTTGTCTCGTATAGTTTTGGATTTTAGTGACAAGATTGAATCATTTTATGTTTCATGGCCATGGATTCAACTGCAGAATCTGGAATTTGATATGATTTTTTGGAAGAAGAAAATGTAGCGGGGTTCAGTGAACAGAGTTCTTTAATTTTCGTGATGGAACGGAGGAGCAGGGAGAACTTGATTCTGAAATAACTAGTCAGAGATTATGGAATGCAAAAGGAAGTTCTTGTGCATATAGAGTTCGCATTCGATTGCAAAAGGAAGTTCTTGCTCCATTGCGCTAAAGCCCTTGAGGAATCCAAAGAGATTCAAGCTCCAGTCAAAAGGCAGGGCTTACTTAATTATGTTGCCATGAAAGCATACAAGAAGCTAGTGATGGAACCTGATGAGAGGAAGAAATCCAAACAATACTTGAAGATTGTGGATAAGTAATGGAAGTTCAGTGCATATTATATACTAAAAGAAATTAAAGAGAGTGAGGGAAAGGCATGGAAGCCGAGAGAGAGAGAGAGAGAGTTAATGGACAATCTATTTTCTTCGTTTGAAACTTCGTTTTTTTCATATCACAGGAAGCTTACAACATCACATATATATAGAAACTAAGATATGCAGCCCATGACCACATATTTTGGTCTTACACAGAGGAACTACTGGAGAAACTTCAACATGCATCGCATGCAGGCCCACATCTTGACTTTGCATCTCATGCTATGCACTTACTTAGAAGATACGGAAAATATAATGTAGTTCTTTCAAAGATCTTACTGGAAGAGTGTCATTTTCAACAGTAAGTATAGAACATGGACAGATGATGATGGAATGCAGCTCCCTCGCCCAAGTATTCATTCTGACGAACAAGAAATCTGAAATTGAAGAGCGCTACTGGCAGAGACTTACAGAATTGTTCTCAAAGAACGAGAAGTTGAAGAGTTGTATTGCTGTATGTGATACTTCTGAAGGCGTGAGTGGCACAATTGTGGACGAATTTGGTGTCTCTATGGGCTATTAATTTATGAGGTTATCTATAACCCGTGGAGAGAAAAGATTTTCACATTCAGTGAACATCCTAAGCTCTGCAAGATCAATGTTCTTGATGGGAGATTATCATTCTACAAATGATTGCACACAGCAAGAGTAGATTTTGACAGAGAAGAGCTCGGCTCCAGAGATGGAAAAGATTTTAAGCTCTGCAATTAGCAGGGATGAATTGAAGAATCTAGCTGTGATGGATTGATGAGCTGATAAACTGAACAGTATGTGTTAGCTCAAGATTTTTCATTTTCAAGTTCAAGTACTGAGTTTTCCATTATTCTTTTATCTCCTAGCATGGTCAATGGTTTCCCTTTTCTTTTAGCAACACTGAAAGTTAGGCATGCTCTGTTTTTCTTTTATCTGTTACGCATCATCTCTGATCAAACACTTTATTTTCAAGGAATATCGAGGATGAAAACTATGTGAAAAATGAGGATAAAAACTATGTGCAGGGAAACCGCGAGCAGGAAAGTTGTGTCCAAGCTCAAAATCCACTGGCTACCTGCCAAATGATTCATATTCAACATTGAACCGGTTCAGCCGGTTTTCAATTATATCCGATCTCTCTCTCTCTCCCTTTTCTTCCTGCAAAATAAATAAAAAGGTTTTTGTCTATGTTATAAAGTCTGTTATTTAATTTAATTTTATTACTGAAAAAAGAAGAGACCATTACTGGTTGCTTGCATTGGCAGCACTAATCACGTGGTCACTGGCAACCTGGAAGTATTATAAAAGATATAATTGACCGATTGTAAACAAGAATGTCCTGCGTGTAATTAAAGTCAGACAACACGTCAATTAGTCTTTTAATCTAGTATTTGACACGTGTTCTACCTGAATGAGATATTTTTTATTTATAAAAAAATTATATATACTGATTTTTTCTCAATGTATTTTTATAATTTAAAAAAAAATTATGTGAATTGAAAAGCTCACGTGTATATATAATTAAATAAATTGAAAACTATATATGTTTATAAATAGAAAAAAATCATTAATAATTACTAAAAATAAAATTAAAAAAATCAAGAGACATGTGTAGATAAAGATGTTTAACCTTGCAAGACAAGATATTTAACTGATTGTGCTTCTTGAATTTGTTTATTAAAATTAATTTTTTATTTAATTAAATGATAATATAAATTGCCATACACATTAAATTGATTGAATAAAACAAAATAATTATGAATAATAAAAATATTGAAAGTAAATATTTTTTATTTAAAAAAATAAAATTCATCTATATAAAAGATTAAAAAAATTTATAGATAAATAAGAATAATATTTCCAAAAACTAAATATACACGGCACCATTAAAAAAAATCTCTATAAAAAAGGCTAAATAAAAAAAATTCAGAGAATTTATATTAATTGAACCATAAATTTAAAAATTATTTAAGAAAAAATAAATTCAAAGAAGATATCAATTAAAAAAAATTAGAAAAAAAATAATCCAAATGTTATGGCTTAACTCATCAAACATGTGCTTTGGGCTATAGACTCAACCAAGTTTAATAATTTTTTTCTCTAAAATTTCTATTTGACCTTGAAAAAAGTGCCAAAAAACAATCTAGACTCTTAGGTCATTGTAAGGAAAAGCTCGAGCATGTGGTGGTTCTTTAAACCCAGACCTGCACACTTGGGCTTGGTTATATTTTTTTTTTATTTTTTAAAGGGGAATGCAGGTCGTTCACCTCTATTTTTTTAAGAAAAAAACACTTGCTTGCTAAGACAAATGACCTGTCGTTTGTGAGCCCATATTCCGGTCACCATTATGGTAGTTGGAAAATCAGGACAACGCCTCTTTTAGTAAAAAAAATAAGAAAAAAAAACTCAATTTTTAAGTCATTCCAACCTCAAAATACCTCACCGACACCCTTATAACACCCAAAACCATTATGTCAACTCCAAATACCTAAAGGAATTGTCCAAGAACCCAAAATCATTCAGGGTAAGTTTTGGCTTTCTCAATTTAAATCTAGTTTTTATGCAATATTAAAGCCCCAAACAACCACTATAAAGCTCCTTTCATCTCTAAGAGCCTGTTGACACCAATAAAACTCATTTTGGTGGGCAAAAATAAAGTGAATAGTAACTTTCTCTCTCATCACCGAAATCCGACAACATATTTCTCTAACAAGAGATTAAAAATAACATAAATAAACTTATGAATCGAAAGTGATTTTTTAAAATGTCAAGAGGCCTAAAACATATGAATCATGTTATTTTTAAAGATCGAGGGCCTACGTGTATTTTGCATAAAGTCTCCGGTACACCACTAATGTTGGGCGTCTTTTTCATTTTAGTTTCTATTCTTTTAATTTCATCATTAACTAAAAAACCAGAAGTAATTAGCCTTCAATAAAGATCAAATCACACTAGATAAATTTTGAGAATCAAAATAAATTAGTAGAAAATGAATAGTAAATCCATAATGTTTTATGAGTGTATGAACAATGCCCAACTACAGTAAAAAGATAACGCGTCTTAGAGTTTAAGATTTTTTAATTTTTAATTTCAGATATTATTTTGGTTAGTGGTAAATCTGGACTTTATTATATGTGATTAATCACATCTGTCCACAATGACATCGGATTACCTTTTTTTTTTACTCAAGCATCAAGTTGTAGTGGAGAGAATCCATATCTACCTTGTGTGGTGGGAGGAAAAAAAAACCACAATTTCAAGAATACATACAAGTTAGTAAATTAATAGTTATAGAATATCATGACACGATAGCTCACATCATGAATATATATACCATGTATCCCACGTATTATGACAAGCTCACAATTTTTTAAAAAAGTTTTTTTATAATTTTTTTTACTGGAAATATATATATATATATATATATATATGTAAAAGAAAAAAAAACTAATTTAGCCATAACTCTTTGTGCTCGCAAGTTATGTTTAACTAGAAAACGGATAAAAAGAAGGATCGTTCCAAGAAATTTGGTGCTAACCCTAGTTTCCAACATTTATTGGTCATGTCTAAACCTTAAATACACATTGGTCCAAAATCTAGGGTGTTTTTTTTATAATAATATCTTGGTCCTAGTTCAAAATTTCATGTCAAAAGTCAATGAAACGACCCTGTCTAATTTCCTGTCGCAATTAAACAATAAATTAAACAAGCACGACTTGTAGACTCCAAGAACAAAATCAAAGGGCAGCAGAAAATGTGAATAATAATGAAAAAATAAATAAAAAAAAATGAAAAGCAACAAGAACGTAAAAAACAAAAACGAAAGGAACCGGAAGTTGCTTATGGGGATAGAGAGAGAGAGTTAACGCGGAGTGTACACCAAAAGCAAAAACCCAAAAAGCTTTCCCCCAGTCGCTCTCCTCCTCCACGCGTTATTATCTCTCACTGTCCCTTCTTTCCTCGAAGAAAAAAGAAACCCTACCTCCCAATATTTATTTACACATAGGAACAAGAAGCCCGATAAACGAAAAGCAAAAGAGACGTCGATACA
Source organism: Populus deltoides (assembly GCA_015852605.2). Taxonomy (NCBI): domain Eukaryota; kingdom Viridiplantae; phylum Streptophyta; class Magnoliopsida; order Malpighiales; family Salicaceae; genus Populus; species Populus deltoides. Next base: position 21,861,148 of record CM027570.2, on the reverse strand, counting down.
AAGTTCCCGAACCAAAGAAACCAAGAGCATTCGAAGTTGCTAAAGCAGATGATGTTGAGATCGTGTTACAGACCGTTGGAGAGGTGTTTTGGTCGGGTAGCAGGTGGTGGTGGTGATGGATTGATGTGGCATGCGGATTTGAAGCAACATGCTTCTGGTGATTATTCAATAGCGGTTGTCCAAGCCAATTCTAATTTAGAAGATCAAAGTCAGGTTTTTACGTCTCCGTCCGCTACTTATGTTGGTGTTTATGATGGTCATGGTGGTCCTGAAGCTTCCCGGTTTGTTAATAAACATATGTTTCCTTTCATGCATAGTGAGAATTCTCTCCCTCCCTCCGTCTTCCTGTTCAATTATCTTTCTTAATTTTTTTTTATTAGGATGTTCTGCTATGTTGTTTTCTTTTAGTTAAGTGTTTTCTTATTTTAATGATCATGATCATGGTGATTCTCTTAAACCATGAATTTGTTTGTGGCCTTTTGCTTTCTTTAACTTTTAGTCTAGTGGTTAAGGACTCAAGGCTGAGGTCCATGTTCCATAGAAAAGAAAATAGAGTTTTTATTTAATGAATCATGTATTAGCTTGTTCTTTATTTTGTTCTAACTTTACTTGTGTGTGCGAGTGCGGTAGGATGTATTGATGTCTTTTCTATTCAATAGAATGAAATTCGATGTGGGAGGTTTAGGTTTGCTTTTATGGGATTAACTGTGTTAGTGGTAGGATGATAAGATGTAGAAAACTGAAGTTTAAAACCTGCATTAAACTGCTACAGATATCTGGTTTTATTGAATTGGAGCTTCCTTATTCTCATATTCCCCCAATTGAAATAGAAACTAGAGAATATGTGATAAAAATAACAATTTTGACAGCCAATGATGTGGACTGGAACGACCTGTAGGCAACAGACTTCTGTCTCTGTATCATTTTCTGTCTAAGATGTTATCTTTGATTGCAGAATTTGCTAAAGAGCATGGGGGGTTATCAGCTGATGTCATAAAGAAGGCTTTTAATGCAACTGAAGAGGAATTTTGCCATTTAGTGAAGCGATCATTACCTTTGAAGCCGCAGATTGCTTCAGTTGGATCATGTTGTTTGGTTGGTGCAATTTCAAATGATGTGTTATATGTTGCAAATCTCGGGGATTCTAGGGCAGTTCTTGGCCGAAGAGTTGATGAGGATAAGAAAAAAACAGTAGTGGCAGAAAGGTTATCGACTGATCACAACGTTGCTGTTGAAGAGGTGAGAAAGGAGGTTGAGGCACTTCATCCTGATGATTCACATATTGTAGTCTATACTCGTGGAGTTTGGAGAATTAAGGGCATAATCCAGGTACAGTGGCTTCTTGTTGCTAGGCTTGTTTTCTTCTTCTTGTTTTTGCTTGTTAGTTATGAGAATTCAGCTTATTGAGCATTGTTTGTGTTGGGGAATAATGCATTCATTGATTGAGGGGCGAATATGTTTCTTCCTCTCCTTTTCTTTGAATGTCTTGCCAGGTTTGTTTTGAGTTAGTTGGATAACCTTCATCTTAAAAACACCATTTGCAGTGTTTGTTTGACATAAAGTAATTGATCTGAGGATGGATCAATTCTAAAGGTATCCATTTTTATGTTTGGTTATCTTATCTTTATATTTTGCTTTTGCTTTATGATAGGCATCTGTCTATGGTGGAAACACTATAGTTAAAGTTGGTCAGAGGGTTAGGTTCATGCTCTTCCAGGAATCTTATTCTCTGTCTCCTGCTCTACCATTTCATGCAATCAAGTGAAACAGTATAGTCTTCCATGCATGAGATGTACATGAAAACCCCTGAGGCCTAACAAGAATGCTTATGTAATTACAGGGAGTCTTGATCCTCTCTCTGTTTTTTTTTCCTTTTCCTTTTTGTTTTTGACTTTTTTCCATTTAACTTTTCTAGACACTAGGAACATCATACTGTGATCTTCTGATTAATGAACTGAAACATTGTCTTCTGTTGTTACTCGACTCCCTGAAGTTGTGGAGCTGATCACTAACTTAACGCATGTGGTAGATGAGGGTGGAATAAACCTTTCCTGTTTCTTTTTGTCCTTTTCAGGTATCCAGATCCATTGGTGATGTGTATCTGAAGAAACCAGAGTTTAACAGGGACCCAATTTATCAGCATTTTGGTAACCCTATTCCTTTGAAAAGGCCAGTAATGACAGCAGAACCTTCCATTGTTTTTAGAAAGTTGAGGTCAGAAGACTTGTTCCTGATATTTGCTTCAGATGGTCTCTGGGAACAATTGACCGACGAAGCAGCTGTAGAGATTGTTTTCAAGAACCCTAGAGCTGTGAGTGCTGTCTTTGACTTGCATGTTTTGCGTACTTTTTGTTGCAACTCTCATCGATAGCTTCGATCTCAGTCCTAATTTATACCTTGAGAGGCAAGTTTTAGCTACAATGGGATCATTGGGAATGAAATAATTGAATTCCTTTTTCACACCACAAGCCTGGTTGAGCCCATGAAAATGCAGTAGCGCTGTTAAATCTACCCCTAGCTTGCAGACGTACCATATTTTTGTTGAACATGGACATACTTTTAGAAATAGGATATTCCAGACTTCTGAAATTTTAAGCAAATGCATTGACAAACAAACTAGATGTCATCAATGTTCAATTGTATGGAGTTATTTATGCCAGTCCAGATTTTGCTGTTTGCTTGACGATCCTATGGGCTGTTTGATACCTGCAGGGGATTGCCAAGAGATTGGTTACAGCTGCTATTCAGGAAGCTGCAAAGAAAAGAGAGATGAGATATAATGACATTAAGAAAATTGAAAAGGGAATACGAAGGCATTTTCATGATGACATCACTGTGATTGTAATTTACCTTGATCACCAAAAAGGTTCTTCCAATGGTAGATTAAAGAACAATGCCATTGGCTGCACCTGCGCTCCAGTCGACATTTTCTCCCGTGACGCAGATCAAGCAGAGGCGGACATGCTTCAAACAATTTCTTGAACAAAGAAAAAGAAAAAACCCTCTGAAGGGTCAGCACTGACGTCTTGATTTCTTCAAGGTATATTGAGATGGGTATGGTATGCATATGGATGATGCACATAAGGAATTCAAAGTAGAAAATACATTTATGTGGATAAGGTTATCAATGGATAGCGGGTTCTGGGTATATACTCTAGCAAGTGAAGATCTAACTATACTTTCTTTCGTTCTATTACGGATTGGATAACTTCTCAGAGATTGTAGCACTGATTTTGTGCCTTTTTGTGTTCCAAATTTTAGAAATTACAAGTCTTGATTGATTGATCCTTGTCCCATTACGAAGTTTGTTCAAGGTATTTTAACAGTTTTATGTGGCAACTTGCGCTACTTAACAGGGTACAAAAGCAGTGGAATGCGTGATTAGCCGATTCTTGTTTCCTAGGATCCCTGCACTAATTAACATATATTATTACTTTTTTTTTTTTAAAGAAAGAAATGTATGTAGAACAACAGATCTCATCAGCAGAAGACTCCTCTAAGCAAAGTAACAGTCAAAGCTAGTGTTCTCTTTAAAGTCCTTGTAAATGAGCAATGAAACTTGATCGGCATGCATGTGCACTTCATGTACCAGCATGTGAGAGCTATCCACCATGAGCAAGCAACTCGTGTGGTGAATTTCACTGGCCTTACATTATCGTTCGCCATCGAATTGGATTCCTTGTGGCGAGAGCTTCTCGTTGAGAGGGCGCGTGTGCCGTTGGGAAGCATTTGGCAGCCCATTTTTCTTTTTCTCCTCCCTCTTTTCTCTCTCATCTCCGTCAAATTCACGCTATTCTGCCATTAATAGAAAGTGTTGTTTCAAATTTTATCATCAGATCTCTATCTTTTTGCTTTTGAATTATTTTTTGAATTGATTTTATTTTTTAATTTTATTCTTAATTATTTGTTTTGATTTAGTTCTTATATTAAATCTTATCCTTATTTACTATTTGTTTCATATCATTTTCTTAGTTGATTTTTTTTATTTAATCTATTATTTAGATTTTTTTTAATTTTGATATTTTTTTATTGTTGTTATTTATTTTGTTATTAATATTTTTTTTTAATTTCATCACTCAACATTTAGTTAATTAAGATTTTAGCTTTGTGATTTTTTTTAGCATATCTTCTATGAAGTAATCCTAGCCTTTTATCTAAAGTCAAGAGTTTGGAAGATAAGCTCAAGTTAGATTTCGACATTTTTTTTTGTTCTTTTGTTAAAATTGATTTTTTTTTTTAGTTTTATATTTCAACATTTTATTAATTGGGGGTTTGACTTCGTGATCTTTTTTATATTTTCTATGAAATTATCTCAATCTCATGCAATGTTTTTTTTCGTTGTTTTATTTTAATTGATTTTTTTTTAATTTTTCCCTCGAGCATTGAGTTGATTTGAGAATTGAGCTTTGAAGTTTTATTTAATTTGTTTTTTTATGGGGTTATCTTGATCTCACAATTAGATCAAAGATTTGACAAGTTAACTCGGATGGACTCGGGTTAGGATTTTTTGTTCTTTTTAAAAATTATTTTTTTTAATTTCACATTTTAACATTTTATTTACTAGGAATTGAGCTTCAGATTCTTTTTTTATTTATTTTTATATAGAATTATCACGTTCTCGTTTATTTTTTTTCTTTGTTACTAGATAAAATCATGAAAACCTTTTAAGAATATTGAGAGAATATATTTTCATAATATTGACAAGTATTTATTTTTTTAGTTAAACATTGTTATTTTTTTATTTAAACTTGTTTACAATTTATTTATTGTAACTGTTTTTCTTATAATTATTTTATTAAATTAATCAAGCTAAGCCAATTGAATGAATGAATAAATCTTGATTTTTTTTCTTGTTTCTTTAAAAATACTTCTGTCACCTAACCATCAATTTTTTTAAAACATTGATTAGAATTTAACTTGGCCGGTGACGTAGCCAACATCAATCTACTTCATTGTTATCCATGTTACCAAGAAAGACACGGTCTCTCTCTCTCTCTCTCTCTCTCTGTGGGCGAGTTACTTTTTTTCTAGTGTGCCAATGGCAAATACAATATCTATATATTAAAGAACCCGGCCCAGTCGAAATCCTTTTTTTATATATATTTTATGCTTAATGCATAGAAAAGCACAGTAGGAAAGGAAATATGGTTTTGACAACCACTCTGTTTTTGGCACTGTGGCAATTGTTTAAGCCAGTCATTATGCAAGTTGTTTGAGGTGGAAATGGATCCTCCAAGATCTTGCTCCTCGTAAGGATGACTGTAAGCAATTCTCATTGATAAGACACGTCACATAATTTCCAAGATGGTCACGGTTGAACGAGTTCCACTGGGAGTAAAAGGGTGATGACAGGCACTTACAAGTTTTTCGTTGTTAACAAGGTTTCCATGATCATTCTTGAGGATAGAACAGTACAAACTACAGAGGACCACCGAAACACACTGTTGGCATTCATGTTTCTGAATTAGGTTATAACTGTGCTTCACAAAACCAACAAATGGAATTTAAACGCCACATCACGCCTGCACATCATCTAGCTGACTTTCATATCCCAGAAGCATAGACTTTCCATCAATTCAGCATTTATATATAGTTATACTTTTTGTTTCACCAGCTATATACACACTGCACACACATCTAGCTACTTTCAGTATATATCCCAGAAGCCAGAACTTTCCGAAATCACGCATCATCAGCTAATAAATGGCCAATTAGCAGCTCTCCTGGCCAAACCGTTCACTCTTCTTTCTTTACCACGTAGCTCGATGCTCAAGAACCTAACAACATTACATGGAAAATCACATCTTATCAATGAAAATTAAAGGCCATCTTTCATATGACAGTAAAATTTTGTCAATATAAATAACACCAACTCAGGGAAAGGGTAAGACAGGTTTAGGCCAAAAAATGCTTTCACAAGGAGATTCAGAACTAAGTTCAACTAACAAAAGAATACATATAATATATGTGGCCCATAAGAAAAAAACAACGGCAGATATCCCAATTCCATTTTTTCAGAGAGACTATTTTCTTCTTGAGTAAATATAATAAAAAAATGCCATCTTCTTGTATATTAAGGGCATCAAATTATTAATCACAATGACGAGAAGTTGCAGAGAAAATTTTCGTTTTCATAATCACCAAATGTTAATGACACAAAATGGTTCATATTTGATAGAGGTATACATACCTTGAAGTCAGTAACTCCGCCTTCCCCTTCTTTTCATGTCTTGTCCGGATCCATGCTCAGCCCTCCAAATGGATGTGTTCATGAGTACTTGCATATCTTCAACCTCCAAGAGACGTTGGGAAGCTTTTACAAGATCATCCATATCAACCATATCTCCATGCCTAATCAAAACATGAGACAGATAAGAAGAGGGTTGCCTATGACCACTTGGCTAAACGTTCTGATAACCTGCCCTTTTCCTCCCTAGAAATATGTGGATCAAGCTCGTGAAGACTGCTTATGAACATGATTGCATCATCCCGATGGTTATGTTTACAGTATCCATCGACAACTGAGTTATATGTATTTTGGTTCGGTTTACAGCCATGCTTGATCATGTATTGCACAACATCAATAGCATCCTCAAACATTGAATCAGCTGCATAACTTGCAACAAAAGTATTATAAGTGATTACATCTGGAACAAGCCCAGATTCCCTCATTTCTGAGAATATCCGTGAAGCCTCTTTCATCCTCCCATTTCGGCAATATGCAAAAATTACGGTGTTGTAAGAAATTATATCTGGTTTTATTCCCTTTGCTAGGATTTCTTTCAAAACTTCTTCTGATCTCTCAAAATTCTCTGATCGGCTGTGCATATACATCAAACTATTGTAAGTTGCTAAGCTAGGAGTGAATCCACTCTCATTCATGAAGTTCAAGATCTCATTTGTTTTGGTAAACATCTGCCTCCTGCCATATATAGAAAGCATGGCATTCAGAGTACTCAAGTCAGGTGAAAAACCTTTTCTCTTCAACTCCAGGAATGCAACCTCAGCTTCTACCAGTAGGTCACATTTACTATTAACTAAAACAAGGGTCTTCAAGAGTACGGCATGGGGTTCAATTACACCAGAGCATATCTCCTCCGCAAGAGCAAGCATCCGCCCAATCTCCTTGCCATTGGCATAAGCATGAAGCAAAGAACAGTATGTCAGCTCATTGGGCTTGCACCGACCATCTTTCATTTCAGTGAATATTTTCTCTGACTGTTCCCAGAGCCCTCCTCGAGCTAATGCTGCCAAAACAGCATTATAGGTGGAAAGATCAGGTGTAATCCCAGCTTCCAGCATTCTCTTGTATATATCCATGGCTTGGTCAAATGATCCACAACGGCTGTACGCACTGATTAGGGTGTTGTAAGTGTCCCTCTCAGGTACAAAGCCAGCCCTCTTCATCTCCTTGAAAACTCCAGACACTTCTGAGTCCATCCCATTTTGCCCAAACACTGCTAAAAGGGTATTCCAAGTAACAATATCTGGTACGCAACAGGAATTTTTTATCTCCTCAAAAACCTTCATCATTTCTGCAAACTTTCCCCTGTTACCATGCATCTTAATCAAGGCATTGAAAGTACAAATATTAGGTTTGCAACCCGCTGCTCTCATTTCAGCAAAAACCCTCATTGCAGACTCGTCCTTACCAGCCCTCACAAATCCTGACAAAAGCGTAGTGTAAGTAAAAACATCCAGGTTAATCCCACTTTCAACCATCTGGTTTTTAAGCTCCATTGCTTCTTTCAACAGACCATCTCTTGCATAGGCAGATATCAAGGAATTGTAAGTCACAATGCTTGGTGAACATCCATTAACCTCCATTTCTCTTAATACCTCCATGGCCTCCTTAGTCCGCCTTGACTTCCCATAAACATCCAATAACGCATTATAAGTGACCTTGTCAGGCACAAAACCCATCGATTTCATATCCTTGAAAACCGCAGCAGCTTCTTCATGCAAAGATCCTCGTCTACAACAAGTTATAAGCGTATTATATGTATACTCATCTGGCAAAACTCCAGCATTCTTCATTCCCTCAAACAGACCTTTAATCTTATTCCAAGGCATGCCCATTTTCCCATACACATTCAAAATCACATTATAAGTAATCAAAGTTGGTTTGCACCCTTCTTCCTCCATCTTCTTAAACACCATCACAGCTTCCCTATACCTTCCATTACTAACACAAGCAGTGATTAAAGATGTATAAGCATAAACATCAAGTTCAAACCCATCTTTATGCAAATCATTCAACAAAGACGCTGCCACTGAAACTTTTCCTTCTTTACCAAGCATGCTAATAATCACAGCCACAGATGAATTACTCAAAACAGATCCACAATCATTCCTATTCTTAAACCACACAAACACACTCATAGCCAGGTCACGTTTTTTATAAAACCCTAAACCCTTAATAACACCCAAAACATCATTACTTAACCCCTCCTTGCCACCGCTACTTAAACTCAACTCTTCTTTATGGTAATCAAGTAAAAGACTCAAGATCTTATCTAATTCACTGCTTTCAAAAGATGGGTCATTTAAGGAATCAAGAACTCGCTGACCTTGAAGGGAGAGGCGATGGTGGGTCCAGGGTTTGCCACGGTTGCTGTCACGGGCCTTGCCAATTCGGGTTCGGGCTCTTGGGATGGGAAATGGGTCAGGTTGGGTTTGTGAGGTGATGGGTTTGGAAGGATCAGAGCTTTGCTTAAAAAGGAAGTCCTGCATAAGCGGTGTGCCATGCTGAGATGGTGGTGAAGTGGGCGTTGTTGGTTTTAGCTGTTGATGGTGGAGGTGAGTTTGGATAGGGAGTGAGGGTTTTGTTGGAGGTGGGTTCGAGAGGAGAAGAGGCAGAGATAGTTTCTCTGTCATTTTTAGAGTGAGAGGGGGTTGGGTGAGTTTCAAGGATTATAAGTTGGTTTTTTTCGTTGAGTTTGTGTGGTGTTTCGACTTGATGGCAAGATTTTTTTGTGCGGTCTTTTGACTGGAGGAGCATGTTGAGATACTCAAGGCGATTACCTCTCTCAATGTAGTGGAGGTTTGCAAGGTAGCAGACAAGAATATCTCCCAAAAAGCTAGCTTGCCATGTCAGCAGGAGTTGACTATCTGATTTGGAGGAGAGAAAAAAGTGGCAAAGAGCAGAATCGCTTTAAGAACACTTATCCTAATCTTATAAATTTGAACAAAGAAATTCTCAATTCATATCTCAACACGGGCACTCATGCTCTCGAATTTCAGAAATTTTGAAAAGTCTAAACCTAAACATCACGATGGGAATTTCTCTAAGCTGTTGGGACTCGAGATTCAGAGGAAAGCATTTCACGCATGGACTCCCAAAGAGAAGTTTCGAGTTCAAGTCTATCTCCAATCTTGTGCGAGATACACACACTCACTTTAAAACGTTTGAGAAAAACACTCACTTTAGATTTCTACTTTAGCCAGAAACTGGTTAATGTTGAGGAGCATAAACGCAGCGTCTACGAGGAGTGTTGTTTTTGCTGTGTTTAATAAAAACTTACTGCTATTTATTGCACTGTGAACAACACCATAACCGTACATTATTTATATTGTGGATAACACTGAACGTCTGTGAGGGGTGTTATCCTTGTTGTGTTTGGTTAAATATTATTGTTGGGGGTGTTGTATTTTCTATTTTATATGTAAAAAGTTGTTAGATCTAATTTAATAGCTAGACTCAACGTTATTGAGTTTGGTTTGAAAACGAAGCTCAATTCATTTTTAAAAAAATTTAAAGCGTTGGGTTTTGCTGGCCAACAAGATCAAGATCTAATAACGTTGGCCTCTAGGACCAATAATTAATATTCTCTTAACGAAGGGTATGACTATGGCTGGAAATCAAACTCTTCCCTTTCAATTCAAGTCGGTTCATTCATTAGAAAAACCGATTCTTGACCTACTACGACTTCAGTCATGTCAACCGAATCAGAGAAGCTTTTAAAGAAGGGGCAGGGGCTAATCTTCTCTTTTCCGTTAGGTGGAAAGAAAAAGACAGATGAAGAAGAAGTGGCTTGGCCAACGAGAGAAGGGAGCTTTCTAAGCAACTCAACCATGATGAGCCGAGTACCAAACCCTTTCTTACCATTCACTTAAAAAACTTACCTAAGCAATTGACCGAGGAGAGTGAGGGGGAAAGAAGGCATTAGACTGTGTTTTACGGTAAAGAGAAAATTGAAGTCCTGCCTCTAGACCCAAAATAGCTTTTGGTTGAATTGCACATCAGGATCTAATGGCTTTAGATCTGGCCTTAGTTGGACTTATTAGTGTTGGATCTTACCTTAATATTATCAATTCTTGTCGGGTCTTGCTCCTAACAGAACCTCATAGCTTAGGGTTTGGATCCATTAAAATTGAGTACTATTCTAGTAGGATCTAAAATAGCTTTGGGTTTAGCTGTACAGTAGAATCCAAAAACTTTGGATCTGGCCTCAGCTAGACTGAACAGCGTCGGGTCCTGCCCCCAACATGAGCCATCAGCATCAGGTCTTGCCTCAGCATTACCAATCAGTATCGAGTCCTACCCCCAACAGGACCCCATAGCTTTGGGTCCGGACCTATTAGAGTTGGGTCTTGTCCCTTCAGGATCCAAAATACATTTAAATCTGGTTGTCTAGCAAAACCCAATAGTATTGGATCCGACTCCTAACCATAACCCAATAACATTGGGTCCGACCTTAGCTAGACCCAATTGGGTGCTACCAACAGGACCGACACTTTAAATTTTTTTTCTTTTCTATTATGTAATTTTTTTTATACAGTAAAGAGAAAATAAATCGATGGGAGTTCTTTTATATTATACAAAAATTAAGTGATAGATAATTTTTTTCTTTTGATGTTGGGTTAAATTTTCTTATTAAAACATGTTTGTTTTTGCTTTTCAAAAATGCTTTAAAAATATTGAGAATTTTTTATTTTATTCTTTAATTCAAATTAATATTTTTTTATGTTTTGTATTATTTTGATGTGATGATATAAAAAATAAATTTTAATTTCTTTTTTCTTATTGAATTTTTTTTCATATGGTAAAGTAAAAATAAATTGATGAGAGTTTCTATATATTCTACAAAAATTAAGTGATGATAAGTTTTCTCATTTAAAGTTGAGTTAAAATTCCTTATTTAAATATGCTTACTTTTGTGTTTATAAAATAAGGAATATATTTATTTTTGTGTTTATAAATAATTTTAAAAAATTTTAATTTTTTTTCTTTACTTCAAGTTAATATTTTTTTTTCTCTTAAATTTTTTTCTTCTCTCTTATGTAATTTTTTTTTTGTAAAGAGAAAATAAATTGATAAAAAAAAATTTATATTATATAAAAGCTAGATGACAAATGTAGTATATGCATAATTTATTTCAATAAAAAATAAAGAACTCTAAGGAGGAAATCCCGAGTCCAGAGGACTTGCAAGAGACGCTTGATAATTTGAGGTAAGTTCTTCAGCTTGTAGATAAGAGCTACCTAAATGAATAACAGGTGCCAGTTTGACGCATGCAAAGAAAATATATAGCCAGAACCACAGCTGTTGCATCCATGATTCAACCTAAATTAAGATTCATCAACAGAAGCATAAACTGCAGACAGCAATATCATCTTGAAAATCCTACTATTTAGGGGATCCATAAGCAAAATCCTTAACAAGGCTAGTTCTGTAAGCAAGTACTAAATTGAACTAAAAACAGAAATTGCCGACAGCAGCAGGCATAATTTTGGCTATTATCATCAACAAAAAAGATAGCCCTGCCACAGGAAGGAAAGATGATCCACGAAGACTGGAGTTCATCCCCTTGAACTTCATTTGAGGAAGTGAGGACTAATCAACCCAGCAATCTCAAGAAATCCGACCTGGTCTCTACCAGGAAATATCTTCTTCAACTTCTCATCGCAAATTATGTTCTTCTTGTTACTAGGGTCCTAAAAACGTTGCAGCAAGTTCAGTCAGCTCCAAATTTATGATATAGTCATATATGCATGCATTATAGATGTTCTATGCAATGGCTCAGAAGCAGCTAGAAGAAGAAACACCAAGTCCTGTTTTTCTTTCAACCAAATTATTCATCCGGAAGTTAACCATTATAGTGAAGGGCAACAGCTGCTTGAAAATAACATGCCAACAACCATTCCCCACGATGGCATCATAATTTTATCACCACTGCCTGGCATTTTCACATTAGTAAAATCTAGTGACTTCTAATTCAGCCACGTACATAACATGCTGCGTGTGGCTGAATCAACAGAGAACTACATCCCACATTCATGTACTATAGACTTGAAATTATTCGGAGTCATTTCTCAAACTTGACGCTATCTACAAAATCATGTCTCAACCCAAATTCATGTGATAAAATCCGTCCCTAACATGAGAGATGCCCTGTCCATACATCATTGTATTCAACAATAATCATCAGGCCATGTGAGTAACTCAACTCAACATGAGATAAAACCTCACTAAAGATAATACTCAACTCGAGATATAACAGCAGATAAGCCTAGTCAGCATAGAAAGAGATTTCAAAAACAAGTAGATCCAAAAACACATGACATGTAAGAGCAACAAAAACACTCAAGCAATCACGCTACGTCCCCGTCTTTTTTCAAACCAAGACACCCTATAAAAAATATAAGGTCAATCTAAACATTCAATGTATCCGAGTCTAATCGGATATAGCACACTCAACAAAACATCATGGATCCTGAAAATCATAGATGAGGCATAAAAGATAGCAAACAAACATTACCCAAAAGCCCACAACAATTCAGCAGCCAAACAGGCCAATAGCATTATCCAAAGCACAAAACATTTTAGAACTGAAATACGGTAATCGCATAACCCACGCTTCGTTCATAGCAACCCATAACGGAACTGGAACATTTCCCTGACACCGCCACAACCTTATCCACAAACATGACACATCTCCTGCTAATTAATTAAATAATCAACAATATAAAAACCCATGAACAAACACAACCCACATTTTACCGTCTCAACACAACCTTATCCAAACATTTAATTAAAAATTACGCACAGAAAATAATACGAACCCAAAATTTTAAATAAAAATGCCGAATTTTAATCAAAATATACCTGAAGATTGCGCTCCTTTATATGGGCCCAGATAAGCTTGAGAACCTGGGTGCGAGAGACCTCAGGAGCACCAACAAAGTCTGCCATTTCAGGTGAGACTCGCCTCGGCTTCATTATGCCGCTGGGAGCGCGGTTTCCAGTCGACGCCGTAGCGCAGGTAACAACAGTACGCCCCATGCGCAGGTTAACAGGACGCGCAGCCAGAGTCCTGAGAGAAGGAGAGGATGTATGAAGTGGAGGCTTGAGAAGCGGCACCGTTTCGGTGGATAGGAAAGGAAAGCAAGTCCTTGAAGAAATTTCCATTTGAAAATTTTTTTTGGAGATGCTTAGGTTTCTGAGAGAGGAGAGGGCTTTGAGTTATCCTGATTTTTTTTTCTTGTTCTTTTTCAGCTTCTAATTTTGGTGTTTTGATAGAATATGAAGGGAGATATCAGATAAGGGTTTGTGTATGTGAGTGAGTGAGTGAGAGAGAGACAGAATTTGGCTGATCCCGCCTTATTCATGACGCAGACAGTGTTTATTTCTTACGTCGAAAAAATTTAAATTGTTTTTTAAATTAATTGTTTTTGTCTTTAAATTATTTTAAAATAATATGGTTGAAAATACATTTCAAAAAATATAAAAAAATCAATTAAAATAAAAAATATTTAAAAAAACAATCATTATTATAATTTCAAATATTCATTACTTTATTTTTTAACCTTTTCAGGATTGTTAAAATGACTTACATGCCCTCTATTAGGCAGGTTCTGTAGGAAGGATCATGTGATATTTGTTTTTGGGCAAATTTTGAATTTTTTTTTGCTAAAATTGAGGGTTTGTACTTTTGGATCATTTTGATGTCTGATATCAAAAATGATTTTTAAAAAATGACATACAGCACCAAGTGTGATGACATGAGAGACATCCTCAAGTAATATGGGCCGTAGGAGGATGGATTTGGGCTGGGCATATAAATCCAGTTCGGCTCCTAAGAATTTTAAAAAGAAGTAAGCCCATAAATGCAAGTTGGGCTTATGTAACAGACAAGTTGACAAGAAGCTGAGGACTTTTTCTATTTTGTCTTGGGGTTTTTTTTCAAGGCAAAGATAGAGATGTTGATGGACACCTCGGACCCAATATCACTGTATATCCATAAGCTTACCCAAATACAAATAACCCTATCTGACCTAATACGACTAGAAGCCAAGATTTGGACTTAGAGGCTTCTTGGTGGCCCAACAGCCCCAAGACATGCGCTCATGATTCAGGCTTAGGGCCCATACCCTGGAGGGATAAGCCCATGAGGTGGCCTTGGGGTTCTCCGATGGTCTATTATGTTCACTGACCGGTGAAAGCCAACCGGGATCATGTATCGAGTCACGTTTTAGCCAAATTGATCATAATTAAAAAACGCAGTACAGATTAAGTTGCTGTTGAAACACATTATTATAAAGCTAGCCTTCGATTAATTAAGAGGTAGGAAGGAGGTCAATTTAAACACAAGGAAAGGAAACTAATGGGCCAACAAGAGGAGGATAGCACGTTACCATCATTCATCTAGCAGGAAATTCTCGTTAAAGTAAACTCGGCCCCTCCACACGCTCCCTTTTACTCTACTCTGGGCTACATGGACTTCGGAGCTACCATTTGTGCGAGCATGAACCGTGCCTGGCATGGCAATGTTTCAATCCAGACCAAGACATTCAAGATATGATATTCTCGCCGTGTAAAATGCGAGGAGAATTTTGTGTTGTTACTCAACCGAAGCGTACTCGTAAGAAAAACTGGGGTTAATTTGCTGTCAATGGAGTTATCGAGGAGGTTGGGAGGGCAAATCCTCGACAGGCTTTGTAATGGCATTTCGATGCATGCGGACAAGGTTTCGACGAGGGGTTGAAGAAGAAGCCATTACTTTTGGAAGAGCTAGCTGGGTGCATGCTAGCAATATCAACTTCACGAGCTTTCATGGAATGCCCTGTCAGTCGCTGCTTTTTTTGTCTTGAAAATTAATTAACCACCTAAATTACTGCTCTCGCAACATGTAGAATTAATCTTCACTTTTGCGTAGGACTTCTTTTCTTCTTGACGTGTAAACTAGTCGTATCTAAATTTAAAGATTCATTAGAACTCTACGTACCCCTCGCAGTCACTTAATTTTGAATTTATATATATCACCAAGAAAACAATACTGCAAACCCTAACTATTAAACCAATTACGGTCCAACCGTGTTTTTAAAATTTCTTGAATTTGTTTAGCTTTAAATTAATTCTCATTTATATTTTTGAACCGATATAAAAATATATTATTTTAATATATTTTAAAACTTTACTTTAAAAACCAATTATTATTACAATAACAATCATTTGTTCAAGAAAATTACATTTCATTGCTCCACCAAACCTCCATGTGCAGGCAAGAGTGGTTTTTCTTTTTTCTTTACTTATCTCCAGGTAAAAAACAATGCATGCCCACGCACCACCGTGGCTACGGAATGCCACTGCTCTCCCACCATCAATCTCCAAACAAAAAAGAAAGAACAGGGAAATGGATTGTTATAATTAAACGTTTGTCTTCAAGAAAAAACCTACAAACCTGCAGGGACTTCTGCGATGGTGATAGGTCAATGAAAATAGGGCCCATAATTAAGCCATTAATTAGTAATCATATATAATGTAGGCGAGCTCTGTGGGATCTTATGAAAACGGACTTCTTCCTTGATCATGTTACAGAAAAAAGATAATCAAACAAAAGGATTGGGATACGAGCAAAGATCATCTTCCAATTTTATTTTATTTTTATATAAATTGGTATAGCACACAAAATTTAAAATAATTGACAAATTGATATAAGAACAAAACTTTTTTTTTTTTTTAGTGAAATAGCATAGTTTATTATGTTGCGTTTTAAAATAAAAATAGTTAGTAAATATCACATTTATGAAACACAATATGATCAAATTATATTATTTATGACCTAATTATGTTAATAAATATCACGTTTTTGAAACACAACATGATCGAATTATGTTATTTATAGCTCACCCAGTTGATTGGTTCCGAAAATAACAAGAAAAATCTTAAAACTGCTAAAATCGAGGGTCCTCGTCAAGATTTCTGATATTTAAATATCTGAATGTGTGTGTAATGACACAATAACTAATATAGAGGATGTGACCTCCATAAGCTCCTATAAATATTTAAGTGCGATCTAACGGTCATATCAAAAGTTATGGTTTTTTTGAGTTGTTATTCTAGTCTGATATGACCAAACCTCCTCTTGAGCTCAGACTTGTCACACACAGTCTATAAATGCATCTATATGCCATCTATATAATCTATCTGGGGCAAATTCATAGTTAATTACTATGTGAACAATAAGTTTTGAGATTTTAATTGGCATTTATTTTTGAGTTTACAAGTTGGACAAAAATAATTTTAACTCATAAAATATATTTGGAAGAAATACTTTATAAAATTATAGTTTTTATGTAAAATTACCGATCGGTTAATAGTTAATATAATTGGATCTAACCGGTCAACATGTTAAGGCGGGAGACTAAAGTTTAACATGTCGCAGTTGATCAAACTGTGTTATATCATCAAATCTTTTTCAAACGATATTATTTTATGAAATTTTTATTGTTATTATGCTAATTTAAAAAAAGAATCATTTTTTATTTTCGAAACTCTTAACCAATTTGGGCGACACACGTCAACCAAGTTTAAAGATACATCTCACTCAACAGGCTTTTAGGACATACCCAAAAAAAGGGCGTTGTTCTGCGTGGCCTGGTTACAGCGACGTTGCTGGAAATCATTACAAATTCAGCTCTCGTTATCATCAGTTTATCTGTATGATTTGCATCTCCAAGTCCACTTATAAGTGTTTATTGTTCAAATTCTTCGACAAGGTGGAATAATTTTTTTATTATTCTTTTCATTATAGAGTATTATCATGTATTATTTTATAGTACTGACTTGATGAATGCAGAAAAAAAAATATTAATCTTTTTTAAAAATACCATTCACGAGATTTGAATCGAGAAATCAAATAAAGAAAACGTGCCTCTTTAACCACACCAAACTCTTAACATTACAGATTGTCGAAGATTATTCTGCATTCAAGTTGATTCGAGGGCAGCTATCACGGCGGGACAGCACAGCATGGGCCACCACAAAACAGGCGGCGCACCTACTTGGCATCTACAGTCGGTGGACTATAGACAAAACTTCAGCGTAAAATATACAACTGCCAGTGCCAGTCCCAGTCCCAGTCCAGTGGCGATGCTATGATTAAGGACCAGCACATATGAAGGAAGGCAGGGTCCGCTAATCATAATCCTCCGCTGTTGCTTCTTTAGTAAGAAGGACTGTCATTATGCTGTGCATTATTCTTGCCTGGAGAAGTTAGGTGTTAGCTAGCTTGGCTCAATGGGGTAAGAAATTGAAAAGAAGAGACAAGAAAAAATTAAGATGGAGGTTTTGTTGCATCTTGTTCGAGAGCGTTCCGGAAAAAAATAAAATTTAATTTTTTTTAAAATAATATATTTTTGATGTTTTCAGATTGTTTTGACGTGTTAATTTTAAAAATAATTTTTAAAAAGTAAAAAATTGTTGTTCGTATATTTTTGTGAGTGAAAAATACTCTAAAAAACAATCACAATTACACTCTCAAACAACCCCGATAAAAAAATCTTCAAAATTTCTATTTTAACAAAGAGAGAAGCTTGCTAAAAAAAAAATAATATACTTTAACATGATAAAAAATCAATGTGACTGACATTGTTCAGATCTTTCTTCTAAGGAAAGTGGAGAGATTTTGTGTTTTACGACGGCAACTTTTAATTTTTTAGTGTTTTTAAAATATATTTTATTTAAAAATATATTAAATTAATTTTTTTTTAGTATATTAATGTATTTTAAGCAAAAATTAATTAAAAAAAACTTTGCACCCCTTAATATCTAACACTAAATTAGATTAGAAGAAATGTGAGTTTTACTTGCATGCTATTTTTATTATGAAGATTTTTTATTTTTTATTTTTTGTGATTGGATACGAGTTTATTGGAATCCAATTATAAAAGAATGTACTATGAGACATAGAAATTAATTAGAAAAACACATCAAGTATTAAGAAATAGATAATTTTGATTGCTAAAATCAACAAACTAATCATACAAGTGATTGAGTATAGTTTTTCCAACATTTTTATACTAAGGTTCCTCTCCAGCTTCAATTTAAACCCCATAGCACGATGTGTCATGAACCCAAAGAAAACATAATGTAATCATAATTTATTTTATTAAAAATTAAAATTAATAACACTAAAAAGCGTGGATAAATTAATCACTGAAATTCGCACCACTAGTTCACTAGTTCATTATGGACATTTATTTTTTAAACTTTGGTTATTGAAATTATTTTCTTGCTCAATTAAGTTCTTTATGACCAAATTGATGTTCAATTCAAGTCAATTTACTGAGAAATGATAGAATTGAAGATTAGACAATCAAAGTGAAAAAAATAGAGTAAAAGAGAGCAGGTTTAAATTTTTTTTGGGTGGGTGGACGAAAGAAATTAAATTGGGCAGGCGATAAACTAGAGAAGTCAAAGCCAGGAGAATAAAGAATATTTGCCGAGCTAATTTTGTAATTTTTTTTTTAAATTCGAGAAAACCCCACCTCCTAGAAAGTGTATTTTATGGATCCAGGTGAGTGAGTAAAATCCCGGCTGTCCCAGGTTTTTACAAGAGGTGCACGCCCTGACTCGAACTTGAGATCTGCTGTGCAGATCTCCAATCTTTTATCATCACGCTACGTTCATTGGGGAAATTTTGTAAAATTTATCTACTTATTTATGTATATATATATATATAAATTTATATATATATATATATATATATATAAATCATTTATTTAAACACCCGAAACTTTGATATTAATCCTATCATTCTCAGATTTGAAATGACAGATTATTAATCAGCGAGGATCTAAAATAAGAGGATATTATGTCACATTCGAGTCATCCCAGCCATCTCCCCTTCTAAAGCCAGTGATTGACAAATACATCACCGTTTTAAGGGCAAAATAAAATCATTCCAACAAACAAACATATTGATGATCAAGATTTTTTTAATCATATATTAAAGGCCCACCCTACCATCCTGTCTTTCACCCCTCCCTCTAAGAGGGCACCCCCCCTAAGCTAATAAAAGCCCGAAATCATCATTAACACTAACACAAAACCAAGGCACTAAACAACAACCCAAAAAAAACACCACCGAGCTGGCCATCAACGTGTCACCCGGATCTCATATCCAAATCACATGCATGCTGGTCCCACATCAAACTCCCTAATCAGACGCCTCAGATCTGTTTGGTACCCAATTGGGCCCACCGATCCCTCTCAAAATTCCGAACCTTCCTCCACTCTCTATTTATCATCGTCCCTTCCATTCTCAACTTCCTCACTGGTCAGTACTCCAAGCCTTCACACACAAAAGAGCCCGGGGAGAGAGAGACTCGGAACTAGAAAAAAATGGTGCGTAAAAATGCTGTGATCTTTCTTTCTCTGATCTGCATTGTTATTGCTGGTGTTAGTGGTCAAGCACCGGCAACATCACCAACAGCAACACCAGCACCACCTACGGCAACAACACCAACTACTTCTCCTCCACCAGCAACCTCCACTCCTCCGCCAGTCTCAGCCCCACCTCCAGTCACCCAGTCCCCACCTCCAGCTACACCACCTCCGGTCTCAGCCCCACCACCAGCCTCCCCTCCTCCTGCAACCCCACCCCCAGCTACAACACCTCCTCCCGCCACACCACCACCAGCAACACCTCCTCCCGCCACTCCACCACCAGCTACTCCGCCACCAGCAACCCCTCCTCCAGCTGTTCCTCCACCAGCTCCCTTGGCTGCTCCGCCAGCTCTTGTTCCAGCCCCAGCTCCCAGCAAGTCTAAACTGAAGGCTCCAGCTCCATCTCCCTTGGCATCGAGTCCTCCAGCTCCACCAACCGGTGCTCCTGCTCCAAGTTTGGGTGCTTCTTCTCCTGGACCCGTAGGAACCGATTTGGTAAGTCCTTTGATCCCCCTTTATGTTCTCTCTCTTTTTTTTTTTGAAATACTCATCTGTAAATTTGTTTTACCGTTTGGATTTAACAAATATGAATACTCATTTATTAAAAAAGAAAAACAGAACAGTCATATTAATTTATCTATGATTTTAACATCAGATCTACCTCGCTCATCTCTTGCATTTAAATTAATATCGCGTTGTTATTTTTTTCAAAACCTGGTTGGTGTCATTGTAGTACGGAGTAGTTAATTTAGTTAGGAACCGGCGTAATGTAGAGAAAATATAGTATTGTTTGCTGTTGTAAGCTGGAGTGTCGTTTGTGTTTTGTGGTGTCCCAAAGCGGCCTCAACGGTCTCTGGCTTGGGTTCTATACGCCTGTTTGCTAGGGCTGTTATCCGGTGTGGATATAACTAGATTAAGCTTAAGAGTTGTGAACCAATCAGTAGTTTACAGGCCTGATTTAAAAGTCAGTGTTTGACCTGATTTGATCGGCCTTGCTGTAACAACGTGGAGGAATCAACGCAATTTAATCAAAGGTAAATCTTCTCCCTTTTTAGGGAAAACTTAAAAGAGCAAGTGTCGTTGCAATAACTCAGTCGGGTGGTTTCACGTGATTGCTGACAAAATGAAATAAAAACCATAATTTAAGCCGAGGAAACGAGTAGTTTTTTGAAGGGTCACTGAAGTCTCTGCGTGGACGAGGAGCACGAGACACAGAATCCCAAGGACCGCCTGCACTGTCCTTGGAGGGAGGACCACCCCTCCTCTGCTCTATTGCAGGGTTATACGTCCTAAAACATAAATTAAATTGATCTTAGTGCCTTCATTTAAGGGGGTTAGAAATTCTAGTCTCGTAAAATCTCTGGGCTCGAGATAACTGCCCCAAGGCCTGATCTGGGTTACATTTAATGGGCTTCAAATGATTTATATTTGGGCCTTGAAGTTTAGTGGGTCCAAGTTAACTGCTAAATTAGGTTTGAATACGCGAGTGTTGGTTCCCACGCTTTCTTAATTGCATTGCTGGAGGTGCTTTCAAGCCCATAAATGTTGCGTTTTGATGTTTTAATTTGACATGTGATTGTTGCAAAACTTGTGCTGTGGCAGAGCGGAGCGGAGAAGATGTGGTCATTGCAGAAGATGGTCGTGAGCTTGGCCCTCGGATCAGCTTTCTGGTTGCTGCTCTAGACAAGTCATCTCTTTGTCTCAGTTCTTCGTCTTCCTCGTATTATTATTATTATTATTATTATTTCCAGCGGTCGTCTACATATATTATTTTGCTGCCATTTTAGCCCCTGCACGGTGATGAGCCGTTTAATCGCCTGTGCTGAGCTACATGTTATACATTCGGTTGGATTCTTTGGGTAGATTTTTTGAGGGAAGCTTTTGCATCGGAGGGGAGTTATTTTGTATCTGGGATCGTTGGTAGTCACCTCCTTCACTCATTTAAATTTCCCTGATTAGTATTCGCCTATTCATTTATTTTTCATTCCCTTCTTCTTTACACGTGCGATTCCGATATAAGCAATAGCCTGCGGCTCCTAAAACGGGTCCTTCCAGGGCCCGTCTCATTACCAATACCAAGCTCTCAAACGAACGCAAACTCTCATTTTAATAGAGGTTGGAATTGATATTAAAAATGAATTTAAAAAAATAAAAAATATATTATTTTAATATATTTCTGAATTTAAAGATAACCGTTCTTCTCCGGCACCATCCTTGAAATAAAACGTTTCGAACAGGGCTGTCAACTGCCAGCCTCTGTTAAGGTTGTGGAATCACTGCATTTGCTTCGACTCTGAAAGATCCTACCCTATCCTGCCAGTGCTTTTAAGAGTGTCAGCCACTAGCACCCGTTAAACGACAAGGTGACAGGCTAACTCCATTATTACGTTGTTATAAATATAAAAATACAGATTTAAACAAATTTGATTTCCAGTCCTGTCAATTTGGTGAAGATGCTGTGTGTTGGCAATACATTCTGACGTTGGCAATTCACTTCTGCATGGTTTGGAAGTACAAGATTAGCTGCAAAAGTAAAAGGCGAGAGGGTTTTCATAGTAAAAAATTATTTTTATTATTTTCTAGTGTGAGAAGTAAGAGAGGTAAATGGACTGGAATAGTAGAGAAAAACATGTTATTAATACTAATTTAATACAATCAAAATAAATAATATTTATATTAAATGGTTTTATTTAATTGAAAGAGCTTATATCATGTGTTTTTTTTATTTTTAAAATTCGTGAAAAAACATATCTGATTTCGGGTTGATTTTTAATTTTGAAATGATTTTTTGAGATTATGTATAGATTTATTATGACTGTTGAGGTGTTTTATAAGTATTTTAAATCAAAATATGTTAAATTTTTTTTTAAAAAATAAACTTTAATATTCTCTACTCACCGTCACGGAGCGCGAGTTACGTAACTAATTTAAATCTACAAAATATAAGCGCGAGTTACGTAACTAATTTAAATCTACAAAATATAGTTGCTTAGAGGTTTCAATTATCAATTCCCCCGTACAACAAGTTTTGTAGTTCTTTGGATGACATGATGCATTGTCGACTGGAATGTAATAGCATAAATCATTCATCATTAACTTTTATATTATTCTTGAAATACATGTATTTAAAGAATAACAAGTGATATTCTTATTTATTTTTTAAGTCATTAATTTAATTCTCTTTTTTTTTCCAAGGTAATCTCATAAAATTACTAATAAAACATAACCGGTTACCCCCAATCACCTTAAGATTTTCCTTGAGTTTTCAGATTTTCCATTCTTTCGTTCTTCTTTTTCGAGAAAAAAAAAAAAGAATTTCCGAGTTGGATTTAACACTTCAGTCTTCGAACTTGAATGAAGGAAACTGAGCCTCTGAAGCTCAAATTAAAGGGGGAAAGAAGTAAAGCTTCGGCCTTTCGGAGATAATACCGTTGGCCCGTTAAACACGATCAATCCTTCAGTGGGCTTTTCCATCCTTCATGGTCCGTGGAACCCTTCTTGATCGGATAATATGGGCCTAGCAGTGCCGTGTCGCCTCTGTACCCTCTAAATGTTGATATTACTTCGGCATCAGCAGTTGTCATCAACTTTAAACGTGGATATATTAGTGTATTCAACGGTCATAAGAAATGATTTGAATAGAGTTTTTCACTGATATATCGAGAAGGAAAAGATGGAGTTGAATATCTATGAAAACATATTTTTTGATGAAACTAGAACCTTGACTTGATTAAAGGAAGGACACGCACATCAAGATGAGGTAAATCGTGAGAATTTCACCTTGCATGGTCTGGTTCTCTGGTGGTAAAAAAGAGGAGCATACCTCTTGATCTCCATGTCACCTCCTCCAAACCATTTAATTAAAACAATTTAGTCCTTTCAGATTTTACTGCAGAATTCTAAGCTGGTAGACAATGTTCTTCGTTGCATGACGATATAAACAGTTGAAGAGGGACCTAATCGCATCACAGACCCGCCTGTGACTTGCGGATGATATCTATATCGAACCAGACAGGTCGGCCCTGCCTAGAATAACCACTCAAGAATTGAGCAGTGCGATTTACAGATGATGTTCGAGCCCAAGCATATCATGAAGGAAACGGATCTGTGACATGCTAAGCCCTTTAACTGAAGGGTTAATTCGATGGTTATTTCTCTAGCGATCAGTGCTGAACTTGAAACAGGACTGTGAGGAATAAATATCATTGCGATAAGCAACGTTTTTCATGCATTACTTCTAACAAGACCAGACAAGAAAGATGGAGTTGATCTATTCTTACAAAGTGTGGACATAAAACCAAAACAAACAAGAACTCGAGCCCAGCATCAGGATTTTAATGCTCTCTGTTTCGATTATCGGACTGTTAAAATTAACCCCAACACTCTTTATTGACGCGCAGGCAAATGCGTGGAAGCACATGTACATTCTCTTTCAAGTGTTTCCCTTCTCTCACTGACATTCGCATATGCAATGCAACCACGTACGTCCACATATAAAGAGAAACAGATGCAACTACGAGCTTGGATACAGATCTAACCTCTCTGTATTTTCTTAACAGCAACTTCACTTGAAGCATGGGTACTAAGTCAGAGGCTCAATAAATGTTCATCTATTTTAGGGGACAGCTACTCTATCATTTATTGAACAATCTATTCCTTGTACTGCTCATGATCTGGTGCAATGTTTCCTTTGCCGACACTGCCTTGGTAGTATTCTTTTTTTCCCCTCAGCAAATACAAGTTTCCAGCTCTTGACATTACTATCTATGCATTTTTATCTTGATTTGCTCAAAATGTAAAGAAATCTAAGAACGTTTCCTAAAATCCTGGTGCGTATGTGGGATTTCCGCTATTAAACTAAACATACTGTGGGATTCTCAAAGTCAAATCAATTTTATTCAAGAATATTGAAGGTCATTTCCCATATGCTATGGCATAAAAAAACAAAAGCAAAAACACTCTAGATTCCGCTCCTGTATATTTTAGAAAACAACCCAACCCTTTACCTCATTAAAGATTTTATCTTTGTATAATCGTTTCATGAAAAATGTACACTGTCATCTTTGACTTCTAATTGAAAGATTCACGGCCTCCATGCATATGCCAGCTAATTAAGCTTAACCTGTAGTTGATCTGAGTTATGCACTTGATCCTCACCCTTCCTTGCACATGAAATGGTGGGGTTTCTTTTCTTTTATTTTCCTTCAGGACTGGTTTTCTTGCAATCAAATTGCATGAAAGTGTTAGCTAGGAAGCACAGGGTGTTAAGATTTTTGAATTCGTAGTTCAAGTCAACTTCAGAATCAACAGAGCCATCTAGGAAAGCGCTAGGAAGATCATGAGCTAGCTGAATGATACCTAGAATAATTAGATACCATTCCCCCCATAAACAAACACGGAGGCGTCTGCTCAAATTATGTGTACGACTAGTCTCTTAAAAACTTCAACGATCTCGATAGATCCCTACTTCCTAGACAATTAATTAAGACCAGCCTTCAACTCGTACCATCTTGACTCACTGGTAGCAGATCTCCCATTCCCATATTGAATAAGCTCATTTCCCCAAATGCACACGTGTGTGTGTGTGTGAACATAGACACACGGATAACTTAAACCACGCAGATTTCTAGCTACCTGCCATACTTTCCTTCTGTCAGGCAAGAAGGGAGGTTGAAGTTGTAGGCCAGCAGCTTCTATGCCAACAAACTCGTGAAAAAAGTGTCTAAATCGTTGTGTTAGCCAATTAAACAGGAAGCACGCATCAAAATTATGACATGCAAAAGAGGTAGGGTTGATATGGATTGACAGTGGTTATGAAAGGAGACAGCTAAGAAATTGTCATCTCCGAGAGCGACTGATTTTAGGGTTACATTCGTATTTCAAGGAAGCTCCCATAATGGCTATTGCAAGCAAGAGATCTATCGTGCTCTTCCTTCTTCCCCTCTGTAAAAACAAGTCCAAAAAGATATCCTTGTTGAACAATGGTGAAGAAAATCGAACGGGATTTAAGAACAAGTGCCACAGATTGCTTCCCTAAGCTTTCTGGTTAGCTTCTTTTCTTTTCTTTTTCCTGGAGAGGGATTTGCCAGATTTAATTACTAAATAAAACAAAAGGAGATCGCAGCAAACATATGTGGTTGTTGAATCAATTAGCTGAAAAAGGAATATATACCAAAAAAGAAAAAAGAAAGAAAAAGAAAAAGAAAATGCAAGGACGTTATGGAAGCTAAGATATCATTAATTCTCGTTTGACAGTCGCTGCCCGGTACTGCCCAGCACAGCCTATCTGCAGTATCTATCCACTGCGCAGACCCAGATTGCATACTGGCCGAATCAAGAATAAAACTCCTGAAAAATAATAAATAAATAAAACCACGCTTTTCTACTGTAGGTTGGTTTCTACATTTATTCACTCTCGAGACTTCCATGTAACAATATCACATGCCCTGCTCGAGTTTTTTAATTGTGATGCCTGGTATTTTTTTTTTAAATCTAATTAAAAATATAATAAAATAAATATTTTTTTATTTTTAATATAAACATATTCAAATCATAAAAAAATACTTAAAAAATATCAATTTAATATTTTTTTAAATAAAAAATTTATTTAAAAAACAATTACAACCAAAAAAAATAATGTACTCTCATTTTTCATCCTATAAACGACTACAAACTAAGTAAATAATAACTTAATCTCTATTTAACATTCTTTCTTTCATATTTAAGAAACAACAATAAATTGAAAAATAGCATGGACTAAATTGTTTAAAAAAAAATTTCAATTAAACATACAGGTTTAAGGGCTGATTAATTAATTTTATTAAAATTTAGGGACAAAATTAAATCAACTCGAAACTAGTGCAAGGCAAAGCCATCATCAATTAGGAACCGTCAACCTGACCACCCAAGGGCATACATCATGAAAAAAATAAATATTATTTTATGATTTTAATGTTTTAATATTAAAAATAAAAAAAAAATGAAAATAAGAAATATTCTTATAAAAACACCGCCAAATTAACAGACATACACATTAAGGAACCTTCGCTCTGTCTAGACCATGGAGTAAACGTAACACAAGTGGATTAAAAAACCCTGTGGGGTAAAGAAGTGAAGAGACAGTGCCTGCAAAAGGCAGGATGATAAAACAAAGCACAGCTAAGGACGAGAAAGCAAAAGAAGGGGTAGAAATCACATGGGGTTTGGAGTCCTTTTACCCCGTGCCTTGCTGTAATGATGCTCCGTGCACAGGTTTTGCCTCAAACGATGCAAACCCATATTCAACCTCTCTCCATGTTAGTTCCATGCCGATGCGTTTGGGTCAATGGGTTCTCTAATTTAATACACAGACAGACTTTAATGAAAAAGTTTTAGACCCCACCGAGAAGAGGGCAGTGTACAGAAAGGTGCCAGCGTCGCTGTGCTCCTGAGTTGTCCAGCACCGCCACTAGATGTTGTCAATCACTGCGAAAAGATACATGGGGGGGGGGGGGGGGGGGGGGGGGGGCGCTAGAACAACATCCTAAACCACAGAGCATTCAGAAACGAACCAGGCGTGACGATTAAGAAAAAAAATCCAATGGTTGCAGGATTAGTAAGGATAGAAAGGCTCTAAAGATTGGGGGGTGAATTAAAATGTTGAATTTCACGCAGATCCAAAAGAGGGAGATGAAGGAAAATGTGCTGATCTCAACAATAATAAGCATTAATCATTCAATATTTGATCAACAAATATCATGGTTTACATCCCTTTCAACAGCAATGGAAAAGCACTGCAAAAAACAGATGCAGAACGGTGAAGAAACTAGCTGGTCTCGTTTTACCCTGCCTGCATTCATCAGATACCGGAAACTTCCATTCCCTTCAAAACCGAGAAGACCCTTCAATAAAAACTGAGCATCCACACGAGTAACAAGCCCACAAACAGACGTGAACAAACTAGACATTCGAGTTAAAACTCATGTTAGCCAGAAGCAGTTTTCCTTTCTACTGCCACCGCTGTATGCATTCAAGATAGAATTAGTAAAAATGTATAGAAGGTTAACAGTTCTGCTATTTTAAAGCTTCACCACCTTCCTCCAGACATGGAAGGTAAACTAAAACTAAACCTCCATTTGCTCTATCCCTAATTGGAAAACCGAGCTCCAACACCTTAGCTGGATCCTGCATTGAGAGTATAAAGATTCGTCCAGGCCCTAGTTTGAGCCGGTGAATGATCATGCTCTATTTACAGATTAACAGAGGCAGATCCCGAAGTCCAAAAAATGACTTGAACTCCTACTTCGTAACTTCTAATCCGTTAGTCAATTAAAGCTAGCTACCAGTATAAACAATTGTAGTAATGCGATCCTACCCCTCAATCAGACACCTCCATCTTCCATATCATGTTATCTGCACGGCTATCATCTGACTTGTCTAGGGCTGCAACTTTCGCACGATATGCTGCTAATGCCATTGCACTCTTTCCCCTTTCATCCTGAGCTAGCTCACAAGCTTCACTAAAAGACCCTGATTTTAAATCTGCTGGAGGGATAAAACAGTCTACTGAAAGGCCGGGCACATTGAATGCAACCTCTTCAATAGTCCAAGCTTCCTCCATCTTTGTCTTGGTATGGCTCATTGCTACCTCGCCAAACCTGTAAAGAGTCACCACAGTACGACCCGAGTGGGCAATCATGATCCCTTCAACTGGCCTGTAATCATCAAGGAATGAATTGATTGTTGTTTCCCAGTAAACTGCATCTCCACCATTGGATTGGATACGGGTCAGATGTGAATCCTCCATGTGAACAAGAAGTCCAGTCTTTTGACTGAAGTAGCCAAATAAAACATGCCTTATGATCTCTGCAGGGCCTTCACTCCGGGCCTTCAGAGTCTGTGGATCAGCAAAAAGCTTTAGTATAAAGCAATCCTCACCATTTATGTTTTTCTCTCCTATGCACTTTGCATCAGCAAACATACTGGCTGTGGTTCTTGGATCAAGACCCTGAAATAGGATAAAAAAGTACACGGATGAGCAAATTAGGAACACAAAGGTAAATGTCCCAGCACAGTTTGCAGGAGGAATTAGCATAAAGAACGTCACCTGAAGTGCTCGACGCAAGGGTCTAACAGGGCCTTTAGCAGTATGTGCACCAAGCCAAGGTGTGTGCCTCCAAACAAGTTTGCCATTGCAGCCAGCATGAACCTTACTACCCCCAACCGCTAGCTCAACATACCACATATCAGGATTCATCTGCCAAAGCACAAACCCACCCGATTCCACACCTCTAGCACCATTCCGGTTCTTCACCACCCTCGTGGGTGTTTCAAATTCCGAAGCTATCATCTTAAGCTTTCCCATAGCATACGCATTTCGAATAGAGTTCTGCACCTGGTGCCCACCAGACGCTGCCATGTACTGCTGCAATATGTACTGGGCAGAGGAAGTTTCCTGCAGTAATGCAATCCCATAAAAGACAAAATATTAGCAACAACTCTTTTGTTTTTCAAATAAATTAAAACAATTCACACCAAGTAACAGTGCAGACAAATGGAGTCGAGCGTCCACAGTTAGCAGCAACCCATTACACACCATGGTGCAAATATCAGTTTCAACTTTCATGAAAAAAGATTAAAACAAACAAACAAGTCCTTACAATATCATATTTTTTTCAATAATTTCAGAAGAAGAACAGATTGTACTCTTATGAGCACCTTTGGAGATTAACCAGAAATTTTGTAGAGCAACATCAGATATAACATCATGAACTTTTATTTCTTTGCCTTTTCCTCTGTTTCTCACCAACCAAAGAAAATATTGGCGCCCCCCAAAAAAAAATAAAAATAAAAAGCAATTTAAAACAGTTAACCTAGAAAAAAAAATATTCCATGGATCTAGCAATTCACTGATACAATAATTCTCAATTAACTTAAAAAGAACGAAAAGAAAAGGAAACCCACAAAACTACTACTCTCAGTAAGCCAATGTCCAATCCCAACTCTGCTTAGTTGTTTCCACTTAACCTTCTTGACAAAACAAACAGTCCTCAAAACTAATTACTTAAAAAAATGCAGTTTTTTCTTTGTTAAACCTTGCGGGAAAAAAAAAAATCAAAAACCGTTTGTGCATTGCTAAAGAAAAAGAGACAGAGAGGGAGTTTACAATGGGAGTGTCTTTAATGCTAAGGTGAGGCAAAGGGTCCAAAGTGCTAACATGCACTGGAGCCAATGGTGCACCCATAACCCCAAGCAACAACCTCAGATCAGACCTCTTATAAGCCAAACTAGTAACCGATGGAGCCCTCGATAACTGCCCTCTCATCCACTGACCCAAACCCGACCCGACCCGTTTACGCTCACCTTCCCCTCCATCCGGATCCGGACCCTCCATTAGTGGAGATAACGCTTCCCCAACCATTGGCCTCAAACTCCCTGATCTCCCAATCACTGGTTCTGGTTGCGACGCGAAGAAGGAAGTTTCCTTGTTGTGTTTTTTGCGGCGAAGCAGGCCCGACATTGGAGAAGCGGTTCGAGCCGGGCTGTTGGAGCGGGAACGAGAAGGGGAGAGGCCACGGACAACTTCTTCTTTGAGCGCCGAGAAGAAACCTTGTTTTTTTTCCATTTTTTGTAGGGGGAAGAGATGAGATGAGAGTAGCCGCCGGTGGTGAGGAAAAGGAAAGAAAGTGAGATGTTTTTCTTCTTCTTTTTATTTTATTTTATTGGTGAGGGGTACTAGGTGTGGGAGTTTGTTGGAATAAACGAGAATTTTTCATGGGAGATGGGAGTGTTTTAGGGTGTGGGAATGGTGGAGAAGTGGGGAGGGAATAGTGGGAAAACAGTTTGGGGAGAGGGAGGGACAGTGAGCGTGTGTGTTGGGGTTTGTACCAGAGCGAGTGACAAATCTTGTGATATATATATATATATATATATATATAGAGAGAGAGAGAGAGAGAGAGAGAGAGAGAGAGAGAGGGTTGGGGGTGGGCGTGGGCGTGGGTGAGTGGTTACTGGGCAGAGGCCATATTTGGGAGGGGACTGCGTGGTTAGTGGGCTCGATGACTTTTACTGTTTTGGTAAGAGCACCTGTTTCTTTTATCCTTGATTTTAATACAGGTTTTATTAGGAGTCGTTTATTTAAAAATAAAAATACGTACATTAATTTTACCATGTCTTCTGGAAATAAATGGTGATAATATGATAGCATTTGCCGAATTTTTTTTTTTATCTCAACAATATAGCATGGCCAAAGCACTTGCGAATAGTGTTTTGTTTTTTTAAAAAAAAAAATTATTTGAATTTTTAACATTGTGTTAATTTAAAGTTGTTATATATAGCACAAGTTGTTAGAAAATAGAAAAGATGGGGATAAAAATAAAATAATTAAAATATTGAGTCAACGTGTCATTACCTAAAGTTTTGACTATAAAAACCCCAAAACTTCTCTCAAATGGCCGGCTACAAAAGAAGAAAAGAGGGGGAGGATTTTCAAACCCTTTTTCACCAAAAACAAAAAAGACAAAAAATACAATAAAATTGAAGGGATTTGGATAAGATTTAGCCTAAATAGTGAGAGAATAGTTCCTAGACTAGACAAAGACAGGGAGAAAAAATTGAAAGAAATTGGGGAGATTACGTTGAAAAGGGTGCGATTGATGGAAAACTTTCGACTAGTTGAGGATTCAAACTCACTTTATCAGCATATAAGAGGTTTTAAACTTCATTATAAAAGTTGGATTAATTATGATTATAAATGTATGTGTAAATTGCAAACTTTATGTTAGGATTCATGAATAAAATTTAGGAAATGAGAAATTGACTTTGTTTAATGTAATTGGCATGGAAATTGATGAAAAAGAACTCAAAATAATGAATTGTTGAAGAAAAAAATCCTAGGGTTTAGAAGGGTGGTAGCGTCGGCCAGGATTAGATTGAAAAAAATTAGAAACAATACATGAATGTTGTTTGAGTATGTCTACCTTGACATGTGTTAAATGTAAAGAATGGATGAAAACAAAAAAGAAATTTTGTGTTTTGAATTTTAATGAAATGTTGGTTATACTCTATGTTAAGAACATTTCAAAGCTTCTGGGAATTATGGAGATTTTTGTGTTATATTGAATATTTAATAAATAAAGGAATGTAGAGAAAGTAAATGCATTTTAATAAGATAATTTTGATTGTTTATAGAAGGAAGTGAGAAAATTAGTTGATTAGTAGGATGATAGGGTAAATGGCATTATAAATCACACAGAGGAGAAATAATGGTGTTGAATGATGAGAAAAACGAATGCAAATACTGTGTTTTAGGTCAAAATAAAGAAATTGAAAAACTGGATAGCTTCATTATCCAACTTCTAATCAGATTTATAACTCGAAAATGAAAAAAAAAATTAGAATAAGTTCTCATGAAAGTTGAAGTAAAGGATAATATCTTTTCAATGAAATTGACCTCATTTAAGTCAGAGTTCTAAAAATTCATATACAAATTAAAAATTAAGGGAAGGTCATACTAAATTTGGCTAAAAAATTTTGATGTTACA
Source organism: Populus deltoides (assembly GCA_015852605.2). Classification (NCBI taxonomy): domain Eukaryota; kingdom Viridiplantae; phylum Streptophyta; class Magnoliopsida; order Malpighiales; family Salicaceae; genus Populus; species Populus deltoides. The sequence continues at coordinate 21,828,955 of CM027570.2, read as the reverse complement.
ATAAGAATAGTCTTGGATGTGTCAATGAAAAAAAATGAGTTTCCTTCCTTTTAGTAAAGCTGCAGCATGTAATTTAGCTTTCAAAAGAAATTAACTATACATGAAACCAAAATTTTAGTTTGGTTATGTTTCAATTAAGGATTCGCTTAAAGATAGGAAATTGTATCCCGTCATTTTAAATCAAGAATAAAACTATAGTCTATTAAGTTAAAATATTAAGCAGCCGAGGACTTGAAAAGTAAATGATATTGTTCCTGTTAGTATAAGAGAGACTGTAGAACCCACCCAAGAATAGAGAATTTGTTTACGCGCCCAGACTTCAGGCAGGTGCTTCGCATCTTAAAACTAGAGTATTATTTAATTATGCATGTAATTCCTTTTTAAATGTATAACAATCATATTTGATTGATGATAAATTATTGAAGAAACTAATTACCCTGGTAAATAAGACTAGTACCCTGATTAATGGGTGATTGAGAAACTAGTTACCTTAATTAATGAGACTAGTGCCTGGTAAATGGGCAAATGAAGATATCGGTTTCCTGGTTAATGAGATTAATGCCTTGGTTAATGGGTAGATGAAGATATTAATTTCTTGGTTAGTGAGATTAGTGTCTTAGTTAATAGGTAGATGGAGATTTTGGTTCCTTGGTAAATACGATAATTCCTTAATTAATGGGAAATTGGAGAACTAGCCCTTGTGATTACTGATGAGACTAGTTCCCTAGTTAATGAGTAATTAGAGAGATTTGTAATGTAGAAATGAAAAAAGTGACGGTCTGACAAGAGAAAATACTACATTTTTAAATCATACGAATTGTATGAATTGAGAATAATTACATATAAAAGTAACAATAGTAAATTTTTTCTTGTCTAAATTAATTATGCTAAACATTATATAAATTTCAGGTATTTCACAGTGTTGTGACGGGTAGTGGATATTGCATTTGTAATTTTGTGAAATCAATGCATATGTTGTTATATAATATAATTTTATAACCAAGTAGTGTATGAATCCAAAATAAGTATGGGTGATGTATCTTAATTAGTTTATTTGAAACCATATAATTGTAATTATATAGATAAAGTTTTAGGTTCGATTAACATTAATATGAATATGTGTTTGTTTTATGTCGTAACTAAGTTAATCATATTGTTACTTAAAGTATTTTGGAATAATATCATAATTGATTTGCTTGAGAAAATATGGAAGAAAAAAGAGGAAGTTGTTTTTGAGTTAATGGTAATATCTAAATATGGAAGTACCGATGATGAAAATATGTTGAAATTTTATTAACAAGTTGTGAAAATTGATTGAGTCGATAACTTGGTATAAAAATATAAAAAAAAACTCTGCTGAAATTTTGGTAGGATAAAAAAAATCATATACTTTAAATGGTAATACTATATGTTTTTTTTGTAAATATGATAAAATAAAATTTAGAGTTATTACAGTTGGTATCAGAACCCTGGTTTAAGTTTATGAATTAAAATGGAACTTTGACAATTGTTGAATTGTATTAGGATGGTTCTTATGAGGAAAGGTACACTGACAAATACTCCGTCATGTTAGGGGCATATTCAACATATCAGCATTGTTGAGAGGTAGGGGAAGGATCCCCTATAGGATACTGTCTCTCATATTTCGCTGATATCTCATCGATCGAGATTGAAGGAAGCATTTCGACTTCGTGATAATGTTATCTCAAGACAAGTGAGAGTGTCACAGTCTGAGGGGCTAAGTTAGTAGAGACATAGAACAGGTACCCTTATCGATAACAACAACATTTACAAGAATACCCGCACTGCACATTAACCTTGCATTTATAAATTAAATAATGATAGTAGTGATTGAGGCGATGCCCGGTACACTAGTTACGACAGTTCTAGTAGCTCCAGCAGAATGAACAACACTAATAATTATGACCTTTACTGATAATGTAGTTACATTGGTGCAGATTATGTAGAGCATGAGAGAGTTAGGATGTGAAACTTATTTAAAGGAGCTAAATGTTGAGATTGCAGGTAGATAGCTTCGCACAATTGAGAATATTATAGATCAAATATAGGTATCAATGGATTTATGAGTGAATTGTGTCATACACCTACCATCAGAAAAGACATGGTCTTAGTGAGATACAATACAATTAAAAAGACCTGCAAGAACATAAACTAAATTTAAAATAAAGTTGAAAAGTTAGTTTTACTCGTCATATCATCGTAAAGTGAAAGAGTAGAAGTTCCTGACTTTGGTACAAAGAGACTTATTGGTGCTTGACTATGAAAGAAGGTTTTATAATCTCTTCATGTTTACTTCGCATTATGTACCTCCTAAGCAGCGCAAGATAGAAAGGTTACAAGATGGATTATGATGGGAACTGAGGCAATGGATGATTGCATTCAAGTTCGACATAGCTAGAGAACTTTTTGAGGCAGCAGAGGTCTTAGAACATGTATAATAGAGGGCCAACAGGGAAAGTATAGGTATGACAAAAAAAAGGATGTGAATTACACTTCGAACAGACCCTTTCTTTTAAAAAAAAAACAAGACACAATTTAATCAGTTTAGAAAATAAGGAAGAGTAATGGTTGAGTCTACTTAAAGTGCTGACGTGGGGTCAATTGGAGGGCAATTGAACCCAAGTGATAGTTCTATTAGAGAATCTTCAAAGTAGAAGACATTTATTTATCCATAATGTGTTCAGTATGGGCAAAAACATCTGGTGGACTATTCTGCATCGCCAGGATAATGCTATATTTATAGAGGAGAGCATAAATGATTGGACTGCCTATATTAGGTCGAGAGTGCTAGTATTGTAAGGGACAGAGACATTTTTTAAGGAATTTTTCTCGGTGGACTTAGTTTATTAAGATGTAGCAACAACAAGTTTAAAGTCGGGGAGATGTCGATCCATCGTGGGAGACAAGCAAGACAAGCACAATCAGGGGCCAGCAATAGTAGGGGTTGACCTCAGACTCAGACTGACAGGGCCTAGAGAACCAGAACTTAGGGCAAAGTATTCTACATAACACAGAAGGAGACTAGGGCTACCCTCGATGTAGTGACAGGTACATTACAATGAAATTATTTACCTGTGTATGTGTTTTTTTTTATGTTAGGGCTACACACCTTTTTGTTGCAAATAAACTTGTGGGGAAACTAGGGAAGAATCCATGTAGGTTGCTATTACCTATTTTTGGGCCCCACGTGCTGGAGATGGTGTGTATTTCTCTTGAACTAAATGTAGGAGTTTAGCTCATAGTTGCTAGAAGATTAATAAAAGCAGAGAATAAAAAAATATTTTTTGCTCTCTTTATCCTCCCCTTTTGCTACCGAAATCGTCAGGATTCTTAGGCTACTTAAGAGTCTTTATAATTCTAAATTTGTTTCTTTTTTATCTAGTCTTTAAGATTGGATAAATCTCTCAGAATTTGCACTAAAAAATTGATTTCGTTATTGTCGCAATTCTGTTGTAATATCAACTTTGTTCCAACTTAGACTTTGATTCTGATTTGATTTCATGCAATATCCGACCTTCCTAGCTATATTCTGTCATTCATGACATGTGAAAGAATTGATTTGCACCTTTATTAGGTGTTAGGGCCCACTGTTCTAAGGTCAAACTCTTAGTCATATTAGGATGCTCAACATTATCAGTTTTCGAATCAAATCAAGAAACCCTTTTTGACCAACCAGATTGCGGCCGGATTCTGTTCTTCAAAATGATTTTATCTGACTTTGAACCCCTTATGAAAATTGTATTTCTAAACAAGTAGATGAATTTGAGTTTTTGAATCGCCTGATTTCGATATCATAAGCTCAAGATATTCTCGTTTGAATGTCTAATGAAAAGTAGAGAATTTTGTCGCGAGAAAGATTTTGACCAGAGTTTGCAGGTCTGACTCGAGGAATCTAATTTAATGTTTCAAAGATTTATTAGGTTAATTAAAGACCAATTTTAAACTTTTGAAAGTTAATTGGTTTCGTTGAAGGAATTGAGAACATGGACTAGATCAGAAAACATCATAATAAAGTTGCCACCATTTGGAACTTAACATATTAATTAATATGTTGGAGACATCATTCATTTTGTTGCCGTGCTGGGGAAACATTTTTGCTTCTTCAAACGACAATCCTTCATTTTTTACAAACAACGTCGCGTATAAAACAGCCCCATAATAGGAATTAATTGGCATGGTACTGTTCATTTGTGTTTTGAGAATTGTACACTCGGTCTGCGATTTCTTTCCTTTTCCTGCAACCGTTCCTGTTGATAAGTTTTTCTTCCTCTCATCCTTGCGTCCTCTATCTGGTTTGGTGTGTAAGTTGTCACCTTTTTTCACGTCAAATGATTAGCTACAATTCACCTTTTCAAACATATACGGTCAAGATGAGGGAACATTAGAGTTGGTCTCCAAGTCTAAACAGCTGTATAAAGAGCTGGTTTTACAAGAAAAAAAAGGAAAGAATGTGTGGCGGTAACATAGAGCATTAAGGCTAATATCAAGGAATCATATATGTTAGGAAAATAATTACTGCAATATAAAAGACCATAGATATAAGAATTGATTGGTGCTGGTTATGGAAAATAATTATTGCAATATAAAACCATAGATATAGGAATTGTTGGGGCTGTTTATAGAAGTTAATCTCTGTAATAATTACTGCAATATTTCCTTGAATAGCACGTGTAAAGGTTTCTATATAAGTGAACCTTCAACCATATGCAGAGGGGGGGAGTTTTTCTTTCATCTTTTCGTTACTGTGAAAGCCTTCACTGAACTGGAAAAGAAAGAGAGAGAAAAAAAGGAAAAATAGAGCAAATGAGTAAACAGAGGGAAAAAGGAAAGAAAGAAAAAAGGAAAAAAAAAGGAGGAGAAGAAACGTTTGAGATCTGCAGCACATAGAGAGGAAGCTCTGCTGCTAAACATTGACAGAAACTTTTGTCTATCAAAACTAGTGAGACCTGAAGAAATGAGGGAGATCTGCAACATATAGAGAAGAAGCTTTGCTGCTGAACCTTGATAGAAACGATAGTTTTGGTTTGTATTTCATCTTCTACAGCCAAAACTAGTGAGACCTGTAGGTATAAGTCTCAACTTTCTCCTTCTTAGCCACATATAAATCTGATTGTTTTTTATGTTTTAAAATCTTTTGGCTTTGCACTTTCATTTTCTATATTTTTGACAATACAATGAATGCTTGTCTTCTGTTTCCTTTCGTGGCTTTAAGCTTAGACAGTTATTTTTGTTAGAGTTTGCGAGTTCTTATTTTTTTCTTTTTCTCTGGTTCATGAGGAACCGTGGGGGGCTGTTAGGTCTTCATTATCAACTCACTCTTCTGTTCGGGTGTTTTCCCTGCTTTATAATCTTGAATTGCATTTGAAGTAATCTTCCGGACAGGTCTAAGGGGGAAGCGTTTTCCTATTTGCTTTTGAATGACAACATTTATGTGTGTTTACTGTTCAAGTGAATTATAATTCACTTGAACAATGATTGAGTTTGATTTTGGGGTTTAAGTTGATAGATCAAATTTTATTTGAGGGGAGCAGCTTCAAAGGGCCTTTTTTTTCTGAATTGTTCTGTTTTTTTTTCTCTTGCAAAATTTTAAGAATATATATATGTGCATAGTTTGTCGTCTTTAATTGTGATGCTTGGGTTTTCCAAAAAAATATAGAAATGTTTTCTTATATGCTACATACGGCCAATACCCTAACATATTTGAACATTCCTTTAATAAAAATAAAAAACTATTTGAATTTTTGAAAATGTGTTTTAGCATGGATTTCTTAAACATAAAAATTATTTTCTTGCATTCTGAATTTTACAACATGTTCGTATAACTTTAAAGGGTGTTGGTTAATATTCCAAAAAATACAAAATCTTATTTTTGGGGAATTCTACTTTATTCACCATTTATATTTGGATAAAGAAATTCCAAAGGGATTAATATCCAAAATATTATTGGGAATAACTTGTTATTATTCACTGTTAATGTTTAGATAAAACAAAACCAAGTGGTTAATATCCACAATATTTTTCTAGAAATAATAAGTCATCACACATCCTTGAAAGAAGTCTCGATTATAATTGAGGACATTTCAATTTTTGACTTCACGGTTTACGAGTTGTGAAAGTATGAAACACTAAGGCAAAAATAGGTTTTTAAAGCGCTCTGAATTTTCTTCAATTTCTAATTTTTTATTCCTCTTCTGTGTGATTTATGAGTCACCAACACTTAAAATACTGAGGGAAAATGAGTTTTTAAGCACATTGAATCTCTTTAGATTACTATCTTAGCTATCTTATAATTCATAGGTTATAAATTTAGTTCAAATGAAACACAAATTTTAAGAGATCTGCATCGGTTCTTCTTGACACTCTGTAGACATATCTAAATATATGATCTATATTGGCCAAGGATTCTTGCTTTTAGACTTTAAACCCAAGTCCATTCATCATAGAAAACCTATCCTAGAAAAACTGATTAGAGAACACCAACACCATAACAATTATAAGGCAAACCAAACACCAAGCAGCTTACCTTAGGTAGGGCGAACTAGAGATGCTAAAACCTTCCCTTTAGGTAACCATTCCCTTGCCTTAGAATATCTAAAAGACCAGTTAGGTTTCACAGTGACCATAAACTAGGTGGCAACTCCTTTATTCACAAAACAAAAACCCCAACAATCGATTCCTCGCTCCAGGAAGGGTTGCCGAGACGTCGAGCTCTGGCGAGGGTGGGATATAGGTCAGAAAAAAAAGTTTACTATAAATACTTTTTTAGAAAAAAAATGTTAATATTGATCATGCGTTTAATGGAATCAGGGTTGATATAAAAGGTGTGTGAGATTAGAGTAGACCTAATACCCTTAGAATTACATGATTTTGATGCCATCCTTGTGATGGATTAGTTGGGTACAAATAGAGCTCAGATGGACTGTTTTGCAAAAACAATGACTCTCCAAGGACCAGATGATGAGAGAGTAATATTTTAAGGGGAAAGGCAGGTTGTACCGAATTGTGTTATATCGGTTATGATTGTTAGGAAAAGGATGAAAAAAGAGAGTATCTAGCGTATGTGATGGATATGGAGAAAGAAACTATTGGTGTAATACCTGGTATGTGATTGATTATCTCTGAAAAGGGAAGTGAAAGTATCTATTGGTGTAGTACCTGATATGTCTCCTATAACCCAGTCTCTATTGGTGGTTAATAAGATTTAGTTAATTTTTTCATTTTTATTTTGAATCTTAGAATTATTATTTCAGAAAAAGCACTTTTTCCAAACACATAGAGCTAATTAAAAAAATACACTAAAATCTTACCATAGAATAAATAAATAAATGTTTTGACTTACCAATCTATTATTTCAACATAGTAATTTGACATATATCAATTGATGTCTATTTGTGATAATCAAATGATAACCACATGATATTTGCTAGAATCATCAAACTCTTATCCTGTAAAGAACTAGTAAACACAAAAAAAAAAAATTTAACTTTTAGCTCAATGAAAAAATAATAATTATAATACAATAAGAATCAAGATGCTAATTTAATTAGTGTTTAGTAATGCTAATTTAATAGCTTGGAAGCAAGACTTATGTGCTAAATAATCGGTTAATCTATTTGTTATAGTAGTATGATCCATTCTCTTTAATCAAAGTGACTGGTAGCTTGTACTTGGTGTTTGATGAGTTAAGGTGGCTAGTACATGTAATCAAGGTACTCATTTTGTAGATTTGGTAGGTTACTCTGGTAAATGTGGTTTATATGTAAAAGGTCTCATTTTGTAGATTTTAGGACTCTTAAATGTTTAAGTAAGTATTTTTTTAGAGAGAGAAAGTGTAATGATATTTTAGAAGGATAAACTCTGAAAAAATATACGCTAAAAATATTAAGAATGAAGAGATTGTGAACCTTGGCATTTGAAGGATTCATTATGTATATATAGCTCATGAATCTTGTTCTTTTGTGAAGAAAAGAAACTAAAAATCAATTTCCTCCTGTTAGTATCTATTAGGGATAAATATCTATTATACATAATTAACAAGGGATAAAAATCTTTACATTTAATTGACGAGGGATAAATATCTGTTACACGTCATTAATATTGATGGAAAAATGACAAGTCATTGAAAGATTTTTATACACATAGGAGTGTTGAGAGATAAGTGTCATTGACTTCAACATTTTATGTTAAGGTTCACAGGAATAAACAAATGAAGTCTTGTGGTCCAATATGGGACCTAAAAAAATCGTTAGTTCTTTATCCATTTGAGCTTGGCATGGTACGAAACCTACGAATATTGGATGTAGCAACTCGTTTAACCCTTATATATTTGGCGCTGAGCACAAAGATATTAGATCTGATAGACGTGTTTGAGTTCAATGCATAACCGAGCCCAAAAATATTGTATTACCACCCTACTTTTAACTCTTTTAACATAAATTTAGACAAAAATATCATATTTAAAACATGCTATCCATCAATTAACTAACAATTACCTTTGAAATTTGTGTTTTCAAGCACGGTAAGCACTAAAAGGACCGCTTTATTTTTCAAAATAAAGATTATGAATATAAGGTTGCCAATGCCATCTCTAAATCACAATAAATGCTCATTGTTGGCTCTAACCCATCACTAAATCTAAGATTCCTTTCAGCTACGCGAGGAAATTTTTTATTTTTTATTTTTTCAAATTCAGTGATAAGATACACCAACGACTAGTATTTTTTAGAATAACTTAATCTAAGATTTATTTATTGATCTACGACGGAATCTAAGATCTGGACCACCGAAAAATATCTTTATATTTTACATAATATTGTTTTGACTAATAACAACACAATCATTCTAGACTTATAATTCATTCGAACAACTATTAGATATCTTAATTACTCCATTATTATAATTTATTCGAACAACTATAATTATATAATATAATATGTATATTATATAATTTACAGTACATTTATTAATTTATTGGTATATTTATTAGTTTATGTGCTATTTATAATTTTATAAAGTTAAATTTGATATTATACGACTTTAGAAGGTTTAAGTTTTTAAAGTAAAACAATAAACTCACTTAAATTCTTCATATATTTCTTATATACACAAAAAATACATATTAGTATTTTATTATTATTTTTAACTAATCATAAAAATCACATTATCAAAAATCATAGCAATTATATTTCAATATAACATCTAATAATCCATATATTAAGAGAGTGTTCGGTATTGCAGCTAAAATATTATTTGTTAATTTTTTTATTTAATGTTTTTTTGTGTTTTTAAATTGTTTTGATGTAATGATGTTAAAAATAAATTTTAAAATATATATATTATATATATATTATTTTAATATAATTTTAAATTAAAAATATTTTAAAACATAATATCAACTTCAAACATGCTATGCTTTAAAAATGTGTGTATATATAAATTATAATTTTGTAACTAAAATAATAAAAAAATTCACGGAAATCCAGCAAGAATATAATATATATTCATTAATTAAATACTCCTAAATTTATTACAGTAAAACTGATGGGGATAAAAAAAACAAATGTCACCGTAAAAAAACAAATTGGAGCCTAAACGGCCATTGGTTACCACCATTGGGGGATAAAAGCTGGAGCCGCAGCTGTATAGCACGCGTAAATGAGAAGCGTGAGCGAGAGTTGGATAAAAAAGACGTGTATTATATATTCAAGTGGACTGCAGATACGGGATAGCGAAAGGTCTGACGCGAATAGAATGCTGTTCATCCATGCGATTTGAACGTACATATCACGACCTAATGTACCGCGTGAAAGTTATTCTCTTCGCAGGGATCGAATCATTTTTGGCTGCATATATTCTAAATTAACAACCACGGACTCGCTCAGTTAGTGGTCAAGAATTCACGTGACACCGTCATTCAGAGTCTATAACAGGAACTGTGAATGACGTGAAAAAAATTGATTAAATTGTTTAAAATTTTTAAAAATTAATTAGTTTTGAATGGAAAAAAATTAAGTGAAATAAAAAAAAAACTAAGCCACAACCAAACCAAATCAAATAAATCAAGCCAAATTAAATAAATCGAGCTAAGCCAAAAAACCGAGCCAAACTAATTTAAATCGATTTTTATCCTAAAAAACCAAACCAAACCAAAACCAGTCGGTTTAAACTGGTTTTAGTTTTTTAAATTCGGTTTGGTTTTTTTAGATAAAAAGTAAACCAAACCGAAAATAATCACCGGAACCAATACGAAGGAATGCATGGTGACACGTGGATGAAAGCAAGAGATAGTAGAGATATTTACACTCGAGACGGCATTTTATATTTTGTTCCGTTATGGCAAGTGGTTGGATCATGGATGTTGAAATTTTCAGAAGAGAGCAAATCACCGTTAGTTCTAGCGGCGAGTAACTGAACATTAAGGTAGTTTTTTTTTTAATATTTTTAAATTTTTTTAATACAATAATATAAAAAATATCTTTTTAATTTACTTCCATCTTTAACTCAATCTCAAATACCAAACTAGAATAACAGAGATGAGAGCAGTGGTTTTCTTATCTCAAATTTTGTCATTCCACCATAATTTTTATTTTATTTTATTTGCAGGGTAAATTATCATCACCCACGATAAAAGGTCTGTTTTTCTATTTTTCAGCGTGCAATCAAAGGTCTCCTTTTCTTTTTCAAGAAATGACAAATCTAAGTTTGGTTTGGACAAATTATTATCTAAACACTAAAAAAATTGGAGTTTTCTTATGATATTCTACCTGCAACATTTTAATATATGCTTTTAATCATTTTATAATAAATTCATATCATGACTCGGTCGGTTAGCACTTGTGACCTAAATCACGAGTTCTTAAGAGTTGGGGCGCTTTTCTTAAAAAATAAGACTGTCTGCCCTCTTCATTAAAAAAATAATAAAGCAAAGCCAGCGTGGAGGCTTGTCCTGTTGCTAAATTCTTCTCCCCCCTACTTTCATAAAAATTCACCGATTCACTTATTATTTGATTTTTATATCATTCTTAAATATTATTATATTTTTTTGGATTTTAATGATTTTCTTGATTATCATATATTTCATTTAAAAATAATAAAAATAAAAATAAATTGCTCATAAAAAATTAATTGAAATCAGGTTTTTATTACTAAAATATTTAAATAGATTTTAAAAATGATTTTGTCATGTTAATTTTTGATATTTTTTATTAACTCGCTTTAACATCATAAAAAATATATATATTTTAAATAGAGGTAATAATTCTAGTTAAAAATATTGTGTAAGCTAAGATAGATAAAAAATATGTTACATGAAAATTTATCTTTATGAAAAAGTGATTTTAGATAAATGATATATTAATTTCAAAATTAAAAAAAAAAACACTTCAAAAAGGTTGCAAGAAAATAGTTTTATTTTTTCTAACATATTGGTTGCTTTAGCTTGAAATCTCATTGGAGAGTAATCTGGTCTCTTCCATAAAAAAATGATCCACGTATAACAAAATTGACTTAAAAATTATATAAACTCACACCTATCATCTTTAAAATTTAGTTCAATTAAAATGAAAAATTTGCTTGTTAAAAAAAGAAAACAATTAATAATCAGTTTGCATGGGTGAATAAATAGAGATATGAAATCAAACAAGTATTTAGTTAATTTTGTCACTAATAAAGTGTTGGTCTAGCGGTTATATCCATATAAGGGTGAGAGTACAAGTTTTATATCCATATAAGGGTGAGAGTACAAGTTTTATATCCATACAAGGGTGAAAATACAAGTTCGATTTACAGAAAGCGCACTTATTAGGAAAGACAGCCACGAACCTTGAACGGAATTAGTCTCACCCTTGTGAGGATACTTAGATAAGAATAAAAAAAGAAGTATTTAGAATGTGTTTGGTATTGCGGTAGCTGTTGTGGTTGTGGTTTTAAAAAAATTATTTTATAAAAAATACTTTTAGTTGAGGTTGGTTTGAAAAAATAGGTGTTTGGTTGAAACTATGGTTGAAATTGAGGTTGAAAAAAAAAAATTTAATGTGTTTGGTTAAAAATACTTTTAAAACTGAGGTTATAAAATAATTTTAAAAAATATATATTTTCCATAATTATTTTAGCGTATAATAAAATTAGATAAAATATTATCAGGTATAAAATTCACTCTAAACTAATTTTTTTAAAAAATATATTTAAAAATTTAACACATTAAAAAAAAAGTTAAGTTCACGCAGCGTAAGTGAACAGTGCGAGAGAATTGCATTGTTCGCTATTTTTAAGGGAATAATACAATTCTCCTGCACTGTTCACATAAATAGTATACTAATATACACTGTTCATGTTAATTGCACTGTTCATTGAACAGTGAAATTAACATGAACAGTACAAGAAAAACAGGAAAAAATTGCTTGCACAAAACCGCAGGTGAAACATCAAATTTTCATGGGTTCCATAGCCAAAACACTGCTACTGAAAATAACCAAACATTATGTTATTGCGTTTCATAAAAAACCAGAAGCTAACGCAGAGCCAAACAGTTTCTTAGTCAAGTTCCTGTATAATCAAAACTAGTCTATATAAATTGGATTGAGTTCGAGTATTATACAAAGTTGCAAGATAATATTTAAACTTTGTGTTAATTTTTTTTAAACTTTTTGGACGTTGAGTTAAAATAACAAAATTAAGAACTTTCGATATAGAATTTGATTCCTAGAAGTCTAATGAACACAGAGCGCCGCGCCTGCAAGGAAGGAAATCATGAAGACACGAACCATGCCAGGGGGGGGCCGCTATACACGTGGAGGGCCATGGAGGATGGACGAGGGGCGCCGTTTGCCAAAGCAATCCGTAAACATAATTCGAGACTTCCTTTGACCGTTAATTGGATGCTCATTGACAGTTCATTAAGACAGGCTTTGCGTGTGATTATCTGCACGTGTGGCGACATTATAAATCCCTTTTTGCCTTGTAAATATCTTCACTCCAGAATACAAAGGAGCCGAATAAATGCAGCATTCAAGCTTAGCACTTACCAAGTTTTGGTTGCATAAATCACAAACTCAGTAGATTTTGCTACGTTCTTTTATTTTTTTTTTCTAATTCACATGATTTTTCTCGAATCAATTATCACACACTACCTTCAAAATAATGACGAGAGATGACTGGTTGTACCTTCTATATATTTAGAAATGTGATTATGATTGTATTTAAAAGTATTTTTTATATCGAAATGTATTAAAATAATTTTTTTTTAAAAAAATTATTTTTAACATCGACGCATTAAAATAAATCAAAAAATATAAAAAAATTAATTTTAAATAAAAAATTTTAAATTCTTTAAAAACACGAAGCACCACATTTCCAAACGCACACATAAAAAAAAAAAAGAAAATGACAACTGCTCCTAGAACGTGGGCCTGAGATTTTGTTTTTTCTTTTTAATTCTATTATTTAATGTTAATTTTTTTTATTAAGTTTATTATTAATTAATTTTTATATTTATTATTACATAATAAAATTTTAAAAAATAATTCAACCTAATTAAGTTAATAATTCGGATTGTAAGTTTAGCATGTTGACTAAAATCAACTTGACTTATTTTTTTTTGATTTTCTTAGATTTATTCAATCAAGAAAGTTACGTCGAAATAATTCTCATATAATTTAATTTAAAATTCAAGCAAAATAAAAATTTTTATCAAGATTTTTCAAATTTGAACTATTATATCAAATTTAATAATAATATAAAAAAATCTCTCATAGTCTATATATTAATTTTTTACATTCTAATTTTTTTTTTTGTCAATCACAGTGATGGTGCTAGCAATAACCTGGTAATATTTGTATCCAACACATGAAGCTATTTACTGTGTATACAAAAAACTTAGAATAATAAAAAAGTATAGTGAATGACTGCTGGTAATTTTTTTGTTATCATCCAGGCTTAAATATTTTTATTTATAGTTTTGAAATTTGGTTCGGTCTGGCGGGTTAATTCAAGGCTGAAACAGGACCGGATTAAAAAAAAAAACCTAATATAACTTGGCAGGTTGAGCCAGCGACCCAGTTAAAAACCTAATTACAATCTATTAATTTTTTTTTATTAAAAATAATACCATTTTAATTTTTTAAAAAAATCAACCCGAAAAAGCGGATAACTTGAAATCCAGGAAATGAACTGCACCCGGTCTAAAATCTATATTTTTAACCTTATTCTTATACACGCGCGCGCATTCGGATCATGAAGGTTGGATTGTTACAGGGGTGCTGTGCTCAATTAGAAAATTCAACACTTAAATTCACAGGATGAGACAATTAGCCATGTGAAAATGCTAAAGGTTGCCGCTTTGGAGGGCCCAAAGAGACGCGTTTATCACCTTTATTTCTTTCTTTGAGGTTGCTTACAGTTCAGAAAATCCTCCACTAGGAGTCCAGTAGCTGATCTATAAGGATCAAACAAAAGAAAAGAAAAGAAAAGAAAAGAAAAGACTGAAGGGTTTGCCTCATCATCATCTTCCTTTTCTTCTTCTTCTTGTTTTTTTTAACAGTAGATGTCTAAGCCTTATATTTCAACTAATTTCTTCAAATCTTAAAGTTAATAATCAAGTAAATTTTTAATGATAATAAAATTTATAACACTCGAATTATTAAACACTTAGTAACAAATTCAGAGCTTGGCTTTTTTTTTTTTTCTATGCATTGCTCAGTTTTTGCACCAGCTATAAGAATGGCTGTCCAATCTTACGTAAGAGGGTCGAACAAGTAGAATCTAATTTGCCAAGACAGAAAAAGCTTATCATGATGTAGGAATTCCTATGTGAAATACCATTAACATGTCCGCCTACGAGGGTGGAGATCATGGTACCATGCTCATAGTTTCAGACCATACTTTGAACATTGGCCATTGTTGTAGTTGCCTGTTCCGCCTCATTTCTATTATTAGTCTACTCTTGTCTGTTCTTTTGTGGGCTTGATGTGAATAGAAAAACAAAAAAGTAGGTTAAGAACCAAAGTAGTTTTAAAGAAAAAACGGCTAAATTATTGTTCATGGGGATCGAGGATAGGCCACCATCTACATTTGTCAATGGACTAGGGTAATGTTTTTCAAAATTCAAACCCACTTTTGCAATAGGATGCGATCCTCAACGTCAAACCTAGAGCTTAATCTTTTCATAAAAAAATCCCACTACACCCTCTTTTTTCTCTCCAGCCCCACCTCTCCTTGGCTTGAAACCATTTGACTCGATACTTACGACTCAAAAAGGTGCTTTCCACTTCCATTTGTTCATGGTGATAGGGTGAAAGTAGCTAGTCTCTAGTGCCCACCAAAAAATCTATGGAGGTGGGAAGATATAAATTTAACCACAGAAAAGTAGTACAGCATTTAGTATCATTTTCTTCTAAATTAATTAATATACAATGCAATGTAATTTATCGTTGAATTAGCTTTTGTTTTGCGGGGCTCGATTTTTGACTAGCTTCCGGACTGGGAGATGCCCAACTTATTAGGTTTTGATTGACTATACATGAACAAACATGGCAAAACGTAGATGAAAATGTGCTTGTATTTAGAATAATAGGTGCTGTATCAGCAATACATGTAGCTTTGAATTCATTACTGTACATCCCCAAATCATTCATGTATACTCGTCCAAATATTAAGGTGTATATATATATGGAATTCTCCGGTGACAATGAAAAGGGAAGGATGCATGCTGAGTCCATGACGACAACAGAATAGCTGAAAACTCATGCTTTATTTTTCACAAGATATTAGGTAGCAACCCTCGCGTTGCTTCGAATTATTTATTTTTTCTATCAATTAGAAACTCACAGAAAAGTAATCTTATAAGCACGACGTTGTATGAAGGAAAAGAAAAAGGCGTGCATCATGTAAAGAAAACAAAATTGAAATCTGTTCATATGTTTAATTGCACTAGGAAACATCTATCTTATACGAGGGGGAGTTGCTATAGTTATGCTATTTTAGTCTAAGCAGTCCAAGTGTCAAAGAAAACTAAAAATAATTACAGGAAAATTACATTAAATAATTTTTTTTTGAATGACTATATATTTCTTAACACTCCCTAAGTTGAAGAGTGGATGTTAAGATCGCCCAACTTGCACATCATGGTTGATTGAGAATGCTTCCTTTCCTATTTGCTTTGTAAAAATATTCGCGAATTGATCATTTGCTGAAGAAAGATATTGTATTTTAACTTAGTCATCTTGTATCTTATCATGAATAAAATGACAGTTCATTTCTATATATCTAGTTTTTTTTATGAAAAACAGGATTGACAGCTATATGTAAAGTTGTTGTGTTATCACAATACAACAATGTTTGTTTCGGATGCAATATTCGCAAGTCCAATAGCAACGAGCATAACCAAGATAATTCATAGCATGTACCTGTCATGGCTCTGTATTCGACTTTTGCTGAAGAGAGAGACACAATTTCCTACCTTTTTGTCCGCTAAGAAATAAGGGCAGAACCCAAGAAGATATAATAGTCTGTAGTGGATCTTCATGATGTTGGACATCCACCCTAATCTGAGTCAGAAAAAGCTCTCAAAGACAAATTATTCTGAGTAGGAAAAAATAAACCTTGTCCTGGTCTGCTTTTCAAGTAACGCATAACAAGCAAAACAACTTCCATATGTGGTTTACGTGGTGCATGCATGAATTTGCTTAATATATGAATATGAACCGAATAGGTAATGTTTGGATGGGTGATAGTCAAGTAAATTAGATGACCAACCAATCATCTATATCGGGAAGGATTTGTAAGCAGATCACCTGATTCTGAAAGCTTCAAGTTCTGCTTTTTTGAAAAATTTACCAGCTTGACACCTAGAAAACCACAGTCCTTTAAAATTTCTAAAGTATACCTTTGTTGTGAAATGACAATACTTGTTTTGGATCAAGAAACTTTGATGTTTAGAAAGTACTTTAGATTGCCTAAGTCTTTGATTCGAAAATGAGTATTCAAAAATATGATTGAGAGTTAGTATGATAGTAAAATCATTCCTGATAATAAGGATATCATCAACGTATATCAATAATATTGTAAAAGTTTTGGCCTTGCGACATGTGAATAATGAGTAGTCCGTATTAACTTGAACAAAACCAGTTGCTTGAATAGCTGTAGAGAATTTGGCAAACCATTATCATGAGGCTTGCTTCAAATCATACAATGATTTGTGAAGACGACACACTAAGTTCTCCCCTTGTCGGCGAAAACCACAAGGTGGGGACATATAAATTTTCTCATGTAGATCACCATGAAGAAAAGCATTGTGAACACTAAGCAGATGAAGGGACCAATCTTGAGCAGCTGTTAAAGCTAGTAAATAACAAATAATAGTCATTTTAGTAGTGGGAGAAAAAATGTCATGATAATCAATACCATCTAATTGAGTGTAGCTTTTTGCTGCTAAACAAGCTTTATAACGCTCAATGGTTCAATCGGAGTGTTGTTTTAGCTTATAAACCCAATGACAACTAATTGGTTGCTTACCATATGGAAAAGAGGTGAGGGACCACGTGTTGTTGGCCTTCAAAGTATCCAATTAAGATTGTATTACCTCTTGCCAATAGGAATGACGAGTTGCTTCGGCATAAGATGTTAGCTCAACATCTTGATGGATAACAATTGTGAATGAATAATGCTGTGGTGAGTAACAATGATAAGAAATAAAATTTCCAAGGGGAAAACATGTACCTTTGTAAGATCTAGATCATAGAGATAACAAATGGTTGGGAGATGTAATTTAGTTGCATGTTCAAAATATTGGTCTAGAGGTTATGTAAATTTTTTGGTCAAGAAAGTAGTGACAATATAGGGTAATACATAATTATTGTTTGTGGAGGCAAAATGGCTGGACTTGTAAGGAAATTTGTTTTCTTGGAAAACAACAGCACGACTAGTGAATAATTTATGAAAATGAAGGTCATCAAGCTTGTACGCTTTCTGACTAGTAGGATAACTGAGAAAAAAACAATGTTCAGCATGCGGAACAAATTTATGAGTAGCATGCACATCGGTAGCATATGCAAGACACCTAAAAACTCGAAGATGATGGTATGGGGGTGGTTTGTTGTAAAAGCATTCGAAAGGAGTTTTGTTGCCAAAAAGTGGTATAGGCAAACAATTAATTAAGTGAACAACTGTAGAAACACAATCTGTCTATAAATGTAAAAGAAAATGGGCTTGAAAATGAAGGGCTCGTGTAAACTTAAGAATATGATGATGTCTGCGCTCTATAACCTTATTTTATTAGGGGAGTATAAACACAAGAATGTTGATAAACAGTCCCTTTGTGTTTTTTAAAAATCATATATAAAAGAGAATTCTCCTCCGTTATTGACCCTAATATTGGCTATAGAAACATGGAACTATATTTGGATAAATGAAAAAAAATCATGATTAAATTTTTTGTGTTTCATTTTTGTGATTTATAAAGAATATCCATCTAAACCGAGAGTAATCATTCACTATAGTCAAAAAATAATTTGAACCAGAAAAGAATGCAACTTTATAAAAGCCTTAAATATCACAATGAATTATTCAAAAGGTCTAATAGACAAAATCAAACTAAGAGAAAATGATAGTTGATGTTGCTTTGCAAATGAAAAATCACCATAAGTATAATTAGATTGAAAAGGAAAATGTAATAAATGTTTTGCCATAAATCCTAATCTAGAAAAGGACAAATGCCCAAGATGAAAATGCTATAAAGCTATAAAATAGGAAACCTGAGGGCTGGATGAACATGAAGAAGTGGTTGCAGTTACTGATGAATGTTTGTTGGTTTGATGTTAAAGCAACTAAATAATAAAGAGCATCTCATTGTTTATCCAAACTAATCATCATTTCATCACTAAGTCTTTAAAAAACACCAATAAAAAAATAAGTTACTAAGCAATTCAAATTTTTGGTAAGTCTGCTGATAGATATTAAGTCCACCTTAAAAGATGGTACTCTAAGCATATTGGTTAAAACAATAGTATAATTTAAAGGCAAAGAGCCAATAGAAGCAATGAAAACCTATTCTCCACTTGGTATAATGATTGATGACAAAGCACTGCCGTTGCTATTGTTAACAAGTAAATTTAGGGAGGAAATAATGTGGTCTGTTACACCACATCAATAATCATCTAACATAGCATAAATGTTATTGGCTACAAACCTGCAGAGGTGGCGACAATGTTAACTTTTAAATTGACCATAGTATTGTTTGGTTGTACTGTGCTTTTTCCCCTGTATGATGAAAATTATTTGCTAAATTTGTAAGTCTGAAAGTCCAGTTATAACTGAAGATACCTTATGTATTAGCTGACCCTTCTTAACGTTGTTGGTAGAAACCTGAGGGCCATTATTGTATTTGAATTGAGTACTGTTTGGGGAAGACCAAGAGTGATGCCTACTATTAATTGGATAGATGTTTAGGATATTTTGGAGTATAGTCATTTAGTTTCCAACAAATTTCTCGCACATGATGATTATGATCATAAATGGAACAATGTAATGGTTTACTGTTAGCAGAGATGAAATGAGAAGAAGCATCTTGTCCACATCTAGCAACCACGGCCACTGATTCTGTCTTGTAAACAACCATTACAAAATTATCTGCTACTTTATGAATGTTGCCTAGGCTACTTTGCTTTTGTACTTGTACAACAAAGGCATAGGCTTTAACAACGTTAAGTATTGGGTTCATCATTAGAATTTAACTTTGAATGGCATTGTATGCAGTGATGGAGGCAGGGGGCTGGCAGGGGCTCCGACCCCTGCAAGGAAATGTTTTTCCATATTTCCCAGCCTCTCTCTTGTAAATATTTATAATTTTAGTATAATTTTAACCTTTTTAAAATAATTTTTTTAATTTGCCCCCCTTTAATTTTTTGTTCTTGCTCCGCTCCTGATTGTATGAGTCATTAAGTCCCATTAAGAACTGCATCAGCTGATGTCTATTGTGATCTTCTCTACAAGAACATATGGTATTATTATAGGATTCCAAGTTATCTCATATATATATATTTTTTAATTTTAAGTAGTAAGCCGCAACAATCATATGATCTTGAGTAAAACAAGTAATATCTTGTTCAATCTAAAAAATATAAGAAATATTGCCGTGTGAAAAATAATCCCTAAGGTCTTCCCATACTTCTTATAATGTGGCTAGAAAAATGACACTATTTACAATATCTTGTGCGAGTGAATTAAGGATCCAAGAAAGAATCATATCATTGCATTTTTTCTATGAAGCATATTCATCGGGCTTATTTGTTTTAGATGGCATGAAAATGGTTCCATATATAAAACCCAACTTGGATTTGGCATTTAAAGAAATCATCATGGCCCTACACCATGTCGAGTAATTAATTATCGTTAAGAGAATTTGAGATGAGCACCATACCTGGATGATTTAAATGGTGCAAGAAATATGGATTATTGTTTAAGGGTTGTTGTTCCTCTATGATGATCAGCAGGAGCAACAAAAAAGAAGAAGAATAAATGAATAGAAAGATTAAGGTATTAAACCTAGCTCTGATACCATGTAAAGAAAATAAAATTAAAATCTACTCGTACATTTAATTGTAATAGGAAACATCTACTTTATACAAGGAAGTTTCTATGAGCTTTCGTTGTCCCTCTAACTCTCCAGTTCTCTTTTCTCCCTGCTATATCAAATTAAGTTTAACTATAATTACTGAAATTATACCCTGTTAAGCATCCATTTAAGCATTGTTTTCGTGTGTGTAAATTGTTTTCTGTTTCAATAGCAACAACTTTCATAATGAAAAAGAAAAAGAGAGATATTGTGAGTAATTAAACAACAACAACACAAATTACTTCTCATGTCGTAACTCATAACCATGAACCAAGGTTATCAAAAACAAATTTTTAACATGACATGAAAATTACAATATAAACTTAGATTGTAAAAATAGATTATAAAATCATAATTAATTTTATTTTCATACATGGTTAATACAAACAATAAGAAATTCCATCAATAAAGATGTGTAATTGTTCTTTTATGATAAAATCCTACCATACAAGAACCAAGAAAAACTTCCTCGCGATCTTTTATGGTAATTATCTCGTAATTGCATTACTATAGTACTTCCCTTTTCATTTAGAAGTTCTCCTTCTTTATTCCCTCTTTCCTTTGAGTTGAAAGTGGAAGTGGTTGGTAAGACTTTACGTCCAAGAAAAAACATTAAAAACAACTATGTCTTCACAACTATGCTCTTTTGTTGACTAGCACTAGTTCCAATGCTCCTTTCAAATGCATAACTATCTATAGTGTTTTAGCTTATTTGATGTCTTTGCTTTGATAAATAATGCATCACTTTTAGATATTGTTATACTTTTATAAGTTTCAGATATTGTTTGTTACACACCATAAGTCCCAACAAGTGAATTAATAAGGAATTGTAGGCTCTGTACGAACAAAAATGAATGAATCAAACAATTTATAGTAAGATCTTGTTTTTTTTTTTTTTAATCATCTTGAAGTCTGGTTCCTTCTTAGATCTATCTTAGACAAGTTATGAGATTTTTTATAGAGAAATCATAATGTTATAAACTTATTTAAAGTAATCATAATGTTATAAATTTATTTAAAGTACTATGGTATATAGGCATAAACACATGGTAAGTCAGATTTTAGAGTATGGTCCGTTACTCTTGTTCATAAAAATATCCATATTAAATAAGTGTCTTCAAAACTTTGTCCTATAATAGATACTTTTTTATTTGTTATATAAAGGTTTTAATCAAGACTATGTTTCCTTCATCCTTTCACTATTGATTGTAGAAAGAATCCATGGATACAAGCGCTTGCGAGGGCTCAAGTGTTAATGAGTAAACACAAAGTTATGTAATGAAAAAGACAAAAATTAGAAATCTAAAATTATTGTAAATCATAAAATCAGTAGTAAAATCGTGATTTTACCCGATTTTGCATAGTTTTACACAATTTCATTTTGATTTTTTGATTTTTACATTATTTTATATGTAAGTATATATGATTTTATGAGTTAACTCATGATTTTAACAATCTTGCCTGCACCTCTTGTCCCTAGATAAACTCATGTCACAAGCTTTTAATCTGGAATGCCACCATGTCACATTCAAGCTCCTTGAATATTGAAAGATTGTTGTGTCATTTGTCTACCTTTCTGTTCAAACTCAACCATCATCAGAGTATGGTATAGAAGATGCTTTCCCGTAAGTTGGGATCGAGTTTTATGACCAGTGCAGTCCAAGAATAGCTCAGAGCTTTAATTTAGCAAGCTAAGTGGGAGGAGATTGGGCGAAGTCTTTGTACTCTGTTTAGTGAGGCTGTTAAGGGAAAAAGAAAGAGTAAAATCTTTTGTTTTTTCAACGAGGGGCAAATGAGCTAAAGGTTATCAGCAAACCTGTCCTCTCCAAATCTTCAAATTCCCATCCCACTCTATTTGAGTAATCGAGATCCCAACTCTTAACGGCGTAGTCGTGAATTGAGGAAAAACAATTTAAATAATAGCTACCAGGACTCTTCTGATTAGGAATGTCCATTTGAGCATCTTGTATATCCGGCGAGGAAATATAGATTGCAAGATTTAAGTTTGAGAATGGGGGAGGCCTCGGTGATGGTCCCACGCATATGCAAGTCTGGTACTGTTGTTACATTCAAAAACAGTTCTTAGTCAACACTTTTGGGATAGCTTCTATATACTGTCGTTACAATATTGTTTTGTCGAGTAATAAATAAATATATGCAAGGTTTAGCATGTGATCATCATTCACTTTTCCTCGCTAGAGCTAAAAACACCATGCAATGACATGTGCTCTTGGCTTGTTTTATATGATATTGTTTCAAAACCCACATTGATACATCTTACATCACAAAATCTCTATGATAGGATTGTGTTTTGTAAGTGTGTTGGCATCTCATGTGGCTGATTCCTCAGATACATTGCTGGATTCTAAACGCTCTCAAGTATTTATGTTCTTGATCATCTTGGAATTCTTGTCCCTACGAGTCCCATCATTCATGCAGGAATATCTTAAGCCAGATTGTTAAAATTCACCCAAGCATAGTCCCTGCTTTTCAATACTACCACCGTTATTTCATTGTTTGATCAATCTATTTCAAGTGGGGTATTGCATTTACTTACTGAACTGCATTGGTCCAGTAGTGGGCCATTTCCAATTTATAAAAAAGGGCAGTGAGCAGTAGCCAGAACTGTTGTTGCTCACAGACAAAGCATCCCTTGAGCTTTATGGGTTTTTTTTTCATCTTTTCAGTGCATAATATAAGTAGTTAATCTTTATTCGAGGACTTTGGTTTATGTTGAAAAAAGATCGGCCTACATTTTAGAATTCAGTATATATACTTTATCACAGGCATGGTCTTCCACAGACCACCCACTCCCAGCTTGCAAAGTATTATAATGTGAAGAATTTTGATCATGGGTGAAACTTAATTCGTCTAGTTTTAAAAATTATTAGTTAAAGTGTTATAAATTTTAGAATTATTAGAAGTTTATCTAGTTATTAATTTTAAAATCTTAAGAAATTAATTGAAATATTAGTTTGGCAGCGAACTATTTCCATGTATGTGTGAATCTGAAAACCACCTAATTGACAGACCGACGTCTTTTATTAAATGTGCCGCTGGAGTGGTTATTTGAAAAAAGAAAAATAGCTACAGTATCTGCATTGATTCAATCTTATTTTCGTAAAAAATAAATAAATCAGAAATAACTAGGTGTATACGCAGACACACACGTACTTGCACATCTGTCTATCAGCTGGTGTATATATATCCATGCACACACAAAATAAACACTCAATTTTGGAGGCTTGAATAAAATACATGTAGAAATTGTTGCCAATAATCACTCTTTTCATCTATTAATATCGGATTTTATCTGTTACAATGTCCTTCAACTATACAAAAGATGAAAAGGAAAATCAATCCCATTTATTGCTACAGTATATGTATCTCTTTTTGGCCCGATAAAGAGAGATCAAGGTTTGAATGTTTCGCTGTAATGTGTTCCATATTATTCTAGCATAATAATGTAGAGATCAAAGGGTATAAAGCATGGTCTTGTATGGGTCCCAAACCCATGATACTCTTCTTGACACATCGACAACAGCCTTCATCTTTACGCTCCGAAGCACGTGCACCACTGATGCAGTTAAATTCCAAATGTGAGAAGAGATGGGGGCATGCACCTTCATGAATAATAGAAGGGAGGTCGTAATCTCTGATACAACGAGCCTCACACCTCACATCTTTTCTCTTGAAGAAGACTGCTTGAAAAAAGGAGGAAGGTGTCCATCTTTATCCAGTTATGGCGCTGTCCAAGTATAATCATATCCTGTGATGTTTTGAAACGAATGTACGTGTATATGGACACGCATCCCGATCTAAACTAGTTGATCAGCTTATAGGGATACAATTAGTTCATGTATATTCTTATTTTTAGCTTGTTAATAATAATATCATGTGATCAGACAGTAACAGAGAGTTAGACTGCTCATGCAGTTCCTATACTGAAGTATTTTTTGTTGAAGTTAATTGCTGTTTTTTTTCCGGGTATTTCTTTAATCCTTTTGATACGATAAAAAAAGCTTCTTAAAAACATTGTCAAAGTATTGCTGAAAGCTTTATCAAATACAAAACCGGTTCAAACACATTAACTCCTACCTCGAAGTGTATCTTTATGAAAATATCGGAACCCAATTGAGACGTTGCTCGGACCAGACTGAACCAGGTCCATTCTACAGGGTGTGAATATGTGATGTAGAGTGACCTCGGAAGATTCTATTTATGGTGATTGAGTTGAGTAGGTGAACATGAAAAGGGATAGTTCGATGAAAGTGAGGACCATGCAATTAAGTTCTCTTTTTAAAAACGAGCTAGCAATTGTCACTGGAGGATTAATTAAGTTCACACTCCTTTCAAGGGTGGTCCTTCAGTTTGAGATCGCCCCCCAACCCCCACCCCCCACCCCCCAAATAATAATAATAATAATGATGATGATGATGATGATGTAAAGGACTGAAATTGATACAATACTGGTAATGGCACCTATTTTTTTTTTAAAAAAAAAAAAAACGGGAGTGCGGGACGATTGCATCTATAGTATGGAAAAAAAAAAGACAAGATTGTTCAGCAAACCTGAATTGAAGTTTCGGGAAATTTCCTCTACCTAGAAATATATCATCTATCTTAGAAATGCTCTGTTTCCTTCTCGATTTATATGGACGAACTCGCCTAAGAACGTGATCCTCTTGTGGGTATCCCTTGAAATATTGACATCATCTTCCACGAACCTAATCTGATCGATCGATGATGAACCCTGCATCTTTCAGCGTGCATCATTGACTGTATGTGACAAAGGTGCGCCAACACTAGAATGCAGTGCACAGCAAGCTCTAATAGTATCGTTAATTTGTCCGGCTATAGCTGAACTCTAAAAGTGGGGTGTAAGTTCTGCCAAACATGCTTTATCTTTTGGTCTGCGATTTCAAGGTGACGAGGTCACAAAACCTCCATGACTAACCTTTCTTCTCATATGGAACCTTCAACATTATTTGATGCATGTCACTTGTCTTAAGAACACGCATGCATTTAATGTTCCGATTGGAACCTAGCCGAGTTAGAAATATTGTCCAAAGGGGAGGCACAATGGCAACCCAGAAACTAAACGGCCTATGCAGGTCAAACCCCTCAAAGTGTTGACCTATGTGGAAGCTTACCTGGTAATGGGTGGATCCTATTTTTTAGTTTCTCGAAATATATACACCCAATAGAAATAGTAAATTTTTTTATTTTTTTAGAGCCTCAAGATCCCGTTAGATAATCTAGTATTATTTAGGGTTTATACAAAAATTTCCTCAACATTTTATTAGATGTTCTTTCAGCTTCAAATAATTGTTTCAATACTGAGTTATAACAAACAACAAGTCATCCAAGTGTTCGGTCTCTAACAACAATCCATACAAACCACCAATAAAAAATCTTCTAAATTTTTTTAAGAAAGAGGGATTGATATACTTTTGAGTGCTAGTTTTCTTTTCTTTTATATTTTTCAGGTGTTCTGTACCGTTGCACAATATAAAAAATAAGAGGTATAACATTCTATTTATAGGAAAACCTGAAAACCCTATAAATAACAAAATATCAATTTGCCGCTTGAATAATATCACATATATTATTTCAAGATAATTTTATAAATTTATTTAATTAAGTCCATATTTGATTTTTCAAGGTCTAAAATTGTAATTCCTTGTGTAAATTGCTTCCTAATTCTCAATTTCTAAAACTTATTTACAATCAAGTCATACTTGATAATCATCCCATTTTAATTTCTAACTAATGGGTCTTAAGTGTGTGACCCATTAGGTTCTTTAATAAGTTGGTTCAAATATAAATCACAATCCTAAATAAAATATAATTAAGCTAATTAAACAAATTAATTTATTATCAATTTAATAATTGATTGATTTATATTTAAAGATTAAATACAATTTCTAATAAATTGTCATGATTGCTTAAATTTTAGAAAAATAATAAGTGATTTAACTTAACCTTTCAGTGACTAGTTTCTCAGTATAATTATTATCCCTTCATCAATAATGTTCTGATTTAGATATTATAACATGAAGTGTGTCTATTCCGAGTTTAATCATGTTTGTTCTCAACACCATAATTATTAATTTTTAAAAAAAGATTTGAAATTTATTTAAAATCTCATTCCTTTTTACTCAATAATATATAATCAAAACTATTTGATAACATAAAAAATATTTTCTCTAATTCACATAAGGTGATGAATTTTCTATTGATTACTCAAGTATTTTCATATAGTTTATGTTGTGCCCAATATCTTCTTGTTTATTGTCCTTGATTAAGAAAACATGTACTAGGATCAAAGTATAATATTTTCTATATAAGATTACTTAGTTATCTCAAGTCTAAAAATCACTTGCACAACTATCACGTAAGCCTTTTCATAGACACATGTGATCTCTCCAAATGAAATTCTCACGTGGGTAAGTTTAGTGTACATATTATCTGACAAACACCTACATATTAGTTCTAGGTATCACTTATATCCTATTTTGTGAGAATAACTACTTCCTTTAATAAAAGAAATAATAGAATATGTATTAGTCTAGACTCTAATTAATCAATAGTCTTAATAGAACATTGATTATAAAATTTAGGAATAATGATTTGATACAATAAAAACCTTGTAATTATAACAACTTTATAATTTTTTTGCAAAGCATTTTTTTTATCTCAATAACTTTGTTTTCATTCTAAATTCATTAATTAAATATTTGATGAATATTAAAAATAAATAAAGCCTTTATTAAAAAAAATATTTACATTAACAAAGTTAATGTCACGTATAACCAATTGATTGACCACATGCATTTACACTAACAATCTTTTTCTTGCATTAAAACCAATCACTTATGTATCAAATATCATATTATTGTACTTGACGATAATACTTTTATTGGGACAATAAAGATCTATAAGGTTTTCTTCGATAGTACTTGCTCTATCTTTACATCTTTTATTTCTATGATTCTTTAATCAAATGAAATTGTTTAAATGTATTTTTGGATGATTGATGAGAGCTTGTTTTATTTGCTTGTGCAATAGTTATATAGTTATCACAATATAGAGTTACTAGATTAATAATATTGTCACATGTGTGCGGCGTCATAACGATCATACTTTTGGATAGAGTTTTGAGGTGTGGAAAGAATAATGAATTCTCGTCCTTTTATGGTTTAGAATTTTAAAGTTGTCATTTAGTGTTTTGGTCAATAAAAACCTTAACTAATCCACAAAGTCTAGATAATGGAAGACCAAAGTCTAGATAATGGAAGACAATATCACCCTTAATACATTATACCTAAGAAAAGTTGTATTGTTCATTTTGTCCGATTATTATTAAGGCTTTGTTGTGTTATTCTAACCATTGATCTGTCTATTGATTAAAATGAATTCACCCCAATAAGAAGAACCATGACTTTATCAGTCAAGTTTAGTCATTCTAAACTCAAATAAAATGTTTTATATTTTATATTTATTTCTCTTAATACTAGGAATATGTTTTGCATACAAGTTCGTGATTTCCAAATATTAAAAGTGAGAGAGAAAAAGAGAGAGAAAGAGAGGTAATAATTTATTATGTGCTATATTTATCTTTTTTACTATTGAAGATACATCTTCTATATATAAGTTTGTAAATTCAAAAATATTAAACGTAAAAAAATTTTCTTTTGGTATTTTTTAAATTTATACCAAGTCCCCAATAAGTTTAATAATCTTATTATTGAGTCCATGGTGTATGCAAAAAGACTATTTTTTAAAATTGTTTTTAGTATTTTCAAGAAATGTTAAATCATGCAATATATTTTTGGTTTTTTTTCTTTTTTTTCTTTCATGTTATTTTTTTAATTTTTTTTAAAATGAGAACATGATTTCTTTGAAGAAACTTAGCCATATGCAATTTAAAACATAAAACATATATTATTGAAATAAATATTTTTGTTGTTTTTTTCTCTATTTTGTTTTTTAAATCTAGTTTATTTAATACTAGAAAAGTGCCTTACATATAAATTGATAATCTCAAATATTAAATATAAAAGGGTAAAAATAATATAAAAACCAAAATTAATTACAAAATTATCCTTCAAAAATCTAAAAATTAATTAAAATTAGACTAAGACCATATTTGACAAAACACATAAAACAAAAAGAAGAAAATTTGGCAATGAAAAAATGTGTTAGGATGTGTTTGCTAAATATGCCATCAGCTAAGAAAACAATAGCTAAAAAATCACTATAAAAATGTATTTGCCAAACATGTTTTAAAATCTAAAAAAAAGAACTTTTTTTCTTTAACGGTAAATATAGTCCTAGACCTTGAATGGTTCAGGCCAGTCACATGGATTAAGATTCTTAGACTGGCCCAAAAGCCATGCTAAAACCCAAGCTGCTCTTGTAAGGCATTCACGAGCCCATAATTATTTTTCAAAATCACAAACCAAATTAAAGACCCAAGCTTTAATATCACTCAGATTCTTTGTTTTTGGAAGATCAAAATGACAGACTTAAAGAACTTGCCCAACGTTCTTCACTACAAAACCCAGAATCCACTTTTTTCCAAGACACCGGACACACGCCGTGCCAAATTAGGATTATATTCCAATAACATATGAAATCGAAACCTAAATCATACATGCACTAGTCATGGAAGAAAGTTCATCGTGCATCAAATTAAAAAACGTCTATGGCAGGTCTGAAACATTGATCTTGCTGGGAATCTCTATGAAATGAAAGAGCACATGTCTTTCTCCAAGTAAACCAGACAATCGATATAAACATTCTTCATGGGAATAAGTTCATCAGACATTTTATCACCTCCCACGGATTTGTAAGTTTATTCCCTAAATAAAAATTGAAAACTGAAATCTAACACTGTGATGATTAAACCAAATATTGTTGAACTTTCGATAACAAAGAACAAGAGAGGCTGTCATGTTTAATAGATAGAAAACAATGAGACCTTGAAGCTTGATTTATAACAAATCAATAAGAGAAAGCTTGAACCTATCTTGAATTAGGTATGACATGTTTTCAAATCATTTTCAAATGACAAGAAGGAAATCAAAACAAATTGCTTTAAGTATTCTGAGAAGATTATAACATCCTGATTGTGATAACATTCTGGAAAAAGAAAAATTTTCCAGATAACAAAGAACTAGCATGAACGTGACCGGAGAACTTAAAAACTAAGAATCAAGTCAGATAATGATAATAATAAGTGCAAATTCATGGCCCAAACACCATAAATTTGAAATGGTTACAAAAAAACTTATATAAAGACTCGTCTGGTCATACAAACTAAAATATGATTTTCAACACAAACTCTAGATATTAGAGTGTGTTTGGTATTGCGGTTGCTGTTGTGGTTTGAAAAAAGTTGTTTTATAAAAAGTACTTTTAGCTGAGGTTGATTTGAAAAAATAGGTGTTTGGTTAAAACTGTGGTTGAAATTGAGGTTGAGCAAAAAGTAGTTTAATATGTCTAGTTAAGAATACTTTTGAAATTGAGGTTATAAAATAATTTAAAAATATATATATTAATATTGATGGTTTTTAATTTAAAATTTTGTAGATTTAACTATTGATATTACATCATAAAATAAATAATACTTTATATAAAATATTTTTTATTGTTTCATTAAAATATCTACAATTCTGCAAATACTACGTCATCAAGCGATATTTGTCTAATTTATGTAGTTAAATATTGAATAATATTAAATACTAGTTTTTCAAATAAAATACAAATAAAATAATAAAAAATAATTTTTATTTTACTAGATTGAATCTGTTTTAATATATTTTAAGTTTTAAACCGAAACCGGTTCGGTTAAAATAATACAACAAGCTACCCCGCTACCCATCACCAAATTAGTGGCATGAGCGCGACGCTGTTCATGCCAATTAATTTGGTTGATGCTAAAGCATTAGTAATTAGCACAGCGGAGCTGTTGATTAAAACAGTAAAATAAAAAAAAACAGATTCAACTAGTAAAATAAAAATTATTTTATTATTTTCAAATAAAATACAAATAAAATAATAAAAAATAATTTTTATTTTACTAGATTGAATCTGTTTTAATATATTTTAAGTTTTAAACCGAAACCGGTTCGGTTAAAATAATACAACAAGCTACCATTGGTTGCATCACCAATTAATTAGCATCAACAGTGCAGCATGCTGCACTGTTCATGCCAATTAATTTGGTTGATGTGCGAAAGCATGTAGCAGTCAAGAAAAACGTGACAGCAAGCATGTAAATTATGCTTCAATAAAACTGTGTTTTCAACACAGATAATGATAGGTCCTTACATATAAAAATTACGGTTTATTTTTTAACCAAAAACTATGTTGTTTCTGTTATATGCTAAACACAGCCACAAACTCTTAGACAAACAAACTTTTATTTGCTATCAAAACATGAATACACCAAACTATATCTAGGTTTCAAATCATTACTGAAGACAAAGATCTTCTAAGACATTTACATTTTAAAAAAGCAAATTATTCATGCATCGAACCAACAAATCAATGATTAATATATACTACAATAGCTTTTACATCTTGAACTTTTAAAACACCACAAATTCTCACTGTATGGTTGAATGTTGTTTTTTAATGTATTTTTTTTTAAATATATTAAAATAATTTTATTTTTAAAAAAATTTAACATCAATATATTAAAATAATTTAGAAACATAAAAAAAATTAATTTTTTAAAAAACTAAAATTTACTGAAATTCCAATATACAGATGTTTTTATAGTCTAATAAAAAATCCCATTTACACCTCTAGCTTTCACATCTAGAAATTTTAAAACACAAAAAATTCTCACTAATATTTGTCAATCAACCACTAAATACTTGTAATTTAAAGCATAAAGATGATTTCATAGTCTCAAAGTCAAATCAATATCCCATTTTTATTTGGGCAAAAGCTTACAGGAGAGGCATACCACCATGTGCTATAGCAATGAGGTTTTGAAAGGATCATAGAAAATGTATCTCCCCCACTCTTTCTCATTTTCTCCCCCGTTTTGATGACCTTGAAGAGGTTATTTATAGATGAAGAATATGGTTCTAGAGAGTGTGAGCTGGGGGGATTTCTTCTCATCTTCAACCCTTTGATTTTGGTGAGGAATGCATCTGGATGTTTTGATAGCTGGAAAAGTTCTGATCATGCTGGTTTTCGATGGCAGTTTTTAAAACCAGTTTGGTTTGGTTGTTTCAATAGTTTTCAAAATGGCTTGGAGACAACAAAAATCAAGTTGAGCTGTTGGATCATGTAGGAGGTAATATTAACCATCAATGTAGGTGTTGAGGGCGTGAGAGAACCTGGAAGGTGGTTTATTCAAATGGTTTCAAAGAAACATGAATGAGATAATGTTTTTGTGGATTTTTAACACTGTAGAAGGGGTAAACCATATGATCTTATAGAGGCTACTCAAAACTAAGGGTTTGGGTTATTTTTGGTTTGATTTGTGTGAGGTAGTGAACATGGAAAGTTCTGGAAGTCATCTGGTGAACTAGACTTTTTTTTTTTTTTGTAGAGGATGATTTACAATGCTTGAACGATGAATTGTTCATTTTTTTTAGACCCTATTCAAAATGACACCATTTGAGTAATCCCTAATAATCATGGTTTTAATGTTTTTCAATTCAATTCCAGTCCTTGTTATTATCAATTCTTTCATCGAAACCCCTCAATTGCTTTTTAAATTCTAAGATCCTTTTAATTACATCCTCAATACTTCAATTAGAGTCCATAGATTTAGGCATCTTTACAAAATAGTGCTAGGTCTCAAAATCCTTTAAATGGGTCATTTATTGACTTTAAAACTTTTAATTTCTTTTAATTAAGTTCCTAGTCAAATTGACTTCACTCCTTAAGGTTCAACATTTTTTTCATTTTGATCCTTGGTTTTGAATTTTTTTTAATTAAGCCCTTAATTGACCTTCACATTTTTTTTTGCAATTAAGCCCTCAAATTAGCCAATTAACTTATTAAAATTCAAAGTTGATCCCTAGAACTTTTAATTCTTGCAATTTGACTTGAACTAGGCTTCCAAACTTATTTACCCTTCAATTAAGTCCTTAATTAGATCAATTAAACATATTAAAAGTCTAATTAAGTCTTTTTTGGCTTAATTAATTCTTTTAATTTTGATTAAATTAATTACTTTAAAACTTAATTTTTTTCCATTAATCCCTCAATTATCAATTAGGCCCATCAAAAGTTCAATTAAATCCCTAAACATAATTATTTTGCAAGTATGTTATGGTCTTCAATATCTTTCTTCAATTTGGTCCTAAATTCTTGTTTTTTTCTTTAATTAAGCTCTCAACCTTTTCTATTTGGTCTAATTTGGTTCTTCAACTTTTAATTTATGCAATTAAGTCCCTCTTCAGCCTATTTTTGCTACCTTCAAATTTCTTGTCCATTTATGGCCCTATATATATATATATATATTGAATTTTTAAAATATTTTTTACATAAATTTTTTTTATAAGATTCAAAATTGGGTTATGACAAATGCTAGGAACTATACCTAGTTCAGTGATGAACTTCTTGTTTTAAACAACCTTTTTTGTCCTCTCAAACATTGAGGTGCACTCAACTTTAGTTGTAGAATCTATTTTGATCTTTTATTTAAAACTCTTCCAAGTTATAGCATAATTATTAAGAGTAAAATATAACTAGACTATATTTTTTTTTATTTTCAATATATGATTGAAAAGTACTATCAAAATAACCATGAACTAAACATTATTAGTTCTTCATTTAGAAGTTCTTGGATAACCAAATCTCTACTAATTGGAGTATATATATGATGTTTTCTATTAATAATATGTTGTATGCATATAATATTAGAAAAACAACTTCACTCCTACTAAATTTTTTTTTTATAAACACAAGGCTCATTCATATTTTTAATAAAATCAAACTATTCGATTATCTCATCAAAATGGATATTATAACTTATTGAAGCTTACTTAATTCCATAAATGAATTTTTATAGCATAGATACTTTATTGGTAAATTCCTTAGATTTAAAACTTTTAGATTATGTCACATACACATCTTCTTAAAGATTCTCATTTAGGAACATAATCTTGACATCTATCTGTCAAATTTCATATACCTAACAATTCATTAGATCTTTCACCTTTTTTCATTCAAGTGCCGATGTCAATACAATTAATTGATATCACTAACTATTCTTAACCTGAAATAGTTAATCAATTCTTATCCACATCTAGTTTACCATCTAAGTTGTCGATGTCAAGAACCCTTAACATCATTAGCCTCTTTACCCAGAGTAGCTAATCACACCATAAATGGTTGCTGATACCAATACGACCCATTGATATCATTAATTATTTTCGACCTGAAATAGTTAATAAATTTAGCTTTCTCCTTTAACCGATAGTAACCATGCCGATGTTAGTAATCTTTATTAACATCATTAGTTATCCAATTACCCAGTATCAACCAATCAATTTAAGGAATGTCAGTACCAATGAAACCACATTGATACCATTAGTTACCCTAATTTTCAGGATAACTAATTAATGTCATCACAATATTCTACTCATACCGATCATATAGACATAGACTACCAAATTTAAATCATATATATAGATCACCAAGTTCAAATCACTTATATACCTAGCAAATTTAAAATGGTAGGAAATAAAAATCCTTAGGTGTTGGGCACCAACCTACAGTAAAAGCTTAACTGGTAGTCCCCAGCTGCTGTTTGGGTCTTGTGGCTCCCCCTGCATTAACAGGCATACCATGTCATTACTCACGAACATTTATTCCTTCTAAATCAATAATCTATACAATTATTTTTTAATCATCTCATTCATTTTTATCCCTATTCTTTAAAATTTACATCTTATGTTCCCATTAAATCTTTTTCTTTAAGTTCTTTAACAAAAATGCAAATCAACATTACAATTGGAGTATTTTCTTATTCGAATATTGTTTTGTGTTTCATCCATAACTAACATTATATAGTTCAGTTTAAGACGTGAATTAATCCCTTGAAACACTAAGACACAAGGCTATAAGTCCATTGAAGAGAGAAGAACCCAATTCTACTCCTAAAACCCTCAAAACTACCCATAAATAGGGACTTTCTTGACCCCCTTTAGGTTATTAGCCCATAAATTGGGTTCTAAAACTTCAAATTAAGCAAGGTAAACTCCTTTGGATAGTTAACATCCAAGACTAAAATTTCTATGAAGAGACTTAGTCGAAATTCCCTCATTTTCATACTCGAGTTCCTCTGGAAGACCAAGAGACGAAATTGTTCAGTTTCGTCGACAATTCCACAAACATTCACACATCATTAAATTTAACAACCTCATTCAAACCAATTCCTTTCTATGTTATATACACTATAATGATGCCAAAAAACCTCTTTAATAATTTGTTCGTCCAATTTTGTTAACTAATCAATCAACACTCTTCTCAACCCTCTCTAACACCTTCATTGTTATTCTTTCATGCATTTCTCATCATTTTAATTCATATAAACGGACATCATCAATTCAAATATTCAAATAAAACACCCTTCTTCTTCCTACATCAATGGTCGACCACATAGTTTGTGTTTTTACCTATTTTTGTGTTCCCCACAAAAAATAAAAAAATATAAAAAAAATACACATCAAAAAAATCTATTCGGAAGGAAAAAAAATAGGAGTGAGAAAAGGATGTTGGAACTACCATAAAATGGCTAGGAATTGGTTGAGGAGGGTCAGAAATACAAGAATTGAAATTTGACTAATGAGAGCCCTGTTGACAAAGAAAATTCAAGTTGAGAAAAAAAATCTAAAATCAGATGTTTATGAACTCAATTAAATTTTATCTAAGGTTTAATTGAATTTATGGAGGGTTTAATTGCAAGAAAAATAGATTTTAAAGTCAATTTAAACTTTTATTGGATGAAATTAAAGTTCTGGGGTCC
This sequence comes from Populus deltoides, assembly GCA_015852605.2. NCBI lineage: Eukaryota > Viridiplantae > Streptophyta > Magnoliopsida > Malpighiales > Salicaceae > Populus > Populus deltoides. The sequence continues at coordinate 21,793,325 of CM027570.2, read as the reverse complement.
AATTATAATTTTAAAGAGTTGATTTGGTCAAATCAGGGGCTTAATTGCATAATTATTGAAGTTGATGGCCAATTAGGGACTTAATTGAAACAATCCAAAACCAAGGACCAAATCAGAAAAGACACTAAATTCAAGGGATCTAATTACGATTTTTCCGGGGGGCTTGATTACAAAATTGCATAAACATCCAAGGACCAAATCAGAAATATCAGTTAAAATGATAAAACAGTGTCGTTTCACTCAAAGCTACTCATTGTCTTCTTCAAATAAAACGGCTGGCAATAAAAACAGGGGAAGCATTAGCGGCAGAGACAATGGAGCTGCAGTCAAGGGGAGGCACGTTTTGCGGCTGATGTTCCTCACCGCCGTGATGCACGTCAACCGTTACCTTAAAGCATGCATCTTCTGGCTATAAAAGCCAGAGGAGAGACGGATAAAAGAAAATGGGGGGAACGAAAAGGAGAAAGACGAGACAGAGAGGGAGAGAAAAAAGAACGAGACAGGGGAAACGAGAGAGGAGAAAGAAGAATAAAGGAGAGAACACAATGGAAAATTCAGGAAACACAAAGGAAGGCCACATGAGGATATAGAAATCAAAGAGCAAAGGAACGATAGTAGAAGAAACCGAACGGCGAAGCCAAAACGCAAAGACAGCAGGGGAGGTTAACACCACCATCGATTTCCTTTCTCCAGAAGCAGGTATGCTCATGTCCTTTCTTCGCAACAATTGACGCCAGGTTTGTCTAGAAAAACAAAAAAAAACAGGAGACGAAAGCAAGCCAAAAGATCGTCATTTCGTTTTTGCTCTGTTAATAACAGTTATCTGCAAAAAAACGAAGGATGAACAGTGCGAAGGTAATATAATTACCTTCGCACTGTCCCATGCTCGCGTAGCGTAGAATTTTACGCGTGCATGGCTTAGTTGGGTCAAGCCACATGGGCGGTTGGGTCCAGCCTGCTATTTGGGTCGGGCCAAGCCCAGCCTAAAAAAAAGGTTTCTTCAAAAATTATTTCAAAAAAGATTGTGATTTTCCACAAATATTTTTATTGTATTTTAATCAACATCGGTTAGTATTTTTATACTGTAAAGATACAAATTTGGTATTAAAATACCCGGTTTTCGGCAAAAACATATAAAAAAATGTTTTGTTTTCATGCATACGGCCAAGTCTCTCAAAAATAAAAATAAAAATTCATTATATTGTATTTTCATATAACAAAAAAAAATTCAAAAATATATATATTAGCATGCATTTGGCTTTAATAACCAGTTTACTAAAGCCACGAGAACTAGGCCAATATTTCAAAAATTCCAAAAAAATTATTTTGTTTTCTTTTAACATCTGGGGTTATGACCTTATACGTAAGACATATTCCGGATATTAAATTATTTTGTTGATGCTAGAACGGTTAGGTTTTACCCAATAAGATAAGAATCTCTTTACCGAAGAGGACTTTTCTTAAACCATAGACGGAACGACAACTAGAAAACACGATAAGACCTTAAATTTATCAGACAATAAAAACAATGCAGCTTACCTTAGGTAGAGCGTATTTGGGGTGCTAATACATTCTCTTTACGCAACCAGTCCTCGTACCCGATCTCTGAGACCAGTTAGGGTTCCTAGTGACTAAAATATTAGGTGGCGACTCCCATTCCATTTTTTCACTAATAAAAGACGAGAATTCCTTGTCTCACCACATTTGCCACATAAGATAGATTTTAAGGGTGAATGTTTTCGCCGTGACGCCGCACACGTGCGACACTTAATAAGGAGCTATAAATTTTCTTTCAAAATTATTTGTTATTTCAACTCATTTAAACCATATTCGATGTAATAAACATCAATTCAATTCAATTTCTCATTTCCCTCAAAATTCATCATGAACCCTAATCTCAATTTGATGAAAAATTTAATGGAAATTTAACAATTCAATTCAATTTCTCATATTTTGAACATTTTTTTATTTTTGGGCATTTTTCGCACTTCTATTTTAAATTTATTTGTCAACCTTTTTTTTTCTGAATTTCAAAGGTCCGTATTCCTTCCCTTACTACAAGTATTAAATCCCTAATTTTTATAATTTATTTGCTTAATTTCCTTATACACTTCCTTTAAAATTTTTATGGAACTCCTGAGTTGTACTAAGTTTACATTTCTTAACCAAAATTACAAGCGATGATTTCAGATCAATTTTCATATCCTTATATATATATATTGTGTCCTATATATCAAAATTTGTACATTATTCATTTTATTTTTTTTATTCAATTTAAAACATTTCTTCAATTTTACGCTTAATTTACACCAGGGTTTACATATATAAACATACATGTCTAGCATGCCATTTTAATTGAATGATTATGAACATATCTAAACCAATTCATTCAAGTCATCAAAGGGAACTAGGTGGTTAAAACCTAGATAGATATTGCAAATCTTCATACATCTTTTACGAGCATCATAGTCGTAGCCTTTTTCATAGTTGTTTCTTTATCTTGGATTAAAAAATATATTTTACTGTTTAAATTTTTACATTTCTAAATTACATAACATTTACATAATTGTATAAGAAATATCAAGTTACATTCAATGATATATGAGAAATCTTTTTTTACAACAAAAAAGAAAAATAGAGAAAATACAAGACACACAAACCCTATTTAATATTACAACCATTCAATCATAAAAACATAATCACATTGGTGTTTTAATGTCTATAATCATCCACCATGCATGATAACACATGAAGATGCATAAATTAATACATTACATGCTTCAATTTTAATTATTAAAGTTATGTACAATTTTAAAATAATATTTCTAACACTTAGAAATATTAAATCAAATCCAATTTGATAATTTCCTAAACTGTATAAATTTTATTTAATACAATTTTCTTCAAAAGCTATTTTTCAAAATTTAATAAGAAAATTAATCATATTAAAATTCTTATTAACATCCTAAAATATTTTAGGATCAATTAAATAAAACTTTCTAGCTAAAAAATCTCTTTATTTAGAAAAAAAATATTTTTAAAAAAATTTAATTAAATCCTAATCCAAATAGGATTACACAAAAATCAGAATCATGAATTAAATACTTTAATTCAATCTCAATCCAATTAGAAAAATTATTTTTATAATTAATTTAATTTGAGTTTTAATTTTAAAATATAAAAATAATACTTTGTACATGCATAAAATTATAATTTTAACCAAAAACAAATAGCCTATTATAATAGTTTATTTAGCCACAATGGGCAGAATCATAATTAATTCTACCTTAAAAAAACCGTATTGTAATATAACAAAAGCTCAAAGGCAAATTGTAATTCTACCCCTCGTATTCTTCTTTATCAGCAGTTTCAGCCAATAGTGGGCTTATTGCCCATTGCCGGCTGCTGGCCTAGCAGCAGCAGCAGCAGCAGCAGCAGCAGATCTTGACAGAAGCGTAATGTTGCCACCTCCTACATCGCCCACCATGCGGGAGACATTAGCCTTGTGCATGGCTGCACAATAATGTTTGGCTTTGTTATGGCAAGGCAGCAGTCTGTTACCTTGATGTCAGCAACATGTTGGTGCAGTTGGTGGTGGCTTTCTCTGCGCTAAACGCTAATTTTTTTATTTTAATTTATGAGGATTTTAGCTAAATTTGACCAAAATAGTAACAACGACCTTAAAATAAAAAATAAAAATCATGAGAGAGAAATTATTTTAGAAAAAATTATTTTTGCACATAAAATTAAATTAAAATTAATACTAATAATTATTAAAGCATAAAATAAACTACTCTAATTATTTAATGATAACTTTGATATCATTGTTTAGTTTCCCAAAACACATATATGCAATGAAAAATATAAATTTTAAATTTTTTTAGGAGTCTAAAGATCTCATTAGACAATTTAGAGTTGTTTACAGTTTATATAAAAATTATTTTTGGCTTTAAATAGTTACTTCAAGACTGAGTTATCGCAAACCATAAGCCGTCTAAATTTCTGACCTCTAATGGTAATCCATACAAACCATTAGTGAGAAATTTCTTCTATGCCCTTTTAGAAGAAAGAGATTACAATATCTTTGAGTGCTAATTCTTTCTATTTTATTTTATTTTTCAGGTGTTCTGTGTTGTTGTATTGTACAAAAAATAAGAGGAATAACATTTTATTTATAGGAAAACCTGAAAACACTATAAATAATAAAATATTAACTTGACTCCTGAATTATATCACATATATTATTTCAGAACAATTTTAAAAATTTATTTAATCAAGTTGCTACTTGATTTTTTAGGTCTAGAATTGTAATTCCCTGTATAAATTATATTATAGTTTTTAATTTATAAAATTTATTTTAATTTCTCACTAATGATTTTTATATAAATAATTTATTAGGTTCTTTAATATGTTGACTCAAATATAAGTTATAATTCTAAATAAAATAAAATTAAATAAATTAATTTATTATTAATTCAATAATTAATTGATTTATATTTATATTTAAAATATAATATATAACAACTTGTCATAATATGTTAAATATTAGAAAAATTAAATATAGTTTGATTTCAACACGGTTGAAACCACGTTCTCTCAAAAATCAATTATTTATTTTTGTTAAAAATTATTTTTTTATATTTTCAAATCATTTTGATGTCCTGATTTCAAAAATAATTTTAAAAATTTTTTAAAAAATATTATTTTAATATATTTATAAAAAATATATATTTTAAATCCTGCCCACCGTCGTAACCCAATCAGGTAAATCATGTCCTTGCAGTTCTGTTGCCGTTTCGTGGGAAGCTGCCGAATGCATTTCAATTCTACCTTTTGACCATTGCATTGCTTCAGACTGAACCCCGAAAATTGAAGATGATGTTCTTATAATTCTCTCTTGTTGTCGAGTGAACACTGATCGGTTGGACGAACTGAGCCCTGCATCGGAGTCATTACTGGGCTGGAGATTGCGGTGCTTATATTTCAATAAACTTCGACATCGGGGTTCCAACAAAAGGATAGATTGACTAGAGTGTCGAGAAGAGAGCATTATTTGGTTTTGGTCAGCCCTTTATGATACGTCTTAAGCATTGTTTATTGCTCGATAACCACTACCATTACCAAGTTTCCTCTCCCTGTGAGTTTGATAAACCCACCAACCCCCTCCTAGACTTTGATTTATTCAACACATGTTTCACCTAATTAACTACCATCTCTAAATCAATTCAAAATTAATTTAAAAACCCAATCCAACCTGACTTGTTACCATCATATCACACACCGCACTGATGCTTCCATGCATCAGTCTCAACTTCCCTGAAAACACCAAAATAAATATTCATTCCAACCACTCCTTTCCCCGCATCTCTTGGCTTGCGAATAAGCAGCCTGCCGCCGGGCAAAGTAAAATCAGAAGCTGGGTTGTATGTGTGTGTCCGAAATATACCGACTTCTCCTTTACAGTTTCTGGTCGAACATAACACAACTCATCTCTTCAACCTCCACACACGCACACGCACACGCACACGCACGTATATGTCTTCGTGCTTGTGCATAATTGCATAACTGTTGTAAAGCTATAAAGAAACATCGCCCCCTCTGCTGTCATAGAGTTACTTCTTATTTTTCGCTGATAGTCGGAGACTCCAAATCTAAATTATGGCCACTGATATCCCATCCTTTAATATCTCAACCCTGGAACAAATGTAAGTTGCTCACTTTGCTTTTCAATTTGATCACTTTTTACTTTTTAGATTTTGGATTCTATGATAACATAAAAATTCCTTGAACCCCATTTGGTTGTATAAAGGAGTTTTACTGGTAAAGATAAACTGAGGGAGATTATAAACGAGGACCCTGTTTTTAGCTGAAATGGAGAAATTGATTTTAACCCATTAAACGTTCTTATGCCCTTTTGTTTCTTCTTTTAATTCTGTGAATTTTAGAGCGAAAGTTGAGAATTGGTGATCAAAGAACCTTGGTAACATTTTCATGTGGTGTTATTTCGAAATTTGGAGAAAGGTTGCATTGAAAGAGGAAAAGGACGGAGAGAGCATAGTCATTGATATCACCTTATGGCTTGTTGAAGTAGCTGTTATTTTCCTGTCTATAGCTAATGAAAACACTTGATTTACTTTGATTTTTTATTTTTTCACTTTGATTCTGGTTGTAGGTACATTGATTCTTGCAAGAGGCATGGTGTCCTACCTAATACAGAAATTTTATCTGGTTTCCTTAAGGTCAGTGTAGGTTAGAGTTACAATTTACCTGTGTGTTCAACAAAACCTGATTAAAATAACAGTAACTTGTATGTGTTTAAATTTGTAATGTTTGATTTAGGCTGGGTTTAAATTAGTTATTGATGGAAACAAGAAGTTGAACCTGCCTGATCACTGCTTTGCTGTTCAGGCTGAGGTTAAAAAGTCCTGCAATGAGATATGTAGCTTGGAGATCATCTTGGACCATCTTGAAGATATTGATGTTCCTCCGCTTCTTGATGTGTGTGCAACCATTGAAACTTCTGAGATTGAAGTGGTTGACATACGTAATGGACCAAATTGTGCTTTGCACGAAGAATATGCTTTATCTTTGATGCGTGCTTTCAATCAAAAGCTTCAAGTAGTTGATCTTCAGGATTTGCCATTTGGAAAGGACTTCTTGCGGTATATAGCTGTTCTTATTGTTGTTACTTGTATTATGCTTTTATGAGTAAAAGCAGTTCTATGATAAGGCACCAAAGGGACACCATCTGTTTGCAGTGATCGGAAAAGCCACTCCAGAAATAATGAATAAAAAATTCTAAATTGCCCTCATTTACCCAAAAAAATATCTCTGCAAACCAGAAATGCAAAGTCGGTAGCCACTGAAGGTTCTTCCACTTCCAAAGCAGCCAGAAATTGTGAGGAAGGCCTAGACAAGAAGAGACTTCCTTAAACCTCAACATCATTTCAGAATCTGACTATGCATTCTTTTGTTAGAATTGTCTAGAATCCCAAATTCTTTCTCTTAAATGAGCATGGAATACGTTGTAATTTTCTGGAATATGATATATTTTTTTATTACTAACTTCAGTTTCATACTCAGGGAGCTTTCTCAGAAAGGTTTAGCTTGCCAAATTTTGAATTTGAGGTCTTCTCATTTCCGGAATCTGAACATGGCAGGGAAATTCATGCAAATACATACCCTCAACCTTGATTTTAGTACTTCACTGACAAGCTTCCAGGAGGATTGTTTTACTTGCATGCCCATTCTAACTTGCCTCTCAATGTGCGAGACAAGAGTTGCAAATCTCTGGACAACTATTGCAGCACTTTCTAAACTCTCTTCTTTGGTAGAACTTCGGTTTCAGAAATGGATATGCTGCAATGATTCTGCCTCTCCTTCAGCATCTTCAGGTGGAAATTTGGAGGATCAACCTGATGTTAGAGAACTTTTGACTGATATTGATGAAGAATCATTTCTTAACCAAGGCACAGATGAGGCAACCGGGAATGTGTTTTCATTCAATAATATAGCTACAGGTCAGCAAGTTCAAAGTATGATGGAGGATTCATCAGATGACAATGAAGTTGATTTTTCAAGTTATTGGCAAGAATTTGATTATATGGATCTGTTGGCCAATTTTTCTTCTGGCTGGAACAGGCAGGTCAATCTGCAAAGTGAGGTAATGCACATGTGCTCTTTCCTTATGTCCTGGTCGCTAGTGATCTCAGTGTAAGGAAGCGGGTGCATCTTATCACTGAAGAAAGTGGCATCATTTTGTTTGTTTTCAATTGGTAGCATTCAGAACGAATCTTTTTAATTCATGTGAAGAAGTCTAGCAAAGTATGATTATTGTAAGTATAGCAAAGTATGATTAGTGTATCTTTTCACTTGCAATTCTTTTTAATTTTTGTATTTCTTCTGGTCACATTAGACTTGAAAGGATTGGTGGATTGTGGATCTTGTTTTTCTTGTCCTTTTCATTTTAAAGTGGCAAGTGTCTGGTCAGTTGTGGTTATAAATGTAGACTTCCTATGGCGCACGATCCCAGCTTCCTTTGTAATTCTGGATTGCTAAATATGTAATATAGATTGAATTTATAGTATTTTCTTGTGTCCATCCAACCCCTTTCTTTATAAATACTCAATAATCAAATTTGTTATTTGCTTGGCAGCTTTCTTCTGGTACATCGAGGAATAAAAAAGAAGAGTCCCTGCATGGTTCGTTTGGGAGACATATTGCAGATGTTCCTTCGAAGTATATCTCTCATCACGCTTCACCAATATGCTTCGAGAAACATTATAGAGAGTACATGATAGCTTCATTACCCAATTTGAAAGTTTTGGATAACTTTCCTGTCAGAAAGATTGACAGCGAAAGGGCTGCTGTTACATTTTCACAATACTTCGAGTACTTACCCTACAATCGGAAGCATAAAGAGAGTGTTGTCAGCATCTTGCACAAGCGTGAAATAAAAGATACCCGTTCTCATATGCTGTCAAAAAATCAAAAGCCTTCTTATTCTCATGGAAACTCCCAATACTCTTATACCCGGTCTCTTTGTGCTGCAAAGTTGGGATCTTCTGCTTGGCCATTGTTGCATTCACTTTCTGTATCAGGCTGTGATTTAGGTGATGGAAGTAGGAGTTTCCGGCCCAGACAGTTTGAGTACCATCCATCTCTTTCTAGCCTAATGGTGTTTGGAACCTTGGATGGTGAAGTTGTTGTGGTCAACCATGAGAATGAGAAAGTAGTTAGGTACGTTTCATCACTTGGTGCCATGAATAGTGTGTTGGGACTCTGCTGGCTCAATAAATATCCATCTAAGGTATGTCATTCTGCATTAAGTGCAGTGGATATGTGTCTTTGCATGATGTTCACCTTTTTGCAATTACTTTTGTTTTTCTCACTAGTGTACAAGAAATTATGCTTTGTATGTAAGTTAGGTAATTGTAAACGTCTAACTAATTTTAGAAATGGTCAATAGCTAATTTAAAGTGTTATCCATTTAAAAACAGAGTTAGTTTGATCTGTACTTCTACAGGATTTACTTGAATTTGGTGAGGTGATTAATACTACATGATGCTCATGCGCATCAAGTTAGGAACAGCATATTCTAAAACAGTGTGCATGTTGCTCCGGCCTCCACAAGACCGAACAACTTCTAAGATGCAATAAGATCATTAGACATTTTCTGTCAAGCTTTTGTTAGAGCATTTGATTATGTGCATATCAAGTCCCTGATCGCATGGCTACTTCTGATTCTGATTTGCTTTCAGTTCATAGCAGGTTCAGATAGTGGTTTGCTAAAATTGTATGACATAGAGCACATGCCCCCAACAGTTACGGGCATGTATTCAGCTGCCGGTTCAATCACCTTTGATGACTTTGACCAATTGACATCTGTTCATGTTAACTCCACCGACGAACTATTTCTGGCAAGCGGATACTCAACAAATGTTGCTTTGTATGACATCAACAGTGGAAGGCGCATACAGGTGTTCACTGATGTGCACAGAGAGCACATCAATGTTGTCAAGTTCTCAAACCATTCCCCATCAGTTTTTGCAACTTCTTCATTTGATCAGGATGTCAAACTATGGGACTTGAGACAGAAACCAATACAGCCTTGCTATACTACTTCAGTCTCTAGAGGAAATGTGATGGTGTGCTTTTCTCCAGATGATCACTATCTTCTTGCATCTGCTGTTGATAATGAGGTATTCTTTGAATTAATTTACTGCATTTTTAGGGGCATGCAGTTCCATCAATTTGAATGTTAAATTAGGGCCCCATCAATTGTTTTCCCTCATACAGAATCCACCCTTAACGAAACTGAGTCATGATGTGCATACAGATAAGAATTTTTCCCCACAATGCAATGTTCTAAACCCTTTCTTGTTTGTAATGTCACCCCTTACTTTTTTAGTACTTCATCCTAGTGATCTTCATCTGGATTGAGCCCTAATTACCTGGCCATCTAAGCTGTGTTTACTGTCTATGATGACTTATAATACCACATGCTATGTTCGAGATAGGAGGAGTAGAATTGTTTATTGCAGATGTGATTCATCAGGGTTTCAAACTCATGGACTTATTTCCTTTATTTCAAGCAACCCTAGCAGTTAGCTTCTTAGTCCTTAATTTATGCTCCTTTTGCAATTTGGCTTTGACAACTTGCTGAATGTTCATTTCCTCTCCTTCAATTATACCTTGTGCACCGATTTTTTTTTTTCCTGATATTTATTACAATTATTTCACTCGTTTTAAGGAAATTAGTGGAGTCTTGAGATTAAAATGTAGAAATGTATCAGGTTCGACAACTTTTGGCTGTTGATGGGAGGCTTCACTTGAGTTTTGACATAGCACCTACAGGAAGTTCACAGAATTACACCCGTTCCTACTACATGAATGGAAGGGATTATATTATAAGTGGGAGTTGTGATGAACATGTGGTCCGTGTTTGCTGTGCTCAAACTGGAAGGCGTCTCAGAGACATATCCTTGGAGGTACCTTCATCTTTTAATTGGGACGTGGAAGCATAGATTTCAATTGATGACATAAAAGTTATAGAGATATTGATATTGGAACCATATTTTCCCAGGGAGGGTTCTAGGATTGCATTTTCTTGGAACCTGTAAACTGAGCATATGCTGTTCTTTTGCAGGGGAAAGGCCTAGGGAATTCAATGTATGTGCAATCTTTGAGGGGAGATCCTTTTAGGGTGAGTTTACACTTGCTATTGATTCTTAACCTTCTTTTGTCAATTCGAGAGTAGATTTGAGAAACTTCTTAATTCTTTCAGTGTTTGGATTTTGAGCAAAATATTGTCATTTGTTAATTTACCTCGTGAAATCTCTCTTCTCTTCCATATTAGTATTATGTAACTTGTTGGTGAAAGCTACTTTGTTTTTTAGTCTGCCATCTTCTCTCTCTCTCTCTCTCTCCACTTGCCCTCCAGCCACCTTTGTCAACCTCCCATGGGTTTTGGAAATAGTCATTTAGCTCTTTCATTTAATCCCATTTGAGTAGCTTCTGTTTGGTATATTGTTAAACTACCAAGCTGAGGTTTGTGCATTATTGAATTATTAAATGAATCACATTTGTGTTTTTATGTCCCTGTACAAAGGATTTCAACATGAGTATATTGGCAGCCTGTATGCGTCCCAACTCGAGGTATGAAATTGTGAAGGTATAAATTCTTGCCCTGCTTTTCTGACTTTGTATTTTGAAGCTTGTTGCTCGGTTCCATTTTCCTTTTAAGATTCCAAGATTTTAAGGTACAATTTGCAGGTCAATTTGCTAGCTTCCTGCGGGAATGCCAAGGGATACCCTAAAAGCCGGGATTCCTGCCCATCCACTAGCATGGGAGGTTGAGGTATATATTCTTTTCTTGATAAGAGTAGAGGATTTGAGCTTGAAATCTCAGCCACTTCTGGGCTAAACACCCAATGGTAAAAAAAATGTATATTAATCATGGCTTATAAGATCTTTATCTTTGTAAATGTAATGAACATGCATTTGGCAGTGCAAACAATTACGTCATGGTGATTAGTTGAAGAACGTACTGTAATTTGATCTGGGCATTTGGGATCTCAGCAACTTAATTTGTTCTAACAAAACTATACAAGGTGGAGGAGGGTATTTGAAGTTTCCAAAAGTGGCACAAAATCATTCATTTTATTGGAAGGAATTCCCCCAAAACAAACAACTTGGCAATTAATATTGAGATTTAGATGAAAGGATGACATCGTTGATCATGGACCGTCGAAATAGAGTAATGCTATTCATCATTCCCAGTTATTTTTACGAACAATATCATCCATGGATGGATGTAATAAATCGTGAAACGAGAGGAACAAAAACAGGCGTTGGACTTTTCATTTCTGTACTCGAGGGTCATAAAACGCGGGAGTAAAGGCTCAACCACCTACGAGTACTCCTCTTAATTGTATCTGTCCTCATTGCTTACGTTGTAGTAGATAAAACTCCTAGTTATGCCACCGAGAACGTACCTGCTGGCGCCAGCGGTGTGTGTGTCTGTCTATATATATATATATATATATATAGACACACACACGTTCTGGGAGTGGGGTACTTTTTAATTATAGTTTTTTTAATTAAAATTAAAAAAAACAAAAGATTTCTATGAAATTAGGTTAATTAATTATACATTTTAAACTATATTATATATATATATATATACACACACTAAAAGAAAATAGATTTTTATAGTAGAAATGGCACAATTATTTGTTTTTCAATTTTTTCACTGTAGTGGATACTGTGTGGTAATGGTAAATATGTAATTTTTTTATTTTTTAAAATAAGTTTCTCTTATATTTTTCTATCTTTATATTTGATATTTTTATTATTTTATACTCGGTTTATTTATTATTATTTTTTAATATTTTTTTTATTTTTTTCATTATAATTTTTTGAAAAAAATATTATTTTTTATTCTTTACACTTGCAATATCTATCCCTCTATATTTCACATATTTATATTATTTTTTTGTTCCTATCATTATTTTTTTGTAATTTATTTTTTTATATTTTTATTTGAAAAATTATTATACAAAAACTAAGAAAATGATGTTTTAATATATCAATTATAATTTTATTCTATTTTTTTATTATATTAAAAATAAGTTTGGAATTTTTTATATTTTTATTAATATATATGATCTTTACTATATTTTATTTATAATTATATTTTTTACTTAGGGAAATAAAAACAAGCTAATATATATATATATATATATATATTTGTGTTAAAAAAATATTTAATATGTAAACTTGTTAACATTTTTTTTCTTTTTATATTTATTGATATAATTAAATGATTCTTGGGGTGAGTTTGTTTTCCGGAAAGTGGTTTTCGGAAAACCACTTTTCAATCTTTCTTTTGTTTGTTTGCTATTAGGAAAGTTGGTCAACGGAAAACACTTTTTTGTCAAAGAAAAATTTAGCTTTATTTTTAGGAAGGTGTTTCTTTTTATTTTGGATGGAAAATATTTTCTAGAAGTTGTGAAAAATTTAAAAATATCATATTATTTGCTGATTATGTCAAATTTGATCCTCAAACTTTTGATTGCTATATATTTTGTTTGATTTTTTTTTCACATTTATCTCTTAAAATTTGATTTCATTTGATTTTTATATTAACTTTGGTCCTTATTTTTATGATTGTTATTTACTTTTCTCTTATCATTTTTTAAATTGAAAATTTTTATTTATCAAATTTGATCTTCATTCTTTTGGTTGTTACTTATTTTATTTAAATAATTTATGAAATTGTAATTATTATTATTTTAATTTCATCATCTTTTAATTTTTTAATCTGTTAGATTTGATCTCTATTATTTTAATTATTATTTATTTTATTTGAGATAATTTATGAAATTAGATTTTTTTTCAATTTCATTCCCATTCAACTTTTTAATTTATAAGATTTGTTTCTTATTATTTTAGTAAACTTGAAGAAAAAAAACATTAATAAACTATTTTCAGCTCATTTTTCATAACATAACTAAACACTAAATACGGAAAAGTGTTTTTCAACCTACTTTTCATAATACTATCAAAAATCAAAAAATAATTTATTTTCCAAAATAACTACAGTCGTTGATTCTATTAGATAACTAGTATATAATTAAAACAATACACATAACGCAATAGGAAAACAAACAAATCCACTAGTATCTCTTGCTCGCAAGCTGAAACCGCGTCTGAATATGGCTGAATCCACCGCTCATTCGTAAACTGCCAAGCGAAGCTCCAGCTGTTCAATTTATTGCCCACACCCGTACCACTTTAAACTTTATTAATGGCTTTGGTGTTATATATTCCCACGTACTCTCCCACTCCTCTCTTCACTCCACTATCCCTCTTAGACTCTAGTTATATCTCTGCTGCCGCATGCTTTGATTGAAGCAAAACAAGAGATGAAGCTCTTCTTTGCTGCTTTGTTGCTGTGCTCCCTCCTCTTCAGCTCATCTTTCTTGGAACCTGTCATGGCCAAGTCATGTAACTAATCAAGGGCTTCGTTTACTAATTAATTTAAAAGCTGAGATATATTTTACTACTTTCTTTGTTAGGCCTCTAAAATTAGCAAATGCAGGCTCCATCCCTGTTTGTGTTTATTTATGTAGTTCTCGAAATACTCATCATGTTGGTGATTTCTTGTGGTGTAGCATTCTGTACCAAGAAGTGCAATACGAGGTGCGCAAACGCTGGCATACAAGACAGGTGCTTGAAGTACTGTGGAATATGCTGTGAACAGTGCAAGTGTGTGCCTTCTGGAACTTATGGGAACAAGCACGAGTGCCCTTGTTACAGGGACAAAAGGAACTCCAAGGGCAAGCCCAAGTGTCCTTAAATGATAATCTCTTACACAGTCAGGATGTGCCTGTGTTGAGAAAGTAAGATCTCATGTATATGTACGAGCTAGCTGTGTATTATTAGGTCTTGGGAGTGTACTTGAGTTATTAGCTAGCGTGCGTGGGGGTAGCTGCTAGATATGATAAGAGCATGTCAATCCTGTTCCCCTTTTTATTTCTCTTCGTGTTTGTTTTTTTCTTCTGGCATTAGTTGCGGGCTTTGACTAGCTTGGTCGTGCATGATCGTGTAATGAAGACCAGTGAATAAATGCTGCTGTTCGTGTCGTACGTCATCTTGTGTTAAAGTGTGTTATTTTCTTCGTTCAACTTGAGATTGATATTTGATTAATTTCAAATGGTTATGATTAATTAAATTAATTAAACTGTCTCTCCTTTCTAATCTTCACCAGTTTGAGTACTTAACTCTAATCTGTATATTTCTTTTTTAACTAGAACTTACCACCGCCTCCGAGATGTGTTCGCAAAAGATGGGATCCGGTAATATTTTTTGTTCATTAATCGCTTACATGGTCAACAAGATCAAGAACGAGTTTGTAATATTTATGGCTTGCTAACTCATTCAGCCATAGTTTTCGCATCCGGTCTGGTGACCGGCCTGGTCTAAGGCTCGAATTCTGGGTTATGATTAGGTCATCGGGTCGGCCTAGTTAATTTTATTTTTTTTAAAATCAAAACAGCTTTATTTTAATAAAAAAAAAGTTAACGAGTTATAATCAGGTTTTTAATTAAGTCTTATTGAATTACTAGGTCATACCATGTTTTTCCCTACCTTATTTTTTTTCAATTCAAACCAATTTTACTTTCAAGTCAATCGAATGAATCTACAGGACGGGCCGAGTTTCGAATCTATGCATGCAGCAAATATACTCAAACCATGTGAGTGGATTGTGGCCACGTGGCAGATTAGTAGGTTGATTTGTTGATTGCCAATTGGCTAAAATACTGGGCCCGAAAGATCGGTAGTGAGGACCAATGAGAGAAAAAAGTAACTTTCAGCCCATGCCCAATATCCTAAAAGCTGCGCTATTTTATTTTTATGGGCTCTCGACTTCTTAAATGGACTTCACCTACAAGGATTCGACCCAAGCCTCACAAAATCAAAACGGCATCGCTTGCACGCCTTTAGCCTTTCTCCATCACCTTGGGATTAAAAATCTCCTCTCTGCTTTTCAATTTCAAGTTTTCCATTTTTTAAATTAGTCCAAGCGCGAGAGAGAGCTTCCGATATCCGACAATGGCAAGCCCTAACCTTCAAGATATTATAGAGAAGCAAGTGCTTAGTGTAGCCAAGGCAGTGGAAGACAAGATCGATGAAGAGATCGCAGCCTTAGACCGTCTCGATCTCGACGATATAGAAGCATTGAGAGAGAGACGGTTACAACAGATGAAGAAAATGGCGGAGAAGCGTAGTCGTTGGATCTCTTTAGGTCATGGTGAGTACACGGAGATTCCATCAGAGAAGGATTTCTTCTCTGTTGTTAAAGCTAGTGATCGTGTCGTTTGCCATTTCTATCGCGATAATTGGCCTTGCAAGGTAGTATTAGAAATCACCATCACTTTTTTTCTACAATTTAATTTATTTGATTGAAGAAAGTTCTGTTTTTATTGATTTTTCAGTGTTTTACGGAATTTTGAGTTTTGTAGGTTCTATTTCTTAAATGTTGCTCTTTTTTTTATGGGGTGGATTTTTAGGGTTTTTCTATATTGATTTTGTAGTCTGTTTCTTGACATGGGCTGTGATTTGCCCTTCGTATCAATTGAAGGCCAATTTTGGAAACAAGATTGTCCTCAATTGAAGTTAGAGGTTGCTAGATGACTAAACTATTTTGTACTGTGCTCAACTCAACTGCTTATGCAGCTTCTTCTCGTTTAAATTTTCTTTAATTTCTGAGGGTTATAAGGCACCTGGAAGCTTTAATAGCAATACAATGGCATTGCTTAGTTGCTTGATGTTGCCAACACTGGAAAGAATGTTATGCGAAATAACTACTACGTTCGAGCTATTCAATAAGTGATGAAATATGTTGTGTGTGAGAAAGTGATATTAATATTGCCTTTACGTTAACTGGGAAAATGGATGGTTTAGGAGAAAATTTCATGCTTACTGTTCATTTGCAGGTGATGGACAAGCACATGAGCATACTGGCGAAGCAACATATAGAGACACGTTTTGTGAAGATCCATGCTGAGAAAAGTCCATTTTTGGCTGAAAAACTCAAGATTGTTGTTCTTCCAACTCTTGCACTTATAAAGAATACCAAAGTGGATGATTATGTGGTGTGTTTTGTATATTTATGGCTACATGTTGTTGACTGAATTCACTCCTTTTTTCCACTGTTCTGAAAATTAGACCGCCATGTTTTTATTGTTTTCAGGTGGGATTTGATGAGCTGGGAGGGACAGATGAGTTTAACACAGAGGATTTGGAGGAGAGATTGGCTAAAGCTCAAGTGATCTTTTTTGAGGGTGAATCGTCTCTAAATTCATCGAAATCCAGTGCACAAACCAGGAGTGTGCGACAAAGTGAGAGCCATGACTCTTCAGATTCAGATTAAATCATAGTAATCTCCTTTTGGGTTACAAGGTGACTCCAGTCCTTGTCTAGTAGAGTATGCCTGTCACAATCTGCCAATTGAGCTACATCTCATAGGCTACGCTACAATCGCTGTATTGTTTGGTTTTGTAGAAAGCAGATTGGGGCTTTATGTTGTCCTAGTCCTTGAGTTTCAGCTCATCCTATTCTCGTGTTTCATATAAAGCTAAAATCGATTATTCCATATTTTGAAACCCATGTCATTGCATCATCCGGTGGATGGAATTATGGTGCTTTTAAGTCTCGTGCTATCTTGTCGACTTATTTTTTTGAAGCAGCTTCCATTTTTCAATAGGAAATGAAATTCCCCAAAGCATTAATACTATGTTTCCACGGATTATGATATGTTGATCCGGTGATATATTTTGCAAGCTGCAATATTAATTATTAATTATTATTAACAAAAATTAAATGATGAGGTGTTTTCACCATAGTCTTACAAATGACCCAAAAGTTGAGCTAAGCTGAAAACTTGCGGCCTGTGTTGGGTTGGGTTGGGTTGAATAAAAAAACCGGGATAAAACTTGAATTGAATCAAACTGATTTTTTTTGAATTTTTTTTAGAAAAAAGAAGACTTTTTCAGAATTTCTTAACATCAACTTTCTTAACTACCAAACATGCAGTCATTGTTATAAAAAACAAATATTAAAATGCTAAAAAAAAAATTCAAAACAAATAGAAAGGAACCCTAATGTCAAAACTTCATAAACAGCAAAGCAATTTATTTTATTATGTAAGAAGGTTGAGAATTGGTGGAAGGAAAGTGAGAATAAAAAGAATAATAGTGTCCCCGACGGCTAAAAGGAATTTGAAACTCAAGGAAAGAAGAGCTGTTGCAAAAATAAATCCTTAACGTGCGCTGTAGTTTTTCTTTTAATTAATTAGGCCTATAAAAAGATGATATGTAGGATGTAAAAAAAATAGATTTATACTTGGGCTTGGAGTTTGTCATTGAATTTAGTAGGCCTATAGACACACACACACACTTTTATATATATATATATATATATATATATATTATATATATATATATATATATATTTTGTGCATAAATCCAGGCCTCGACCCGAGGCTTAGTTTTGATTGTGCTTTAAAAATATAGTTTTTATTGTATCATTCCTCATCGAAGCAATTATTCACTAAATAGTGGTTTTTTTTTTAATTTTGTTCTTCAACATTAAATCTATCAGGTATTGAAATTAATAATTTATTTTAACTATACCTCTCCTCATAAACCACTATTCATTAGAATAATAGTTTGCTTCTTTCTTTTTAATTTCATCCTTTAACATTGAATTTACTAGGTATTAGACTTTATAATTTATTTTGATTTGCTTTCTATTAGGTTATCTTATTCTCATGTTTGAATTGCATATTTGATAGGTTAACTCAAGTTTTTTTTATCATTTCTTTAATTGATTTTTTTTCAATACTCCTTCTCACAAACCACTGTTCATAGGAAACCATTGTTCATAGGAGCAATGTTTTTTTTTTAATCCTTCAATATTCAATTTATGTAAAGATGACAATGAGTGCCCATGGGTCGAGTTTTGCATTATCCATACCTAAATCCAAATCTAAAATTAATATCTGAACCCAACTCAAACCTGATCGGGCATTGATTTTGAATATTCAAACTTGACCTAATCAGGTTTCGAGTATCTATAACCCGAATTCAATTTTTCCCATGGATACCCATTTGTTTGTACATGCAAAAACCATCCAAATCCAAACAATAAAGGAGAAGAGAACTCATTTTTTTAAACCATAGTGGTGGAAAGTCCATCTTTAAAGTTATAATAATTTATTTTCAGTTGTATCTTTATGGGATTTCCTGAAAATTAGCACTACTTAAACAATTGCAAAACTTAACTAAGATAAATGTGATGAATATCATTACCACAATCTTTAGATTTATCGACGGAATTTTCCGTCAGTATTTGCACAACTATTTTGTTGGTAAAACAATTACTGATAAAATCACTAACGGAAAGTCTCTGTCGGTGAATCTTTCATCGGTAATTTTTTGTCCATCGGTAAGTTCGTTGGTAATAAAAAAAAATTATTACCGATGGATTTACTGACGGAAAAGGCTAGCAGAAAAAAAATTTATTTCATTCCGTCGATAATTCCCTCGGAAACAAACTGTATGTAATTCCGTTGGTAATTATTTAAAAATATTTTTTAAAAAATATATTTTACAAAAATATAAAATAATTAAATTAATATTAATCAATACTCTATAATACTCAAAATGCTTGGAAAAAAGAAGAAGAAAATAAACTCAAAAAAATTTGCAACAAATCAATAACACGAAAAAATAAATTCAACTAAAAAAATTCATATGAAAAAAATTTAAAAATTCTATAAATAAATCAATTAAAAATTGATCTCATATGAAAAAAAAATCCTACAACAATATTCATACAATTATTAAGAACATAAACAATTAAAAATAAAATAAAAAACAAATATAGTGAAAAAAAATGAAAAAAAAAGAAATTTTTTTTTTACCTTAATGTAGTTGCATGTGAAGCTAAGAAGAGAAAAAAAACAAATTAATAAAGTATACTAATTAAAAAAAAACTTAGAAGAAAAAATATGAAAGGAGAAGAAGACATACCTGAGCATAGAGGAGAAGAGAAGGAGTTGAGGAGAGGAGAGAAGAAGAAGAAGAAAGGAGATCGACAGGTCTGTTGTGAAATTAAGGATTCTAGGCTTTTTATTGGGGCGTTTTACCGACGACTAATTAAATATTAATATTTTTAATTATTTTGTCAGTGATTCTGTCTGTAATATATAATTTAAATTTTGAATTTAATAAAAACATTTTCAGAAACCGTTAAATATCACCAACGACTTTTCAATTCGTAGGTGATTTCGTCTGTAATATTTAATTTAAATTTTTTAGAAAACCGCCAAATAACATCGACGACTTTTCAATCTGTCGGTGATTTTGTTTGTAAAGAAAAATAATTAACAGTGCAATTGGGAAGTAAATAGTTCCAGAGCTCTCTGTAAAATACCAACGGAATGTTCCATCAGTGATTCTCTTTGTAATTAACATGATGAATAGTGTTGACAATTTACCAATAATTTTACCAACGGAATTACCGATGAAATAAATTTCTTAGAGTTGTGATCTTTTATATTATATGCTTCAAGTTTTTTCTTAGTATTTTTTTTATTTAGTAGAAGTTCTGCTGATGTTTCTCTTAGCAATCCTTGGTAGTCTCCGTTCTATGTTTGTTTGTTTTTTGCTTTTATTTTCTGGATGAGTAAGATAATTTTAAATATGTATGTAATATAAATATATTTATTATATGATGAGTACAACTGGTTATTTCTTGAATATTTATACATGTTTTATTTTTCGAGTACTCATTTATTATTAAATTTGCACTTGTATTTTTTTGAATTAAATTCTATTTGATATGACATTTATTTGCTTGCAAGACTATATGAATATCTTTTATTTCTTGATATCAGGATACTTGTAAGAAACTCCATACTAATAGAGAGTAATTAGTTTATATGCACATAGTAGCCCGTATATCTAGCTAGTGGGAGAGACACTAGCCTATAACGATTAATTTTTCCATAGTTATTGGGACCGCAAACCTCGTCTATTATTGGAACTCTGTGGTTTCATATGTAATCTGTTATCTGACATGTACGCACTACCATATACTAATATGCTTAATGTGTGTGTGTGTGTGTGTGTGTGTGTGTGGATTACAATTTATAATATATACGATGTGTATTAAATATTAATCCCTCACCGAACCCCATATTTTTAATATTATTTTCAGGTTCTTACCTTCTGTTAGCAAGCTGACTTTGTTGAAAGTTTCTGCTTCTTTATTTTTGGTTGGAACGCTTTGCCTATTTCCACAAGGCTTTTCTTTTAGTCTTGATTTGATGTTTTAAAGTGATCCACTATTACACTATTTTTATTTAAAGTTTGGATTTTTATATTGTAATAAGTATTAGGAATTATAATTTGTTTTTATTGGTTTTGAAAAATATTTATGGAAAGTTTATGAAATTATTTGAAATCTTATATAATTTGTTTGATGAGAAGTATGTTTGAGGCTTAGCATAGGTGGGGTGTCTTTATAACACCGCTCTTGTAATGCTCGCCGTGAACCTAGAATTCAGGTTGCGAAAAAATTCTGGAATTCAAGTTGTGACAAAGTTGGGATGAGAGAATGGTTTGTTAGAAACCCCATAATATAGACTCCGTTTTTGTGACAATGTTTATGACAAGTTTTTACCATGACGCAGGTGTTCAAAGTTGAACTGTAGGGGGGGTCTAAAGCTCTTTCTGTTGTTGGAGAAAATAGAGACATGAATATTGAGTATGAGGATGCATTTGATGTAAGAGAAAAATGAAGTAAGTAGTGGTGGCGAAGGTGATGCACCAAGAAGAGGGCTACAATTATCTAAAGAATCAGCCATCCAGAGCTCTTTAAAGAATATGATATGCCTACAAATTCCATGGAGCTAGATCTTTTGCAACTTTTAAATACCCTATTTTATTGCATGATTGACCTGGGGTTTCTCTCTGCAGTAATTGTCATTTTGATCTTTTTCGGGGTTTGTTCAACTCTTTTCAAGTACTTAATGTAATTTTTATGTCTTGTTGGTTTATGTATTTATAGCTTAAAATACCATCAAAGCATTCTTAGTTTCTCTATAAAATTGACAACTTTTTTCCAACATATCCAAACATCGATCAAAATCGGTAGGAGTACTAACCCTGAAATGAAGATAAAGGTTAAAAGTGTTAGAGATATTTAAAGGAGATAAGGGAAACAAGAAACATGGAAGCATGATGAAAAACAAATTTCATTCATATAAATATTACTCTCCTGAAATAGGAAATCCTTATAGACTTGGACTTAGACTTACAATACTTCAAACATATATTTATACTAATCTAAGATAATTCAAGAGACTTAAAATATAAAAAACATATTTAATAGTTCCATGCATATAACTAGGAGACACCTATGAGAATAAAAGACACTTTGAATGTAGACTTTAAAATTAATTCCAACACTCCTAATAAGAGAATTGAATCATCATGATTTTAAAATTAAGAGGGAGTGTTTGAATGTAGACTTTTAATGTAGACATTTAATATATAGAGTAATGGTTCAAATTGACTTCTATTGAAACCATTCTGATGAAAGTAGAACTAAACCAAGAGCATTTCCAATGACAGCAAATGAGAAACTACATTAGGATGATGGTGCGGCTAAGATTGATTTAAAGTATTTCAAGAGTCTCGTTGGATTCTTAATCTACCTCACAAATTCAAGACCTAATATTCTCTTTTCTGTTAATATTATCTCCAAATTTATAGAGAATCCTAGCAGACTTCATCTTGCAGCAGCAAAAAAGATCTTGCGATATCTTCAAGGAACCAAAGATCATGGAATCTTATATAAAGAACAAAATGAAAACAGATTGATCGGTTATTCTGACAATGATTGAGTGGGAAGCTATGATGATAGGAAGAGTACATCTGGTTATGTGTTCTATCTTGTAACAAATATAATCTCTTGGTGTTCAAAGAAACAGAATTCTATAACTTTATTTTCTGCTGAGGCAAAATATATTGCTGCAAATAAAGTCGTTTGTCAATTAGTATGGTTGAGGAGAGTTCTTAAGTAGTGATTTGCAGCAAAATGCTCTTGATCCTACCATTATTTTCTTGATAATATGTCTGCAATTGTAATGACCAAGAATCCAGTTTTTCATGCAAGATCAAAATACATAGAATTGAGGTATCATTTCATTAGAGACATGGTAAGCAAGAAAGAGATTCAGCTGGAGTTTATCAACACAAATGATTAACCTGCAGACGTCCTCACTAAAGCTATACCAGTTGAGAAGTTTCAATAATTCAAGGGGTTCTCGAAGATTACAAATAAAAATGGAGTGTTATATGTAATTTGTAATTCTCAATGTCTTTTATTATTAACTTTTATGGCTCTTCTTCTTTTGGTTTTTTCTAGATTATGGAGGTCTATGTGTTCCTAGATTTCATTAATCCAGCTCTTGTTATATAGGCATTTTCTCTTCAGTTTATGTAAGCAAGAAAACAGAACAAAAGTATAATAAAAAACATAACCAAGTATTGAGCTGCAGCTATACGTACCAATTATCACTTCCAATCCTTTTAATTTCTTCTCTGTTGCCGCAATTTATTTCCAACAAAAAGAAAGTGTTCAGATGATTTACAATTTGGGCAACACTATGAGATGGATGGCAAGCGTTTTCCATGCTGAACACTAGCATTTGTTCTGTGCTCCTACATAAATCATTGTTTGCCATACGCTCAAGGACTATGTCAAATTTCAAATATCAAAATATAATCAACTAATGAAAAGAAGGTGTTTCTAAGAACTCGTTCAAGAAATAAATACTAAAACTAAGAAATTGAATCTAATATATAATAATCAACAACAGCATCTCTGTTGATGAAGCATATTTACCTTACATCAACATAGCATCCAAATGGTTTGTTTAATGTAACAACAGCTTCAAATTACAAACTCATCATTATTTCTTCTGCAGTTGAAACGCTACTACTAATAGCTATCTATAGCAAAAAGCAATATAACTGTCCTCTTATCAAGTCTAACATCAACAACAAATTAACTAATATTTCAGGGATTTGCAACACGGAACTTTCGACAGCTGAAAGCACAACTAGTTCGGAACTTGGTGTCATGGCCTAGCGATTATATCCGGAACCTGATATCTCGAGCTTTCCTGACCACCCTTTTTGCATTAATATCACTGTACAGATCTGGATAGGAATCATTTATGCGACTGACAAGAGCATTGCGAATGCCTCCCTGCGTTGGCAGAAAAGGGGAAAGGTAGTTTATTATTGCATCAAAAGAATGTGGCAAGCAAAATTTACGCTCGTTGAAGCAGGAAAAGCATGAGCATATGTAATGATATCTAATGACTCGAGTTTTTTCGTAAGCATATTGTGCAAATATGGATTAACATTTTTTGATGGTTAGCAAGTGTAGTGCCACACACAAAGGAGCCAATAAATTAAAAGGCACAGCCTGAATGTTCTAACCTTTGATACTTCCAGTGCCTTTTGAACAACATAGTTCCCGAAGTTATTACGGCAGATGTTCACAAAGTAAGGGCTGTGCATAAACTCCTCGATAATCATTGAAGCATTCTCCTCCCGGCTCCATATCAAACATTTTTCCACGACATTACTTCCAAACTTGTTCATGGAGAGAGACACAAAATATCCTTTTAGCTTCTCTAGTATCCCGATTGTTGCATGCTGTATGCGTTCGTCGAGTACATGTTGCACGACATAATTCCTGACATGCAAAAGGAAATAAGAAAGTTGAAGGCATCTGTAAGGAAATGTATAGATGAAACAAACTCTTCTTTGTGTCGGCTTCCAGTACAAAGGTCATATTCAAAATGCCAAAGGAGGAATCTTATCTTCATTGGTTTTAATTCAAAATTTTTTTGCATATAGATTTATTGTTGAAAATCATAGAATAATTCTTGAAATATCTAACATTGGAAGCTATTATAGCTTATTTTTATGATAAAGTATTTATGAAAAGTAAATTTTAAATTATGATTCAAAATAAAAAAATCACTTTTCATAAATCATGTCAAGGGAACTAATTAGTAAACATAAAAGAGGGGATAAAGGACACACCCATAAGGACTTTCCGATAGTAACATTGCATTAGCTATTGTTTCAAGCAAAAGAAGATGCTTAAGCTCCCCTTGTGCACAATCCAAAGCTCGGTTCAATACACAACATCCGCTTTTATCCATTGCAATGTCAAGAAAACTTTCTGCTATTTCTTTGATGAGGGGCTGCAAATATATAAAAAGCTTTTATCATGATTATGAAAAGAAAATCAACTGCAAACATGACTCGTAGATTGACTAATCATTCACCTTCACTATATGAGAGTGTGCATTTACAGTAATTAAAATATAACTTTATCCATTGGTGTGTTCTTGCCGTATCTCATTATTAAAACGCTAAAGATTAATATATACTTCAAACTATGGAATCTTGCATAACTTCAAGTTCAAATAAATTCAATATTATGTAGAAATATACTTAATTTGCAATCACTTTTGTGTAGCAAGGACAAAGCATATATATATATATATATAATGTGTGTTTTACCTTTATATCATCAAACGGGAAATGTTCCAAGCATTTTTGAATTACATGATAACCATTTTGGTTCTGGGATAAGATGACTGTCCTCCGAATCAAAACTTGTGTGAGCAACAATCTCTGCATAGGCGTTTTGATGTGCTCTATCATCTTTTGCATCGCACGGGTTCTATGAAAAGAATAATTAAATGAAATTAGTCCAAATCATTGATTTGGAGTTTGAATTAAAACGAAAACACCATGTACATACCCCACTGGATGAAAGCATAACCCAAGCAGCCTCCTTTGGTTATGGATCAAAGAGAGAATAAGTTGAGTCATTTGGGCTTCACTGCATACTTCAAAAAGCTTCTGAATAACATGATTACCAAACTGATCTTCCATTAAGTCATGTACATAATCTTTCACTTCCAAGAAAATCATCTCAATTAGATCTGGCTTCCTCTCATCAAGGACGCCCTGCAAGACCCGATACAGACTTTGACTTCTTGCTGCCACAGCCACTCTGCCTTTCAGTTTATATAGTGATGGGTGATCTGATCGAAAAACTGGGGAATTAGGCAAAGAAGAAACCCTCAGAGTATCTGACTCTGCAGATTCTAACGATCTTACCCTTCTAAATTGAGAGCCAGTATCAAGTATTGTGCTATCAGCATCGTGTATTCCACCAAGACATAATCCATATTGATCAAGCGCATCATAAGACTGACTACGTATACGCGAGCGCGAAGTGCTCCCATGGTTATTTCCGAAGTTGGAAAAAGAATGCAGTGCAAACCTATCTCGGCAGTCTTGGTCTTGGATATTTTGATTATAGACGAGGCCGCCATTATTGTTTCCGAAGTTGGAAAAAGAATGCAGTGCAAGCCTATCTCGGCAGTCTTGGTCTTGGATATTTTGATTATAGCCGAGGCCGCCATTATTGTTTCCGATGTTGGAAAAAGAAAGCAGTGCAAACCTATCTCGGCAGTCTTGGTCTTGGATATTTTGATTATAGCCGAGGCCGCCATTATTGTTTCCGATGTTGGAAAAAGAAGGATGCACCGTATGTCCGGTACTATTTTGGGAGGTGCTGGGGGAAGAATGCAGCGCAAACCTATCACGGTAGTCTTGATCCCGGACATTCTGATCATAGCCGCAGCCTCCATTATTGTTTCTAATGTTGGAAAAATAAGGATATTGCTCCATATATGTGGTCCCATTTTGGGAGCTATTCTGGTATGATGGGTGACCAGCAGCAAGTGAGTACTGATCATCACTCCTCATCGTGTTCAAAGATCGTTGTTGTTCATTAGAAGAATGAGAAAGTCTACCAGTTGTAGAAAGATTCATTCTAGCAAAGTAACTTCCTAGAATTGAATCTTCAAAGGGATAAGAATAATCAAGTTTCATATTGTAAAAGCGAGGAGATTCAAACACGAATCCAGGGGGAGAAATTTCTAGGTTTTGTTGTGAGCTGGTAGGATCGTATACAGGGAAAATATATATTTTTTTTTCAAAGGGATAAACAACAATCTTTGCTCAGGCACTTTCAGGGAGTGCTTATTTATTTCCCAGCGAGTCTAAAGTCAGTTTAGGGTTTGATGGTTTTGAAAACCACCTAATATTTATACGGGCTCCTTGTATTGGATTTCGATTAAAAGAAAATTTCTGGCTGAGGAGAAAAGGTAGAGTCTTGGAGGATAAGATATTATTTGGAGGTAGAACTGTAATCAAATAAAAATACGTACGTCATATGGAAACGTTTGTTTCTCCTTCTAGAGTACTGCAATTCGTATTCTATTGAAAAGGAAAAACTAAATTCTTCAAAAATAAAAATAAAAAAAGAAGAAGAAAGACAAAGAATAAAGAAAAACTACAATTAATAAACTCTTTAAAAATTAAGAAAAAAAAACTAATTATACTTTTTTTCCTTCCAATAATAATATTCAATAGTACAAGGTATCCTATGAAATTAAAATGTTATCGATCGGACGAGTTTGTGGGTTTGGATTTACGTACACTAAGAATGCTAATTAATTATTAAAGTAGTAATTTTTTGAAAAAAAAATGCAATTATATACCGAGCCGGCTTAAGGTGAATCCATCTTTGAGTAAAACAAAGTATTTAAAAATATTTAAGAAATATTTATTTTTAATTTATATATATATGTTTGATAAATAGGATATTAAATAATTTTATTTTATACTTGTAGTTTTTTTATTAAATAAGAATAATTTTTATTTCATAAAGCATAATTAACTTTCTTTTTTCTAAACCAAAAGCCGAAAGGAAAAGGTTTATATATTAGAATCCAAAATAAAAACTATTTGTGTGGAGTACGTAGTAGAAACAAATACACGTACTGGTAAAGACGTAAAATGTGGAATCTTTATGCTTATCTAATTGTATTACATCAAGGTTACCATAGACTACTTTCGCAGCAATCTTTAAGGTCGATTATTAAGATAAACACGGCAGCGATAATTTCATGATAGCTTTGAACTAGCTAGCTATGATTAATTATAGCATGGTGATCAAACGCTAAAACAAGAGATGGAATGAAATCTCAATTACGGAGAATAACAAGCAGAAGATTTTGTAGCTCGGTTAAATTAAGATAAGTACAATTACTGAAAATTACTAGGGGAAAAAAGAAGAAAAAACACTTCATTCTTTGTCTTGCCAGGACCTTGAGCGCTATCTTTGAAGATGGTGGAAAAGTAGCCTTAGTTTTTCGTAGAAATCATCTTCAAGCTTTTGCATGGAGGCTTTCGCCGTTAAAGCGACACCAAGATCGATGGAGTCAGCTAAAGTTACATGGCTGAAGAAGTCTAGGCTAATTCAATCTTCACAAATAAACCCGCTGCTGGCTTAAACATTCAAGCCTAGCCGAGATGTTCAAAGGAAGCTCATGTTCAACTAGCTAGAGGAAGCACATGCGGTGCAACACATTTACAATGTATTATTGCCCATTAGAAGAAGTGCAAAGACTCTGAAATACCAGTCGGCCTTGCTGGGATGCTACGTACCCTTGCTGTCTTCCAAGTCTACACAATTGAAGTCCTTCTGCTTCCTGCAAGCCCTCACATTGGCTACCTCCATATGGACTGCAGATTCCACGATCCACTTCAATCTAACTCTTAAATATCTCGAGCAGAGCAGGCAACCCCTAAGCAATGCCCTCATTAAGTTGTTGTGTTGCAAGGCATGGAGACAGCTAAATTGATAGCTGCTTCTACGTGGCCTTCATAAGATCCATGTAGATAACATATCTTGTGCTTCCGAATCCGGTTTAACTTTATAGTGAAATGGATCATTTATATATATATATATACACGAGGCTTCGCGTATTCAAGACTGAAAACTGGTCTTCTTTGCACGTTGCTGTTTCCCCATTTTAGTAAGATTTCGATTCTATCCGCAATGCCTGTACACCAAAGCTTTTAAAATTGGATAGATAACCAAGACCAAGACAGTTTTTGTCTATTCCAGTTAATGATTAAAGGCTTTAGGTCTCTCAATCCAGTCCAGCACAAGGCGCCACAGTAATTCTCTGCCTGTGGTGCTAATGGACCCAAAGTTTCTGACAGAAATCATCTGGTTGAAGCGGAGGAAGAGCTACTATCTAAAGTAGCTCCAATGTAATGCTTAAGCAACCCCGGCTTCCAACTGATACACGACTTCCATATTTGCAGAGAAGTTGCTAGGTAGCTTCATCGATCCAAGTATGTTTAATATATCCTCTCAATTTGAGTATGAGAGCCTACATGAAATTGATGTACAATCCCATCAATGCTGATCCAACTGCATCTGGGCTGATTCTTGACTCCATTCTCCCTCATAAACCACTTAAGTGCTAAGACAGTGTCCCATCGATGATCAACTGCGAAGACATTATCTAGCATTACATGTCCTGCAGAATTACCTGGGTCCACCTCAACAAGAATCTTATAAATATCGAGCCAAATGTACTCCATAATGGAGCAGGCAACCACCAAGCAATGCCCCCAAACAAAATTATTTGGTTGACAAGGCATGGAGGCAGCAACATTGATAGCTTCTTCCACATGGCCCTCTCTCTCTCGCAAGAAGATTGATATAAGCCAGCATAACGTTCCAATTTAGGAAGGACAAATTAAGAACCGTGAGCTCATTTCTAGGAATGTCTCATGACGTCCTTTATCCGATAACCGCGAGTGGCTGCAGGCCCATAGAAGACCAAGGAACGTTCAAGCATTGGGATGTAAATTAACCAAACCCTTGCACTCTGAATGAGATGACATCTTTGGAAACCATCTGGTCAAAAAACGTCTTTCGCTTTGCCAAAATTCCCACATTTAGCATAAACCATCCGGTCAAAAAAGGTCTTTCGCTTCGCTAAAACTCCTAAATTCAGCATATATTAGACTGGTGTCCGCTGTAATTATGCATTATTTTTCAGTAAAATATTTAGGTGTCATGAATATAATTTGATAAAAATAAATTTAATAATTTGAGATATATTTCAATCAACTAAATAATAAAATCATATTAAAAAAAACATACAACTATAGCAAATATGAAAATATATATATATACCTTTATTCAAAAGCAAAAACAATAAGTTATTTATCTGATTATGTTAAATGAATTTTTTTATTAAAATTAATTTGTAAAAGAAATCGACACACATAAAATTTATTAAATAAAATAAAAGAAAAAAAATACTATGCAAGGTTGTATATATTTAAAATATAATAAAAATAAAATATTTAATATATATATATATAATATAAAATAAATTTATAGATAAATCATACTGGCCTCTTAAAAAATTAAACACGCCTAGTATAATTAAAAAATAATTACTATTTAGAAAAGGCTAAAAAAAGAAAAAATAATAGAGAAGAGATATTAATTAAAGTATAAAATTTAAAATTATTTTAAAAAAAAGACATAAAAAAAGGCATGAATAAAAAAAGGAGAAAAAGAAAAAAACAAATAATACACCATCAACTTGGATTGAATGATGAAATTAAAAACAAAAAAGTATAAGAATAAGGATCAAATTGAAAATATCAATACATGATAAAAAAAAAAATTGAACATGTGAAATTTTTCAACATGTTTTTTCACATAAAAATCATAAATTAATTAAATTAGTTACAAACCATTGTGTAAGTGAATGAAAAAAAAGTCATTAAAGATAAATAAAAACATATTGAAAAAATTGAGAGACAAATATATATCAAAATATTTAATATCACAACATGAGTCATTTAATTAATTGTGTTCAATGAATTTATTTATTAAAATTAATTTATAATAGAAATCGACACACACATAAAATTTATTTAATAAAATAAAAGAAAAGAAAAGAAATATTATTCAAGGCTGCATATAAAAAATAAATATTTAATCTATATAAAAATATTATAGAAAATGAATCACACTAACATCATAAAAAATTAAACATATCCAATATAATTAAAAAATAATAATTTTTATTTAAAAAATAAAAAAAAATCCAAAACAAATCATAGAGGAGAGGTAGTGACTAAAACATAAGTCAAAAAATAATTTTTAAAAATATAAAAAGGATATTAATTAAAAAAATCAAAGTTTTAAAAAATAAAAAATGAGATCATGCCCTATTAGGCCTAGTAAGCATGTTGTCTGCCCCATATGTAAAAAAAAAAAAATTGATGGCACGTTATTTGAAACTCCCAAAATCTAGCTACTGATGTAGTCGAAAAATCAAGCTTCATGGTTTTTTCACTCAAAATCTCATCTTGAATCGATTTTTTACCCAAAATACTTAAGAGACTTCCCAGGAGCCTTATTAAACAATTCATGGCCTTCAAAAATAAAAAAAAAAAAAAACAACCTAAAACCCAAAATCAAATTAAAATAAAAATCTTTTCAAACTCAAATTTATTTTTTTAATTGTTTTCAAGAAAAAAAAAACACTTAATTCTAATACTCATCATCGTATGATCCAATCATATACTATTACAATAATCAAAGAATTGTGAGATGATGAAGAATAAAAATATTAAAGTACTTTCCATACATGCTTTAGTTTTTGTTTATGTACATGAGTGGCTAAAAATGTGTTGGATTCTAGAACATGCAGCTTTTCGTCCATTACATTTCATGCATTCATGAACCCACATCTCAAGCTCAAGATCACGAATCTAAGCACAAGCTGAAAGCACACTACCCCTTGTAACGTGATTTGGTCTCCTACAACCTCCGAAGGGTCAGAGCCTCCGAAGGGAAACCATTTTGGACACACGCATTTGTCATACAATTCCAAGAAAGGACATATATTATTTTTTTAAAACATGTTTATCAACTTATATAAATAAATATTATCTATTTATCAGTGTAGGGTTCTTGATTTATGGATGGGACGCAATAGCAATCTGTTTGTGCGCGCGTGTGTATCAGCTCAATTTTTTAAATCAATTTCTAATTGTTAACAGTTGATATACATATCAATCTAATTGTTAGAGTGTAAATCTAATGACTGAAATACATTTTTAGACTCTTTGATATAATACCACTTGTAGATTTCTTTGAGAACGCCACGTGTCAAGCAATGGATATACCACAAGTTGAGACATGATTTAACTCAGGCATGTCATTGATGATGTCAACCAATGGAAGTAAATAAGAAACGCATTCCGTGATCTACTTATGATCTACCTTTTGGTCACACAACTTGTGATCACAAGTGAGAGAGGTTTTGATTTCTCCCCTTCACAATTTTTACTGGTAAATGATCTACTTGTGCTCATTCCACGGATAAATATATTCTCAAGTGATTACACCTGCTACAAACATTTGGAACAAAAAGCTAAAAACTTGCTAGAAACGTATGAGAAAGCAAGAACGCAGAAGTTTCTCTACTTTGTACATGTGCGTGTGGGTGTGGTGATAATCTAACGGTCAAACAAAGAGATGATAATATACTTGTGAAAAATATGAAGGAATTCTATTACACTAAGGAAACTATCTATCCGCAAGAGCTCAATTGGCCCATGCTTATATCTCACTTCCAGCCTCTTCATCTTGAATCTTGAAAAACAAACCTTGAATATTTACAATCCGAAGCATCTGAAAGAAACGCCTTCAAGCAACTTGCCTGTCTTCACAGGAATCATTTTCTTCATGGCTTGTCAAGGATAAAAGCTCCACCAGCTCCATTCGGTACTCAAGGCCTCGCAGGTAGTGCCCCAAAAGCATACACCTTGAAGACAAACAAAAAAAAAACGGATGTAATAGTATTAAAATCTGTTGCCAGAGGGAAGAACATCGTGAGAAAAAGAGTTAAATGAAAAGGCCTAACCAGAAAAGTAGTCGTGCCAGATAGTCCCTTGTCAATGAAATGAGGGGCTGGAAATGAAGCGAAGTGTTCTCAACAAGTTCAGCACAATCAACTCCAATATTTAGCGATCCAGGTGATGTGTTCTCTGATTGTGGAGGAGTCTTAGAATGCATCTTAGGAGAAAGGGTTGCAAGGAGACCGTGGACTACAGAATGGATCGTTTCTTTTAATTCAGGGAATGTTGGTTCGGATAACTCAGCAACCTGTTCATGTCACAACCATATATATTACCAGCATATCTAAAATAAACCAAGCAGTTCATTGCTTGAGGTTTTGTTGTGCATGGAAATAAAGAACTTGGCCAAACGCAAGTAGGAATAGGATCTACAAATTACTGACAGCGCACCTTTCCTCCAGGCTTTATGCAAGTACAAAAATAAAGCATAGTACTATTTGGGTTGTAGCGGATTCATAATTAAACACTTAAAAAACATTAATACTTGGGTAGGAACATGTAGCTACATTTAAGATTGCACTAAGCAGGGCCACCAGTTAAACCAAAAGCCAAAAACCATCACTGCTATCAACATGATCAGAAAAGCAGATCATATAAACATCGAAATTATTGGAAGGAACTCAGGATCAGATGGATATTCATGACTTTTGAATTTACAGGCAACTCCGCGTGTATTGAGAAAACACAGCCGGCATGCCTTATCAAATGCTGGGAAAAAGGAAAATAAAAAAATCATTGCACATCAAAAGCTCTGGAAACAGCATCCAATTAAGAAACTAAAACCTAATACTTGAAAAACAAAATAGCTTTTCACTCAGTACTACTGCAAAAGAAAACGAGAAAAAAATGACTTTGAATGTTAAAACTTCAAACTATTGGAATTGTAATCAAAGAATCCTTTCTTAGCTTATTCTGATGAAGAAACAGGTACATCAAGAAATTTTGCAGATCAGAAAGTATTATCACACAAAATCACCACTCTCATGTGTTGAGCCAATAACAAGCTTTTTGCAAACGTAATAAACAAAAGCAAGATCATACTAGTACTAGACTACTACAGGCATTACACCCTGTAATCAACCAGTTTGATATGAAGCATGCAACAACCACATCTGATAGTGGCATATCATATTATGCAAAGCATTCAGCGATTTGAAAACATCAGGCAAATTTCAAAAGAAGAGATTCTGTAGGAAAATGAGCTTGGGAATAATAATCACCTTCTCTGGTTGTAGTGACCTTAAGTAGTCCAGTAAATCATTCTTTTCTTCGCCGACAAATTGATGCATTTGAAGAGCAGCACTTTTCATCCTAACTTCATGTAGTTCCTTTAACAGAAAAAAAAGGAAAATAAAAGACATATAAGAACACATCCTGAACAAAATAAATGTGTCTGTTGACACCATACGAATTGAACAGCAAAGAGACATTTTTTTTTTTGGTTCTACAGCCAGGTGATATCCTTACACCAGTTTTCCCACACCAAGACCTCCACCTCTCTGGAATGGATATTCTAATTCCAAGTAAAAGACATGAAAATAATTTAAACACACTGTGCATGTCTCTAAAAATTGAAAATTTAAAGGGAGAACTTCCAACAGGAGGTTGAGAAGAGAAAAATAAGTACTTAAATGGGGAAAAAATAAAAGTCCTAGATGCAACAACCAATGGTTTCTAACAGCATTCAGTCACATTGATCACTCTCAAAATAATCATGGACTCTTGCCACCAAAGAAGAGTCAGAAAATAACTCTCTCCCTCCCTCTCCCTCTCTCCCTCTCTCTCTCTCTCTCTCTCTCTCTCTCTCTCTCTCTCTCTCACACACACACACACACACACACACACATGTGGGCATGGTGGCAAAAAAGATAGGTTATATCATTATCAAAGAATGACAAGACTAAAGCAAATTAATATCATTAGAAATGGAACTTCTCCTCTCCTAAATAACAGCACATCTCTTCTTTCTTGAGAAGGATATGATACCAGGAGAGACACATAGGCCTTCAGAGAAAAGGGAAATGTAAAGCTTCAAATATGTGTGATATGTACATAATCAACTAGATAGATTACATACAGCCTCATAAGAATTAAAAAGGCAAGCACACACAAAAAGTTAACAAAATGTGTTCTCATAAGGAAATCCTAAGCACCAAAACCCATGATACTCACAAGAATGCTGATAAACAAGCATCCTACGATTAGCTTTCAAACAACTCATATAAGTCCACTCAGCAAAGCTTCCCATTTCAACAGCCTGAGGATTCCTATGAAAACCCCCTCTTATTCCAAAAGGCTGCATTCTTTGTGATGCCTTTATAGGACATCCAGGTAATCATATTCTTCTACCAAGCTACCAACAGCTCCATTTTGTAGGATATTTTTATCATTAATTATCATCCCAAATGATACAAGAAAATAAACTTTGACTTGTCTGTGTTCCAAGGGAGTTTCTAAATTGCTATTGCATACCTTTTTCACAGAAGATAAATGAGATTGTAAATGAAGAATATATTGCTGAGCTTCAAGGGATATTTCACCAAGGCCTTGGATATTGATGTCATCAGATAGGTCTTCTGCAATTTTTTCAAATTCAGTATCTTTTCCAAGACTTTGATTTGTTTCTTCACTCTCTAGCACTAACCCTTGAAGATTATTTTTTGAATTTCCCTGCGCTTGCTTTTTAGAATCTTCTTCGTGTATATCAAGGTTTCTTTCAAGGCAAAGCCTATACTCAGCATTTCGTAGTGTATACCTGCAATTCAAGGAGAAATATAATTCATGGATATCTAATAATAATAATAATAATAACAACAACCAAAAGGCAGCTGATCAAAATGTCATGTGATGCATCAAGTGTTCAAAAACTACTACAATCCATGCAAGAATCGACCACAATAAAAATGAATAATTTCCTTTGTCTTTTGATCATCAGATATCTAAATGGGCCTAGACAGATCACATCATGTTCCATATAAGCTAGATGACAAAAGCAATGAATTATTGTACCCTGTCATAATTGAAGAGACCAATAACTTTGAGAGAGATTCCCACCAAGCCTCAATAAAAACTTGAAATCGGTCTGATGGAAGTAAGCCCAACATGCCCGAGATGGTCCTCTTCATAGCATCCAAAGTAGCAGGTGGAACATCTTTTTGGATAAGGCTCACATCTAATGGCTCTATCTCTTGTATCAATTCTGAGAGAAGTGATTTCTGAAAGAACATACGCTCTCAATCATTACGAATATCATATGAATTCTTCAAGAAAAAGATAGAAATTAATCAAAGACCAACAGCAAATAATCTTGAATACGACATGCCAATTGGCTTTCCTGCCTGCTGGTTATCGTCTAGCTACAAAACTAACATGACTTACTAGTAAAACGAAAACGAAATCACAAACCAAATAACTTAAAGAACCATTTTACATTGCAAAATGAGACGCAAGGAGTTTATCATTGAAAATTCACGATGTACAATCTCATTCTACAAAAACAGTTCCATCTAATGAATTATCTATAGTGGTTCTTATTTGCTCTCCTTTCCGTGTAAAAATGTAAGAACAGTAAATATTACAAAATTCAGTTCACTTCAAATTACACATTTTGCCAAAATTCGATACCTAACATACTATCTAAATTCAAGCATACGCCAAATTTACCTCCCGAATCATACCACGATCCTTTTGTTTCATAATTTCATTCATCATCAACAAAGCCAGTGGTATCAAATTCAGTAGAGTCTTGAACCTATTTTTCTCTGCTCACCAGCAATTCAACTAATTCAAGAGGCTCGGGTAAGCCTAAACTCCAAAAATCCCATCAACAATCATCAAGCCCGTAAAATTCTAATTCCATAAATTTTACACCCAATAAGATAAAACAAAACCCAATCCAAACCAATTCAGTTCAGTTAAGAGAGAGGGAGAAAAACAGAAGACTGAGGATTAGAGATGTGAACTAACCTTATCGGTAGAACGTGGCTCTCGATTAAAACCGAATCCGTCGAAGGAAGAATCTGAATTCGACGAAGCAAGAATTAGGGTTTTGATTTGTCTAGAATTTGCGGTAATAGTGGCGCGAAGAGGATAAGAAAATGGGAATGAGAGATAAAGAGACGGCGGCGTTTGAAGGCGACCGTGATTAGAGGATAGGAGCAGAGGGAGAGGACGAGAAGATGAGGAGAGAAAGGTTGCCATTAAAAACGCAACCTTTTTAGATTTCTGCGTCTTCTTTCTTCTTTTCTCTCCTCTCTCTCTCTAAGCTGTGAAAATCTGGAGCCACGAGATACTCTGACGAAAAGTATTGGAGCTAGAGAAATGGTTGGTGACGTTACACGTCAGCAAATTCGTCAGGAAGGTCAACTCGTAAATCCAATCAGGACTGTTCTTGTTTTTTTGCTTAATTCACAACGATAAACACTCAATCTTTTTATTTTTTTATTTTATAAAACTCTCTCCACTCAAAGTCGATACTATCGAAGTGATTGATACTTAGAGTCGATCCGCAGATTAATTATTGGTAATTAAAAGTATTCTGGAATTTATCTACACAAA
Source organism: Populus deltoides (assembly GCA_015852605.2). Lineage (NCBI taxonomy): Eukaryota > Viridiplantae > Streptophyta > Magnoliopsida > Malpighiales > Salicaceae > Populus > Populus deltoides. The sequence continues at coordinate 21,756,279 of CM027570.2, read as the reverse complement.
TAAATGGATTGATACTTTCGCTTGACATAATGCCCTCTTGGCTCTACGTAGCTGTGTTTTACATGTAATAGTAAAATATTTTTTATTTAAAAAATATTTATTTATTTTTAAAAAATTAATTTTAATATCATTGTATCAAAATAAACTGAAAATATCAAAAAAATTAATTTAAATTTAAAGTAAAGATAAAATAAAAATATTTTAATTTTTTTTAAAATATTTTTTAAACGCAAAAAAATGCGAGCTCTTACTCATAAAAAAATATATAATTCAATTAGAAAACAGAATCCTTTTCCAAGTAAGAGAATTGAAGTTATTGTAAATGGAATTGTATTAGAAATTGTTTTTAAAAATATTTTTTATTTAAAAATATATAAAAATTATTTTTTAAAAAATTATTTTTAATATCAACACATCAAAATTATCTCAAATACATAAAAAATTAATTTAAAACTAAAAAAAAATCAAAACTTTTAAAAAGTGTGATTGAATCATAATATCAAACACCACTAAAATCTTATTTAAGATTTGAAAATAAATAATCATTCTTGGAAAGTTTGAATCAAGTGATTCATATTTATCTAACATTTAAGCCCCATTTATTTTGGATATATTTTAAAAATATATTTGATTTAAAAACATATTGTATTAATGTTTTTAATGGTTGTGATATGATCACATTAAAAAAATTATTTTAATATATTTTTAAATAAAAAATACTTTTAAAAAATACCTTGCATTTAATATTAAACACACATTTAATTAAAAAAACAATTTAGGTATGGTATACCAAACCAAAGTAAAGTAACTAAAGTAACTAAAGTGAGGATGCTATATGATTATGGAAATAACCATGAAATATGAAAAGGAAAAAGAAAAAAATAGTCATCGAGTACAGGGACTAGCCATTCTTTTCTGGGTCCGATCTTATTTCCAAGTTCTAACCAGTTGCAGACGTTAATCTGCTGGTAATTTTACTATGATCTTAGTCTCAAAGAGGTTCGATGAATTGCTAATTATTACATGCTAATTAATCCATCTCCACATTGAATTCAAACATTTCCTCTGTGGGAAAAAAAAAAAGGATTGAAAAGACGCAAGCATTTTCTTGACTGTTCCTCATGCACATCAGATGGGACAGGAACGGTTGTTTTAAGGAAAAATCTTATTAACGTACAGATTATTATTTTTTTATATTTTGAATTGATTTGATATGTTAATTTTAAAATAATTTTAAAAATAAAAAAATTAACATTTTAATGTATTTCAGTATAAAAATTACTTTAAGAAACAACTGCAAATATACTAATATGGTTTTGAGTGATAACAAATTTACAATCCTAGGAAAATTTGTTTTTCATGTTTATGATTTTTTTTGTAAAAACATTTACTTGAGAAATATTTTACTATGTTTTGTAAATAATTATTTGAAAAATAAGGTTATAGTGGAACAATGATGATATGTTATGAATTATAATGATGAAGTGATAATTGTGAGGTGGGGTGGTGGAGGTAGTGGTGATGAAGGCGGAGTAATGGTGATGGAGTAACAGTGATTATGAAAAGTAAGTGACGGAGTAGCAGTGATTAATGAAGTGAGAAGATGATGGTGAGAACAATGAAAACAATATTAATGAAGGTGATAGTTGAGTGAGAAGGTAATGGTGGTGCTGACAAAACAATATAAATGGAGACGATGGTATAAGTAAGATTATTTAATGATATTACAAATGAATTATTTTTAGTAAAATATTTTATCATCACAATTTTTAAAATATAAAATATTTTATTAAAACAAAATCTAAAAAGAAATAACAAGAATTTTCTTATAAAATATTCTACACAACAAAGTTTTCCAGATCATTTAATGATATTACAAACAACCAAACATTGCTTTATCTGACTGTTGATTTAAGTTCATATCAAAATTGTTGTTATTCATTTTTGGGTTCCCCATAAAAAATGAAAAAGAACAAAAAAATACATATAAAAAAATATATTCTGAAGGAATAAAAAAATAGGAGTGAGAAAAGGATGCTGGAACTCCCATAAAATGCCTAGGAATTGGTTGAAGAGAAATACAAGAATTGAAATTTGACATTATAAGAGCCTTGTTGACAAAGAAAATTCAAGTTGAGAAAAAAAAGTCTAAAATCAGATGTTTATGGACTCAATTAAATTTTATCCAAGGTTTAATTGAATTTATGGAGGGTTTGATTGCAAGAAAAATAGATTTTTAAGTCAATTTAAACTTTTATTGGATGAAATTAAAGTTCTGGAATTTTAAAAGAGTTGATTTGGCCAAATCAGGGGCTTAATTGCATAGTTATTGAAGTTTGATGGCCAATTAGGGACTTAATTGAAACAATCTGAGACCAAGGACCAAACTAGAAAAGATGCTAACATTAAGGGATCCAATTATAATTTTGTCGGGGATTTGATTACAAAACTGAAAAACATTCAATGGCCGAATCAAAAGAAAACCAAGAGGCGCCGTTTTCACCATTTCACCATCTGCAACAGCTGGTATTCTGTGATAATAAAGGAAGGAGACATTGGCAGCGATAATGGAGGCGTTTCCAAATCAAGAAGGGAGCGTGTCGCGGCTGACAACCCTCGCCACCGTGATGCATGATGGCTTACCAAAAACACTCTCGTCCTCTGACTATAAAAGCCAGAAGAAGAACCAAACGCGGGGGACAAAAAAAGAGGGAGGAGGAGAGGTTACAGTGAGGAGAAAGGAGGAGGAAAAAACAAAAGGAGAGCAAACAGAGAGGAGGAGAGGTTACAGTGAGGAGAAAGCAAGAAAAAGACGGATTAAAAAGAACGTAAGAAATAAGAGAGAGCAGAGAAATATTGAGAAAGCAAAAAGGAGAGCAGAGGAAGCAAATCGAACGGAAGCAGAGGACACAGGAAGCAGATAACACAGCGCCACTGCCATCTTCGTCTTCTCAAAACCAGGTACGTTCGATGTCCATCTCATTTCCTGCATAATAAGATGATGTTTGTTAGTATGTAAAAGAAGAAAAGAAAACGTAAAGAAACCAACGCTGCAACACTCTGTTTTTGTCATTTTTTTTGTTCTCGCATGGTAAGCAAGATGATGAATAGTGCGAAGGTAATTTAATTACCTTCAGACCTTTCATTCACGCACGCCATAAAGTATTACGCATGCATGGAAAATGAAGGCTGGTCACCGGCATGGGCCGGTGACCATGGTCGGGCTAGTTAGGCCAAGCCCAGCCACGCAGGCTGGCTCGGCCCAGCCCAGCCACATGGGCCAGGTTGGGCCCAGCCCAAAAAAATCAAAAAAATTCTTTTTTAAAATTTGTGATTTTTAGCAAATATTTTACTGTATTTTGATCGATATTGGTTTGTATTTTTATACTGTAAAGATACAAATCCGGTATTAAATACTTAGTTTTCATCAAAAATAAAATAAAATAAAATGTTTTGTTTTCATGCATACGGCCAAGTCTCTAAAAAATAAATCATATTATATTTCCACACACACACACACAAAAATAAAAATTCAAAAATATGTGTTAGCATGCATTTTGGCTTTAATAACCAGTTTATTAAAGTCATGAGAACTAGGCTAATATTTCAAAATTTTCAAAAAAATTATTTTGTTTTCTCTTAATATATGGGTTTACGACCTTATACGTAAGACGTATCCAGGATATTAAAATTCTTTTGTTGATGCTAGAATTACTCGATAAGATAAGGATCTCCTTACCGAGGAGGACTCTTCTTAAACCATAGACGGACCAACAACTAGAAAACACGACCCGACCTTAGATTTTATCAGACAATAAAACAATGCAGCTTACCTTAGGTAGGGCGTATTTGGGGTGCTGATACCTTTCCTTTACGCAACCAGTCCCCGTACCCGATCTCTTAGACCAGTTAGGTTTCCTATTGAACAAAATACTAGGTGGCGACTCCCATTCTATTTTTCCACTAATAAAAGACAAGAATTCCTTATCTCCCAACATTTGACAAATTAATACAAGATTTTAAGGATGGATGTTTTCGCCGCGACGCAGCATATGTGCGACAGAATGGCGACTCCGCTGGGGACCTTGTGGAGTAAGCTTTGTTTTTTTCTGATAACTGTGTTTTGTTTAGTTTGCGTGTTTTCTGTTAATAAGATTATTTTATTTATTTTACATGCTTTAATTTCTGTACATATATATTCATGCATTGTATAGAACTACTTCAAGCATCACATACTTTAATTTTTGGAAATCACACACAAGCTTCTAAGTTAGGTGGGGAATTAGCGATCTGCCCTATGACTATTGGTCAGGGTTCAGATGCGTGAAACACCCAACTCATATTTGAGTGCCTGCTTGGTAATGGTGGGCATACGTGCCTTAACTGTTCCTTGCAACGCCCCCACATTGTCTTTACGAAGATCGTCACTGGGCAGATATGAGACCCTTTTGAGACTAGATAGTTAACCAACCTTTTGTCTCACTTAATGAATATAACATGTTCTTAGGTTGTGTGTTTTAGTTTTTGTTTTGCATCAAAGTAAACCTTTCCTGAAGCATCTTGAACTCAAGACTTGTGGTTGACACAATGGCCGTTACTTAGAAAATTTCCGTTGTGGCGCAAAAATCAAAATTCATAGGGTTACGACCATGTGACAACTCTGGAAGGGCGAGCTCATCATATAAGAAACATACTCATACATTTATCATACATACCGTTAGGTTGAAACATAGGTCCCCCATCCAAGATTTGCTACACCTGAAAGATGGATAATGAAGAAAGAGCTCAATTGGAGGCCCATTAATAAAATGAAATTGATAGCATCAAAGGTGAAGTAGCTAGACTTACAGATTTGCTTGAACAAGTGCTGAGCTCCAAAAATGAAAAGGGGATTTTTGCACAACCTCATGTGAAAACACCATCAATCCACGTCCCAGAGACATCTCAAAACTTGGGGGCAGATTCAACAGCAGAACAATATTTTGTGCCTATCGCCCCTATCTCGTCAAGTCAAGCTCCCATCACCATGGATTTAACAGCAGATGGACCCCCTGGCAATAGATCCATTGATTTTGTGAACTATGACAAGTTGTCTGTTTTGGAAGAAAGATTAAGAGCAGTTGAGGGTAATGATTGGTTTGATCCCATGTGAGGAGCTGAAGTGTGTTTGGTACCAAACATCATAGTACCAAAGAATTTTAGGATACTAGAGTTCATCAAATACACTGAATTGGAATGTCCAAACACTCACCTTCAATCTTACTGCAATAAAATGGCTGAGGTGATTTATGATGATAAGCTATTGATCTATTTTTTCCAAGATAGTCTGACGGGATCTGCCCTAAGCTGGTATATGAGGTTGGACAATGCTAAAGTTAAGAAATGGAAAGATTTGGTGGAGGCTTTTCTTAAGCAGTACAAGTTCAATCTTGAAATTGCTCCTGACAGAACCATCCTAATGTCTATGGAGAAGGAAAACCAAGAGTCTGTGAGGGCATACGCACAAAGATGGCGAGATAAGGCAACATATGTTCAACCTCCACTGATATATACAGAAATGGTGATGTTATTTGCCAACACCTTTCAATCCCCTTACTATGCGCATTTAATAGGAAGCTCGACTCAACATTTCCATGAAGTTGTGAGGATTGCTGAAAGAATTGAAAAAGCTACAAAGAGGGGAAAGATTAAAGGTTCTGTCATGGATTCCAAAACAATGATGAGAGATGACTCTGGAGGTGGATGAGCAAGAGGCAAGTTGAGTTTGTGAAAGGTGATGACATTGGCTATATTGTCTCCCGAACATCTTCAAAATGACAAGTGATTGAAAATGCTTGCTAAGAAAGCTGGTCCAAGAATGACGATGAATTGTCAATTATATTGTTATGGAATTGTGTCATTTTGCATTTTATTTTTGGGATCACATCTCATTCTTTAACGAAACAAGTTTTTTATTTGTCTCTTTGTTGTTCTGAAGTCAGGAGATGTTTAGCATTTCATTTTTGACAAAATATTTTGATCGAACTCCAATATGCAATTGAGGCTAATCAACCATTAAAAGTATTTTGATTTCAGAAATGATTCGATGCTTGTTAAAATGATATGAGGTGACCAAACAAATTTTGAGCTCACACATGAAACTGAATCACCCACCATGTAGCTAAGTTTTAACAGTATGCATAATGATATATAATGGATTCAGTAGTTATGGACTCGCAAATCAAGGTTCTTGCAAGTCCAAATCATTACATTGGACAAGATCAAAATTTACCGGTTCACATCGTCCTTGCTTGAAATGAGAAAAGGCCATCTTTGTTTTATCCTTTCACAATACTGGAAATATATCATTTGCAATCCCATTTTGAGCCTGATAGAATATTCTTTTCAAAAAAAAAACCCCAACGAGGATCACACCCCACACTAGGGGCAAATAAAAGAAGACAAAAGTGAAAGGGAAGGCTTAGAACAAAAGTCTAACATTTAAGAGAGAGCTAAAAGAAAGAAGACCTAGACTGGGAGCATGTTAAAAAAAAACACTGTGAGAAAGGCTATGTGAAAGCCATGAAAAAAAAAACAAAAAAAACAAAAAAGAAGAAGAAAATTGCCTACACTTAAAGGTAGGTTAAAGATAAAATGCCTATTAAGTTTAGGAAAGACAAAAGAAGTTTCACAACAAATGTCAAAAGTCGATACCAAAAAAAAATTCTGAGCTACAAACATGACTTTTGGCATCCATGATAAAGCTCCTGATGTTATCAGATGATTAAGATAGGTTATTCATCAAAGAAAAAGTTGGATTTGTATTATGACATATGTTAAGAGAATTCTGATACTTGAGGTTAATAAGGTCATATGTCGTTTTCTCTACAAAGACAATAAGATAAAGAGAAATAATGAATAATTGATGTTAATCCTAGGTTTTTGAAACCCTCAAACACCTTTTGAGCCTGAAAAATTCATTTCTTTCATAGCTATAAACTATAGCCTACATTACGTGCTTTTAAAAAGCCTTTTTTTATCAAGTAAGCAATTTGAACCGATAAATGGTGCTCTCAAAGCTTGAAGAGTTTTTCTATCAGGGTCATGGCTTTATAGATTAAGCTACTTGTTATGATGCATGCTGATAAAATTTCTTGATAAGCTTGAGGTCTGACTTTAGTATCTTGTTTTTGAAATTCACAAAAAGGTCACCTCATCACAGACTATCAAAAGATATACTGAAGATCAGAGATTAAAATTAGCACAAAGAACCATGGGAAAAAGCCATTTTAATTTCTCAACAGTTCAATTTCTATTTTCAAAATACAAGATAATCAAAAGACTACATGTATTGAATGACGCGTGTTGGGTTTTTGACTAAAGAAGCTTGAATTTAAAAAAAAATCTGACATCTCTCTGATTTGATTTCAACAATTAAACTTTGAAATAGACATGATCTTTGAAATATGAGAGTTGATTCCCGAACAAGAAAGATTGTTAAACAAAAAGAGCACCGATCGAGTTTGCAAAATCTTGACAGAAGTGACATCAATACTTCTCAACACTTCTTGAAAAGTTGAACAGCTAGGGGCAATACAGTGGACCCTGAAAAGGAAAAACAAGCAGTATTCAAATCAGTTAGGGGGCAATAAAAAAATGATTAATCGATGAATTGGTGAACTGAGGACAATGGAGTTTAAAGAAAGATAATTCAGATCATACTGGAGCTAACTCGATGGCTGATTAGCAATCTAAGATGTGGACGACACTAGAAAACCTATTGATGAGTGCTGATAGAATGCACACAGCTAATCAAAGAACAATTCTCAAAAAAATCCAGAAGATGAAATGATTTGTTAAGCTCTTTCATGATGAATTAAGCAACACCACACTTGGGGGGCATTGTCAAACTTGATAAACAGTGAAACCAGTAATCATCAAAGACAACCTAGGATAGGCACTGCATTTACAGTGGAGTGGATGACTAGCACATGAACGGGTCAGTACATGAAAAGAATAAAGAAGGCTTTGGTTAGCAAACAAAGGCACCTTATGATGATGAAACATCGAAGAGGGGGGACCTATATTTCAAAACATGTAAGGATGCATGCATGTCATCTAACCTCAAAGCATTGCACACATATTTTTATTTGTTACAGGAAAATCCTAAAAAAAAAAACAAAACAAAACAAAAGAAAAGGAAAAGAGAGAGAGAGAGAGAGAAAGAGAGAGAGAGAGAGAGAATCATTGAGCTGATAATAAAAGAGAATCATTGTTGTGACCTTGGAATGGAAAGAAAAATGAGAAGAACCCTACCATTAGGAAATTTTCAAAAAAAAGAAAGAAAGAAAGAAAGAAAAAGACCAAAGTGAGTATGTGTGGGCAGGTCGCCCGTGAAAATAGACCAGTGTGAGTGTGTAGGACGGTCGCCCTTGAAAATAGACCAGGATGAACATTTGTGGGTAGGTCGCCCGTGAAAATAGACCGTGTGAGTGTGTGGGCCGGTCGCTCCTGAAAATAGACCACGATGAACATGTGTGGGCAGGTCGCCCCTGAAAATAAACTAGGATGAAGTGTGAGCAGGTCGCCCCTGAAAATAGACCAGTATGAGTGTATGGGCCGGTCACCCTTGAAAATAGACCAGGATGAACATGTGTGGGCAGGTCGCCCCTGAAAATAGACCAGTGTGAGTGTGTGGGCCGGTCGCCCCTGAAAATAGACCACGATGAACATGTGTGGGCAGGTCACCCATGAAAATAGATCAGTGTGAGTGTGTGGGCCGGTCGCCCCTGAAAATAAACCAGGATGATCATGTGTGGGCAGGTCGCCCATGAAAATAGACCACTGTGAGTTTGAGGGCAGGTCGCCCATGAAAATAGACCGTGTGAGTGTGTGGGTCAATCGCCTCTGAAAATAGACCAATGTGAATGTGTGGGTTGGTCACCCATGAAAGTAGACCATTTTTCTTCAAAAATAGGCAGGTCGCCCAAGATAATGAGATCATTTTCATTTTCTTTTCTTTTTCTTTTTCTTTTTCTTTACAAGCTTACTATGCAAGACATTGATGATGTTTTGCTTCGTAAGCATTGTAAAGAGGGGGCATCTGTTGTTATCCATTTTTGGGTTCCCCATAAAAAATGAAAAAAAAAATACAAAAAAATACATATAAAAATATATATTCTGAAGGAATAAAAAAAATAGGAGTGAGAAAAGGATGCTGGAACTCCCATAAAATGGCTATGAATTGGTTGAAGAGCTTCAGAAATACAAGAATTGAAATTTAACATTATAAGAGCCTTGTTGACAAAGAAAATTCAAGTTGAGAAAGAAAAGTCTAAAATCAGATGTTTATGGACTCAATTAAATTTTATCCAAGGTTTAATTGAATTTATGGAGCGTTTAATTGCAAGAAAAATAGATTTTTAAGTCAATTTAGGCTTTTATTGGATGAAATTAAAGTTCTGAGGTCCAATTATAATTTTAAAAGAGTTGATTTGGCCAAATCAGGGGCTTAATTGCATAGTTATTGAAGTTTGATGGCCAATTAGGGACTTAAATGAAACAATCCGAGACCAAGGACCAAACTAGAAAAGACGCTAACATTAAGGGATCCAATTACAATTTTGTCGGGGATTTGATTACAAAACTGCAAAACATTCAATGGCCGAATCAAAAGAAACCCAAGTGGCGCCGTTTCCACCATTTCACCATCTGCAACAGCTGGTATTCTGTGATAATAAAGGAAGGAGACGTTGGCAGCGATAATGGAGGCGTTTCCAAATCAAGAAGGGAGCGTGTCGCGGCTAACAACCCTCGCCACCGTGATGCATGCTGGCTTACCAAAAACACTCTCGTCCTCTGGCTATAAAAGCCAGAAGAAGAACCGAACGCGGGGGACAGAAAAAGAGGGAGGAGGAGAGGTTATAGTGAGGAGAAGGGAGGAGGAAAAAACAAAAAGAGAGCAGACAGAGAGGAGGAGAGGTTACAGTGAGGAGAAAGCAAGAAGAAGACGGATTAAAAAGAACGTAAGAAATAAGAGAGAGCAGAGAAATATTGAGAAAGCAAAAAGGAGAGCAGATGAAGCAAATCGAATGGAAGCAGAGGACACAGGAAGCAGATAACACAGCGCCACTGCCATCTTCGTCTTCTCAAAACCAGGTACGTTCGATGTCCATCTCATTTCCTGCATAATAAGATGATGTTTGTTAGTATGTAAAAGAAGAAAAGAAAACGTAAAGAAACCAACGCTGCAACACTCTGTTTTTCTCAATTTTTTTGTTCTCGCTTGGTAAGCAAGATGATGAACAGTGCGAAGGTAATTTAATTACCTTTCGCACTGTTCATGCACGCGTAAAGTATTACGCATGCATGGAAAAGGAAGGTTGGTCACTAGCATGGGCCAGTGACCATGGCTGGGCTGGCTAGAACTTGCCCGACACGGGGTAGGGTGGGCCCAGCCCAAAAAAATCAAAAAAATTCTTTTTTAAAATTTGTGATTTTTCACAAATATTTTACTGCATTTTGATCAATATTGGTTTGTATTTTTATACTGTAAAGATACAAATCTGGTATTAAATACTTAGTTTTCATCAAAAATAAAATAAAATAAAATGTTTTGTTTTCATGCATACGGCCAAGTCTCTCAAAAATAAATCATATTATATTTCCATATATATATATATATATATATATATATATATAGACACACACACACACACACACACAAAAATTCAAAAATATGTGTTAGCATGCATTTTGGCTTTAATAACCAGTTTATTAAAGTCATGAGAACTAGGCCAATATTTCAAAATTTTCAAAAAAATCATTTTGTTTTCTCTTAATATATGGGTTTACGACCTTATACGTAAGACGTATCCAGGATATTAAAATTCTTTTGTTGATGCTAGAATTACTCGATAAGATAAGGATCTCCTTACCGAGGAGGACTCTTCTTAAACCATAGACGGACCATGTAAACCTCCGTAAATAAAATTAAATAATAATAATAATAATAAAAAGAAAAAAAAACACATAGGATCGAAGTAATGACGTTTCGATGAGTAATGGATATTCGGTATGAAAGAAATGAATAAATAGTAGGAATGACAATAAATGTGTCATGTGAGAGAAAGAATGATCTCCATAAATAAATTTAAAGGTATTGTTGAAGTCGAAAAGAGAGTCATGATTTTTAGTTTAAAACTTGTAACGTTAGCGAAACTAGTGACGAGTTTCAATGGATAAAAGAATAAGAAAAAAAAACCAGAAGATATGTAAACCCCGGTCAAAACACGTATTTTGACAAATTAATGATAAATGTGGTAATATTGAATTTATTGAGTATAAATTAAGGGGAAATGTCATAAGGATCTAAGTAAATAAATTAATGCATGAAATTCAGATTTTAGCGTAATAGACATTGACTGTCTAGTTTTACGGTATCGATGATATATCTCAATCCGACTGTTGGATCGGGCTAAAATTTTATAAGAAATCTCCAGACATATTATTTTATATTAGGTTCAAATTTTGTGGCAATCGGAATTTGGGAAGGATTTACGAGAGCACTGAAAATCGGGTAAATTAAAGAAGATGACACAAGGGGCATTAACAAGGGCATTTTTGTAATTTTATCAAAACAAAGACTCTCCTCTCCTCTCTTTAAAAACAGAGCACATGCTCTGAAAATGGAAAAACAGGAGGGAGACCATTTGTTTTGTCCCATTTTCTTCATTTTCTCTTCATTTCTTCAAGCTAAATCAAAAGGGAGTGTGCTTCGGATGATTATATCCAAGAAAACAAATTAAATGACAACTTAGAGAGTTATAGAGCTTGAGAGAAACAAAGAGAAGAAGCTGGAAATTGGAAGAGGAGGACATGATTTTTGTAAATTTTTGCAAGAATTCATTGAAATAAGTTAAAGTAGCTAAGGTAAGTAACATACCTTTAGTAATTTTGTTTTTCTCTCTTGTTCTTGCATGAGGAGAAGAAAACCTCCAAGTTTAAAATTCTAGGGTTCATGTAAATATTTTGGGGGAGTAATTGTTCATGTGAATTCCAAGATTAATTGTATGATAATGGCTTGATTTGCTGAAAAATAGAAGGAATAAATTGATTTGAAACTATGGGTTTTGGGATTGCAACAGGGCAGGAACTTTGGCAGCCATATTTTGACTTTCCACCGTTGGATTAGATTGAGGTTTGGATATGTTATTATATTCAATGTCACCTACATTCTAACCGGAGGGATTGCAAATATCAGACTTCGTTTGAGGGCTGTCTCCGGAGGAACATTTCTGGAAAATCACCCTTCAAGACAGCCTTGTTCGTCGGCCGTTATATCATTGTTTCACCGTTGGATTGGTCTGGATTTTGGATATGTTGTTCATCCAGATGTTATATAAATTCTGAACGGTTTGGATCGGAAAAGAACACTCCTACTAGAAATCGTACTTCCCGAACAGCAGGTCTCCAAATTTCAGGTCAGTCCAGCATTGTTCTGATATCGGGAGGTTTAACCGTTGGATGCATGTTAATTTTGGATATGTTATTCTAATGATGATGATGTATAATTCCACCGTTTGGATTTATTGAATTCTAAATTTGTAGAATGATGTTTTAAGTTTGGTTTGAGAAATATTGAATGAGAATACGAGGTTTAGCATAAAAAGTATGTTTTGGGACTAAGTATAATGGCAATGGGTTTAATGATGATGGTTGTGTTTGTGTTATGTTTGAGTCATGTTTGATGTGTTGATAAGTGATGATATAGTTAAATTCTATAAAGAATAGTGATTGACTAATACTTTGGTTGTGTTAGAATGGGAAATCATGTTGTAAGTTGAATTATGATATAAGGAATCATTTTGATTGTGCTTTTGGAAAAATTTGGCATGTGTAGTCATTGATGAAATTTAAGTTAAATTACATTGTTTGGTGATAGATTAAATGTCTTGGGACAAAAGAAAATCGGTGACGAAAAGTCATGCCCTTTGGACATTGAAGATCATTGATGAAGAATTGAATTAAATGGGCATTTCATGTTAGTGTAAATAAATTCTAATGTAAATGAATTTAAATGACAAGTGAGAAAATAAAATACATTCATAGAAATTGTTTACGGAAGTATTTGATTTTGTGAATTTATGAATATTATGAATAAATCGGGAAGATTCAATAATGATTCAGGATGTTATATTAAAAATATAGGAGAAGCATTCACTCGACTTCTCAGGAGCTCGTATAGTAGGAGCTTAAGGAGGGACTGCAGGAGCGACACAACAACAACAAGGAAGAACGAGTTGAGCTTCTGCAGCTGGTAGGTGTTCTATACCTACACTTTTTACGTAGTGTTAATTTACTAACTTATTAAATTCTTGGTCTTTGGGTCTATGAGTGAAACCACAAAGAGAGAGGATAAAGTGAAATAAATGAGAAATTAAAAATGGATTTGAGTACTTGACTGGGTTAAGAATATGAATTACACTAATAGACTTCGTTGATGATCATTCCTCGAACTTGATTAGCGCGGAGGCTAATGATGTTAGTAAGGTTTACTAACATCGGCATAATCATCCCTGAAAACGAGGGATGCTGAACTTGATTAACTATTCGGGTGAGAATAGTTAATGATATTGTACCTTACTAACATCGGCATAATCATCCCTGAAAACGAGGGATGCTGAACTTGATTAACTATTCGGGTGAGAATAGTTAATGATATTGACCGGTGCTGTCAATATCGGCAATCACACGAAACTTGATTAGCCGGTCCCGAATGCGGAGGCTAATGATGTTAGTAAGGTTTACTAACATCGGCATAATCATCCCTGAAAACGAGGGATACTGAACTTTATTAACTATTCGGGTGAGAATAGTTAATGATATTGACCGGTGCTGTCAATATTGGCAATCACACGAAATTTGATTAGCCGGCCCCGAATGCGGAGGCTAATGATGTTAGTAAGGTTTACTAACATCGCCATAATCATCCCTGAAAACGAGGGATACTGAACTTGATTAACTATTTAGGTGAGAATAGTTAATGATATTGACTGGTGCTGTCAATAGCGGCAATCACACGAAACTTGATTAGCCGGTCCCGAATGCGGAGGCTAATGATGTTAGTAAGGTTTACTAACATCGGCATAATCATCCCTGAAAATGAGGGATACTGAATTTGATTAACTATTCGGGTGAGAATAGTTAATGATATCGACCGGTGTTGTCGATATCGGCAATCACATGAAACTTGACTAGCTATTTCTAAAGTGAAAACTAATGATGTAAAGAATCTTGACATCAACATTTCCGGAAATATTCCAAGATATTATGGAAAGAAAAATCTGATTGGCTATTTCATGTTAGAAATAGTCTATAACATCAATTAGTGGTATTAATTTTGATGTTTACAATGAACTTGATTAGTCGATCCTGCTATGGGAGACTAATAACACTAATGAAAATTTATTAGTGTCAGCATTCCCTTCCAAGTTTTAGGGGAGAGGTATTATAATGATATTTCTGATAAGAAATAATTAAAAATATTAGTGAAATGGGGATTGACATCTTGATAGGATTATTCATTCGGCCTTGAAGAGGCGGATATTGATTGGAAATTATGGAATAAGATGGGCGGAGGAACTAGTTACCCGGTGATGGGCTAGTGGCATTAGTTTTGTTTTCTAATGACTGGAATATACAACTTGAGTTAAACTTACTTGTGTGGTGTTAATATTGTCAGGATGACTGACTTGTCAAATTATAAATGGAATGTTGGATGATACCTAATTGTTAAATAAAAATGGTAATTTGTGTTTATGTTATAGATTATTGAAGAAAAAAAAAGAGAAACTGATGAAGATCTAATTCTTGTGAAGGATGAAGGCAAATATCGTATCACTTGGGACGTGAGAATAGAAGTTCATTAACCATGGTAGGTGTTATACACTTAAGGAATGCAATGCTATATATATATGATGTATTTTGAATTAATTAATGAATTGTAATTGATATACTTTGAGAATCATGTCCTGCGAACATGGAGGATGTCAAAGAAATTATGACTAATAATGTAAATATGTTGTATTAAGGTTTCGTGTTGTTGCTGGCATGATAAGAATTTGGTGATAATTATAATAGTGTAATAAAATGCCAATAATAGTGATAGATAATGAAATTTGGCCTTAATTATAGTGGTCAAATGAGATTAGGTTGATGAATTAAATAGAATGATGTATGTATGGTATTCACATTATTTGAAGATGGATCGGATGTGAATACTGTGAAAATGGTGGCAGGTTCCATGATAATGAGAGATTTTACTGAAAATCTAAAGAAACATTGGAATGTGTTGAAATGGGCACAAGAAATATGTAAGTTGAATATATTTATAAACTAAAATTGGACTGAAATCATGACGAGTTTGACAACTTATATGGAAAAGCCATAATGGGTATAATAGATGTTGGGATTGAAATTGATATAAAGAGATAGAGTAAAAGGGGGAGAAAACACATGGTAGATATTATAATGAATTAAATGCGCTCGTGAGGTGAAACAAGACACAAAATGAAAATGTTGAATGATTCTAGGAAGGATGAATAGAGACGTAATAATGGAAGGATAAATGAGAATTTCAAGGAACAATGATTGCATATCGTTGAATATATGTTTAATTACCTGTGCATGTATTGTGTGATTTTCCTTTTATGCTATATTTATTATATACATTATGAAATTGCAGGTCCTTCAGATTCACGCCAAGAGTAGCGTTTTAGGTCCTCTAGTCTCCTTTTGTATGATTGAATAAGAAGATGAACATTAATGTATTTTGTCTTTAAGAAACTAAATGACTTAATATGTAATAGTACTCCTTTTACATTAAATGTCGGACATAAAAATGTATTATTCTGTATTTGTAAATCTTAGTTTGTTTACTTGCAATTATTATGAATTATGTGTGTTAATGGGAAAGAAATGAGCATGCGAAATATGAGGCATGTACCATGAATGATGTGTTGTTAAGGTTCTACATGATTATGATATGATTGAGAAATGAGTATAACTATACAGGATGATTGTCGATAACTTGGGACCTCCAGGTATAAAGGAAACTCTGCCGAAATTTCAGTGGAAATTTCGGCAAGTCTCAGATAAGTTCAGTGGATGAAAAAAAAAATACCCATTTTTTTTAAAAGTTAAGGCTCAAAGTTCTTTTATGAATGTACTAAATTACAGAGTGTTACAGACCAACAACTAGAAAACACGACCCAACCTTAGATTTTATCAAACAATAAAACAATGCAGCATACCTTAGGTAGGGCGTATTTAGGGTGCCGATACCTTCCCTTTACGCAACCAGTCCCCGTACCCGATCTCTGAGACCAGTTAGGGTTTCTAGTGACCAAAATACTAGGTGACGACTCCCATTCTATTTTCCACTAATAAAAGACAAGAATTCCTTATCTCTCCACATTTGACAAATTAATACAAGATTTTAAGGGTGGATGTTTTCGCCGCGACGCAGCACATGTGCGACACAAATGAAACTAGTTTTGATGTTCACACTTCACCGTTAGCAAGCTATTTTATTTGTAAAATATAATATTTAGATTATAAAATGAGATAAAAAAATATAAAAATTGGTCGTAATAAATTGGTAACCGTGCAATGTAGGGCTAAGCCAACTTAGGATGTCCCGTCAAATTCATAACCCCAATCATGTGATTGAAATAACCCTATATATAAAAAAAAGCATTATAAAACTCTTTTTTAAAAAAATATGTTAATTTTTCAAACTCATAACCTAAGTCATAAGACTCGAAGCATCTAATCTGGAAAAATCATGAAATTCAATTCTCTTTCAATTATATATTGAAGGATAAAACTGAAAATTAATTTTAATTATACAAAAAGGTTTTAAAAAACTACAATTAAAATAATAAGGATCAAAATTAAAATAAAAAATAAACTTATATTTAATTGAATGGTGAAATTAAAAAAAAATCAATTTAGTAAAAGGACTAAAAAATTAAAAAGAATGAGAATGAAAATTGACATAAAAAATTAAAAATAAAATTGTAGTTGAATGATAAAATTGAAAAGAATAATAATTTTTACAAAAATGTCAGAAAAAAAAATAAAAATCAAAACAATAAGGATCAAATTAAAAAACATAATATAATCAATTTGAATTGAAGGTTGAAATTAAAAATCAATAATTTTTTTACAAAAGAGTTTAGGTAAAAAATTAGAAATCCAAAGAATAAAGACCATATTCTAGAATATAGTATTTGGAAATTAAGATTTAAGGTGGAATTGAAAATAAATAAAACTTTTACAAAAGGACCAAGACAAAAAATAAGAAATCAAAAGAATAAGGATTGAAGCTGAAATACCATCAACTAAGAAGGCCATGATGTAATTCTCAGGGGAGAAGAGAGAGAGAGAAAAAAAAATCATCGGCGACATGTGCAGCAACAATAAGAAAAAGACATGGCGGTGCTTCTAACGACACAACAAAGAGTATTTTTGGATGCCGGAAGACTCCGCATATGTCATCCAAATAGTATGGGCACCTCTCACGCACCATCGAGTGTGTCATACATGTACGTTCTTTTTTGTTTTTTAGTTAAATACCAAAGTGCTTCTAATTTGACTTTCTAATTACAAAAAAAAAAATGTTGTGAGAAAAAAAAACATCTATTAACCTCGTGCTTAATTCTTTTTAAAAGGTGTATTCATTATTGTATTAAGCATTTTAACTATTTATTATTTTTTTAATTTTACCAAATACCAAATTGCTTCAGCTTAAATTATAACAATAAAAAAAACCATTGTGAAAATACCTCTAGATGCCAGGTTTAATTTTTTTTTTTGCTTCTAAAGATGTTTTGGTTACTTCTCTATGCGATTAAGATGAAAAAATACTTATTTACCCCTATTAATTTGAAAATAACAAATGTACCATGTAAAAATATTTTAATATCCTTAAAAACCAGTGTAAATTTTTCTCGCTGAAAAGGCAAAAATATTATTATAATGTTCTAGTGAATAGTATCATGAGCATCGGGTCTTAGGTTCTTTTAATTTGGGATTAAGGAAGTTTTATTAAATGGACCACCTACCATTATTTCGAATGTGGCATGCCCTGAAATCTAAAGGGACATGATTGCTCTGTTTTTACATATGTTTCATCATGTTCACACTAACAGAAAACATTAAAAAAAAAAAACATTGAGTGAAACCTTGTCCCCTTTGCAAGAAGCCGATTGATGAAGTTCATCCTTGCATTTCTTTTTTAAACATTCAATGCCCACACAACAGGGGATCTACTCTGTACCGACCTTTTCCTTGAAAAAGACAAAGGAGGGTCAGGTCATCATCACATTGAATTTTTTAAGGGTTACTGCTCAGGGAAGTACCCATATAATAAACTTGGTGTGGATATAGTAAGAGTTATGACAATTGACAAGAACTTAGACTGATGTTCGGGGGCTCTCACAAATACACAATCCAATTTCAGCCTGCCTAAAAAACAAAGCAAGTTAAAATAGATTTTGAACTCGGCCTTTAAATATATTTTTGTTTATTGAGTTTTCAAACAAGTTTAATTTTTAATCACGACCTTCTTATTTTTATTATTCTGACAATTTGAGTAAATTCTTCCAAAATGTAAGCATGTGACCTCAATTGTGAAAGTGATGTTTTACATTTTCATCTAAATTGAATTTAATTGACAAATTAATTTATGTGTTTAGAATTCTTTTAATGTTATTAATTTAAAATTCAAGTTATGAAAAAAAAAGCAAATCGGGGATTTGCTATAGTAATTACAAATCGAAATTATTATTCAAAAAATACCATTTTTTTAATCTTAAAGACTCTTTCTATGGACTGTTTCTCATTAGCTTTTCTTAGATATCTGGTGAAAGAGTGCGATCAAGAATCACCAACTAGTTTTATAGTTTTCAAGGGACAATAATAGATTATCCATGATGGGACCAAGTGGAATAGGTCTCCATGGCCAACGCAACATCCTAAAAGTATTGACCTTTGCAATAGTAATGGGCATTATTAGTTAGAGTAGGTACAATTGAAGTTCTTTGTAGACTATGGTAGGGCTTTTAACACTAAACTAAAAGCAATTTATTATTTAGCCTAGTTGGATGCATGGATGTCACCCAAATAAGTAATAAGGTATTGATTAAGAGTGTCGAGGAGATAACTGTCACGTTCCTTGTTCAGGGATTGTTTGGATTCATTTCCATTTGCCGATTTAATAGTACCGTTACAGTGTGTTGAGGGCACTTTGTAATTTGGTGGGTAGAACTGTTTAGATAGACGATAGTACTCGGTTTGCTCAAAGAGGAAAATTTGTTGGGGGTTGGGGGGGTTTGTTTTTCAAACCCCTGAAATCACGAGTTTTTTCTTGATGGAGAGGAGAACAAAATTGCTTGCGAAGGTCTTCCACAAGTCTGTTTTACTTATGGCATTGTTGGGTATGGTAGTACTGCTTGTTCTCAGTATCAACCAAAGCAAGCTCCTTCCATGGAGTGTGATGGGGGTAGGGAAGTGCCGGTGATACCTGATCTCGTCGCCTATAGAGGAGGCATACGGGACTGGATCCATGCTCAACCTCGAAGAAGAAGGAGTACTGCCAAGGTAAGGAATCAATCAAGCACGGGATCAGTAGCAGAAAAATATGGCCAGAACTTCGAGATCGAGATTTGATATATTGGCAAATTCTGATTTGGAAAGATTGGTTGGGAAAATGGATTTAGCGCGGGAGAATAATGTCGAGATTTTAATCCGATGCTTTTGTTTTTATTTTAAAGCGAGCCACTCCAAAATCTAAGAGTGCAAGCCCAAGCCTATATCCCACAAGTGGGCTAAAGTCTACCCCTACAACAATTCAAAATAAGGCCTTCTCAGGTAAGGCTTCGTCCTCGGTCCCATCTACTGGGATGGAGAAGCAAGCAATTCAGCCCTAGTAGGGAAAAAGTAAGGCGGCTTCCCATAACTCTTATCTGATGGGCAAGATAGTTTTGGTTTAATTTAGTTAGTGAGATTTATTAATTAGATTTTATTTGTTGGGTTTAATTTAATTATTATTGGATATTTTATTTAATGAATTATAAACTCAATTATTTGTTCTAGTTAGAGTTTTAATATTTAAATTTTATTTTTCTAAATATTAGATAATTGTTGTTGAATTAAATAAAAATTGTAAAATTACAAACTTTTCCAACCCCCATTCTTTCTTTTCTTCAACTTTTTTCTTTGGCTTCTTCTATTTAGCTTATTATTTCATCTTCAAATCTCTTTTATCTCTTATTAACTTTGGTATCTGAGCACATGCTTTTAAATTTGAAAAAAAAAAACATTGTTCATCTTCAACACACACCTTCAACAGCCACAACAAGTTTTCATCTTCGATAGCAACAAAAAAACCACTATCCTAGTCTCTCAAGAGATGTTTCCATTTCAACACCACGTCACCATACATCGACATGTTATTAACACATCAGTACATATTGCCACGTCAATGAAACATTAGTATAAAATGCAACGCCATCACCACATCAACCAGTGGTGACATGTCAACCATCAATAACACGTAAGCAGTCTTAGTCACTTCAACAATAATAACTTGAGCCTAAAAAAATTCTTCTTGCATTACACCCTTATATCTTTGCTCATTTTATATATTATCATTTGAATTTTTCCATTAGTTTTTTTTATTAATTGTGGAGCTTATCGAAACTAGTAAAAATTTGTGACTTTTATTTGATAAATTATTTACATTTAAGGGTTTAAAAGTGCACGCTTAAAATTTTTCTGGTGTTTTATGTTCTTAATTAATCTTCATATTTAAAAAAAATGGAATTAATTTTATTTTTGTATTGTGATTTCACTTGTAAGAATCGTAAGTGATCTTAATTCTATTTTTAAGTTAGTGTTGCATGTGTTTGTGTCATGATCATTTAGTATCCAAGCTTAAGTCTATATTTACCATGGACTCGACCTTTAGTTATACTCTTAAGGCTATTTGAAGAGAGTTGTAAAACCAGATGACCAGCATGTTTAAAAGAATTCAATTCCAAGAGAATTCTCGAATAAGGCACCTAAAGACTAATAAATATCAAAGGTATAATAATTGTAGACAAGTTCACCCATTGCGCCACCAATATGACTATTATTTATGTTACTTTAAACATAATGACCTTGATGAGAAAGTTATAGACCCTAACAAAATAGAAGCCCCTACTTTTGACGATCATCATAACCCTTGAATATTTGATATGTGGATTCGTGATGTGAATCAATTTTTTTAGTGGCATAATTTGTCTGATAATATAAGAGTTAGATTTGCTAAAATGATGCTCATTGGTGAAGCTCAACTTTATTAGGAAAATGTTGAGTATTGTTTAAAGAGAAGAGGTAAACCTTTCATAATTGATGGGACCAAAATGAAACAAAAAATACAGGAGAAGTAGATACCCCGGTCTTATAGGAATAAACTATTAGACCAATGGAACAATATAAGGCAAGAAAACAAGTCTGTTAATGAGTATATAACATAGTTTAATGATTACATAAGGAGATGTGCCATAAGAGAGAATAAAGCCAAGACATTGCGTAGGTTTTGTAAAGGTCTGAATGATGATTTTATAAAAGAAGTCATGCTTATAGGTTCTTTCACTCTTGACCAAGACTGTACTATAGTGCAAGATTATGAGTTGCTTATAAAGAGTTGATGGACAAAACATCAAAACCCTTTCAGGACCCTGTTTAGGTCTCGATTTAGAAATAATAATTTTTTATTAGGTGTTGCACCCCGTAGGTATAATCCTAGTAGTACCCAAATTTATAAAGAAGATAAGGGCAAACAAGTCATCAATGAAATGTTTAAGATGAGTTTAAAGGTTCAGTGTGCTAAATATCAATGTCTTAATCGTATCTTCTTTAAATGTATCTCTAAACCCTTAGTTATCCATGAACATAAAGATATAGGTCATAGGGAAGACTATTGTATTCACGTGTATGAACCCAATCCCTGGGATTTTTGTGATATAAATGAAGAAGATTTGCAAGAAGAGAGACATAACACTATAAGTCCAAATAAGTCTGAAAATAAAGTTAATAAAGAATATAATAATTCTATTTTAGTGGTAGAAAAGGAAGTTTAGGAAACCCTTTAGTGGAATTGCTCGAAGAGGTAAATATGATTTTATAAGAGTCTCATGATATTAGTTATCTTAAACTACCTAGTTCTCCATCCACTATGCTTGACACCCAGCACATCAAAGGTTTAGAGTAACATGCTCTTCACCTCTTCATGTTCAACCTCCAGCACATCATAGGTTTAGAGCAATGTGTTGAGTTCCTGATCCCTTACCCCTGACACATGATAAGGAAAATGAAGATAACCCTAATTTAGTAGGTTATGTTCAAACTATATCTATTAAGATTTCAAATAGTGTTTGTTCCACTCTATACCTTTAATCATATAGTGTTCATAGTAATGAATCTAGAAAATCTATAAATCTTTTTTCTTTATCTCCTCATTCTCAAATGTCTAATTCAACTGTGTCTTTTGTAAGTAGAGTTCGTAATTTGCATGTCAAGATCATAAAACATATTCAAGAAAGTAATAAACAACATAAATTTTGAGATGATTTATATAAGTATCATGATGCATTTAATGATGAAAATCATTTCATGATACAAATTAAACCTGAATGTTGTCCTTTAAAAACCAATCATAAATTGCAAGTGAATAGTGTTAAACCATTGAAAGTGTTGGAAATGATTGGATAAAAAATTATCAATAAACTGTCACTAAACTTTGATATTAGGATCTCATTATATATAAAACATAACATTCTACCCCTGACGATCATTTTGAAACCTCTACCTATTATCCTTATATTTCGCATAAAAGAAACATATTATTATTACTTTGGATGCACAAGTTGTTTTTACTAGGGATGATGAACCTTAGAAAATCCTAGTATATGAGATAGATGACTAGATTCAGACTATACTTGAATTATTGAAGAAACATCATAACTTGATCATAATCTTTGGGATCTTTATTAGATTCTCCTTGAACTACACTCGATGGGGTTGAGTTTCTCCAACCCTAGGAGAGTTGGTGGGGACACCAGACCTAAGACATTGTTTACATACTCGTATGATCATAGACAATGGAAGGTACCCCAAATTATTAAGAGATTGAGCTTTAGCTTATATTTTAGTTTAACTTATTTAAACTTTTAGTTGAGGTTTTATTAATTACATTTTATTTGTTAGACTTGATTTAATTATTGTTTAGTATTTTATTTAGTAGGCTATAAGCCTAATTGTTTGTTTAGTTAGAATTTTAGTATTTATATGTTCTTTTTTTCTAAATGTTAGACAATTGTTAATGAATTGAATAAAAATTATAAAGTTGCAGACTTTTCCAACCCTCATTCTTTCTCTTCTTCAGCTTTCTTCTTTTTTATTTGGCTTCTTATTATTAGCTTATTACTTAATCTTCAAATCTCTTTTGTCCTACATCAAAAGGCCATTAGCTTGGATAATATCTCATGATGAGGTAAATATGGTGTTGAACATCATATTTAAAAGTGACAACAATATTGCAGACAAGTATAATTTCTTAGTTTGGTATGCTTTTATTCTATTAGCCTTAATTTTCATATCTATTTTAGTATGGAATTGCCAAGGTGCTAAAACTCAAGAATATTGACTTTCTCTGAATGAATTATGTAGATGTATAAGTCTTTCATGGTTATTTTATTGGAAATGAAAATTAATGGAAAAATGGCTGATTATGTAGTTAAGAACCTAGGTTTTCCACATTCATACCATGTAGAAAAGACTAGAATCTTTAGTTGGATATGGGGTGTTTTGGTATGATTTTGTAGACGTGATAATTTTGGTGGATCACAAACAACTTTTACACTTTGGAGTTTATTAGAATGACATCTCTTTTATTGTCACAACAATTGCTGGATTTTTTTTTATTAAAACACTATTAATTTGTACATTTGATGTCAAATTAAAAATAGAATCCATTTACTTTTTGGATTAAAACTTTGTTGGAATTTAACTTTTAACATAATCTTTTTAACAAGAGATATTAATATGATTTAAATAGATTATTCATCTTTTAACATAATCTTTTTAACAAGAGATATTAATATGATTTAAATAGATTATGGGTGAATGAGAAATTGATCTCAAAGAACTCTTGGTTGTCATATTTTGGTGAAACCTAAAACGCTCTAAAAAAACTATATCCCATATATAAAAGATACAAAATTTTCTAGGTGTTTATAAAGTGTAAAGTTGAAAAGTTAAAATTGAGCTTAAAAAGTATCCAGGCTTTTAGAGGGGAGAAATCCTAAATAAAATGATTTTTGGGTTTAAACTTGAGACTACAACACAAGTTGGGTCTAAGCCTTGGTTTGAGTTTATTGTACAATATTATTTTGGACCATAAAAATTATTTTTTTACTAACTAAAATTTGGACTTGGTCTTATTCCATCTTTAAGCCCATTGATTTGTCCACTCCAACCCATAAATATTAACAATATCTTCCAAAAACTTTTTCTACAAATCTAAATAGTTTTTCCAACTCAAAACTTCATATTTAATTCTTGAGTTCTAGTGGTTAATCAAAGGTTAATAATAATGAGAATTAATTGTGATTATTATCAGAATTAATTTTTAAATTGAGCTCAAAGAGTATCCAAGCTTTTAGAAGGGAGAAATCCTAAATAAAGCGATTTTTGGGCTTAAACTTGAGACGACAACACAAGTTAGGTCTAAGTCTTGGTTTGAGTTTATCACTTTATTGTACAATATTATTTTGGGTCATAAAAATTATTTTTTTACCAACTAAAATTTGAACTTGGGTCTATTCCATCTTTAAGCCCATTGATTTGTCCAATCAAGCCCATAAATATTAACAATCTCTTCGAAAAGCTTTTTTTATAAATTTAAATTGTTTTTCCAACTCAAAACTTCATATTTAATTCTTGATTTATAGTGGTTAATTAAAGGTTAATAATAATGAAAAATAATTCTGATTATTATCAAAGGTAAATTTTTAGACTGCAGCCGTGTATGGTTGTCGACAAATGAAATAGCGTCGGTTTTTATTGAAACTTTGAAGGAAGATTGCTTATCAGACAAAAGAATCATGGGTTGTTACTGGTGATTTTAGTGCCTTACTTGAAGCTGATGAACAGAAAGCGTGGTGCACCTAAGAACTGATCAGGAGTCTGTCGAATGCGTTCATCACTGCAACTTGTTAGATTTAGGGTTCGTGGGATCTAAATTTACTTGGCATCGTGGAGGTGTGTGCATGGGAGGGTAGACAGAGTCTTGAGAGTAATGTTGCTTGGAATAATTCTTTCCCTTGCACCGAAGTTTTTCACCTTCCTTATCTGAATAATTCTGATCACCGTCCTCTTTTGTTCTGTTCTAGCTAGGGCTTCTTTATTCCAGAATAGAATCCAAAAACTTTTTCGACTTCAAAGATTTTGCAGAAAGGTTATAGAATGGAATAGACATGTTTTTGGGAATAACTTTGGGCGTAAAAGAAGATTGATAGTTGACATTGCGGGTATTCATAAGCATCTAAATTGTTCTAAAGAAGGTTGCAACCCGACATATTTTTAGAATTGTCGAAGAGAATTAATATATTTTTTGGAATTTATAGTAAAAAACAAAAAAAAAAAAGATATTTATATTTGTAAAATATTAAAAAATTATTTAAAATTTGATATATCCAACCTAGTCCGAAAAATTAAACAAAACTTAAAATTATCCGTTCAGTTTTATAAATTTTATTTTATTATTTATTTAAAAATAAATTAAAAATGTCTAACTTAAATACGTATGAATAATAATAAAAAATATTGGAAGCATGTTTTGGGGGGAATTAAAATTGGAGTGGGACTTTATCCGTTAATATTTTTTTGGGGTTCCATTCTATATTTTTGAGCCGGTAAGATTGTATTTTTAAAAAATTTAAATTTATTTTTGTTTTTTAATTATTTTGATGTGTAATATAAAAAAAAATAAATATTATTTTTATTATGTAAGCTGATATTCTCTATGGGTTCAGGTTCTATGTACGGACAAAATATAATTAAACTAAATATATATTTATCCGATAGGGTTTTATAAATTTTAAAATTATATAATTATTAATTTTAAAATTTATAAAATTAATTAAAATATATATATAAACTAACTCAAATATCCATATTAATAAAAAAAAAAATACAGCTAATGGGAAGCATGTTCTGGAGAGAGCTCAATACACCATTGGAGATGAAGAATATATCCGTTTTAGTAAAAAAAAATTTTGGTGTTTCATTCTATATTTTTAGAGGTGTTTGGTGCATTGTATTTTTAAAAAATTTAAATTTATTTTTGTATTTTTTAATTATTTTGATATGTTGATATAAAAAATAAATTTTAAAAAATAAAATAAATATTATTTTTATGTATTTCTAAGTAAAAATACTTAAAAAAATAATTTTTGCTATTATTCCAAACATCCACTTTGTATTTTTTTTCAATTGCTTTATTTCCTTCCTTTCAATTAAAAAAATAATCTATTGTCTGTAATCTATTGTTTGTGAATGTCTATTTCGAGTCGAGGCCCGCAAAGGGATACTTGGTTTTGCGTAACGTGTTTTTGTTTTTATTTTTTAACCATAATTATACCCTTGGATGAAAAATCATTTTTCATTTTGAATCGTATTTAAAGGTATTTGATGTTAACGGTTACACTGTATTTTTAAAAATAATTATTTTTTTATTTTAAATTATTTTTTTTAGTATTTTTGAATTATTTTGATACATTTATATAAACACATTTTTTTTATAAAAATATTTTAATATATTTTCAAATAAAAAATATTTTAAAAGACAATTTATATCATAATACTCACTTAATATTCTTTCACCTACTTTATTTCCATCCTTTCAATTAAAAAAAATATATTGCGAGCGAATGCTTATTTTGTTCTAGAGCTCACAACCAGATACGTGGTTTTTGTATAATATGATTTTGTTTTTTATTTTTATTTTTGAACCATAATTATACCTTTGGATGAGAAATAATTTTTCAAATCACATTTTAAAATCAAAATTTATTTTTATAAATAAATAAATTGTGATAAAATTAAAAAATATTAATAATGACTTTTGTTTTTGTAGAAAAAGATGCACTGTTTGATTTAAAATTCAGAAATTTTTTAAAGTAATTTTTTTTTATGAATTTCTTATTTAGATCAAAAGTTATTTTTAACAAAATATATTTATTACTTTTATTTAAGTTACTAATTAAAAAATAACTTAAACCAAGTCTTAAAATTTCACCAAACATAATCGAATTCAAACTTCGAAAGGTTTAGGAAGATCATCTATCACTCCATGTTTTGAATCAGTTATAAAAATAAATTATTTTTAACATTATTGCAATCGATTCAAAGCTGACTAAAGAAAAGCGATCAGAAGCCAACAAATCCAATTCGAGTTTGATCTGACCATGACTTTGGATCATTAAATTACCAATTTAACCGTGAGGCAAGACATTAAATCAGCAGGGTATAAAAATAATAATTAATATAGTATAAATAAATTGTATGTGGGTTTCAATCACAAGGGTATGGTAGCAGAAAAACTTGACCTAGACGATAATGTTTGAATCTAGCAGGGTGCAAATTTTTCCTCCCCCTCCTCCCTAATCCTGCTGATTCACCGAGTTTGACTGGTTCCGAACCAGGAAAATTAAGCTATTAAATATCCAATAATTTATCACAAAGGCTAATAATGAACTGCTGTAGCTAATGATGAATTACTGCTGTAGCTAGTGAGAATTTATGATATTCTTTCCTGAAGCCAAAGAAGATGAAAGATAGCGGCGATCATACAAGTTCTTATAACCATATCTGGATGAAAATTAAAAAGCAGTCAAAGAAATACGGGGGAAAGGTTCAATGCATCAACAAAAGCACAGACATTGCCAAAGTGCTGCGCTGAAGTCGCCCCAGCAAGCTTGTTTCTGCTTTAGGAGAATTTTCCGCCGAAGTTAAGGTCCGACGCACTACCATTTGCCACTATACCTGTATAGCAGTAACATGCCCTTTGCCGCTCTATCACACATTGCTCTTCTTGTTCTTTCCTCTCTCCTTCCTCCAAGCTCATTAAAACCCAGTTTCTTTTCTTAAAATTCTCTTACACTATCATATAATTAGATAATCATCTAATAATGTTTGTTTAAACTTAGTTTTAAGTTACGGTATACTGAAACGCAAATAAATTACAGCTTAGCTTATATTCATATACTCGACTCGTCCCTTCTCCAGAAGATTCAGTTTAGCACCGATATTTTTCAATAAGAAAAGTATACCGAAAAGATGAAAAACGCGTGTAGAAAATGGCGACAAACAAAAGTGAAAAGGTTCTATCTTTTTGTAAAGGTTATTGGGCTGTATGGTGAGTTACCATCAGCCACCCACCCTTGTGTCTACCCAAACTTGACTCTGCTTCACTGGAGCATGCTCTTTATTATATTATATCTCTTGAGCCAATTGACCATACAGTGAAACTAATATTTTAGTTGAACAAAAAAATATTATCATAGCAAATTCACATGCTCGATTACCATATTCCACGGTAAACTTATGCCGGAAAACCTTAAAGTAACGCCACCTTCTTAGCAGCATACCATTTAGCTTTTACCAGCCTGTAACTCCCGTCATCTATTCTTGTACTGTCTTACGTCCTCTGTTAACAGAGTTTAGAGTTGCAAGTAAACTTACTTATCATTCATCTCCCTTTCTTAACGTTTTGTTTCTGTTCCATGATAGAAAATAGAAGATGACGAAGACTGAAATGTATTTTGTTGAATAAACACGTGTAAATATAAATTTATCTCTAAAATTATTTTAGAGTGAGTTTTTGTATTTCCAAATCAAATGGTATAAATGGGAAGTGTCTCTATATATAATATTTTTATCAGTCTTAAAACTTAATTTGAGAATCAATCTAGAACAACACTCAAGTCATGGATTGGAAGGGTCAATCCGGGTTGACTCAAGTTAATATAAAAATAAAAATTGTTATTATCATAATTTTAAAACTCATCTCGGGGGTCGACCGGGACACGGTCCATATCACAGGTCAGGAGGGTTAACACAAGTTGACCTGAGTCAACGTATGTATAAAAATAATTATTATTATAATTTAAAATCTAACTCAGGAGTCAGCCCGAGATGAGGTTCAAGTCACGGATCAGGAGGGTCAAATTGAGTGATCTAAAAAAATTTAAAAAATAATCAAAACAAACTTGTTTTGACCTTTTTTTCTCATAAAAGTCAATGGGTTTTTTACCTAAGTTTTATCCCGAGTTAACTTAGGTTTTTGACTAGGTCAGGTCAAGTCGATTCTTCCTCTATTTTTCTTCAATTTAGACCAATTCAAGTGTTGGGTCAACTAGTCAGGCTAGTCCTAGTTTTATAACTAAGATTAGTATAATGTTATTAATTTCAACACTTAATATAAACTAAAGTGATAAAAATAATATCTATTTATTTTTTAAAAATATTTAAGTTTGATAACAATACATATTAAAGGTAAAATAAAAAAAATTTTGTTTTATTTTGTCTTGTCCACCATAATCAAACAAGATACACAGACAATCATTTTATCTTATATATCACTACCAAACACAATTTTATCTCCGTCGTCTTATTTATCTTGTCTTCTTTGTCTTTAATGTCTTCATCTTTTCTATTCCAGGATAATAACCAAATGCTATATTTTTGCTACAAAAATCTCAAGTTCGAGATTCTAGTTACTCTATAAAAAGTAATAAGTATAGTGTCTCTATAATTTTAAATTCTCATACCAAATGTTGATTACTTTGTAACAAAAAAAAAAGGAAAGAAAAACAATGATAGTGATGATATCCCATCAACAACTTCTTTGTTATCCAATATTTAACTAGAGTGAAGGAGGGAAACTTTAGAGCAAGAAGTTAAAAACTAAAATCTCACTCTTCTGGTGTCACACACTTAAAGACTTTGTCAAAAATAGATTTGGTTACAACTACCAAAAGGTTAATGCTTAGTTGATTGAAAAAATAGGTGAGTAAATGCTAAATGATACAAAGATTATTGTATGTATCATCATGATTTATTTTTACCTGGGTTCTCATTTAAAGGAACCAGAGGAAAGGTAATAACCCAATATCCTTAGGCTCAGTCAAACATTGATTCCGAGCATATATGGGTCTGACGAATTGTGATATCTCAAATCATTAGGCCTAGCTAAACGTTGAGCTCAAACATATACGAGTTTGGTGAATTGTCAAATCCAACATTCTTGGTCTTACCTAAACGTTTATCCCAAATATATATGGGTTCGACGACGTGCCAAACTCAACATCCTTCAGATCAACCAAGCGTTGAGCCCCAAATAAGTCTGACAAGCTACTAAAACCAACATCTTTGGGCTTATCCAAGCGCTGAGACCTCACACAAATAGGTATAGTGACCTACAAAACGCATTACCCTCGGGCTCAGCTAAGCGTTGAGCGCAAATACATGTGCCTTTAACAATTTTATCAGGTTCCATTGTAAACCACAACATATTTTCCCTCTGATGAGTTAGAGATATCTTCTCTCTTTTACACATAAAGTGTTTTAAGGCTATGGAAGAAGATGACTTTTTAGTTCTACCCTCTATCAAAAGGTAAAAACGATGGGCTATAAAGACTCATAAGATTAAAAAAAAAAGAGGTTCTCAATCTCTTTTCTCAATTACATATTTATTTTCAGAATCTCTCTCTAAAACATCATTGTTTTTTCTCTGAAAAAGATACTTATTTAAACATCAGAGAGTCCCTAAATTCACCAAAGAAGACTTTTTGCAGGTATCAAGTACCAACCACCAGCCAATTAGACTAGGAAGAATGGATTAGATTCCTAGAACCAATAGATTAACCTAACCCATGTATATATGGGTCCAATGACCTGCCAAACT
The DNA here is from genome assembly GCA_015852605.2 of Populus deltoides. Taxonomy (NCBI): domain Eukaryota; kingdom Viridiplantae; phylum Streptophyta; class Magnoliopsida; order Malpighiales; family Salicaceae; genus Populus; species Populus deltoides. The sequence continues at coordinate 21,725,219 of CM027570.2, read as the reverse complement.
CAACATCCTTCGAATCAACCAAACGCTGAGCCCACACCTAAATAAGTTTGACAAGCTGCCAAAATCCTTGGGCTTAGCCAAACGATAAGACCCCACACAAACAGGTATGGTAAGCCGCCAAACGCATTACACTCGAGTTCAACTAAGCGTTGAGCTTAAGTACATGTGACTTTAACAATCTAGTCAGGTTCCATTATAAACCGTGAGATATTTTTCCGCTGATGAGTCAAAGATATTTTCTCTCTTTTACACATAAGGTGTTTTAAAGCTATGGAAGAAGATGACTTTTTAGTTCTACCATCCATCAAAAGGTAAGAATGATGGGCTATAAAGACCAATAAGATCCATAAAAAAAAGAGACTCTCATTCTCTTTTCTTAATTACATATTTATTTTTAGAATCTCTCTTTAAAATATCATTGTTTTTTCTCTAAAAAAGATACTTACTTAGACATTAGAGAGTCCCTAAATTCACCAAAGAAGACCTTTTGCAGGTATCAGGTGCCAACCATCAGCCAATTTGACTAAGAAGAATGGATCAAATTCCCAAAACTAATAAATTAATTTGATACCTACTTAAAGGCTTTTTAACAATCCACTATAAATTCATCTTGACTGACAGGAATATACTCGAAACCAATATTTCTTTTTAGTTCCTTGTAGGGGGTAGATACTTCTTAAATCTTGATTAAGGTTAGACAAAGTTTAAAGTTCAAAATTGATATAAAAAAATCTAAGTATAAGCGTCAAACCCATAAATAATTTTTCAATAATTTTCTAAAGGTTTTTAGACCCTGCATGGAATTTTTAATATGGTTGTCACACCTATACTGATTGTTTAGGAAATTCTTATAATGTTTTTCCAAGTACGGGCATTGGACTCATATAAAACTTCAAAGTTTTTTTTCTAAAGGTCTTGAACCCTATATGAAACATTTACTATAGGCACCAGATCCATACATATGAGTAAAAAAAAATCAATTTTTTAAAAAAATAAAAGATATATGTTACACGAATAAACCCCACAAGACATAGGTTGTGTACATGAATAAGGGGAAAAAGGGAAAAAAACTCAGATATCTAGCTCAGACTCTTCAGCTAGTTATTCATCATGTTGGGCAACAGAAACCATGACAGGAAACATGTCCGCAAAATCAGGCACTGGGATTGGATGAAAGGCAACACTAAAGTATACCTACATTCCACCTTTATTGATTGAAAAAATACAGGTTGAACATGGCAAAAAATACAGGTTGGACATATTTAAAATCAGGCACCATGATTTAATAGAAGGTAACACTAAAGTCTACTTGCATTCCCCTTGATTAGTTTAAAAAATACAGGTTGGACATGGAAAAAAAGAACTTATCCCTAACTGTCTCGGTCAAAACTATAAACCCCCTAAAAAATTCCTAGAACTCTTCAAGAGAGTTCATCAAAGCCTCCAGCTGAGCCTGAGAACTTTGAGCTTCATCATGGCAGTGAGAAGCTCAACCCTCAAACCATCTTGGGTGGTATTCATCTCAAGGATCTCTTGCTTCAAGGTATCCACTTGGTTATAGATTGTTTGAAGTAGTTTGTCGGTGAAGCCCAACTAAAAAAGAACGCCTTGTATTTATTCCTTTAGTGATGAGTAAGCCACCTTAAGGCTCTTCAGTTTGGCCTTCACAACAATTTTTTCCTCCTTTAGCTGCTCAAAGTCAGCTTGGTTTGCTGTATTTTTAGCAATGACCTCCCTTACATGGTTCCTTTTTGTTATCTAGCGTCTCATGGGATGGACACATATCGTGAAAGTATACAAAGAACAAATGTTAAAAATAACAATCATAAAACCAAACAGAAAGGTGAAACGAGAAAGTTCCTTATATTAAATGTCACTTGACCAGTTAAAGCCAAAAGATAGTTGTAGCTCTCATCAGAAATCATTGTGATGACTAATAGGATGGTGAGGATCATCTCTAATAGTCTCATCACCTTAAGGTCATCCTCCTCAATGTTAGACCTTCCACCACCAACAACCTCCATAAGCTAACTCTCATCCTTAGTTAGGGTAAGGAAAATAAATAGAGTTTAACCTAGAGCTAGGTTAGTAAAAGCATCGTCAAACTTAGCCTTCTCGGGAACAACCCGAGTAGAAAGCCCAACTGTTGTAACTACTGCTAGCAAAGCTGAAAGTTGAGGTAGAGAAAATACCACAAAAAAGCCTCTATAATCGAAACTGGAACACTAAAATCCATAGAGGTAAATACCCTTCTCTTCTTAAAGCGACTAATAATGCCTACAATCAATTTAGGAGGAGTAAAACCTTTTTGACCCTTAGAGAGTACAACTGCCCTTAACTTTTTTTTCTACGGGAGTTCTGACTCCCTTCACTGTTTCCTTAATGATAGGGTAGCCTTTTATCACTTCTTCAACCTTGCCTCCGCCCACAATAAGAGAAAAGAACTTCATTTGTGAACTCTCCTTACAAACCTTGTTGAAGTTTCTTATTCTACTTCAGTTGTTAATTATGCTTAAAAAATAGAAATAAGCAATAAACTTAGCTAAAAAGAAAAAAAAGATTAAAAAAACGGTATACTTTATAATGCAACTTGATAATATCCTTTGACCATCCTGTTGACTTCATACTCATTCAAAGTCGAGGCTAATACAACACATGTTTTCTCTTCATTCAAGTTTAGACAAGCCTTGTTGTTTACATCAAGGGGAGGAATCCTCCAGTAATGGAAACAAACTCTATGTCCTCTGCACCTTAATTGCTAACAACGTCATCATGAAGGGTCTGAGGTAGGCTTCCTCTTTCCTGGGATTCCCTAGTAATGGCAAGAGAAGGAATCTTGTGAGAAGAACTACTTTCCCTCTACTAAAAGTGGACATCGGGATGTCACCCCTTTAGTTTTATGGCTCAGTCTAATGGAACCCTACCCCTTGATGCTTCTTCCAGTCTCAGGTTAGAACTTGAACTCCTTTTTAGAGGCAGTGACATCCCTCTTTTTAGAAATAGATCTGACTTTTTTTGTGTCTATATTTCTGTTTAAAGTAGAAAAAGAAAAAAAAGCTAATAGTGAAAAGAACCTAGAAAGAGTTTTTCTTCTTGAATTAGAACAAAAATAGTTTAGGGTTTTCAATAGAGTAGTTTTTTAGAAATTACAGAAAGTATAAGAAAAGGTAGAGGTAAGAACGACTAGGGTTATAGAGGAAACTTTTTTCCATCCTCACTATTGGATGAATTACTTTTCATGTTATCTTAGATTCCCAGAGATCTACTCAATTACTGCATTAAATGTAAGTCGTTGTTTTGTTTCCTAAGAGACACCTACCTATCCACAAGAATCCTAATAGTTCTATATAGGACAACCAAATCTTAAACCCCGACCCAACATTACATGTTTTCCAGGTCCGAAGCGTTCATTTCGTTGGCAGAAACAATCCAGGGGCTTTGGGGAACCCAAAAACAAAGTCTTTTGACTTGATTAATAGATAGAATCAATGAGGAAAGTAAAAAGACTCTCATTTACTACCGGTAACCTTTCAAAATCTTTGTATAATAAATACACAAAGACTTTAAGGGCTATTGATGTATCAACGTGTTTTATTTTTACTCGTGTCCTCGTTTAAAGGAACCAAAGGCAGAGTAATAACCAAACATCCTTAAGCTCATTCAAGCATTGGGACCAAACATATACGAGTCTGGTGAACGTTGAGTCTAAATATATATGGGTCTGGCGAGCTGTCAGACTTAACATCTTTGGGCTCAACCAAGTATTGAGCCCACATATAAATGGATTTGGAGAGCTGTCAGACCCAGTATCCTTGAGATCAGCCAAGTGCCAAGCCCTCACACAAATGGATTTGGAGAGCTGTCAGACCCAGTATCCTTGAGATCAGCCAAGTGTCAAGCCCACACACAAATGGATTTGGAGAGCTGTCAGACCCAGTATCCTTGAGATCAGCCAAGTGCCAAGCCCACACATAAATGGATTTGGAGAGCTATCAGACCCAGTATCCTTAAGATCAGCCAAGTGTCAAGCCCACACACAAATGGATTTGGCAAGCTGCCATACCTATTACCCCCGGGCTTAGTTAAATGCCAAGCCCAAATACATGAGGCTCTAGCAATCTTGTTAGGCTCCATTTTAAACCACGAGATATTTTTCTTTTAATGAATCATAAATATTTTCTCTTTTTTACACATAAGTGATTTTAAGGTTACAAGAAGAAGAATATAACTTCTTAGTTCTCCCCTCCAACAATGGTGAGCTATAAAGACTAATTGGATATCTTAAAAAAAAAAGAGAGAAGTTCTCAATTTTTATTTTCAACTATGTATGAATCTTTCTCTAAAATATTATTATTTTTCTTTCAAAAAGATACTTAAGCATTTAAGAGTTTCTAAATTTATCAAAGAAAACTTTTTGCAACTATCAAGTACTAATCACTAGCTATCTTAATTAAAAAAAATAAATTAAATTATCAGAATCAAAAAATTATCAAGTTATCTAAAATTATCTAAAATATGAACTTTTTCTCAAAATACTTGAATTTTCTAGAAACTCATAATCTATGTAAGACACCATGTGTGCACGTAACAGGTCTTGCCAGTTTTGTATCACGTGAATTAGCAAACAGGGAGTCAGGAACCATCCTTGAATCTTGATTCCCATGGGGTGCAAGTTGTCCCCTCTGATCCATCTTCAGGTGCAAAATCGTAGACGAGACCGCAGCGCCTTGTATCTATCATGTATTAGCAAGGCATGCGTTTTTGACTTAAAAAACGTGAGGCAAATTGAAGGTCGGTTTTCACTTTCCGCCACCCTTCCGAATTAGCTCCACGTTTTAGTGAGTTTATTGAAAGAGAGATTAAAATAGCTCGAGTTTAAGTCGAAGAGGAAGAGAAAAAGCAAGGACACAGACCGAACTTATCTATTGGTTCAGCGATGACATAAAAGTAACGTATCTATCTTTTGCTGTCTATGTGTTTCCGAAGGCCTCTTGAGATGATTTCGCTACATGATTTCCCCAACATATATTTCTTTTGATGATTTCCAGTGTGTAGATGCAGAGAGAGATTAAATAACTCAATTTATTTTTATATGATTTGATCGAATCCTTAATATTCTTTTAATTATACACTTAATTGTGTGTCTATTATGTTCTTGTACAATATTAGATTCTTTAATATATCCCTCTTTTAAATTCTTCCATTCAAATTGATATATTTAAGTTTTTTTTTTGAAATTATCATTAGCTATACAATAATATAATTTTATTTTTTTAAAATCAAAACTTATTTTTTTGAAATTTTAAGGTTGAGTAGTTCTTAAACTTTTTATTTCTTAAAAAACTCAGTTATTTTACAAAATCTTTTTAATTTATCATGTTCTTATATTAACTCAAGAATATTTTTAAAAGAAATTAAAAATAGTTATATCAATTTTGATATAATAAAATTGACAAAAAATATATTAAAGGATCAGAACTATATAAAAATAGTAATGATTTCCATTTATTTATATATGCTGATGAAGATGATCGTCCACTAAAATAAAATTTGTTATTTATAATTGTATAATATAATTATATATACGAGTCATTAAATTAATGTAAATTCAATTAAGCTCCTCATCAGCAAACATATATTATTATTATTATTATATGGCATTTTAATCAATCAGTTATGTATTTAGTTGTATCTTAATTTGAGAAATTTTATATTGTTTGAGGTGTAATTAATCATTAGTGTTTATTTTATAGATTTCCGTACTTTGAATAAATATATATATATAAATATAAAGATGAATAAAGCATTATGTTTGACCACATTTAAAATGAATGGAATGTTTTCACTTTTAACTTCTTTTTTTTTTATCCACTCTCTGCTTGCATCCGACGTCTCTCTAATCAAATAATTATAAGTATTTTATTTTACAGTGATATAAAATTTATATGTTGACAACAGGACTAATTATTGTTTAGGAAAATGACGCGAGCTTTACGCAATGCAAGCTCCTATAAATTTATCAGTAGACCAGTGTACCGTTGAAGACGGAGGGAAGGGGGGCAAAAAAAAAAAAGAAAATAAATAAAAAACATTTACATACCACTCCATGCTTTGGATTATTGTTAGAAGTCAAGGTCTCTAAAGCGAAATTTTCCACAAAAACCTAAGCAGAGAACAAGGAGCGATACATACTATGCTCCCCCTTCCTACCCAAACTCTTCGGTCTCCATTTGACTATTGACAATGAACACTTCAAAACCAACAAGAACTCGGGTCGTAGTCATAATAACAAAAGAAATTATGTCGTAGCAGTCGGCACACGTTACCATGAATTTCACAAACAATTAATTACAGATAACTACGTGGGTTGATCGATGGTGTGGGAGAATTCGTTTTGGAGATGACTTGACAAGGAACTAACTCTACTATTTTTAGAAAATTGATTGCATACGCATGATATATAACAAGTTTATTTCTACCAATATTTGATGTTGACACAAGAAATTAAGAATAAAACAACTGGGAATTAATTTCCCTTTTTTTTTAATTAATTTCATGTTTAAATTGTTGCTCCGACTATTCTCATGGAACAACTTAATTATTCGTCCAATCCTAGCTAATCTTTCTAGTTCATTCTCATCCAGTTGCATCTAAAAATCGAACACCCCTTTTCTTAGATTTGTATATTTTAACATTGTATAGCTTTTGTGGAGCATTATTCCACAATGTCGTGTCGTGTTACACCAAGTGGAAGATTTAAGTAGGATTATCTAAGAAAACGAGAGTTTCTTACGCGCAATACAAGTCATTCCAGCATAAGCATATTTCAAAGTTGGAAAAAAAAAATACAATTCATATGAATTAAGAATTAATTGGCATACTGTGACCTCGCCAAAGGGGAATCATTTATATATATATATATAGGAAATTAACTATCGGCATGATGCAGCTTTGGCGGTGTTATTATATATCAGATTAATCATATTTCTTAATATATATTTTACATCCTGGGATGGTTGTCAGATGCTACAGTCGTAGCAGTTGTCCTTATAAATTGATGCAACTTTGTTAATTACATATATTAAATGACAATTATGCGAGTTGTGTTCTTGCCTGTCCAGTACGAGCTGGGTGGGAAGTTGAGTTTTTCAAGTACCCACTTCAAAATCATAAAAACTGTGAAAGGGTATGTTTTTATCAGGTAGAATGGATAAGAGACAGGATGAATATTTTTAAACTAATGGATAAATGTGTGTTTGTGTGCAGAGAGAGAGAGAGAGAGAGGAATCATTAAATATTATCTCAACATTTATAAGTTATTTATAGCTGACCGAAGGGATCGAATATAAGTTAAATCTATCCATATTAGAAGGACAAAAAAAAAAAAAAATTCCAATCCTTCCTGTGGTTCTAATCTTTCTTGCTAAATTAAGAAACACACTCTATCCTTTACTGAATGATACACGGCAATATTTACACCTATCAATTTTAATTTAGGCGACTGGTCGCCGTGTATAGATGGATACATATGCCGTACGCAATGCAAGTTTTGCTTGGTGAGCTGCGAATATTAGTCATGGGTAGAGAATAATATAAATTATATCTTGGAATTTTATTTATTGAGTTTAAGTTATTGAATTGAGATAGTTCTTTGACGCGATATCAGAGCTTTGATGATCAAGCGGTCACGAGTTCGAATCTCATCATTCCTATTTATTTGATAAAATTAAGCATAAGATAATGAAGGCTTGTGTAATTTTCAAGTTCAAATGACTTTCATTTCAAGGAATGTGTTAAAGAATAATATAAATCATATCTTGGGACCTTACCTAACGAGTTTAAATTTTTGGGTTGAGATGGTTCTTTGACAATTATAGTGTTTGGTATTATGGTGATTATTGTTTTTTAAAGTATTTTTTATTTAAAAATATATTAATTTTTTATTTTTTAAAATTTAATTTTGATGTTAGCATATAAAAAAAATTTAAAAACACTAAAAAAATAAAATTAAAAACACGATATCAAGACTTTGATATGTACGTCCAAGTTATAATTGAATTCATTTTCTAATATTGGGAAAATAAAACCCTCAATTAATATTATCCCAGTGCTGCAATGTTCTTAAACTTCAACCTATAACATGTAAGATTTATCAACTATAATTGCATAATAATTTAAAATTCATCAAATTAAACAACATGTGTGTAGCTTTTTTTTAAAAAAAAAATTTCTCATCGCCGTGTTAGAAACAAAAAATTCAAACAAGAAGCCAAGGATTCGAGTATGTTTAGCAGTGTGGTTGCGGTTGTTTTTTAAATAGTTTTTCGTGCCAAAATATATGCCAATGATGTTTTTTTATTTTTTAAAAAATATTTTTGATATCAGCACATCAAAATGATTTGAAAACATTAAAAACATATTAATTTAAAGTTAATAAAAAAATAAAAAAATTTTAAATTTTATTAAAAGCGCTTTTAAAACACAAAAACAAACATGAAAAGACACACGTGGCTGCCCCTGTTGTATTACAATATGGGAATCATGGGAGTCTCGTGGAATCGGTGTTCTATTCCTAATTAAATCTCAGCCATGTCTCAAAGAACTCTTTGTCTGCCGTACCTGGATTAATAAATATGCTTCAAACCCTAAGAACTTGTGTATTGCTCAACACGGTACCGTAATTGAGGATTTTTTTTTGTTACGCTTCCGTTCAAGCTGGATTAATAAAAGAGCATGTTTTTAGTCACACAAAATTAAAAATAGGATGTCTTGTCTACCAAATAAGCAGCAGAGCCACAGGTACATGCCGCTTACTGTTTTTTTAATTGAACAACTACTGTAACAATTATTTTTTTTAATTAATTTTTTAAAAAAATTTAAAACTTAAAATCATCTGGATAAATTTTTTTTGAGTTATATAATATTTGGTTCAAAAAAATATTGTTTAGAACTATATCTAAACCAATATGATTGAGGATGTTGAAATCTTGATATGAGAGGTACATTGCAAACATCTTAGTTGTACAAGTGAAAAATATTAAAATTTTAAGAATAAAAAATTCATTCTTACTAATAATAAAAGTTTCGTTGTTTTAAAGTGTTTCAATAAAATAATACTTTTTTTTAATTTAAGAATATTATTTTTATTATTAGTATGGATGCTATGAGACTTTAAATTAATATAAATTATAAATTTGAATATATATCTAGTATATATACTAATATTATATTTGTATTGAAAACATGTTTATCATTATGAGTTATTATTTTACATGTTTATAGATTTAAAATTATATGAGCTGTAGATTTTTTTAAAAAAAATTTCTTATATTTAACATGTTTTATTATAAAAAAAATTAAATATCATTACTCACTAATCTATAATATATATATATATATATATATACATACAAATTTTTCAACCTCAAATACAATACGTGCACACAAATATCTCTAGTAATATTATTGTTACAAGTTTTAGAAATTGGAGTTTGCAATTACGTTGATCGTTTCAATTTCAATATTAAAATGTTTAGACATAAGTAAACAAAAATTCTGACATGAAATGTTATAATATGAAGGTCAATGAATTACTTGCCTAGCTAAAATCTAAATCTAGGATCTAAATTATTAAATATATATATATAATATATATATATATATATATATATATATTAACATAAAAGTCTTGTGAATAGATTAACAACTCGGAATTTAATAATAAATAAAGAATAATTAGAGAATAACCTTAAACAAAACTTATAGTAACATGTACGGTACGTGGTTAGAAGACCGCGGACTGAAGAAAATTAAAAGCATGTCTCATGCGGCAAGGCTAATATAACACTGAAAACTGTCTCTCACGCCGGCAATGAGTCAAATCAATGACCCACATCTATGCCCCCAAAGCAGCCGCGTGGTGGGTGACGCGTATACCATTTCGCCCCACAACTCTTCGCTGACATGGCGGTCACCTAACCCCACATGCCTGCCTTATTTCTAGCCATGTCTACGAGTTGTAGGACCCGCTTTGTCTCCTATTACCCCTACATTTTGTCAAGGCACAAGTGTTTGTTTGGGTCCAAATTTCCCGTCCCACACAGACCCGTCAGCTTCCTTCCAAGCTCTCTTTTGCACCTTTAGTCTCACTCTTACATGGCTCATGACGTGGCATACCATTTTCCCTCACGTAATGCAAGTGCTGACTGACTTGCTTCGCATACATAAAGCCCAACAAACCCACCCTCCCTCCACACTCCTCATCTCTCAATTTCTTAAATCTACTGCAGCACACCCCAACCCTCTCTTCAAAGACAAAATTTTTTCTTCGTCAAAAATCTTTCATTTTTTTCTATATGGCTGTTGATAATGCTCTTTCATCACCTTTGGGTCCTCCAGCGTGTGAGAAAGATGCTAAAGCTCTTCAATTCATTGAGGAAATAACTAGAAATACTGACTCGGTTCAAGAGGATGTTTTGGCTAAAATCCTGATCCAAAACGCTGACGTCGAGTACTTAAAACGGTTCAACCTTGATGGTGCAACTGACCGTGAGACTTTTAAGTCTAAATTACCCATGATCAGATACGAGGATCTTCAGCCTGAAATCCAACGAATTGCTAATGGTGATCGCTCTTCCATCTTATCAACTCACCCCATCTCAGAATTCCTTACTAGGTGAGTTTTATACAAGTATAATACTATAAAGTTTCCTTGATTAATTGGCCTGTTTGGGTTTTAAAAAAGTCTACTGTGATTATTGGCCTAAGTTTTTGTCTTCTTGAAATGTTATAGTTCTGGGACATCTGCTGGCGAAAGAAAGCTCATGCCAACAATTAAGCAAGAGCTGGATCGTCGCCAATTACTGTATAGTTTACTCATGCCAGTAATGAACCTGTAAGTTCCAAAAACAAAATCCCAATAAACGCGTTCAAGTTAATTATGCGGGCTTCATTTAATTCCAGCTCACATGCATGTGTGAGTCTTACTTATAAAATTGCACTTTTTATGCACCAGTTACGTGCCTGGCTTAGACGAAGGCAAAGGCTTATACTTCTTGTTCGTGAAATCTGAAACAAGAACCCCAGGAGGTCTCCTGGCTCGTCCGGTGCTTACGAGCTATTACAAGAGTGACCACTTCAAGACACGTCCATATGATCCTTACAATGTGTACACCAGCCCAAATGAGGCCATTCTTTGTGCAGATTCATTCCAGAGCATGTACACTCAGATGCTCTGTGGCCTTCTAGAGCGTGAACAAGTGCTCAGGGTCGGTGCAGTCTTTGCTTCCGGCCTTCTCCGTGCCATAAGGTTTCTCCAACTTCATTGGCGGGAACTTGCTGATGATATCAAGTCAGGAATGCTAAACAAGGAAATAACTGACCCTTCCGTCAAAGATTGCATGGTAAAGATTCTGAAGCCAAACCCAAAGCTTGCAGAGTTTGTCAGAATGGAGTGTAGTAAGGAAAACTGGGAAGGGATCATTACAAGAATTTGGCCTAACACCAAATATCTTGATGTGATTGTCACTGGAGCCATGGCCCAATATATCCCTACCCTCGACTACTATAGTGGTGGTTTACCTTTGGCGTGCACTATGTATGCCTCATCAGAATGTTACTTTGGGTTAAACCTGAATCCAATGTGCAAGCCATCAGAAGTTTGTTACACAATCATGCCAAATATGGCTTACTTTGAGTTTTTACCCCACGATCCTGCTGGGTTCACTCATGATTCAACTCCAAAACTTGTTGACCTTGCTGATGTTGAGTTGGGTAAGGAATACGAGCTTGTTATCACAACCTATGCCGGTTTATACAGGTACCAAGTTGGTGACATCCTTCGAGTTACCGGGTTCCACAACTCAGCCCCTCAATTTCATTTCGTAAGGAGGAAGAATGTATTGCTTAGTATTGACTCGGACAAAACAGACGAAGCTGAGTTACAAAAGGCAGTGGAGAACGCATCACAACATCTACGTGAATTCAACACAAGTGTTGTTGAATACACTAGCTATGCTGATACAAAGACAATTCCAGGACACTATGTGATTTACTGGGAATTATTGGTCAAAGACTCAGCCAACTCTCCTAGTGACGAAGTACTAAACCAATGTTGCCTTGCTATGGAAGAATGTTTGAACTCAGTGTATCGACAAGGCCGAGTTGCAGATTGCTCAATTGGACCGCTCGAGATACGTGTGGTAAAAAATGGTACATTTGAGGAGCTGATGGATTATGCAATTTCAAGAGGGGCATCCATCAATCAGTATAAGGTTCCAAGGTGCGTCAATTTTACTCCAATCATGGAGTTGCTTGATTCAAGGGTGGTATCCAAGCATTTCAGCCCAGCTTTGCCATACTGGACACCGGAAAGAAGAAGGTGATTTCTTTGGGCACCGACCAAAATCAAGTCTCCATTGGCGTGTAGAATAAAAATATTAGAGTACTTATTAATGTTAGATTAATCCTTAATGTGTGTGTGTGTGTGTGTGTTTTTCATTTGAATGAGGAGTAGCTTTTGTGACAAAAAGGTTAAAGGGCATTTTGATTAGGATGTTTCAGGGTCAGGTTTTGTGTTTTGGTTCAGCTAACCTGTGTAAATGATCTGACCTTGACTGAGATGTTTGTCTAGTGCATGAAATGTTTCTTTCAGATGGGAGGGACCATGTAGTTTATTTTTTTTTTGTGGTTTTTGACATGTTTATATCATTTTCGTGCGGGCGAAAACATGCCGATGATCGATTCAGCACATGCCGACAGGAACGGATTGCATAGAAGACTATTAGAGTACAGAGATTAAAGCAAAAGAGCATAGACCATAGTATATATGGTCCTCTTCTGGGTAATTTCTTCAATGTTCTGTGGGTCTACCAAGAAAGGAAAGTGAAAAGATAAAAAGGAAAGGTCTGAAATATTACAGCAAGAAGTTACCAAATCACCATTTCATCTGTAGAGATTCGGGCGTTGGATGAGTATTATTAATTAATCATAATAATATAATACTATTAGTTATCTAATCCGCGCTTTTAAGTGGATTCTTTTTTAAAAAAAATAATAATAGGTATGCATACTGTTTCGATGTGTTTTCTTATATAAAAAATTTGAAAGTATAAATAAAAAAAATATGCAAGCATCTAATTAAATAAATTAATAATTATTTGTATAAATAAATAAATAAAATAATTAACAATAATCAAAAGAAAATTAAGAAAAATAAGAGATGAATGTACATTTGATTAGGTTCACTTAACTTGTTTATTTAAATCAATAAAAGATAAATCTAAACACTAAAAAACTCATAACCTAATCATAGATAATCACAAATAAGACTAATTAAATAAACTCATGCCCTTAAAAAATATCATGCAAGGCCCAACACATCAACAATATTATTTAAAAATGAATGTTATTTTTTATTTTTAGAAATAATATCTTGAAAAATCAAACACAAACAAAACAATTCTCAAAAAACTTATATTAAAAAATAGCATGCAAAACTCGTGACTTAAGTCATGAAACTGTGATAAACCTATTGGAAAACAAAATTAAAGATAATAACAAAACCAATAGTTTTTTTAAAAAAAAACTAATGCAGAATGATAATATTGCACAAAATCGAATCCCCGACAAAACAAATGTTGAAAGATGAAACCAGAAAAAAAAATTAATTATACAAAAGGATATAAAAAAAATGAGGGTGAAAAAAAAGCATTAATTAGAGGTCAAATAAAATTTTTCAGTTTGAGGGTTGAATTGAATTGAAAAATAGATTTAACAAAAGAAAGAAAATCAAAAAAATAAGGGTTACATTGAAAAAAAAAAAACTTTGATTGAAGGATGAAATTGAAAGTAAAAAAAAAAAAAACTTCAACAAAAGGGCAAATGAAAAAAAAATACAAATAAAAAAATAAGGATCGAAATGAAAAACAAAACATTTGAAAAATTATAATTGAAGGACTGAGTTGAAAAGAAAGAAAAAACTTCTATAAAAAGAATAAAAATAAAATAAGAGATTAAAAGAATGAAGACTGAAATTAAAAATAATAATAAATTGTAATTGAAGGACTAAATTAAAAAAAATTCTTTAAAATGAATAAAAATGAAATAAGAAATTTAAAGAATGAGAACTAAAACTATAAATGGAATAAGAATGGAATAAGAAATTAAAAGAATGAGGACTAAAATTGAAAAATAAAAAACAAAGAGGATAAATGTTTACTTTATCTGTCAGGAGAGAGAAAAGAAGGGGAAAAAAGAAACGATCGTTGGTGAAAATCCGACCACCATAAACCGACACGCTTCATCCCGTGTGGAAGAGGATCCAATTGCGCATCCAAGAAGATGACAGAAGGTTAAATTTGGTCATTGGATGGTGTAACATGTGCCGCCTAAATGGTACAGACGTCATCCACTTGCTGACGCATTATCAATACTCGCCAACAATTTTCTAATTGAAATAATCAAAAGTAAACTTGAGAAATACCAAAACACCCTTTCATGACCCTGTTAATTACACAAAAACTCATGAAAAATTATAAAAATACCCTCAAATGCAAAGACAGCTCTTAAAATTCACGAGGCAGACTTTAACCTAACCACTTGTTCTTTTCATTATTACTAGAAAATTAATAAATATTAACAAAAATACTAATAGATTTTTTTAATATATTACAGTGATATTTATCACTCGAATTTTTTATCATTAAATTCATTAATAAAAACCAACAAGAATATTCTTACAATATATATCAAAAGAATCGCAGTGGGAAAAAAAAATAAAAAAGAGCCAAACAGTTAGATGACGTGTAAATTTTATAAATAACATCACCGACAAAATTAACCTAACGGTAAAATTCATCCATGAATATGTCGATGGAAAACTTCTATCGATATATACTGATGACATTACAGAGGTTATTACAGTGAGATTCATGAAAGCAAATCGTACAGTGACGTGATATTTCTACGAACAAAATTACTGAGAGAGTTACCATCATATGTTGGATGTGTTTGTTTTTTCAATTTATCATGCTTTTTTGTCAAAAAAAATTTATTTATTTATTTTTAATGATTTTAATGTGTTAATATCAAAAATAAAAAATCTATAAAAATATTTTTTTAACTAAAATAAACTTTTACAGAAACACTGCATTATTAAACATTCACTTTATATTATTCAACTTTTATTTCCTTACCTTTTCAGTGAATTATCAAGACTGTCTGCCAATAGATTGGCCATGGAAATGAGGTGGATGAAAGCTTAGAGAATCAATAAATCTAAGATTTAAGGCCCCGTGATCATACCAAGCAAGTAATATAAATGGATATTGTTGCCTTTCTCTCTTACTACCACACTCAAAAAAAAAAAAAAAAAAAAAAAAGGAAAAAACACACGCCCCTGCTCTAAGCCAAGGCAAACTAGTGAATACATGAGCTATCACAGCCCATATTAACAAAAAATTGCAGCGCCTTGCTCCAAGTTCTCCCAACTATTTTGCCAGTCGATAACTACTAGCGTATTAAGGCCCTATTTGCGAACTTGGTTGAAACCACATTCTATTAAAAAAAAATTTTTTTTTTAAAAATGACTTTTTTTATATTTTTATATTATTTTGATACGCTAGTTTTAAAAATAATTTTTAAAAAATAAAAAAAAATTATTTTAATATAATTTTAAATAAAAAATATTTTAAATTACAACCACTTTACGATATTAAACAAGCTTGGAATGACATACAATGCCATCAACTACTTGTAAAATTTGCTCTACCTTCATCGATCCGATGGCTACATGTCATATCGAATTCCTAAAATATGTCGCACCTTTCCTAAACAAAAAGGGTTACAGTTGTAGACGTGGGTTAAAATATTTTTTATTTAAAGATATATTAAAATAATATATATATATATATATATTAAAAAAATTATTTTTGAGATCAGCATATCAAAACAATATGAAAATATAAAAAATTAATTTTTAATAAAAAAAATTAAAATTTTTAAAAACAAAGTGTTTTCAAACAATCCCTACATTTCCCCCCGCTTCATTTCTATCACGTGGTTATATTATAGTAGTAATTTTTTTTAAAGTATGTTTTGTTTAAAATTATATTAAAATAATATATTTTTTATTTTTTAAATTTATTTTTATATCGATACATTAAAATAATCTAAAAATATTATAAAAATAAATTTAAAATAAAAAAATAATTTTTTTTAAAATACAAAAACAAAAACTTGTATCTCGCATTTCCAACGTAGCGATCACACAAGGGACCCTCCTCATTAGCCAGCCAGCCAGCTTTGAAAGCACACCGGCTCCTGTGCGATCCAATCTCTTGAGTTTATTCATTTTATGGCATTTTTTTAGTGTTTTCAATGTAGGTATGTTGTATTATTATCCATTGCAAAAGTAGGTGCATTGTAATTAGCAAGCATAGCAGTCAATTCATCAAACGATAAAGATGAATAATTTTTCTTTTCGTTTTTTCAAAATCATATTCGTGATAGATTGAAAAGTTCGACTACAAAAGTTCTTGACAAGTGGGGGTTTCCTCCTCGCATATCCTTTTTGGCATAAAGTTTTTAAGATCAATCACGGATTATGAGTTCGCATAATTAGTATGATTATTATATTATTTTTACTAGCAATATTATTTTTAAAAATAGAAGATAATAATATAAATTATATTTTAGAATCTCACTTAAAAATTTAAGCTATTGGATTGAATTGGTTCTTTGACATGATATTAGAGCCTTAATGACTAAGCGGTCACGAGTTCGAATCTTACAATCCATATTTATTTGATAAAAATTAAGCATAAGGTAGTGTAAGACTGTGCAAGCTTCAAGCTTAAAAGGTTTTCACTTGAAAGGGTGTGTTAGAGAATAATATAAATCATATCCTGGGATCTCACATAACAGCTTAAGTTATTGGGTTAAGAAGATTCTTTGATCCGGGTTATGAGATCTAGACATCCCTATAGAAAGTAAATCCAAAAAAATTATGAAGCACAATTTCCAACAAATGATGAAATCAAAAGAAAGATCAATTAAAAAGTAAAAAAAATAAAAATCCAAGTCAACCTAACTAACTTGTTAAACTCATAATTTAGGTCTTGAGTCCGGAATAACTTTTTTTAAAAAAAAATATATGAAGCTTCATTTCCAACAGATCCAATCTTAGCGGTTGAAATCGAGAAATTTTTTTTTTATCCATTAGACATGGATTATGTAAACCCCTTTGAATAAACTAATAGAATTAAGGAAGGAAACAATAAGTTAAATGACTCGTGGGAATAATTATTGATGGGAGAAATTAAACAAAATTATGGTGAAAGGGTTTTAAAAAAATAAATTTAGTGTAAACAACATTTTGAATGATAAAAGTTTACCCAGAAAAATAAAAGGTTGAAAAGTGGGACATAAAGGGAATTAATAAAATTGTGATGTGTGTGTGTAGAGAGAGAGAGAGAGAGAGAGAGGAGGCTTGGCCGTCCAACATAGAAAGAGAGAAAAAGAGAGAACTCTATAGAATTCTAAGGAAACTTATGAGAAAGTGGAAATTAGAGAGAAAATCTTGAAGATTAATAGAAATTAAGTGTGTTAAACACTAAATTAAGATGAAATCAAGTAAAAGGAGGTAAAAAAATGGGAAAAGAAGGCCAAACAAGGGAGGAGGAGAGAAAGGAAAATGTAGGATGTTATTTAGAGCACATTTAAGGCTTGTACATGTACTTGGTAAGGTATTCTCCTTTGATTTTAACAAATTTAGATGAAAAGTAGATAAATTGAGTTGAAATCTTCAAGTTGTCTTTAAGGTTTGTTATGGATGAATTGAGGTTTTTAAAAAATGAGTTTGAATTGGGACTATTGGTTTGTATATAGTTTTGATACCAATGAAATTATAACAAAATTTGACAAAACTAATGGTTGTGTCTTATGGTGTATAGCCGACCATGAAAGAAGAAATTTAGGGGTGAATTAAATTAGTATGTCTTGAATGTGTACACGTGTAAATCTAAAAAAATTAAAGAAGAAATTAAGGTTATTGGAAGGGGGAGGAACCAGTCATGGTAGGTGAAAATAGAAAACATTTGATATAAACTTGTATATGAGGAAAATGTGAGTGAATTATAGTAAGAGATGAAATTATGTTAGAGGAAGAAATAGTTTAGGTAATGTGATGAAGAGAAGTTACTAAAAAATAAGGGTTACTCAAAGGGGAAAAAAAAGAAGAAGAAATGAGAACTTGAATAGTTAAGTGAATTGTTGTATGATGAATGATGAACTAACTAAGGCAAAATTATATAAATATGATGAAATCATGTTTATTTTGTTAGTGTAAACATGTTAATGATGTTTTGAAATTTACTAGAATTTAGAATGAATTAATATATGTTGATTGATAATGAAATGGTCTGTTTGATATGGTTTATAAGTAATTGGACTAGTTGGGGCGATAATTTTATTAAATAATTTATCTTGCCTTGAAATTAAGCACATTGAGTTTATGTAGAAGTTTATATTGAACCAGAATTCTATTATTCCAAGAGAGGTTGTTAGGATAGGATCTCGGTAAGAGGAGGAGTTGGACGATTGCGAGCAGGAGGTAGGTGCTTTTCACCTATTTAAATTTTGAAATTCATGTTTATAATTGTATTTTTAAATTTTACAGTTATTAGATGTGTATGTCACACACACACATATAAGAAACTAAGAGGATAAAAATAGAAACAGATTTATGGATAACCATGAGGGATTACCGAATTATTAACAATAAGAGAAATTACAGGATTTATGGATAACCATATTAACAAATTATTTGCAATCAGAGGAATTGTTGGATTTATAGGCAACCATAAGGAGTTACTAGAATAATGAAACATAAGAGTTGCCAGATTTATGGGTAACTGTGAGGAGTTACCGAAATATTGACAATCAGATGGATTGTAGGAATTATTGGTAACCATGAAAGGTTATTGGATTAATAGCTATCAGATTGATTGTCAAAATTATTGGTGACCATGAGGAGTTACCAGAATATTAACAATAAGAGGAATTGCTGGATTTATAGATAGTGTATACTGATGTATTTATACCCTTTTATCGTTGGTTAGACTAATAGTACCATATAACTTATAATTATAGATCTTTGAATTGAATCTTGAACATTATAATTAAATGCATGATAAGATATTAAAATGAATGGCAATGATTGTGATTACATGTGTTGTGAAATGGTGAGTTCAGGATTGTTGGACAATGATTGAGCTGCGTGTGTTATGAGTATATCAAAATGTTACGTGTATTTTATCGATAACTGGAGATCTTTTAGTATAGGGAAGATTTCAATAAAATTCTCATAGAACTAAGCTTATATAAAAAAATTCACCAAAAAATCAGAGATTTTTTTTTTATACAGGAAACAAAGCTCAAAATGTATGAAATTGTTGAGGTTGTTACATATTAGCTAGAAAAGGTTTGGGAATTATTTGTGGTAGTAGCCGGAAAAGGTTTGGGAATGACTAAAATTTGTTGGTGAAAAAGATTGGAAAAGGTTGGGGAATGGTTATAATTTTTTGTTAGCGGTGGATGGAAATGAAAGAGTGTTTGTTGATTATGAAAATGTGATGCTTGTTGTTGCTGGTAAAAAGTACGGGGAATTGGAGTGTTAATTTTCATTATATTTTTGCTTTAGGGTCCTTATAGTTATTTTTTGAAAAAATAATAGCAATTTTATAAATATTTAGACAACTTTTGTTGACTTTTTTTTAAGAAGATGTAAAGTATTATCTAAATTATAAACTAACTACAAGAGGCAAAGTATAATTTTTCATCACACCAAATCATGGGATGAAAAGCGTGCATGCATGGGCTCTTCCTTTCCTGGCTGAGGGTGTTGGGATTTTTTTTTGGCTGTTTTTGTTTTTTTTAGTATATTTAGGTTAACTGTAATTTTATAAAAATAAAATATTGAACACAATGGAGTTTATATGATAGATCGTGGGCTCGACAGGTTAAGTCACAACATCTAGTCTATTTTTTTAATGCAGTTTTTGTCCTTTAATTTAAAAGAAAAAAAATGCAATTTCTTCATTTTGTTATCGATTATCTTTTTTTATTTAACTTAAAACCAAAAAAATACAATCCGACCATTTGTTATCAATAATCTGCTTTTGTTATCTCAGTCCCAACACACTTGTCATGATTTTTTTCTTTTAAAAAATATTTCATACAAAAAATTCTCATGTGCTTTATTGTAACATAAATCTATCTAATGAAAAATAATTTATGGAATAAATTTTTTATTGAATCCCACAATATGCATGACTTGTGTCGTGAGATTGGTTGGTTGACTTGAGATCACACAGGTTTTTTTTAAAGAGTTTTTTTTTATTAATTTTATGTTTCAATATTGAGTTAGTTGAAGATTTTGGTTTCTATTTTATTTTCTTCAAGATTATCCCTACAAGTTTTGCATGTCAAATTGGATTGATCTATGTAAATCTAATATGTTTCTATTTTAATATTAAAAAAAATATATAATTCAGTATATCGGTGATTTGAAATTAATGGTATATATATATATATATATATATATATATATATATATATATATAGAAGACACGATAACAATACCTAAATTTTTTTTAATGCTTGAAAAATAACTTGCTTCGATCTCTAGCATAGCGCGAGCCTATAAGTTAGTCTCATGTGATACATGCATGCGCATGCAAGTCATGTGACCGCATTTCGGAACCATGAAGGCATCAAGACTGGCGTGCTTTAATTTTTTCACTTAATTTTCTAATGAAAGAATATTCGAGAGGGGATAAGTTTTTCTGAGGGTAAAAGAAAGAGGAGGACCAAAAAAAAAAAAAAAAAAAAAAAAAAAAAACTCAAACAGAGTGCCAGCTATATTTGTTCACAGAAGCAAGTTCAATCCAGACGGTGGGGAGATACAAAACCCCAATAGCTACTTCCTAGCTAGTTCCTACTTTTAATTCCAAACTTTGCTAATTTAACATTGTCACCTTTGCTAAAACTGGTGAGAGTTGAAAAGCCCTATCAGAACCCTCAAACACCATACATCCTAACTAGAAAGCCAAAAAATAATAATAATAATAATAATAAATACTCTTCAGCTAGCACCCAACAATAAAAATCAATTGGAATCTTAAGAGATATAATTTAATTGATCAAGTTTTAAATTTGCTTTTCAAAGATTATTAATTCGAGTATTATGAATTTTAAGACCGTTAGAGGTTTATATGACTATTAACTTCACGATTTTAAAAAAATAATCGAGGTATATATAAATTGATTCAAACATTTACGATTAAAAAAAAAACCAATTGAATGGTAGGTCTAAGAGATTCAGGTTGAGCTTCCTTTTATCTTTTTATAGGATTAAAAAACAACCCATCGGCATAGAAAAATGGGAATTGGAATCCAATCTTAAATAGTTAAAGGCTGGAATCAATTTCTAAGCAATTGCACATATAGAATCTGCTTACAGAGAATTTAAACAGGGATTCTGACAAAGTGGAGATGCTGAATTCACGATTTCCAACTAAAGGCTGGAACCAAATTTTTAGGCAATGTTTACTGATTACTTTACTATTACTTTTTAAAATATTTTTTATTTTAAAATACATCAAGATAATATTTTTTTAATTTTTTTAAAATTATTTTTGATATCAGCGCATCAAAATAATTAAAAAACACTAAAAATATATTCATTTAAAATAAAGAAAAAATAAAAAAATTTTAATTTTTTTTAAAATACATAAACAAAAAAAAGGACATTAGCAGAACAGGCGTGAGTCCACACATGCAGGGTATCGAATAGGCGCAGACTTTTAGCAGAGTAAAAATTGCCATATTTCTTTTATCTGCTTTTGGCCCAATACAGAAATACAGATCAGCCCACAGTTGGCCTTTCTGTATAAGGGTCCAAATATTAAAAACGAAGGCCCAACCCATAAAAGGGAACATCGGGAAACACAAAACAAATATCACCGAAAGCGCACATTAGCAGGAACGGAAAGCCCTCTTTTTTTCTTAGCGACGGTGGCCCTGATTTAGAGGCTTCTTTTACTCTCCACCACCACCACAATCAACCGCTTTTTTCTTCTTCTTGTTCGCTCGTCACAAATTCTCCCTCTCTCTTTCCAAATCAAAACTACTGTGCTGAAACTGCTACTATATGCAGCAAGAATAAAATGCTAAGGTCAGTTCTCTAAACTAAAATGATATCAGTTTCATTTTTCTATATATCCCCTTTTTATTCGCCTTTTCTCTAGGAAACTGCAGAAGATAAACTAAAATCTCCGATAAAAGTTAAGTTTAGAGAGAAGATAAAACCTGTTTTGGTGTTCCATGCTTTTGTTTTGTTTGAGCTTTAAAAGGAATGTTGCGTGGAAATGTCGCCCGAGTGAAGAAGAAGCTCTTTGATAGATTTCTCTCTCTCTCTCTTAAAAAAAAAGAAAGAGAGAGAAAAGAAGAATTAAATTGATATATATATATATATATATTTTAAAAGTGTAGCCTTGCAATCTAATGCTTAAGTTAGCTACATATAATTTAGTTTATGCCAAGTAAATTATGCATTAAAAGGAAAAGAGAGAGAGAGAGAGAGCAGGGGAATGTGTTTTTAAGGTCCTATCAGCTTAGTGCTAAATAATTGCCAGGGAATGAGGGTAGAGGTTTTGGACCATGGAGGCTAGAATTTATTATATTCAAGAATTTATCACTTATCCTGTTAATTGATGCTAGCTAGATTTGCACAACTTGAACAATTAGTGCAACTGAAGGGACGATGACAGACTTGAGTTCTTGAGAAGATTTGCTTGAATCTACTCATGTGAAGACGAAGTAAAAAATTATTCCTTAATTGTCTAGTCATATATAGCTCACTGCCTTGCTTTGTCCATGCTTATTTATTTGGACTATTTTTTTGAGATCCGATCCTCTCTCTTCCTCTAGGAAATTTCCTGATGTTTAATGTATGCTGCAAGTGTATGGAAAATAGATAGGAGAATAATATCCATGCTATTTGTAGTGACTGGGACTTGTTCTTTTCACAGTAGTTTTGAGGGAAGACCCTTCAAATACAAAGTTGGATTTTGAATTCTAGAGAGCTGATATATTTTACTTAAAGCCTATGTCCGAGGCTGAGCACATGGGTGTTTCTCCATCAAAAGTTTCTCATACTAAAAGTTATTCATGCCCTGCACAAACTACACTGGAAAATACGCATGAACCCCGTGCTGAATACAAGTTTGGTGGATATCCGGAAGAGAGACATAAGCTTGAGTGTGAAATCATACAAACTGAAGCTGGAGATAACAGGGCTGCAGTTCTCCAATCTTGTTCTGGTGAAGTTGTGCAACCATCTACTGACGATTTAACAAAAAGTCCTCTTATTGATTTGGACCCACCTCCTGACGATGCAAGGAGTGCTCTGTTTGATAATAGTCCAAGACCTATATCAACCGCTATGGATCATAAACTCGAGCCAGGTGGTACAAGTGTGAATACTGCTTGTGTGCATAGTGAATCATCAAAAGCAATTGACTCTAGTATTCTACTGGATGAACCTAGGAATAGCAACACAGAATTGTCAAGCTGCATTGCAAATGAAACCTCACAAGCATCACTTGAAGATCTAGCCAATGATTCTCGGGCTGAAGATGCAGGACTGTCACTTGTAGAGGCAAGCAATAATGACCTGATTGATGAAAGTTCATACTCTCAACAAACTACATCTGGACAGACACGTGAGTTTCATTCTGACAGAGCTTGTTGTAAACCAATGGAAGAAAGACAGAAGCCCGGCTCTGAACTTGCAGAAAATGAATCAATGGAAATTGGCATTGGATTACCCAGTGGTATTGCTATTGAGAATTTGGAGCCGCTTACTGAACTTGTGACCAAGAGTTGTCCTAACAAACATATAGGCTTGCCTCCTGGTGATGACATCAGCATTCCTGCAAATGAACAAATAAGACCTACTCATGATAAGGAGTCCAAATACCCTGATTGTGAACATTTGGAAAAACTATCTGGAATTGTGATTGGTATTACTAGTC
The DNA here is from genome assembly GCA_015852605.2 of Populus deltoides. Classification (NCBI taxonomy): domain Eukaryota; kingdom Viridiplantae; phylum Streptophyta; class Magnoliopsida; order Malpighiales; family Salicaceae; genus Populus; species Populus deltoides. The sequence goes on along the minus strand of CM027570.2, from coordinate 21,701,124 downwards.
AAGGTGTGCCCAGTGTTAAGAGAACTTCAAAATTGTCTGGGAAGAAATATACAAGTTCTTCGAGAAAAAGTGATAGAGTTCTCCGGTCAAATTCACAAGAGAAACCTAAGGCTCCCGAGTCGAGTAATAATTCTACTAATGTTAATTCCACTGGTGAGGAAAAAGGGAGAAGGAGGAAAAAGCGAAGAGGAAAAAGTATAGTGGCTGATGAATATTCCAGAATCAGGGCACGTCTTAGGTACTTGTTGAATCGGATGAGCTATGAGCAAAGCTTGATCACTGCTTATTCCGGGGAAGGCTGGAAAGGACTTAGGTGTGTACTATTCACTTCTCCATAGCCTTTTCTTGTGTTTTGTTTTCAGTTAATTTTGTCATCACATAATGTTTTTGTTTTGATTTTAGTACTAAATTTTACAGTATAGAAAGTTAAATCCAAATTTAAGTGCTGGCTATCCACCGGGGATTTATTGCATTTGGAAATTGAATACAAGTTAATTTGCGAAGCCAATGTCAGATCAAAAATTTAGAACAGGGATTTTTTTTTAGATAAACTTGCAAGGAGTTCAAAAGTTATTGACATTGGATAACATATGTGATGCTTGGCCTTTGAACCAGATGATCATCATTGTTATTTGATTCCATAACAAGAAGTGCTTAATAAATGAGCAGTGGGATTTTTAAAGGATGCCGATTTATTTTTTTTGAAACAAGGAATTGAAGATGATATTAGTTCAACTTTTAGTGTTATTGCCAAGTAATATCCCTCTTCTCTAGTGCATGTTTCTCTGTGGGCTCACAGTTTCTCACTCGAGCCAATTTTTTTTTCTCCAAAAATTTTTCATTGCCTATATTATGGTGTACATGACTAAATATATCAATATCTTTATCAAGGAGGCTAATTTGAGGGATCTAAGGAATTGAATTTACATGTATGATTATGAGAAATAGAAGAAACCTTTTTGTTTATAAATGAAATCCAGTTTGACCTGCCCTTTAAAATGATGGGATCTCAAGCTGTTTCTTTACATTATATGTGTATTGATCTGTTCTCCACTGGAGAGCTTATCTGTAATTGTTTCTTTGACCACTAATGTAATTTGCCAGCCTAGAAAAGTTAAAACCTGAGAAGGAGTTGCAACGGGCCACATCTGAAATCATCAGACGCAAAGTGAAAATAAGGGATTTATTTCAACATATTGATTCACTATGCGGTGAAGGAAGGTTCCCAGCATCTTTGTTTGATTCTGAAGGACAAATTGACAGTGAGGATGTAGGATTTTTTTTTTGTCATCTTCTCTTGCTAACAAATTTCTTATATCCATAATTGTTGCTGTTTAGGATGGTTTTTGTAGCATTGAATATCTCTTGGAATGTAATTACTTAGACTAAATCCATTTGTGGCAGATATTCTGTGCAAAATGTGGATCCAAAGATTTGACTGCTGATAATGATATTATACTATGTGATGGTGCTTGCGACCGAGGGTTTCATCAATTCTGTTTGGTACCACCATTGTTAAGAGAAGACAGTAATGATCTATCCACTTGTTTGATGGCACTGAGTTGACTAATGGTTCCTCTTTGGTGATTTCTACTTTCCTGATTGCTTTTTTGCATTTTTCATATAGTTCCTCCTGGTGATGAGGGCTGGTTATGCCCTGGATGTGATTGCAAAGTTGACTGCATTGACTTGCTTAATGACTCTCAAGGAACAAATATATCTATCAGTGACAGATGGGATGTAATTATGCGGCCCCAGCCTTAACATTTGTTTTTTAGACACTTGAGTTTGTTCCTTATTGTACTCCCATCCCTTGTGCAGAATGTTTTCCCTGAGGCAGCTGCAGTAGCATCTGGACAAAAACTCGACTACAACTTTGGATTGTCTTCTGATGATTCTGATGATAATGATTATGATCCTGATGGTCCAGATATTGACGAGAAGAGTCAGGAGGAATCAAGCTCTGACGAATCTGACTTCAGTTCTGCGTCTGATGAATTTGAGGCTCCACCTGATGATAAACAGTACTTGGGGCTCCCTTCTGATGATTCGGAGGATGATGACTATGATCCTGATGCTCCAGTTCTCGAGGAGAAGCTGAAGCAGGAAAGTTCCAGTTCTGATTTTACTTCGGACTCTGAGGATCTTGATGCCACTCTTAATGGTGATGGGTTGTCTTTAGGAGATGAATACCACATGCCTATGGAACCTCATGAAGATTCTAATGGGCGAAGATCGAGATTTGGTGGAAAGAAGAATCATTCTTTAAACAGCAAGCTTTTATCCATGCTAGAACCAGATTCTCACCAAGAAAAGTCTGCACCTGTTTCTGGAAAAAGAAATATTGAAAGATTGGACTACAAGAAGCTCTATGATGTGAGTGCCTCTTATGAAACAGGATTCCTATTACATGGTCTTGGCGCTTTTTTAAGTTGTTGCATAACACACTATTATTTCAAGCACGATCATATAATTAGAGTTAATCCTGGTCTTTTGTTTCAAATAGGTGTTTTGCCTGCTTCTTGTTGATAAGCGAAGACATTGTGATTCTTTCCATATAAATAAAACTATTTTTAACCTGACTAGTGTCTGTTCCACTCCTTTTCAGAGAAGAGCATCAAATATAGGGAAGGAATTATTGATAGATGTCATGCACTATATACTCTCATGGAATTACAATAATTATAAAAGCAGAATTTTCCATTCTTTGTAACATGTTAATGCCAAATATGGATGATTCTTGGAAGCAAATATAATGGTAATGCTTCCATATGAATGTATGAATGTAGTGCCCACACATTTGTGTACAAAATAGTTTGTGCCACATCATAGATAACGCTACATATATCAAAATCTTCAGCAATTTTTTCTTGTCCTAAACCAATAAGATAAAGCTTCTTAGGCGAAAACTTTCTCGGAATTATTTCACATTAAATTTTGTTCACCTTCTGTCCCCATAGAGGGTATAAACTTAGTTTCAAATATTAAGATTTTATTCTTGATATGATGCAACTTTTTAATCATATGATTTTTTCTCTCAATAGTTCGATTTCTTGTTTCTGTTCTCTATTTGTGAAGGAAACATATGGAAACATTTCTACTTCAAGTGATGATGATTACACTGATACTGTTGCACCAAGGAAGAGGAGGAAAAACACTGGAGATGTTGCTATGGGGATAGCAAATGGAGATGCTTCTGTTACTGAGAATGGATTGAATAGCAAGAATATGAATCAGGAATTAAAGAAGAATGAACATACTTCTGGGAGAACTCGCCAAAACTCGAGCTTTCAAGATACAAATGTTTCCCCAGCAAAAACACATGTTGGCGAATCTCTCTCTGGTTCTAGCAGTAAAAGAGTTAGGCCCTCTGCTTATAAAAAACTTGGAGAAGCTGTAACTCAGGTATGTTTTTGTGAGTTATTTATTTAATATGTTCAACAGTACTGATAACTCATAAAACCTCATGTGAGTTGAAGATATCATGCCATTATTCGGTATCATCTCCTCATCATGGTGCTGGGTATTATTGAAAATGTGCAGTATGATTTATTTGTCCTCTTTTTAGCAAAAAAAACGAAATGAACTTTTTTTTAGTCGGCTTCGAAGTTTGCTTTAACAAATTATACTTGTGCATGCAAGGTTCAGAAATGATCCAATTACATGAGAAACTTTTCAAGTGCTTTGCAAAAGCTGCTTATTTAGTTGTTGAAGAAAGAAAAATATCAAAGATTGATATGGAGACTGGAGAGATTATTATTTATTTTCTATGTGAAAAATGTTGAAATCAAGTCTTTGCCAGCTTCTGGTTTCAAGATTTTTTTGATATCATGGTGTTATACCCTTGTCAGTGTTTTCTTTGGAACAATAATGTTTCTTGCAACTTCATTTTTGGTCCCTCCCAACTCCATCTCTTTCTGACACACACACACACACACAAAGGATGACAAAGGTTAAGGCGATGATCATTCTTGTATGCAGAAACTGTACAGTTTCTTCAAGGAAAATCAGTATCCTGACCAAGCCGCAAAGGCAAGTTTGGCAGAAGAGCTAGGAATTACTTTTGAGCAGGTCATACAACTGGAAAATTGTTTTATTCTTTTTAAAATTTACTTTCATTTGGGTGAAAGATAAGAGAAATTAGTTTCAGGTTTTCCTAATATAGAAGTTGTATTATGCAGGTTAACAAGTGGTTCATGAATGCTCGTTGGAGCTTCAACCATTCATCACCTGAAGGTACAAGTAAAGCTGAAAGTGCTTCAGGAAAGGGTAGCTGTGATGGGCATGTGAGGGATAGTGAATCGAAGAACCAAAAGAGCAATAAACAAAAAACTAGTACCCCAAAATCTAGGAGATAGTGTGAAGTAGATCTTCAAAAATATTTTATTGAATCAAGAATGGAGGAAGCCGAGGTCTCCTTTCAATTTGCACAAAGCTCTTGTGCAAATTGTTGGTCGGGAAATCCATTTTATTCTATGAGACGAACTGACCATTTACCTTCTGCAAGAACAAGATGCTAGGAGATAATATACTGGTTTTATTGCCAACGACTGACTCTGCCATGAAGGTGACCCCAAGACTCTACTGTTGTGCTGCAATTGGTGATTCGCTCACTGCTGTTTTCTTTTATTAGTAAGTTGCCTTATTTTAATTCAACTCCATTCACAAGGAATTTTACAATAAAAAAAATGTTGAGCGAGTCCAGCTCATCATCAATACCTTTATTTTTCATTTTTTAATGAGATTATAATTTGTTCTCTATGTTAAATCTCTAAGTCACCAATTTATGCACACTTTCTTTGCATCTAGTTTGATATAGCATTGCTTCAAGTTTGCAATTTGGTATGCAACCTAGAACATAGAGAAACAACATCCTAGAAATGTCATATTTGGCAATTAACAGAAAATCAGTGGTCTTTTATTTCCTTAACTGGGGACATGAAGGAAGGTGTTTTGATTATTGTCTCTGATCGAAGTCGAAGAATGCATGCCCATTTTGGCAAGAGTGACAAGAGGAGATGTGTAGGCAGCTATCCAACCAGGTGATCAATGCAGTAGTTATTGGTGGGTTTTACTGATCAAATGATTTATAACTTTCCTGTCTTGTTTTTCTTTTCCTAAGAAATAGTATTATTCTTTCGGAAATAAGCCAAATATACAAAAATAAACAAATAAATACTTTGGCTCGATGTAATTCTACAAATCTCTGGTGGAAAAACACTGTATATAAATCTTTGTTTATTGTGTATTTTAATAGTAAATTGATGGTTTTGTTCTTGAAAAAACTCTCAATAAATCTTTTTTAATTAAGTAAAAATTGATGGTTTTTTAAAAGAAGTTATTAAATTCAACTACATTCATGAACCGAGTTGCCAATGATTGGAGTTATTCAATATGTTATTTTCTTAATATTTTTTTTTAAAATTTATTGGTTTTTTTTATAGAAGTTGACCAATACCTTTTTTTCAGGTATCTAGATTTTCTTTGAATCCATTAAATCAACCAATTCATATTAAGTTAGTTTTTATATGATTTAATTGGAAACTCTAGGGTGAGCAAAAAAACTGAAAAACTAAGAAAATCAAGAGAACTGGAAAAAAATAACTGAAAAAACCAAACCGTGAAAAAAAACTGATTAAACCGATTAAAATTTTGAAAAAATTGACCGGTTTAGTTTCGGTTTTATAAATTTGAAACTGAAAAAAACCGAACTAAACCGAATTCAAACTGAGCCAAAACAAAAAATTGAGTCAAACTGATTTGACCGGTTTTTGTCCTAAAAACCAAACCGAATCGAAATCGGTCGGTTTGAACTGGTTTTGGTTTTTTTTAATTTTAGTTTGGTTATTTTTTTTAATAAAAATTAAATTGAATCGAAAATAATCACCCTTAAAAACTTCCTCTAAATAAAAAGTTAAATTAAGAGATTTGAAGATTTATCTACTTGGTCTAATAGCATTGCGCAAAAAAATTCTCTTACTATTAGTGTTTTTTTTTTTTTTTATATATATTTTTAAAAAAATTAATTTAGCCCGCCCGCCTGTAGTATAGCTGCCGTGTGCCATTGGAGTAGTTCGGCCTACTGAAGTCTTGAGTTGCACGACAACAACTGATGTTTCTTTTCCATTCTCCATCCTCGAATTGTTATTCTTACCCACTGATTAAAAACACATGTTGATTCCTGGGTGAAGATCATTTAGACAAGGGCTTCGCCTTTCCGGTCTGATTGAGCTAATGTTTTAAGACCATGAACCTCTCTGTTGACAAACCCGAAGTTCCATGGAATAAGTGTGGAATTAGTAAGCAGATTAGTTTTCATATTATCGTCTCGGATCCAGCTAATGACACCCTTTACTGTTATTTCATTTCTTTATTTTATTAATATCAAAATCAATTTTATTAAAATAACAATAAAAACAAAACAACATTTCATGCAATTTTTACTCTTTCTATGACATTATTCATTGTTCATTTTTTTTCTATTTTTAATTATATTATTTCAAATTATATTAGCATAGTTTTATATATCAAGAATCTTTTCCCTGACATACTTTTAAATATTTCTGCGTTGGGTTAAGGACTGATTTTATAAAATGACATTTTAGATTGTAGTTAGAAAACAAATTGAAACAACAACAACAATACTAATAATAAAAATTATGGATCCAACTATAATAATAATAATAATAATAATAATAATAAAATTATGGAAATTAAGTTAAAGAAAAGTAATCATTCATGAACTGCCTAATTTATTCTTAAAAACAATATTACCAAATTGGATGTTCTTTTTCGGCCCAACCCGAACCCGCCAAATCTCGTACCCGAAATTCCTAAAACTTTAAACCCAGAAAGGCCAAAGCAAAGCAGAAAAGCCGCAGAGCAACCGAAAAAAATCATCGCAATGGAGTTGGAAGTGGATGACAAAGACCTTAAAGCCGCCGGCGCCGAGATTTTAACCGACGGCCACCATGGACTACGCATCCACGGCTGGGAAATCGTATCCTACAAGGGCTCCATTCTCAAGTCCTCCTCTGTGATCACGTATTCTCTCTCTTTCTCTTTAAATTAGTTTCAAATTTGCAATCATTTTAAGTTTCTCATGAGCACCTGAGTACAAATTGTTAATTTTTGAGTCTTTGATGCTTGCTGTGAACGCTGCAGATGGGAAGAGAAGCTAGAAACTTCTCATTTACCAGAGATGGTTTTTGGAGAAAGTTGTTTGGTGCTTAAACATGTAATTAGTGGTGCCAAAATTCATTTTAATGCATTTGATGCCCTGACTGGCTGGAAAAAAGAGGCTTTACCGCCGGTTGAAGTTCCTGCTGCTGCACAATGGAAATTTAGAAGGTAATTTTAAGAATTTGTTTCATTTTGTTTGGATTTACTTACATCCAAATGTACGGCATCCTGAAGTGCACTGCGGTAATAGACAGTTGAATTGTTTGAATTTTTGATTTAGTAATGTGTGAGAGTTTAGCTAAGAGAGATTGTTTTTGGCTTGTGTTAACACTTTTGAATTTAATTTGCAGCAAACCATTCCAACAGGTGATATTGGATTATGATTATACATTCACGACGCCTTATTGTGGTTCTGAAACAATTGGATTAGATATGGAGAAGGTTTGTTCTTTTACTCAAAAAACTTTTTTGTTGTGTTGTGTTTGGAGGGGAATAAAATATTTTGTTGAAGCCATGTTCAACACAACTTGCGGACTTGATGGATTAATTCATGTCCTCATTGAGAATTTTTATGTTTGAATTTTTTATTTTAATGTTAAATTTTCTGTTTTTCTTTTCTTCGTTATTTATGCTTTATTCTGTCATTTTTCCCCTTCAAAACGTTGATAGCTTCTAAAATAGTTCCTGATTAAAACTTTTTTTAGGATGTTTGGGTTTACTGTAAAGGCTATGAAATGATGGGTTTTTTTTTTTATATATAAAAAAATTATGTTATTTATGGCTGAGATTGATCTCTGATGAATAGCAGTCATAAGTTGGCTCAGATATAGTGTAATTAAGCTTTTGTTAAATATAAAAAAATGGCTATCCTCTTCCTCATGCCAATATGAGATCATATCCTTGGTTTTGTGATCAGAAAGACAGTGGGGAAATTTTGGAGGCTAGCTGCAGCCCCTGTTGGGAAGACTGTGAAGAGCAAATTGATGTGGTTGCACTTGCATCAAAAGAACCTATTCTTTTCTATGATGAGGTTGACTCCTTGTGCTACACTAGGATCATAAATTCATAAAACCATATTCATTTTCTCTTCCTGGCATTTGTGGGTGTATCTTGATGAAATAATCTGTTTAATTCCACAGGTAGTTTTGTATGAAGATGAACTGGCTGACAATGGGGTTTCACTTTTAACTGTAAAAGTGGTAAATGCTAAAATATTTACTAATTGTTCCAAGCACTGATATGATATGCTGCTGATAATCAGTTGCTAAAGAACTGTTTGTGTCCTCTTTGAATTTTGTAGAGAGTCATGCCAAGTTGTTGGTTTCTTCTTTTGCGCTTCTGGGTGAGTTAATCGTCATTATTTACTCAATTTTCTCATCCATTGCAGTAAAAACAGCTCTATTTCTATGCATCTGCATGTGTGCATGCATCAATGCTTAGTATAAAGAAGCTCTAAACAATTTTTTCTCCTGAAAGGGGACATATTTTTCTTCACTTTTTACATTGTTTCACCAAATCAATCTCTCTTTTTCACCCCCTTCTGTTACAGCTTAGAGTTGATGGAGTGTTAATGAGATTAAGGGATACTCGTATGCATTGTGCTTTTAGTGATAGTGCAAATCCTGTCATTCTTCGAGAAAGCTGCTGGAGAGAAGCCACCTTTCAAGCTCTGGCTACTGTAACCTCTCTCTCTCTCCACACACACACACACACAACCATAATAATGAGCACATGTATGGCTAGATGTGTGTCTTTGAACATGCTTGCTTGTATGTGTTCATGAGAATGACTATTTCATTAGCTTTATTTTCCAAGTTTCTACTCTTTCATGATAGAGATGGATTCTTTTCTGAGTGTCATCATGGGAATGATCACCTGTTTTTTGTTATAAAAATAGCAGTTGTGTGCAAATAGCTTTCAAAAAATGTATCTAAAAGAGTGAGGAGCGAAAAGGCAAGCAAATCTGGATAGAAAAGACAGATACAGAATATTCCCTAGAGGATGAACTGAATAAGCTCTCTAGCATGTCATGCGAAACTTTAGGCACAGGACATGCTGCTGTCTAAAATACATGTTTCTGTTCTTTACACATCTTTGAATCTTGTAATTTCTGCACTATTGGGTATTTCTACAAAAGTTCCCCATAAGTTGGTTCTACTTGGAAGTGTGTGGCCTGGTGCGCATGTAAATATATTGCATTGATATAATATCACAGTATTATACTGAAATTCATTATGTTTTTGGATATAGATCTCTTAAGATGCATCCACATAGGCTATCTAAATCAGCTAATATTGAATTTTATTTGTCTTCCAGTTCTCAGAAAGATATCAGCTTTTATTTTTTATTTTTTATGTAGGTATTTAGAGCCTTGCATAGATATATTTCTAACTGTTGCATGGTTGACTTGTGTAACATGTAGCGACTGTTTTCCTATCCTCATGCATTTTATTTCTGTAATGTTATTTTGCAGAAAGGATATCCTACTGATGCTGCTTCATATAGTGATCCAAGCATCATCAGCCAAAAGCTTCCTGTCATCATGCATAAGACTCAAAAGCTTGTGGTCCAAAGTAACTTGTAAGGCTGTAAATTGTCCTTGTGCATGAAGATTTGAATTGTTTACTATGTTGATGTCATATAGAAATCAAGTCCTTTCTGGTGGATTCAATTCTCCTACTGGGTTTTTAAGTCACTCTTGTTACATCAACCAGCTATCTTATGGATTTATTTGTGGAAAGAGGAAAAAAAAAAACAATATCCTCTGGATAAACAAAGATATTAGTTTAAGATATTCTCTGTACATGTTTGTATAATTGTTTCCATGAATCAGGTGAGAATATGATGTAGAAACTAATTGGAATACATGAACATGACATTGCGACTAGGATAAACTGAGATATATAAGCACTAGGAGAACATATGAGCCATTTTTAGAGTGTAGAAAAGAAGCACAATAAGAAGGCCACAAAGCTTTTTTAGTGTTTCTATCAACTGAAATGCATCACAACTGTTAAGTGAATGAAGGAGGATAAGAAGTGCACAGATGACAAGAGAATAGGGAAGCGAAGAGTTCACAGAACTCTTTACAAGGGTGAAGAAAACCTAGCCACCATCAATGATAGATAATATCCCCTTATATGACATTGCTACTTGGTGTTTCCCGACCATATTCATGGAGAAAATCAAGTTGGGCTTTAGAAGATCGACATTTTCAACTGATTAACACCTATAAAATAGAGTTGTATTTGAAAAAATATGCCTATGAGCGAGTATGGTTAACTGAGCATGTTGGAATGGAATTTGCAAACGAAACACTTGAGCACTGGATGAAAGAGTTGTATGCAACATTGGAGAAACTGATACAAGCTAAACATGCTATGCAAGAAGATAAGGGCCATAAAGGCTAGGAAAAGTGTGCCATTATGAATAGCAGAAGAGTTTATGTATTATATGAAATTTACTTTGCTTCTTGGGTAGTACAATTCCATGGACTAGAGTATTGGTGTATTGTACAGAGGTTAGATTCAGGTTCACCTTTCTTCAGGTAGTTGCTGTTTTCTTATGGCCAGTTTAACTTTGTCTATGCCAGGTTATCTTTAGGTCATATACAAAAAAAATATCAACCAAACCTTAATCCCAAATTAGTTGGGTCAGCGAAATGGATCTTTGTGATATTTTACTAATTTTGGAACATATAAGCAGAAAAAAAAGGTAATGTGAAATGCAAGATGCCACATGGAGAGCCATATTGTTAGGTGTTATTGTTTTCCTTCCATTATCATCCTTCCCTTCTTTGCTTTTTATCGTTAAGATGTTCCAATCAATGTTTGTAAGTTAAGATAACTTATATGTGTAAAAGAATAATTACCTGTGGTGTAAAATGGATAATTATTGCACCAAAAAAAAAAAAAAAACACTGCATATACAACTTCTAATTAAAATAAGTAAAAATGTCTAATAATGTTAAACTGCATTATCATTATTTTAAAAAAAGATAGCTTAATAACTGATGGCGTGAAATGGTATGATTATTGTACCAGAAAAACTTCATGATCACTTAAAAAAGAAATGTACAGTGGCTCAAAACTGGAAGTTGATGATTAGGATTGAAGGAATCCCTATAGTTAGCTGCCATATAAATATGGTTATCTGGCATTTATTTTTCCAGAAATTGAACTGAAGAGTAGGGGTATTTTCTAGGTTTCTCGTACATGACATGCACACTTGGCAGAGCATTTTCCATGTTTCTTCTAGAACCAGGCAGAATCTGTATGATGTTTAACACTTCATAAGGTTGGTTGCCCGCCTGTATTAGTTTCTGTATTAGATGGTTCGTCAAAAACTGTTCTGCGAGAAGAAAATTTGGAACCACAACAAAGGGATTGATTAGAGTCGAAGGTTCAAGTCAAGCTTGAGTGACTCTGATGATGTCTCTGGTGGTTGTGGATCCAAGCGAAAGCTGCCTGGCCATGTCAAATCCGTTGTATCATCAACTGTGAAGGGCATCCATGACATATCAAATCCTGAACTGGCTTCATTAAATCTCCCTGCAATAGCAGTTCCATCTCTATTTGGCTTGTGCACAAGGGTGTGGGGCCTGACCCCAAGTGATCTAGCCATCGGAGAATTCACTGGCAAACCCATAATTGTCATCATCCTCTGGGAGTGGTATCTTCTCGCTGCACCCCTCTCCCTTTTGTGGGCGTTCTGATGACCCCCGAGTGCCTGTGAGCTGAAGAACTTCCTTCTACAGAAGTTACATGAGAAAACCTTGCTAGAAGTGGGTCGTGATTGTGAGTCATAATCTCCTGCTGTTGAGGGTGAATTTCCACCTAGGCTCAGATTCAGCCACTCTCCTGGATTGTTATCATCATAGCCTTCATTGCTATTGTTGCTGTTCAACATCTCATTTTGGTGTTTGGGGGTTTTTATTTCAATTGCTTCTTCCTGGAGGATCATATCTTCACCAATCTGAACTTTCTTAGAGGTGTGTGGAGGGGAGATGAATAGGGAAATGGTGGAAGAACCGCGGCAGACTTGAAGGTTTAGATCGAAGTAGGAGAGGGGAAACAAACGGAGATAGATTTAACAATGGAAATGAAGTTAAGTTTATTTGGTCTCAATTCAGCAACCCCACTAGTGGCTTGGTGTATCATGGGACAATGCTTATGTCATTTTACCGTTGCCCTTGTCAAGCTTAGGATTCCCCACTTTCTTCCACCTTCTTTACCTTTTCACTCCTCAAATCAAGCCAACTTTTCATGGTTCTCTTTTGGAGTAACTATGGAAACTCATGGTTGACAATCAACAATAATTCCATCCGTCGTCAAACTCATGATCTTACAATTAGTTGATTCTGCCTTCAGTGCTTCTTATATCACGTAAACATATAAAATTGCTTTACTTATCTGTCTTCAGTATAAAGGTTCTAAGATTCGGGTTTATTTACGTAGATGATGGGTGGATGGGTGGATCTACTCACCTTCATAGATAAATGTGAACGTGCAGAAGTGTCCATTTATCAAGTGATTTTGATTACAGTTGGATCCCTTTGTTGATAGCAAGCCATCCATCTCTGCGGATAGGATCACCAGTAAATGATTCTTATTCACAATAACTATCTGTTTCAATGCTTTTCTTCTTCAGCGTATCTAAGGTAAACACTATATTTCTATAATGGTGGGCACAAGTTACCAAGAGGGACATTTGTAGTGTTCAATGCTGTCAAGTCGGTATGTTATGTGATAACGACATTGAAAAGATGCATTTCCTATTCGGAGAAGTGAGTAAGAGATAAGCTTCAAAGCTCTATGGAAATATTGAATTCAGTGGTGGTAGGGTTCCTTTGTTTTCTAATTGCCTTTTGATTTAATGTTGGTGGGGGCTGAATCGTGATGGGACCCAGGGAAATGCCAATAATTGTGTTTAAAGCAAGAATAAGATAGAGTGGTCTCTTGCCAGTTTAATATTGTTTTCCTTTAGACAAGAGTATCCATGTGGGGGTCTTCGTCTAGGAGTTTCCCGGGCTGATTTTTTAAACGCTTGGTGGCCAATGTTCATGTACAAACAGAAAAGTGCATTGCCAGCCATTTGTACTTATTGTGGAGCTTTGAATGTTATAATATAATAATTTTTTCTTCTCCCTTTCTTAGAGAGAAGCGTGCCCTAAGAGAGGTTAGAGACCTGTGGGAACAGGCCGAGGATAAGAGGTTGTGTCGTTGACAGTTAAAATGAGCAGGCATAGACTGAGAATTGTCCCATAATCCTTGGATTTGGAGCACTTGAAAAGGTATATTGTTTTTTGGTCTATGAAGCTTGCAACTTGGTTTTTTCTTGTAGCTACACGCGGTGCTGAATATTATCCTTCGATGCATGATTACACTCCACTAACGTCACGAGGATGTAGAAATGAACAGTTGGGTAAAGACAAATTTGGAGTTAGGTCTATTGTTTGATGTTTAGCACACTGCTCTAGTCAACTTTCTATCATTCACAATCAGGATCATCTCTGACTCCTAACCAACGCACAACCTTCGCAATCTGTCCATTTCTGATTCCTTACCCATTATTCATGTGGCACTTGATATTACACAGGACAATGCTTTAGAGTCCTTTTGAACTGTTTTTTTAATGGAGTTTTTCAGGTTTAAATTTTTCCCGTTTGATGTTACGTCAAGTGGTAAGAAGGGTTTGTCCGGAGAAGACTCAAACATAAACGGCCAAAGGGATTTCGTACGACACTCTCTTTTCTAGACTTTCTGGGGCTATAATTCTCCTTCGCTTTGGGACTTTAATAGCTGTATCTGGGCGTCTCCCCTGTGAAACACTGCTTCGCTTGATAGTTAGGTCAAAGGTGTTCTGAGTAATTATTTTTTAAAAAATATTTTTGATATTAGTATATTAAAATAATTAAAAAAAATTATTTAGTTTTTTTAAAAATATTTTTAAAACACAAAAATAAAAAGGAATCAAATCTGTTTCTGATATAAGAGGATGCCAGCATGCATCATTTGGTGACACATCACATCCGTTAATTGGAGAGCAATTGAAAATGGTTGAATTGGCTTCAACAGTACGATTGGTCAAACGAGAACGACACAAAATGGTTTTAATCAATGTACCACTGTAAGTGCATAAAAAAAAATAAAAAAATGGAATACGAATAGTGTGGTGATGCAAAGTGACCTGTCCATCTCTTTTAGAAACTCGACTCACGTTAGTTTCTCTTGGAAGAACTAGCTCGGAGGTGGAAAAGGATGGACACAAGGATCTCCGTGGTTAAAGCTCCGCTTGGCTACTCTTGTGTGTCACTTCCAGCTGTGATGCAAGTTCGTTTCATTTCATGTGCTGTCGGTGTAAGAAGAGAGAAGCAGATTTTCTGGGAACAAGTTTTCTGTTGTTGGAAGGCAAAGTTCTTACGTAATTGGGACAATCAGGAGATCCATCACTATTCATGGGCCGATGGCTTGCTTCAATGGACAACATGGTGTGTGTTTGGAAATGAAAACATTGTTAGTGATTGTTTTTTTTAATATTTATCACTTATAAATTTTTTATATTTTTTAATTTTATTTTTAATTTCAGCGCATCAAAATAATATGAAAATATAAAAAAAATATTAATTTGAAAAAAAATAAAATTTCAAAAACATTTTTAAAATACAAAGACAAACAAATAAACAGGGCTCACTATAACATAAAATGCCAACCACTTGATGTTCATTCATGACTTGCCTTTTCCTGGGATCAGTTCATGCAGAATATGGACGTTTAACAAGTTGAATGTGGCCCCGAATTCTACCCTTTTACCGAGTATCGATTCAACTGCTTTTATTTAGCCAATGGGCTGTTGCAG
The DNA here is from genome assembly GCA_015852605.2 of Populus deltoides. NCBI lineage: Eukaryota > Viridiplantae > Streptophyta > Magnoliopsida > Malpighiales > Salicaceae > Populus > Populus deltoides. The sequence continues at coordinate 21,686,085 of CM027570.2, read as the reverse complement.
AATGGCACAAGCTTCCTGTACAAAGGAGAACGAGTGGTAAATCATCTGAAGAGCTTATTCGGTTGTTTCTTTGTTGCACAGGACGGGTTCTGAGCTTCCTCATTAACATTCAAATTCGTCAAACTTCTTGACTTTTCTCAGCAAGCCCATAGGATTGAATGACCCCAATAATGTATTTGATGAGCAGATGAAACTGAGCATCATAAGACTGTCTAACGGGAAAAAAAACAGGACACGAGACGTGATTAAAACTGTCTTTCGTTGCATTCCACATGGGCTCCATCCACTAAAACACCAGTACGAGTAAGATTGTATTATCCCAATCCATTCCCATGTATCAAAAGCTACCAACAGTCTGACTGGAAAGCTATACTTGTACGGAGCTGACATCATTTGATCTCAAGATAGTAGAGAGCTCTTTTTTCAGCTTCTAGACTAGCATTAGGCACATTAAAATGAAGGTGTTTGGAGGTGGCACCTTCTCAGATCCTCACAAAATGCAATGACATTAAAGCCAAAATATGGATGCACAGTGTGCTACACGATTGACACCACCAATATGGAGCGGGGTCCTGGTGCACGAGCTGAAAACGACAGCCCTCGTGCTGTTTGTTCATAGATTACAACGAATATGAGACACTAGTCAGGTGTGGCATGCCATGCGTTCACCACGTGTTCCTCCACAAGAGAGTCAAAAGGTAAACATAATTCAGATGCAGCATCTGAACCTTATGCTACCTGACTGTACCTTGCTCGTCACCATCAAGAACTTTTGGGAAATTCATACTCCTCTCCTTGGAGAGCAACCCAGCCATTGCATGGAACAAAATCTCACCAATACCAATGCAAGTTCTAGAAACCATACTTAAAAGATTTAGCATCTAGTTTTAAGAAAACGGATGCTGGAATGTCCAGTTAAAACTCCAAGCTTTTTTTTTAACCATGTTAAAGCCACGTCCCAAGAATTCCCCTGCACTTTTGGCTACTCCATGATAGCACCACACATCATCTAGCACTTACAGAGGGGCAGTGGATGGCCCGTGAAAACCCTTTCATTTAATAAACAAGGACAGAAATTCCAGAAACTAAAGGAGGTCCGATAGTGATAATGAAATATCAACAGCAGGACCTTGCGGAAACAAGGTATAAATCAAAGGAACAGGCAAATAAACTTATACGCAAATATAGTTGCCTATAAAACCATAAAATTTGATTGTCCCAAGAGCATAGGAAATCTGACATTGATCTCAGATGTAGCATAGAACATGACATCTTTATTAAATATGCATGCCAAAAAGCCTAACATCCTAACATCCTAACATCCCAAAGGGTACTCCATTCACCGACTTCCTTCAAACAATGTTGCACTTGGTTGTGCTAATCGAAAGGCTCTTCAAGTACCTGCAACAACAGCGTAAATGGTTCAAAATCCATGCAGGAATTCTGCATCAGAAAAGCGTTGTTTTTTGGGGCATAATTCCTTCAAGCAGCAAGAAACTTGAGTTCAATAGCAGCAAAGTATTGAATTCGAAGATTTCTAATTTCAGATCTTAATCTGAAATTTGGAATAATCTTTGTTGCTAATAACCACATGAAAACTGGCTAATTGATTTGAAGTCAGCCTTTCCAGTACAGATTACAGAATCTAGTGGCTTATAGGGACATTCAATTTTCATTGCGATGGTGTCAAGTAATAAAAATAGAAAAGGAATACACCTTGGTTTTTGCTTGTAATTTGCAGGAAACTATACACAATAAAGGAAGAAAATGGAAGACAAAATCTGAATCTGGCCTATCATGTCGATAGAAGAGAATCCATTGAATTCTAACTTCCAAATGCATCACTTGAGATGTGTCTCTCATGGGATCAAGCAATGACTCTTACATTCAACCATACTGAGAAAACTAACACACTAAAAGGATTTCTCATTATTTTTTCTATCAGCAGTAAAGAAAAACGAATATGCACAAGTGGGTTGCAAACCAACTTATGATGACAATATTAAAAAAAAACACAACAATAACAATAAATGAAGAAAAATGCTACTAATAGCAATGTGTTTGTTATCTTAGAAGCAAATGGAGACAAGTTTCAGCCCAAGTAATATTAACAGATTTGTACAGAAACCTTTCAATATGAACAACTAAATGATCAGGAGAGATATATCTCCCAGCATAAGAATCTAGAAACATAAAAACCTTGCAAATGGTCATTTTGAAATGTATGAAGCAATTGACTATATGCCTCAAAACTTATCTTTAAGGCTCTGGTTTCTCTTTGGACTCAGTACAGTTGCACTACATTTATGTTTTCTACGAACAAGAAACAAGAACAAAACGAGAAACCTACAATTGTGGCATCAATTCTGCGCCTTTAGCTGACAGTAAGTCCACGTGCATCACCCATCTTTTCCATTCCTCCCTATCAACCCCAATCCCAATTCCTCTCATTAACCAGGTTTCATGAAACCAACAAAAACAAATCTACTTCATAAAGTAATTTTGACAAACTTGAGGAAAGAAACTAAAAAAATTTTACTCTTCCCAATCAAAGTTATTCAGGGCAGCAGTTCACTAACAACTTTTGCTTTGTTGTGTGCCCTAGAAACGGTAAGACTCACAAAGAAACAATTAGCGATCCGGACAAGTACGGCAGAAGGTACCATGAGACAGCTCACAGAAAGCCCGCACATTAGCATTGAGACGTGATGTCAAGTGCCCCGAGGCCACCAAAGGCAACAACGACTGCGTGCATCCCAGTTCTCCCAAGTTCCTATAAAAACACAATACAAAGAAAGCTGCCCATTGATGAACAATATGCAAAAATTGTTTAGGAAAAATGAAATTTTCTTGATTTCTTACAAAATCTAGAATTAGCATTGACAATTTTCTAAATTAAGGATCCACAATGCTTAACCTTCCATCTCAAACGAGCTCATTAAGCCACATGCAGTGAGAAGAAATGGGTAATGATGTTTTAATCTAAGAAATCGAGAAGAAAAATCTAAGAGGAACGGCTACCTGGAAGGAGCGAAGGATAAGCGGCGAGATTGGAAACGGGGGGAGGAGGTGGGCGGCGGACGGAGGCGGGGGAGCTGTGCGGAAGAGCGGGGGGTCGGCGCCCTGGCGGCGGACATGAGCGAACGCGAGAGTGATCCTCCACTGCGCCAAGCCATTAGAGAGCAGAAAACGTGAAACGGTTTTTGCGGAAATGAGAGGGATGTGTGAAATGAAAATGAAGTGTAGGGTACAGCTGTATCTTTCGGCCCATGACCAGGCCCAACATGTTGAAAGCCTGCAACTGAGCTATGCTGTCTGTGATGAGAGAACTTTCCTTCCTTTCTATATATTTATTTTAACTTACGATTATGGAACGAGAGAGCTCACTAACGGCACTCGTGAGAGGAGGAAGCGTGCCTTTACACGTTGTTAGAAAGTGCAAATTGTTCTCGATGATAAGCTGGCGGTGACTCTAATTCCTCTGTAATGTATTCTCCCTTATCTGTTAACGGTGCTGACTGCAACAACTGAATTTCTTAATTACTGACCAGAGTTTGAGGAGAACCTCTTCCCTCCTCCGTTGAAATTTAACCGAACAATCGATCTGGTTGCTGGGATAAATCTCAAGGACAAAAGGTTAAATAAATTAAGAAAAATGCTTTTAATACGAGGAGGGTGTTCCAAAGTGTGTCCCTAAATCTTTCCTTCTGACAATTTTCAGGCCCAAATTAGCTCGAAAAATTCAGATAAATGAAAGGTGCTCGCTCACCTCTAGTTGTGGGGAATGGAGACGAAAGCAAATGGGGTCGTTGTCGATTTGCCATTGTATTAGTTGGAGTAAAATATGATTTCATCCTTGCACTGTTAATTATTTTCTTTTGAATGATTTTATCAAAACAATTATTATTGAAGTAATAAGTTGTTTTCTTTGCCAATTTCTTTCTTAATCATCAAAATATCTTTGTTTTAAGAGAGAGCAGGGTCCTTGGCTTTGTAAATGCATGTTCATGGAATATTCTTTTCAAGATTGAAATTCAACATATTAAGAATATCTCTAAACTCGAGGGAAGGCCATTTCCGAAAGCGAGAACGACTTTATACATTGCAACTGTGAATTAAATGTGTAAATTATCCCAGATGATAAGCTTGTCGTAACTGTAGTTCCTCTATAATGTAATCTTTGGAGAGAACAACTCCCATCCTTCTTCAACCAAAGGCCAACTTCTTGAAGATCTCCTTTGTCCCAGCATATGTTGACTGTATTCCCCCCACGTGCTTGCAATCCTTTCACACACCCTTTTGCCCATTTATCTCGAGGAAGAGCAGGAAGCAAGTACAAATCCGTCATGGTACTCTGGACAAGCATTTCCGAAACTGCGGCTGGGAACCTGGAACCAGAAGCGGAAGAAAAAGAACATCTGTGTGAAATCATTAATATCAGAAATGCACAGATGTTTGTGGTATCTGATGGTCTCCCAGATCAAGATGAGCCCTTTTGAACGGGAAGTGTTCATTTGCATTTTCAGCGACAACACAGACAATGCTGCTTACCCCAAATTGGCATCGATTTGAAAAGGAGGGTGTGCTGCAAATAAGTTGCTGTACAGTCCACCTTCGAAACCTATCTTCTGATCCGCCGGGTCTACCAACCTAATCAAATGCTTAACCATTGTATAAGCGTGCTCACTGTTCTGTAGACGTGCCCATACAGCTGTTTTCCATACAGTCGACCATCCTGGGCCATCCTCTCCTGTTAAATGAAAATTAAAAAGCAACATTACCTGACTATTATACTCTGAGTAATGCCATGCCTGCTGAAGTTTCAAATATTAAAACCAAGACGATTGAATGAGATGGATTTTCAGCATAATATTTTAAGAAGGATCAAATAATTACTTCAAAGACATTTTCCATCCCCATTTGTGGACAACGCATATCAGCTGCACAATTCATTGAAAGTAAACTTGGAATGCTTTAGCATGCATATTGACGTTGAAACCAGAATATGACTCTTTATATCATCATTTTGCACACTTGCACCAAGAACTTCAATGAAATTCTGTAGCTGCGTGAATTCTTCGATTCAGATTGAAACAACTAAAAGTCATTTACCATGCACAATGATCATCTGCGAAACCAAAATGCACCTTTTTTATATCATTTTGCGCCTGCATCAAGAGCTTCCGCGTTCAAAGCATGACAACTTTTTTCAAGTTTGAAAGCTACTCTTGCACAGTTTTGTACTTTTATGTAAGAAACCTTTCTCAAACATATAATCTATCAGAAACAGAAAGAACAGAAAAAGCAATGCAACAGGATGGAACAATTCCACTCAAATGCCCCTAGACTAATTTTATATTGAAGGGAAAAGGTCACAATTAATTTATGCTAACCTCTTTTGTAGAGAGTATTTTCTGCGGCTTTACAGAGTTCTGGATTTTTCTTCAAGGTTATTGAGTGCCCTGGAAACAGCCCAAATAGATGTGAAATATGTCGATGCTTCACCTCAGGATCCTTGAAATTGAGTGCCTGCACCACCACAGAGAGGATTTCACTTGTCAGATTCAGCAATTAAAATGCAGGAAATGACTTCATTATGTGGATTAGAAGCTATAATATAGAAAACTACTCGCTTACCCATTCCATAATAGAACCATCTGGAGCAATTTTTGGTGGATAAAGCCTTGGTTGAGCCTTGAGCACTTTCTGAACAAGAGCATCCTCACTTCTGCCTAAAACCTGTTTCAACAGTTTTTTAACATACATAGTTTGTAGACAATTTAGAAAATACAATTGTGATTATTACAGCCGTTGAGAATAAAAGCTTTACCTCAGAAGCAGAAACAATTGCAGAAAATACTTCGTTGATGATAGCCATATCCATGGTTGACGAGTAGCTCACAGAAGCAGAATTACCATCTGGGGCAATAAACATGTGTTCTGGAGATGTTGACGGGTTGGTTTCCAGATATCCATCATTCCCTTCAATCAACCAGTCCACCAAAAATGATGCACATCCTTCCAACAGAGGGTATGCCGTATTTATAAGAAAATCCTATCATTTAGAAATTATCAGCATAACAGACCCCACAAAGTAAATTATGCTATTAACAAAAAATTATAAAGAGAAGCTGGAACGAAATAAGAAACAAAATTTCTGAAGTTTCATTAGATGTTCATCAAGAATATGGTAAATAACAACAAAGGGGAAGGCATAATCTGATGTAAGTTGCAGCAGAACCACTTAAGAACACAGAAACCATCCAATCTTAGTAATATCTTGTCCAAAAAAATGAGGCGGCCTGCCCCCTCAGTCATCAGATGAAAATGCATGGTACGGTCCCCATTGATGAATCACTTGAAAGTGAAAGAAAGGAAGAAGAATTTCAAGTTCTCTTTGAAAATGCCTTTAAGGGTTGGATGTACTAGCAGTCCTTCAAAATTTCATAACAGCAGCTATTAAGGAGAGCTACAGCTATTTAGTTCACGGAGAAGAAAATGAGCATGCCAATGATCAAAGACAGAGGTAACAGACAATTTATGGAAAAATATATCTCTTACTTTGTCCAGTGTATAAGTGTAGTGCTCCCATAAGTGTGTACAAACCCAGGCCCCAGCCATTGGCCATATTGCCCACTTAGGATTTCCCATATCTGCGGATGCTTTCGCCCATATGTCAGACCTGTGATGCGCAACCCAACCACTTGTAATGTAGTTTACCTGCAAATTACGAGACACAAGTAAGAAAGATTTGGGATGAAGAATGAATAAAACAAAAACCACAAGGGATCAAGGGTATAGATTGGGATGTTGCTGGTTTTAGGCCTAGGGATGCTACACTGACATGAATATGCAGTACCGCACCTTCCTAGTAGAATGATGACGAGTGTAAGCAGGTAGAGCTGATTTGAGGACAAGACTCTCTAGGTAGCCTAGCTATTTTGACATGGAAACCCCAGATGAAAAAGTGAAAATACGAGACACCCCTCATCTTAGTATTACTGCTTTCAGTTGTGACTGCAAATCTGAGATTTCTTAATTATTGGCTAGAGTTTGAGGAGAACCACTGCCATTGAAATCTAATCAAACAGTCCAGTGAGTGGGATAAATTATAAATAAACGGGTCAAATAAATAACAAAATGCTTTTAATATGAGATAGAATGGAAAGGGATCTTACTTGTGCAACTTTACTTCCATTGATTGATAGAGATTTGATGAAATCAAACAAGGGCTCCTGGCACTCTCTGAGGTTGCAAGGCAGGGAAGGCCAATAGTTCATTTCAAGATTGATGTTCAAGGTTGGAGCAGAACTGAAGAAAGAGATACAAGGGTAAGTAGCAGTCCAAATGAAATGTTGATGCTCAAAGAAGTGGAAGTCATCATTTAACTTTAACTTATGATGGATATTATTAATAACCAATAGTTCAGATACTGTCATGTACTTTTGAGCAATAAAGAAACGTAGAAGTCAAATTCCTGATACTCTAAATCTTCTGTTTTCGATCTCCCATATGTTCCCCTCGAAAACTAACTTCTACACATATATAGATAGAAATAAAGAGGGAGATAAAATATTAAGAAGACTGGAGAGTGGAATATACTCCCATGCTGGATAAAAATCCTTGTTCCATATTCCTTGAAGATTAGCCACCTGAGTTCCGGGGCGTGAACAAGAAATAAGCAAATATCGACCAAACTGGAATAGAAGCTCCACCAAGGAAGGATCTTCATCAGATTCAAAGGACTTTATTCTCTCTACTGTTGGAACCACAACATCTTTGTTCCCTTCGAAATCTTCAATCACTGAAGGCATAAGATTCTTGATCTCTGATACTCCATCTCCAATAGCAGAGCTCTTCTCCAGCTGCAATGAAACACGGTGAAAAAGATTCTGAAAGTCATCTAAATGACGTGAATAAAGCTGAGAATATGACAGCTTTTTTATTGAGTTCATTGCTTGAAGAGAGTCAGAAGTAGGATTTTTCTTTGAATCTGAAGGATCCACGAATGGCCCTTCAAATGAAGATGAAGCCACCAGCAGCAACACAGCCCAATCTGCTCCAACAACCTTCAACTTGTTGTCATCCAGAAGACGTACCAAACGTGCGCCATTACTAATCTGTAAATCAAGAACAGCAGTGAACTTCATTCCCTTTGGATCATCATTTGCCTTCACTTCTGTTGTCATCCTTTTTCCAGGGCAAATTCCTTCCATTACAAGTTGATTTTCGTCTGTTAGGTAACATTGATGCTCTAATATGCTGTCTAAAGATACAGCAAAGGATACAGACTGTGCTTTGCTTCCAGAAATCTTGGTCACAATCACTTGATCTGGATTAGATACAAAGTGTTCCCTTGTGAATTCTACATCATCCACGGTATACTTTACTCTTCCTGTTGCAGTATCTAAGTCTAGCTCTCTATAATATGTTCCTTCGGCATTTGTGGAACCATTAAATTCTAGCTTGATATCACCAAGTAGTTTGTAAACCTAAATCATCAAACGAAATTCATCAGAATATGCTCACCCTCTTCCATTGAATTAATCATTAAATGTTAAAATTGAATGTAACACAAAAATGGTGATATTAAATCCCATTAAGTTCTAAAATACTTCAGAACAGAAATTCATTACTAACACACAAGAACACAAAAATTAAGATGGTATATCAAAAAATTGATCTTAATCATCTGTTTTCATTTAGAAAAGAGAAGGGCTTGAACAAGAAAACATCAACGCTAGAAAAGAGAGAGGAAAGAAAGAAAAGGAGGGTGTGTTACTTAACATACATTGGTATATTTTCCAAACATCCTTGCTGCTGCTTTAGTTGCTTCTGAAAATTTACCACTGTCAACAAGATTTCTAACCTCTGATAATGCTTGTGGTATAGCAGGGTCAGTAAAATCAGTTGGAGTCCCTGTCCATAATGTGTCCTCTACAAAAAAACAATTCAACAATATCATTATCACCGTCTATATTCTAATGCATTGCAATAAATCAAACAGCAAAAGTTAACTGACATTAAAATTGGGAAAACAAGTTACCATTCAGTTGGATAAGTTCTGATGAAACACCACCCCACACCATGGCACCAAGACGGCCATTACCGATCGGAATTCCATCCGTCCAGTACTTGGCCGGCCCGCTAAAAGTGACTTTTAACGGTCTGGAATCCTCCAACTCAGTTGAAGTTGGGTTCCACAAGTCTTTCTCGGTTGGTCGTGTTACAAAAACCCACTCTCCACTTTCCATTGTCAGTACAAGTGGGTGAAGAAAGGAAGAAAATGTGAATTAGAAGAAAAAAGGAAAACAAGATGGGAAGCGTAGAGTTTGTTTTGTGATTGTAAATGATATTTTCTTAAAATAGCTTGGCGCAGGAAAAGTGACAATTTTGTTTTTGTCTTGTTTTGTGGCTTGTCATACTTCCCTGACGTGCTCTGTGTCCCTTGTTTTTAACTTTTTGTGTTTCTTTCAAGGCAAGAGAAGGAACTGGCAGCAACTGAGGAGCCAGGAGTGTTGCTCACTCGTCACGATATTACTGTTGATATTGAGAAACTTGAGGCTAATTGATCCAAGTCTCCCTAAACTATTATAGCCAACGAGAACTGAACTCCTAACTCCTCTATCCTCACCCTTTTTGGGAAAGGTTGGAGGAGGAGGAGGAGGAGGGACCAAAATAAGGAAACTAGAAGATAATTACGGATTTAATTGTTGTTTCTATCTCAAACAAACCCAGAGCAACTACTGCCATATACTTGTTGATAGATAGTTGAAGGGCTTACTAGGCATCTCCTCACCATGCATGCCCATGTATTCAGAACTAAACTAACCTCATGCTCGGTTTTAAGTTTCACTAGCAAGTGATGTTTTAGACAGATCTTCCACATTTAGATTAATGCATTCCTCGAATACTTATCACTTACATGCCTTATTTTGGTTTTGGATCCAAGCCTAAATTGATACTTCCATTCACAAAATGATTTTATTGACTGTTGACCCAAAATAGGGTTTTAAAGTGCCATGCCTTTCCTACATTTTCCACGGGGCTTGTTTTGACAGGTAGTTGGTCACAGTAAGATCGCATTTGGTTGTGTGCAAGGCCGAACCTGACCCGAGTAACCTATGTTTTGTCCTGATCGAGCACCCATTACCGACACTGGTTGCCCGTGACCTGTTGTTTTTCATATTCGTTCACTTTTAGAGACCTCATCTCAATTATCAACCAGGGAGTTACTAATAAAGTGGGAGAAGTTGCAGCATTTCATTTTTATGTTCTTTTGACGAATCCTTTTAGTGAAAAATCACCAGGTAATATAAGCTGTTCTTCATCAACTTCTACTTGTTAATGCAGAGAAGATCAGATACCACTTCAATGAGCCTAAGAAAAATGATTTGCTTTTATGGAAAAAAGCTCATATGCTTTGCAATTTCTAGATGATGTCAACATCATCCAAAAGCAGTCAGATTTTATCTAGTTGATTCCTTCTTTACTGACTCATCATAATAATTTACAGTCACCAGATTTTATCTACTGCTCACAATTAGAGTTTTGACCATGAAATCTTGGTGAGAATTTCATCTCCTTTCCCGAAGAATGCCCAATTCATACAGGAGTAAAATCAGTATTGATGGTAATGAATAGAAATAAACCTCAAAAGACTATTTTTATCACCTTACAGGCTTACAGTACTGTACCAGAAACTCACAAAATCAGATCGTGCATCCGTAAAAGTCAGTCACCTACAATGAGACTGTTGGCTTTAAAGCTTTAAAGAATACATCCATCTGAAATGATAAATTTAAATATTTTTGAGATTTTCAAGAATTTCACAAGATAAATCTAGAGTTTGAATAATTATTTCAAGATTAAATTATCATAAATCACTAGTCATTTAAATATCTTTGATGAAATTTCACATAAACCATCAATAAAAAATCTTCACAATATTTGCTCTTTTCTTTTGTATTTATGTGTTTCTGTATTATACTATTATACTATCATGTGTAGAAAATAAAATGCATAATATTCTATTCATAGGAAAACCTACAAACCCTATAAATAACAAAATATTAATTTGTCTCTTAAATAATATCACATGTATTATTTTATGGTAATTTTAGAAGTTTATTCAATCAAGTCCCTACTTGATTTTTTCTAGATCTAAAATTGTAATCACCTATATTAATTACATTATAATTCTTAATTTTTAAAATTTATTTACAATCAAGTCACACTTAATTAACCATCCTATTTTTTAATTTCTGACAAGTTGTTTTTATATGTGTAACCTATTAGGTTCCCAAATAAGTTAATCTAAATATAAATCATAATCCTAAATAAAATAGCATTAAATAAATTATACAATTTAATTTATTATCAATTCAATAATTGATTGATTTATATTTGAAGATCAAATATATGGTTCAACAACTTGTTAAGATCCCTCACATTAGAAAAGTCATAAGTGGTTTGACTTAATATTTCAAATAACTAGTTTCTCAGTGTAATTATTATCCCTTCATCAAGAATGTTTCAATTTAGATATTATAGCATGGAGTATGTCTGCTTTGTTAAATTATTTTTGTTCTCAACACTATAATCATTAATTCTTTGAATAAGATTTGAAACTCTTTCCAAATCTCATTTTATCTTGACTAAGGATTACACAATCATTACTATTTAAGAACATATAAAATATTTTTTTAATTCATCCTCTCTTGATTATTCAAATATTTTCATATAGTTTATGTTATATCTAATCTCTACTCATTTGTTATCTTTGATTAGAACAATGTGTGGCTAGGATCAGATCATAACACTCTATATATAAGATAATTTAGTGATATCAAGTTTAAGGATTACTTACATAACTATTATGTTAGCCTTTCTATAAATATATGATTGCTTTATATGAAATTTTATTGTAGGTCAGTTCAGTGTACATGTCATTTAACAAGCACCTACATATTAGTTCCAGATATCCTTTATATCTCAAGGTATGAAAGCATCTTCTTCCTTTCATAAAAAAATAAACATAATATACATCGATCTTAACAACTCTAATTAATATTTAGTTTTAATAAAATATTGTCTATAAACTTTTAAGAACAATATATTGATGCAATATAAATCTCATAATTATAATAATTTTATAATTTTTTATCCAAATATTTTTATTTCTCAAATTTTATCTATACTTTAAAATCATTAATCAAATATAAATAGATATTAAAGAAAAAAAACTTTATTAATAATAAATACGTTTTATATGAATAAAGGTGAGTGTAACAAGAATAATAACATGAGGCAGTGGCATCTCATGATCAGCTTTTGCCAAAAGCTTCATCATTCTCATATAAAGATGAACACAGGATGTGCTTCAGTTCATTACTGAGTGCGAAGTCCTGAGGAATGGGTGCAATCAGGGTTTTAGCTGATGTTGTGGTGAGTGCAACACGATTTGAATTGAGAGTCGGTGGTACCCATGATCAGCACGATGCATAGTCTTACAAAATCTTCACCATTCTCGTAAAGCAGAAATGATTCATTACTCACTGGAACTGCTTCAATTTCATTACTGGGTGTGAGGTCCTCGGGAACTTGTGCAAGTGGGGATGTAGCTGATGCAGCAAGTTAAACATGCTTGGTATCGAGGGGCGGCGGCGTCACATGATCGGAGCGATGTATACCAGCAGTTCTGCCATCCTTGATGTCCAGGTTCGCTAATTCATAGGAAAAGATACAGAGTAATTAATCAGGGAACACAAGATGATATCTAAGTGATTTCTAGTTCTCAGATTAATTTCTGACCATAAATAGAATATTTCCATTTCATTGCTTAGATTAGATAGGTAGGAAGATGAATTGAATGAATTTCAAGAATATGAAACTGTATGCTGATCCAAATATATCAGATTCATTCAATTGCACCTACTGCTATTGTTATGTTTAATGAAGTGTGATTGTCTCATATATCAAACAAATTCCTCAGAGAGAGCCGACCAGAAGTCATTATACTCTTGAAAGGATCCTGAAGTTACTAACTATCCCCAGTTCAAATCAATGACTTCTCTTTCCCTTCTCCACATCACTCCTTTCAAAGCACCATTCATATAATATGGAAGTTTTAGTTTCTTGCACAATCTTAAGTTGTAAGTGCCCGTTCAAGGAAACAAAGAAAAGGGTACCACTATAAAAAGGAAGGAATCATACTCATTTACATATCAAAGAAAAAAGGACATTAGAGGAAAGATTTGAGATTATACAGCAGCTAATTAATTAAAGTTGAATTCAAGATCAAGATTCAAGATTCTCACACATGAATCTGAAACAAGTAGTAGAAGAAACCGATCAATACTTGAATTCATGCCATTATCAACAACCAAAAGTTTCAAGAACTGCATCGAAAACCAACTCATTAACATTTTATCTGCATTATGCATACCATCACCATTTGCATACTAGATTACAAAAAATCCGTAGCATGGTTCAAAAACACAGTATACATACAAAGCAAGAAGCCTCAAACTAAGCAGAACGAACAAATATTTGTGATGTTTTGAAATAAACAGAGAAATGCAACAATGCCCTTGAAGGCTTAGAAATAGATATAAATGAGAGTAGGGTATTTTAGTAATTGAATATATAGCTTGATAAATATAAATAGGAAGACAAAAAAATAAAAAAAAAACCTGAAATTGAGAGAGAGAATCAGCAGTGGAAGCAGAAGAAGAGAATAGAGAGAAAGATAGGGGAAAAGGATTGGAGAAGCTAAATGTTTAAGGTAAGACTTGTTTTTTAATGTGTAATTTAAGTAATTAGCTTTGATTTTTGGTTTGTTAAGGTTTAGGGTCTTGAAGTTTATTTTTTTGGGATAGATTGATGAATTGATTATATATGATGAATTGGTTGATTGTAGCGTGATGGGATGAATTGTTATAGGTTGATTATATTGGGTTTTAAGGTTTTTAGGTTAAGGATTATGATCTACCATTTTAGAAAACTAATCTGGAATTCCCGACCAACCGATCGGCCGATTGAAGTTGAACCAATAGACAGGTTGGCCTACTAGATTTTAGTCCACTGGTTGGGATGAATCGGTAAACTGATTGGGTGTTGGATTTCTGTCGACTAGTTGACCTAACAATGATGGAAGAAAGATTTTTTTAAGTTCGATCAGTTCAGGTTATGTTTGAGATCAATTGGATGGATCGATTCTGATTTATAATTACGTTTTGATTCCTAAATGTATAAGGTTATGAGTTAGATCTTAAGTTAAGTGTATTAAATATATTGTATATTATTTTCAAGTTGTTTTTTAATATGTCTTCTTTTATATTTAGACAATCTTGATATTCTACCTGCGAAACATCGATAGGATTTCCTTTGATATTTGCTTTTGTGTTCTTTCTGTTTTTGAGTTAAATAAGTGGATAATTTTTCATATGCTAGAGGATTAGTATAAATACTTGAATTGTTAATATGAAATTGATCATGCTTCTTGATAATTCTTATATTGTTATTTATTTCTTGTTTATAATTAAACATGATCACTTATTGAAATTGAATATTTGATATGAGTTATTATACACTTTTAAATTGATAGTTTTTCATTTGATTGATGTCATGAGTTAAGTTTTGAGATATGATTCTGTGTGTTTGGTTATGATATGACCCTTAAAATATCGGTCAGAATACTCATGCTAGCATGGTAGTGTTATCTTTGTGCACATCGTATTTGAATCCTAGTTGGTTGGGGGAGTTACCAACCTATGCGGACTGATCATCCACAATTTGGAGCCACTTGTTTATTGCATTTTGATTTTCTAACGAAACTTACCTTATGTTATTCTTTGTTATGGCCTGTTTATGAAACTTTCTTGTAAAATTTTAAAGTCAAATTTGTATACATTTCTCTTTGTTTTATTACCTTGTATGTGTATATTGAATCTTATTTACTCACTGAATTGTTGAACTCACCCTCTTGTTATTCATCCTTTTCAAGCTTATAATTTGTTAGCAGATTGCTTTTATTGAATTGTTAGAACCTGATCTTTTGATTGTAATTATATTTTTTTTATGTCTAGATAGTGCTCTATAAATTACTAAAAATTATATTAAAACGATCAATTTATATTACATGATAGTTTTGTTATCGATGTTGTGGAGAACTCTATTTTGTTTATATAGGTGAAAAAGTTTATATGTCTGTGTTCGGATAGGTAATAAAATTTAGAGAGGGAATTGCTTATATGCTGGTTATGGATCGGGTCATGACAATATTAAAGAATAGAAAGCAATAAAAGAGACAGGGTAAGAACTAAGCACCTGGAAAAGAGAACCACCAGAGTGTGGAGGCACAGCAACACAACCACGGGAATAGCATGAACCCATTTTTCACTCATCATATTAAGAATGCTAAGACGGAAAAACTAGCCAGATCTTTTATCCACCCTTCTTGGTGCATATTTTATTTTCTTGAATGCCTGTTCTTTATTGATTATGTAATCCTGATCTTGAACAGGTGCTCGAAACGAGCTGTTTATTGGCCTCTACTGCATTTTTTTCTCAGAAAGAAAGATAAAAGATAATAGAACAAATTTGGCTTTTGGTGTAGAGGGTATAGGAGATTAGAGAAGAAGAAGAGGTGGTGAAATTACCCTTCTTGGTGCTCTCCTATTTTCTTTCTTTATTTCTTTCTGCTAGTTATAAGAGGACGTGGGATTTGGCTTTGGTTAGCTACAGGATTTATAACGACTTCTTGTTTTTAGAGGGGGGAAACTTTGCACGCAATTAAGACGATGAATGAAAGCTAATTTAGTCTTTCAATATATCTGGCCAAAAACTGTCATTAAGTATAATAAACAAGAGTAACAATGACAAGGACAGAAGATTTCTTAAACTAAAATCATGGTAGCATGGAAAGAATCTGTAGTTCCTTGGCAGATTTATTCACGAAAGTTCAATGTTTTTTCTTTCAAAGAATTGCTTAAATCTCAACATTCAACAGGAAGCTGCTGATGGGAGAGGTTGTTTCTTAATGCATTTCAACGTTCTATTGAATGTGTAAACTCTACCAGGCGATAAATTTGCTTTCACTGTCGTTCCTCTATAATGTAATCGTTTAAGAGAATTCTGTTCGTTCGACCAAAGCCCAACTTCACGAAGATCCCCTTCTTTCCAGCATATATTTACTGTCAGTTTGCCACGTGCTTTCAGTCCTTTAACGCAGCCATTAACCCACTTATCCCGAGGAAGGGCAGGGAGCAGGTACAGGTCTTCCGCAGTGCTCTGGACTAGCATTTCTGCAATCGCTGCTGGAAAACTGAAATGAAAATAAATATTGAAAAACTATGAGATCTTTCAGTAACTTGCATAATTGTTAAAAGGAAATGTTTGTCAAGAATCCATGTTTTGCTGAAGTCTACATATAGAACTGATGATTGCTTGCACTTTCATTCACAGAAAATTAAAAAAAAAAATTTGCTAACCCAAAGTTGGCGTCAATCTGGAAAGGTGGGTGTGCAGTGAACAAGTTACTATATAATCCTCCTTCATAATTGCCTTCATTTTCCGGGTCCACCAGGACAAACAAATGCTTGACCATCCTATACGCATGCTCACTTCTGTGGAGGCGTGCCCACAGTGCAGCTTTCCACATGGTTGACCATCCTGGACCATCCTCTCCTGTTTGTAAAGCAAACGCTTCAGACTTAACTAGAGCAAACGGGAAATGACCCTATAATTACTTCAGTGCAGTTACCATCAGAATCAATAGCCAAACAGCACAGCTGCATGCAAGTTCTCAATTTGAGATTGAGTAAACAAAGTAGCTCTAAAATCTTCAGCACCACAATGGCGTGAAGGTGTTTCTACAAAATCAAATTTTAGAAGGGCAATCAGAAGATAACGTTTGTCATCTTCTGTTTCACGGTTTAGTTACCTTCTTTTCTGAAAACTTCTTTAAACTAAACTGCGCATTTCATGACCAATTACCTATCCAGTATGTAGGCATTAGATATATACCTCTTTTGTAAAGGGTATTGCCTGCAGCTTTACATAGATCTGGAGTTTTCTCTACAGTTATTGTATGCCCTGGAAAAAGGCCAAAGAGGTGTGATACATGTCGATGGTGAACCTCTGGGTCCTGAAAATCCTGTGCCTGTCAATAGCATAGAGAAAACTTCTTAACCATGAAATATGATACAATTTCTGATCAGAGAAAAAAATTATTATTTGTACTGGATCTTTTAACTTCTCAGGAAAAATTGAGAAACTCGAGTCAAGAAACATACCCACTCCATAATGGAACCGTCTCTAGCAATTTTTGTTGGTAAAAGCCTAGGAAGAGCTTCAAGAACTTTTTGAATCAGTTCATCCTCATTTCTTCCCAGAATCTGTTTGTAATAAACTTACGAGCATACACAGATAAGGAGTCAACAAAAGTAAAAGACTGAACTACCGTTACTGGGAAAAAGAGTATCACCTTAGCTGCAGAAACAATTGCAGAAAATACTTCTTTTATGATTGACATGTCCATAGTTGATGAGTAGCTGACACTTGCAGGTTTACCATCTGGAGCAATAAACATATGTTCTGGAGAAGTTGACGGGTTGGTTTCCAGATATCCTCCAGGCCCTTCAATCAACCAATCCAACAGAAATGATGTACATCCTTCCAATAAAGGGTATGCCTTATCTCTTAGAAAATCCTAATTATGCAGCACTATGTTAACAATCATCAATTTACAAATAACATTTGTAATACCTATTTTATGCAGCACTATGTTAACAATCATCAATTTACAAATAACATTTGTAATACCTATTTTAAGTTGCAAGCAAAACACATATAAAGCTCTTTGGTACAGGATGAATAATGATGTCTCCTAGAGCAGTTAAAAGTTAAAACAATTATCATGGATGTTCTGTCATCACAGGTGCTTATGGATGTCATAAATGGTATTAGCCCATGGCAACTTACTTCAAAACTCTAGACTCTCCGAGTTTTTCTTATAACCCTTTCCTTAGAGCATCAAATCTAAAGTCAACCAACTTTAACAATGGTAGTAACTACAATTTAGAGATTCTCCTACCCCCTTCAGAGAAATTATTTTCAGACAAAAATATCTTCACTCAACTTATTTATCAGTTTCTTTAAAGGGACAGCAGTTGTTTCACTAATCAGTTAATATTAAGTGCAAGCCTCTTTGTCTAACAAACAATGAAGCAATAACGCCACTCAAACCCTTTCCTGAAATGTCATAGTGGATTGGATCCTAGGTATGACTTCCCTGGACCTATAAAGTATAAATGCTTGTCTTTCTGTACCAGTGCATGAAGTTGAAACAATGGCAAGGGCAAAAATACCAGCATGAGTTGAGTGCTTCACCAGCAAAGACCACTAACTTGTTAGAGGGGACTGTTTTATGGCTTCAGATTTTACTTCTCCATTCCCTTGGCCTCTCGTTTTTCTTTTCCTTTTCTTTTCCTAATCGTAACTACTACCACAGCAAAGAGATCAATGGAACACTTACTAAAAAATGACCATGGATCTCTGAAGAGTCATTAGGATCACTAAAACCGAGTAAGGTGTTCCCTGATACTTATTTTTCAATACTGCGATTTTGTGTGCCTTGTTAGCAGATGCCACACTTGTGTTGATATCAGCTAGAAGTACCAAGTTGCTGAGATTTGGAATCTTACTTTGTCCATCGTGTAAGTATAATGCTCCCACAAGTGTGTACAAAGCCAGGCGCCACCCATTGGCCACAAAGCCCATAAAGCTTGACCTGCATCTGGTGATGTTTTCGCCCACAGGTCAGAAACTTGATGTGCAACCCAACCTTTTGCTTCGTAGTTCACCTGTAATATTCAGTACCAAATAAGAAAAGTTACGCATTCCCAGATACAAAGGGGAGCTGATGGACATTTTGAAGAAAATTTAAGGCCTGGGCAAATCTTTTTAGTATTTTATCCACAGGCTCACTACTAAAGAAAGTCCCCTTCCAAAGAAAATTCATGAAGCCTTTACATAATATACGGACTAAAAGAAATGCAAGGACCAGCAGAGGAGGTTGGAAAGGAGACTTACTTTCGCAGTCTTGCTCCCGCTGATTGACAGAGAGGAGATGTACTCAAACAAGGGTTCTTGACACTCTTTTAGATTACAAGAAAGAGAAGGCCAGTAGTTCATTTGTAGGTTTATATTCAAGTGTTGAGCACCACTGAAAAACAAGAGAGAACCATCAAGAGAGAAGCTTTTGATGCAAAAAGCTGCAGGAAATCGGATGCATCATAATAATGGTAATTACTTATCCTGAGAGAAAGTTGTTTAAGCTGTTAAACTAACATGTAGGAATGCAATTGAAGCCCAGGCTTTTTCACCAAAAAAGAAAAGAAAAGAAAACTGTCAGGGGTGCAGTAAGAAAGACAGAACAAAAGAAAGCTATCTTGTTTATTTTCTTTCACCCTCTTTTTTGGGGGGATGGACAATACATTTTCTGAAATATAAATGTAGTGTAGAAAATGTAAATCAAGCAATAAAAAATTATAGTGATTGTGTAACCAAAAAATATATAGAGGGAGTAATGCTGAACGTACTCCCATGGTGGTGTAAGATCCTTGTTCCATATACCCTGCAGATTTGCCACTTGGGTTCCAGGCCTTGAACAAGAAATAAGCAAATATCGACCATATTGGAATAGAAGCTCCACCAAGGATGGATCTTCATCAGTTTGAAAGGCTTTCACCCTCTCTGCAGTCGAAACTGTATCATCTTCACTTCCCTTCAAAGATATATCACTCTTAAAGGGCATATGTTCCTTTCTAGTCAAAGATGCATTTCCTGAAACATTCTTGGAGCTTTTTGAAAGCTGGAGTGAAACACGATGAAAAAGACTCTGATAATCATCCAAATGATGTGAATATAGATCAACGTACGACAAATTGCCTATTGACTTTAATACACCCAGGGAGTCTGAAGTAGGGTTCTTCTTGGAATCGATAGGCTTAGTAAATGGCCCGTCAAATGAGGACGAGGACACTAAAAGTAAAACAGCCCAGTCTGAACCTTCAACCCTCAATTTCGAATCTTCTGAAACACGAACCAGTCCTCTGGCCTCACTAACTTGTAAATCGAGAATTGCAGTAAACTGAATTCCCTGTGGACTGTCATTTTCATTCAGCTTTTGTGCATACCTGTTACCAGGACAACTTCCTTCTATTATAATCTGATTCTCACCTTTTACATATGAATGATGACTCATCTTACTATCCAGAGACACTGTAAATGATACAGACCCTGGTTTGCTCCCAGAAATCTCTGTCACAATCACTTGATTAGGATTAGAAGCGAAGTGTTCCCTCGTATATTCGATATCAGCCACAGAATATTTTACTCTTGCTGTTGCTGTGTCCAAATCCAGCTCCCTCTTATATGTTTTCTCATCATATTTGAGATGTGAATCATCAAATTCCAGCTTGATATCGCCAAGTAGTTGATAAACCTTTAACAACAGAAAATAATTATTAGGAGAAAATTTTTGCAGTAGGCCTGGCCAGAGAAAATATTACTGGTTTGGGGTAAAGGAAGTCCTGGCCCAAGCATTTATGCACTAGGCACCAACCCAGAGCCAGGAAGTCCCAATCTATCATCCTCCACTATTGGCTATGTCAGTGCTCAATCGTCTAGCTTATATTCTGTATTACTCTATGATAAGATTAGAATAAAAAAACCAGAGTCGCCTGCTCAGAATATGCACCAGTCCACTGAGGTGTTCCTATTACACATGTTTCAGAAAGATAACTAAACAAGCTTTCACCACTACACTCAACTTCAAAGTACTACATGATTAATATTGATCAATTTTCAGAATTTATACCATATAACATATTCATAACTGACGTATTTCCAATTAACCAAATAACATATTCATAACTGACGTACTGTTTGCATCTTTTATCAACATTTAAAGCAACTGGGATTTCAAATCAATTGCTTCGAATGGCGAGTGCTCATCAGTCTAATAATAAGCTTAACAAATCTATAAATTGCCAGAAGCTTACTTGTTGGGGAATAAAAAGGAGCGAAATAAATGACACCTGAGAATGATACATACATCAGATTGATTTCCTGAAAGTTTTTCTGCTGCAGTTGTAGCTTCAGCATACTGGCCATTATCAACAAGTTTTCTGACCTCTAACAGGGCTGCTGGAGCATTAGGGTTAGTATAGTCTCCTGGGATTCCAGTCCAGTGTGTATCCTCTACAAGAGAGTCCAGATAGTAATACTGTGAGCTTTCCTCAAAGAGAAAGCGAGGATGAGAGGCAAGTTTATCATATATCAGACAAAGCAGACGAGCAGCTCTGTTTCACTGATCTATAGTGAAAGTTGAGAACTGAGACCACAATACTTCACTCACTCTATTTGGTAACAAATAAAGGAAAATCAAACTCAATTGGCATAAAGCATAAAGTGAGATGTTCTTCATTAAAGAAAAAAAAACCCTTTTTCCCATGGTCGCAAACTGAATTATCGTAAAGCATATAAAACCAAAACACCTTATCTCCAATTTCCTAACAACCAATCAGCAACATGCATATAGTAGATCTCCACAGGAACTAATCAGAAAAGCAATATTGCACAAGCCTGGTAGAATCAAAACAGTTCAAATCATACAGAATGTAAATCTGATGTTCCAGATCAATGACCTAAAGAAAAGTATACAATCTTTTCCTAATAATCAAAGATTGAGCGCTAAAACCACAAATACCATAATCAAATACAAAAATTCATTGTTTACTGTAAAGTAAGAATTGTTTTTCCTGGAAGCGCTCATTAAGTAGAATTTCCATATCTTGAAACAAAAGCAACAGTCATTTTCCTTTAGTTACCATTAAGTTGGAGAGTTTCTAATGCAACACCACCCCAAATCATGGCACCAAGCCTGCCATTGCCAATCGGAATTGCGTCCGTCCAATGCTTAGCTGGCCCACTAAAGGTAACCTTCAATGGCTTAGAACTTTCTCCATTGTTATCCTCCATCAAACTCGGATTCCACCAATCCTTCTCTGTAGAACGCTGCACCAGAACCCACTCCTTATCTTCCATTTCACCAAAACAAGAGGGGTAAACACTGAAAGCTAAAAGGTTTGTGTGCACTCATATATTAGCAAGTGCGGGGGGTAAGCTATTGAATGCTTGTAGCTGCAATAGCGTTTCTCAGTGTGGACCCATTTTATTTATTTTTTTTGGCATTAACTTTTTGAAGGGATCGGTTTCATACACACAACGTGGAATCTAGATTTCGAATCACATCCGTGGCCATAGTTTCGGCAAGACAAGTTGCAGCAAAGTTCTTTTAATGGAAAGTGTTTTTGTGAAAGGCTATAATCAATTTTTTCTCTCACATAAACGTGGCGCTAGCTGGATACGGGGACAGAGGAATCACAAGAGAAACTAGATAGATTGTCTTTAGTTTGTTTTTCTTGTCCCGTTAAGTCGGTGCTGAATCAGGTAGCATTAAAGAGGAGGTCGGTGCCTGCGGCTGACTGCTGAGACAAATTGTAGATATTGTGTCACAACTCGAATTTCGGGTACTGGCGGCGGGCACTGCGGTCATCATTTACTGCTGGATCATGTTTTTCGGGTACTGGCAGCGGATATGAGTATGTTTAAATATATTGTTTTGATTATTTTTTAAAATAGGTTAAAATATATATTTATTTACTTTTAAAAAATTATTTTTAATATTAACGTATTAAAATAATTTAAAACTACTAAAAATATATTAATTTAAAGTAAAAAAATAATATAAAAAATTACATAAATTATAAAATACTTTTGAAACGTAAAAAGTTTACATACTTATTATAAAATAAATTATATAAATTTTTATTGTATTTCATGAACTTTTAAAATATTCTTTAAAATTAATAAAATCCCTATAAAACTTATTATAATATAAAAAATTCAAAGTCCAAATAAAAAAGTATACTAATAAAGCATATAAAATATTAAATAAAAAGAAATAAAAAGAAAAACTTTATAGAGACAATCAAGATATACCAACAAATAAAATATTAGTAAATCTCAACAAAATCAATATATTAATAAAAATTAAGAATTTGGATATATTATTAATAAAAAAGGAATGAGTTCAATCAATTCAACGAAAGAATAATATATATATATATATATATATATATATATATATATATATATATATATTACTTTATAATATATAAAACCTTAAGATTTCGATAAAAAAAAAGGTTTATAACCCTTGATTATTATGAGAGAATTAGTTGTCATAGACTAATGTTTTTCTCATTAGCCATATATACAGACTACTATGTGCAAGTAAATTAAATATTCTTTATTGATATGAAGTTTCTGACAAGTATCCTGATATCAAGACAAAATAAATATTTGTAAAATTGTCATAATAAATAAATATCATATTGAATAGAATTTGAAGCAAAGAAAAAAATTAAAATTTTTTAATTTTTTTTAAAAGTGTTCTTAAAACAAAAAGAGTCAGCGTTTGGGGTGTGGTTGTGGGTGTTTTTCAATGGGTTGAATGCATCAAAATAATTTTTTAATTTTTTAAAAATTATTTTTGATACCGCATCAAAATGCTGAAAATACTAAAAAATATTAATTTAAAGTAAAAAAATAAAATTTAAATTTTTTTAAAAGAGCTTTTGAAACACAAAAACAAACAAGATAAATCTCAAATATACTTCTTATAAAATAAATTATATAAATTTTTATTGTATTTCATGAATTTTTAAAATATTCTTTAAAATCAATAAAATCCTTATAAAACTTATTATAATATAAAAAATTCAAACTCCAAATAAAAAAGTATACTAATAAAGCATATAAAATATTAAATCAAAAAGAAAAAAAAAGCTTTACAAAAGCAATCAAGATATATCAACAAATACAGTATTAGTAAATCTCAACAAAATCAATCTACTAATAAAAATTAAGAATCTGGATATAATATTAATAAAAAAAGATGAATTCAATGAATGAATAATATTTCATATATATTATAGATATAATAAAAGAATAAATCTAATATATATATTAACATATATGGTAATAGAATACTTGTCAGATAATATATAAAACCTTAAGATTTTAATAACAGAAGAGGTTTATAGCCTTGATTGCTATGGAAAGATCAGTCACTACAGACTAATGTTTTTCTCACTAGCCATGCATACAAACTACTATGTGCACGTAGATTAAATAATCTCTGATGATATGAAGTTTTTGACAAGTATCCTGATATCAAGACATAACATATATTTGTAAAATTATCATAGTAAATGAATATTATATTTAATAGAATTTAATTCAACAGAATACAAGTGTAAATTCAAAAATAAATGAATACTCAAAAAATAACCAGTTGTACTCATCATATAATCAGTTTATTTATATTTATATTACATGCATATTAAAGATTATTTTACTAATTCGAAAAACAAAGTCAAAAGACAAACATATGTAGAACTAGAGACTAATAAAGATCATTAATGCTCCGTTTGTTTGCTGGAAAGTAGTTTCTTTTTGGAAAGTGAATTCTGGGAAAGTGAATTATTTTCTAATGTTTGATAGTGTAATGGAAAATAAGTTGGAAAACACTTTCCAGTATTTGGTTATATCATGAAAAATAAGCTGGAAAATAACTTATTAATATTTTATTTTTCTCAAGTTTATTAAAATAATGAAGAACAAATCTTACAAATTAAAAAGTTGAATGAGAATGAAATTGAAAAAAAAAATTCATAAATTATCTCAGATAAAATAAATAATAATCAAAACAATAGAGATCAAATCTAAAAAATAAAAAAATAAAAGATGAAGAAATTAAAATAATAATAATTAACATTTCATAAATTATTTCAAAAAAAAATAAGGAACAATCGAAAGAATGAGGACCAAATTTGATAGATAAAAAATTTCAATAAAAAAAATGATAAGGGAAAAACACATAACAATTATAAAAATAAGGACCAAAGTTAATATAAAAATTAAATTTTAAGAGATGAAATTGAAAAATAAATATTCAAAACAAAATATATATAGGAATCAAAAGTTTGAGGACCAAATTTGATATAATCAACAAATAATATGACATTTCTAATTTTTTCACAACTTTCGGAAAGTGTTTTCCGCCCAAATTTTTCAGGAAAACACTTTCCTGGAAACCAAGCCAAATTTTTCTTTAACTGAAAAGTGTTTTCCGTTAACCAACTTTCCTAATATCAAACAAATACATGAAAGTTTGGAAAGTGGTTTTCTGGAAAGTGAATTCCGGGAAACAAACATAACCTAAAAAAATATTAAAAGAACCTATAATAAATACAAAAATTACTAAAAAAATATTCATAACAAATAACATAAAAGATTACAATTCTAAAATTATTATGTAAGTTTAAAACCAATACAAAGCCACTCAATCGATCCCAAATATTTTTTAAACTAATGGAACCAAAAAGAATCAATCAAACCCTTTTCCAATGCATTATTTTCAGCATATTAATTACATATTGTTAGCTGAATCAGTTAGTTGGGGTTCGTAGTTATTGTGTCAGATATTGTTAGCTGACATAGTTTTTTCAAGCATATAAAAAGAAAATAAACACAGAGAAAGTAGAATTTTCGTTGAAAAGTGTTTCATAACTGGCATTCTAATTCACTACTGAATATTTTCTCTCCTGTTCAAAAATCAATAGGAAAAACAATAAAAAAATAAATTAAAAATTTAAAAATTTTAAAGAAAAACAACGCTACAACAACATCTTCTTCCAAGCCTAATTCTAATTTTAAGGTTTTTGTTAGAGCTAACTAATCCTAGTCCTCTTAAAGAATTGAGCTTGTAGAATCTCGGATCAAATTTCAATAATTTGAAAGTTGTGTTTTTTTTATTAAGCTGATCTTTGTTCGTGATTAGCTACGTCCCAGTAATTTATAAATGAGAATGTAACATATCATAGCTGAATGATAATAATCAGAACTATTTGATTCTCCCGACCCGTCTACGTCACTGTTCTTCTTTACAGAAATTGCAGGTTCATTGCTGCCATTTAAATGGCTTGTTGTTCAAGGGAGACGTCTTCTTTACAGAAAGATCTGGGAATCAGTTGCCATGCCTTCGATCGGAGCAAGAGATCCCGTCAATTATGAAGTTTTACAACAAGTGTTTACTCATTTTTCATATGTTTTTTAACTAATTAATAATACTTCCATCTAAGTTTTCGCAAAACTACCTTTTCTTACGACATCAAGCAATGACAATAGCCGTTAGTTGTAAGAAGTTGTGGGATTTGACATCAGCTGAGATTTTGATGCGTGGGATGTGCTGCAGTATAACATTGAGCTTAAAACCCCTCAAGTGATTACAAGCCAACATGCAATGCATTGTAATACCTATTGATAAAATAAATTACGCAGAAGGATGATACATATAAACATCAGATGGATTATGTGACAACTTTTCTGCTGCAGTTGTAGCTTCAGCGTACTGGCCATTATAAACAATCTTTCTGACCTCGGACTGGGCTTCCGGAGCTTGAGGATTAGTATAGTTTCCCGGAATCCCAGTCCAGAGTGTATCCAATACAAAAAGATCCGGATAAAATGCGGTGACCTTTACTCATTTTGTGCGCAAACACAAGTGAGAGGGGAGAAAAGACGAAGAGCAAATTCATCATTTATCAAACAACGCAGAAGAACAGCAATGCTGTAATGATCTATAACTCCAGCTAAGACTATTATATTCCACTCTCTCAATATTGTCGCAGACACGAAAAAAAAAATCAAAGAATGCGCATCGATATTCTTTTTCAAGAAAAACAGGGAAACCAAGAACCTCCGATTCAAATGATCCCGCTTTCCACAGAGTTATCATAAAGAAACCAAAATGCCATAATCAAATAATCAACGACTAAGAGCATAAACATTCTTCCACTTTTATCCGTAACATTAAGTAGAATCGAATCTCTCATCTTTTCATGACAAAAGCATCTTTTACAGCACCCAAAAAGAACATTTTCAATATCCATTTAAGGCCAAACATTGAACAATATCAAAACAATCTAAACTGAACAGTCCAGCTTAACTCAACTTGCTACAAATATGCTTTTCTTCTTCTTTTTTCTTACAAAAAAAAATAGCACAACCAGGATCCTTTTTTTTGTAGTTAATTACTTACCATTAAGCTGAAGAGTTTCTAATGCAACATCACCCCAAATCATGGCACCAAGTCTTCAATTCCCAATCGGGATCGCATCCGTCCAATGCTTAGCCGGCCCACGAAATGTAATCTTCAATGGCCTGGAACTTTCTCCATTGTCCATAAAACTGGGACTCCAGCAATTCTTCTCAGTAGTCCGGCGCACAAGAACCAGGGGGTTATGTCCTTCTCATCCTCCATTATCATGGAATGTACATTTTATTTTCCACCGAGACTAGAAACCAAGTGATAACTATTACCTGTCCCGCGGGGTCAAATATTTTTTTTATAAAAAAAAACTATATATTGATTTTTTTAATATATTTTTATACATTAAAAAAATTATATAAATTGAAAAGCTAATATATACAAGTAATTAAATAAATTAAAAATTATATATGTTAATAAATAAAAAAATCATTAACAATAACTAAAAATAAAATTGAAAAAAACAAGAGATATATACAAATTAAAATATTTAATCTCGCAAGAAAATATATTCACCTGGTTGTGCTTACTGAATTTATTTATTAAAATTAATTTTTTATTCAATCAAACAATAATAGAAATAGGCACACATTAAATTTATTGAATAAAATAAAAGAAAAAAAATATTATGCAATACTGCATATATTAGAAATATTATCTGAAAATAAATATTTTTTATTTTAAAAAATAGAGTTTATCTATATAAAAGATTAAAAAAGATTATAGATAAATGAGAATAATATTTCCAAAAACTAAATACACACAACACTATTAAAAAAATCTCTATAAAAAAGGTTAAATAAGAAAAAACAAATCTTAGAAGTGGGATATTAATTGAACCATAAATTGAAGAATTATTTAAGAAAAAATAAATTCAGAGAAGATATCAATTAAAAAAAGAAAAATTAGAAGAAAAAAATAGCTCGAATGTTGTGGCTTCTTGCCAAATATGTGTTCTAGGTTATTGGCTCAACCAGATTCAATAATTATTTTTTTTAAAAAAATCTATTTAACCTTTAAAAAAGGCCAAAAATAGCCTAGATTCTCAAGCCCATGGCCCAACATGCCTGAGCTATTATAAGGAAAAGCCGAGGCATGTAGAGGGCCTTCAAGCCAAGGCTTGCGCTCCTAGGCTTGGTTATATTTTTTATTTTTTAAAGGGGAGGAAGACTCGTCGTCTGAAAAAAATACATAAGCAATGAGTTGTCTGCGAGCCCAGATTCCAGCCATTACTGTGATGACTAGAAAACCAGGGCAACCTTTTATGGTAAAAAAAGAAAGACTCAATTTTTAAGTCATTTCAACCCTAAAACATTTTGCCAACACCTTTATAACACCTAAAAATCATTCTATCAACTCCAAAAACTTAAAATCAAATTGGGTTAGTTTTGACTTTTTTAATTTAGATCCATTTTTTTATGCAACATCAAGGCTTCAAACAATCACCATGAAGCTTCTATCATCTTTAGGAACCCGAACACCAATAAAACCTATTTTGGTGGGAGAAAATGAAGTGAATAGTAACTTTTTCTCTTATCGTCAGAATCCAATAACACCTCTCTATTCTCTCTTTAATCAGGAACTAAAAATAACAATAATAAACTTATGTATTAAAAATAATTTTTAAAAATTTCAAGGTACCTAAAATGTATGAATTATATTATTTTTAATAATTGAGGACCTAAATGTATTTTGTATGAATTTTATGGTACGTCACTTATATTTGACGCTTTTTTATTTTTATTTTTTTAGTTTGATCTTTGACTAAAAAATCAGAATTAATTATCCTTCAATTAGGATCAAATATTATAAAATAAAATTTTAAAGATAAAAATAAATTATGATAAAATAAACAATAAATTCATAATGTTTTGTAAATGTGTGAATAGTGTCTAGTACAAAAACCATACGGTATAGATTTTTTTATAATTATAATAATGGTGTAGAGAGAGGGGTAAAAGCAGTGTTTTAAAACCCGGACCGGCCCTGCGGGTCGACCCGGGACCCGGCCGACCCGGGCCTGGGACCGGTCCGGGTGGAGGCAAAAACCCGCTCGGGAATTGACCCGGGGCCCGGTCCACCCGGTCAATTTTTTTTTATTGCCAGTCATTAAACGACGTCGTTTTTATCCTTCTAAAATGCCAAACGCTGAAGACAGTGTGAAGAAGAACGAAGCAAAATCAGTTACAATTGGCAAACCTAATTTACTCACTCTTTGAAACCCAGCTGCCCAGCTGAGGAGCAGAGGACGTCCCGGCCTATTGATCACTGAGGAGTTGAGGAGCAGAGGAGTAAAGGAGCAGAGGACGTCTTTGAATCTCCTTCTGAAACGCAGTGTTTTTTGTACTCTCATTCTACGGTGTACGCACACATCTCTCTGCCTCTTCTCTTCTCTTCCCGCCACTTCCTGCCTCTGCCTCTTCTCTTCCTTCGACCTCCGCGTCTCGGCCTATTGCACCAGCTGCCTCTTCCGGTTAGTATTTCAAGTTTTCAACTACTATTTCTTTCATTCTTTTTGTCTCATATCACTGTTAGACTTGGGACTTTTGAAGCATCAATAATTGTGTGGTTAAAGCTTGAATCTTGATCTGTTAGGTTTAGTTTTTGTCCACAGTTTTTAGCTTGAATGAGGTTGATAGTGAACACCCAAATAGGTTTAGTTTTCGTTGTTTTTTTGTCAAAAAGTTTAGAAGCAGTTTACTCTGGCTCTTTTGTGGGTAAGAAAGAGGAGCTTGGCATGCTAATTATGATCTGTTTCTTTTATATTGTTGACCCAGCATTTTGTTAAATTGTTGGGCTTTTCTTTTTGCGAGTTTATGTTTATATAGATGATGGTAATTAATGATTGATTATTTAATGATAAATATTATTTAAAATAAAGTTTTGTTTAACACATAATATTTATTTATTAATTGTGTTTGAAATGTAGATGTCATAAATGTTAATGATATTGAAGATGATTATGACGATGAAGTTTCAAAGGAGCATGCTGATGATTTATTAGGTGTTGACGAGATTGGCTCAATTCCATCGACATTTAATCCAAATTTTGCTCCTATGGACACAGAAGAACTTAATGTGTTCATTAAACAAAAGTGAATGTGTTGTTGATTTAGAATTTATGTGGTTGGATGTTTTGTTTTAAATATTTTAGAATTTATATTTTGTTTGTGTTTTGGATATTGAATTAAATTTATGTTGGTTTATAATTTAAATTTGGTTTATGTAAGTGTTGCATTGTAACTAGTTATGTGTTTTTTTTTATAGGTGTTTTTTTTTTGTTGACCTTATAGGTGTTTTTTTTTTTGTTTGACCCAGGTCAACCCATCTAACCCGTGACCTGATCACTTGACCGGGTTGATGACCGGGTCGGGTTTCAAAACTATAGGTAAAAGGTTTGAACAGGGACGGAGGGAAAGCAACATTGAATGCAAGCAGCGTGTAATGTTGCTGTCAGTAGATTTGTTGAGTGTGGCTGAGTGTAATTGTAATTATTTTTTAAAATATTTTTTTAAATATATTAAAATAATATTTTTTTTATTTTTTAAAAAATATTTTTAATATTATATAATGTGAAAACATAAAAAAATATTAATTTAAAATAAATAAAAATTTTAATTTTTGATTTTAAGTCATATTAATTCACGTGTATATGGTTGTGTAATGCAAGTATTTTTTAATCGTATATTTTATTTGAAAATATACAAAATTATTATTTGTAAAATATTTAAATAAAAAATAAAATATATTTTTAAACACATAACAAAAAGAAGTAAATACACTTCAAAACACTTAGTGAGATGATAAATTTGAGGTGGTGCGAGAAGCTCTTTTTTTTTTCTTTAAGTTTTGTAATTTGCTATATGTGATATACAAATTTTGAAATCAAATATGATGAAGTGAAATTCTCAAGTTTTAATTAATGAGACATCTTTTAAAAATTCAAATATTGGAATTAAACATATTATGCTTTCTTATCATAAAACGATAAGGGTGGTGTTATTCTTTGATATTTATTATAACTATTAATTTAGATAGCCTTATTGTGTATGTGTCTCGATTATACTTTTAATGTTCATTTCAAAAAATTTTATTTTATATTCAATATTTGGTTTAAATTTTGTACTTTATAATATATATTTTTTAAATAATACATTTTGAAGGATCCAACTTGTAAAATAAGAGTTTATATATATATATATATATATGATGATCATCATACTTGTTAGTCATGAATAAATAGTAAAGTCATTATATCATAAAACAATGCTAATACTTGTATACAATATATGATATATAATATTAAGGAATCTGAAATCATTTCAAATAAATTATTTATACAATATGCAATATTTATCAATTTAATATTCAGCTTGCCATAAAAAACTTTACATGACTTGTAGTTTTGGGAAAAAAACTTACAAATATTTAGGTATAATCCACTATTTTTCTTGTGCATTTTTTTTTCAAAAACATTATATAAAAATATTTATTTTAAGATTAATTACTTTTAAGATTTCAATGAATTAGAAGAAACACTTTAAACAAACCTATTTTAATCTTTATAATAAATAATAAAGTGAAAATAATAAAAAATGGAAGGAACAGCATCACCAAAATATTAGTTGCATATGACAATTTGTTTTTAGCAAAGCGGATATATAACGATGATATAAAATAAAAGAAGTCAAACTAAACTTTTGCTACTCTTGATTTGTTTTTCCAGGTTAAATAAGGATTCGTAATAGTGATAGTAATTATAATAATAGTAGTAATTATAATAATAATAATAATAATAATAATAATAATAATAATAATAATAGTGTCTAAATTAAAATACTTATCTTAGCATAAAAATCTAGAATAAAAAGAAGTTTTTGTTTTGCATTAGCATCTAAATTAAAATGTTCTTCTGTTAATTTCTTTTTAAATATTTATGCATGCATATTTGGTCTGGATGAATAGTTTATTGTTATTAAGACTTTGTCAAAATCAAAAGGCTTATCACTGACATATCTAAATTTCAACAAAACAAATTTTGGTTTTTTTTTTCCTCTCAAATAAAAAATATGTTTTTTTATTTAATTTTAATGATTAAAATAAATGGATTCACAACAAGCAATTATTTTAAATGTTAAGAGAAGTATAACATGTTCCCTAATATTTTTTTAAAAATGCTTTTATTAGTTTAATATTTATTGACATTAGAATTGGAAGTGTTGATCTGAGTTGAGTTCAATAAGCTTAATATAGACCCACTAATACATTCATAAATATAACTTGAGTTGTGAGCTAGATTGACAAATTTAGAATTGTTAATTTACTAAGTAATTGGGAGTGACAAAATTAATCAACTAGATTTTAAAATACTTGTCTTAGCATAAAAATCTAAAATAGAAAAAAGTTTTTGTTTTGCATTAGCATCTAAATAAAAATTTTCGTAATTTTTTTTTTAAAACGTTTGTGCATGCAGATTTGGCCTTGATGACTAGTTTATTAAGTCCATTAAGACTTTATCAAAATCAAAAGGTTCATTAGACTGACATACCCAAATTTCAACAAAGTAAACTTTGGTTTTTTTTTTTCTCAAATAAAAAATAAGTTTTGTTATTTACTTTTAATGCTTAAAATAAATGGATTCACAACAAGAAATTGCTTTGAATATTAAGAGAAGTATAACACGTTCCCTAATTTTTTTTTTAAAAGATGTTTTTATTAGTTTAATATTTATTGACATTAGAGTTGGAAGTGTTGATATGAGTTAGGTTCAATAAACTTAATATAGGTCCACTATTACATTCATAAATATAATTTGAGTTGTGATCTGGATTGACTAACTTAGAATTGTTAATTCACTAAATAATTAGGAGTGACAAAATTAATGAAGTAGATTTTAAAATAGTTAAGCTTGAACCTTTTACCAAGAGTTTAATCTATTGTGATGAACTCGTTATTACCCTACAAGTAAATAAACCACAGTAGTATAGGATAAAAAACTATTAGTAATTAAGACAATACTAAGTCTACTTAAGATATGATGTTTTAGGGATGATATTATCTTTTCTTAGGCATAACATGTCCCTAATTATAGATCTCTGAGGATCAGCTAAAGTTTTTAATGACCATAATAATAGATGACAACTCCATTTTATAAATTTAGAGAATTTCCTAAAAGAACACACTCAACAAGTATTCTTTATTTTTCACCATTGTCATGATGTCGAGTAGCGACATCCATCAACACGGAGAGTTATTTTGCACAAATAATCTTGATTCGTAACTCTATTCATTAACTAAATATATATTGAGCTTAGGCTAGAATTAAAGAAAAATCACAAGGAAAAAAAAAAGAGCTAGTTTGTGCTAGTACTTGCTTTGCCTAGACAGGGTCATATAAACTCAATGCTCCAATTTTCCAAAACTCTAGCCTCAAAAGGCCCCAAGGTCTCACTCATCATCACCCCTTCTTTTGTCAAGTCTATGGAAGACCAAACAAGCTGTACACTCAATGTAGAACCTTTTTTATGGATCTAGAGAAGGACAAATAAAAGCGAACATTGATAAGAATTTTGAGCGTTACAAGGCCATGATGTCTTACAGCTTATCAGAGCTCATATTTAAGCTAAGTTGAAGTCCTTGGTATCATTGCCAAAGTCGTAGTGGCTCTCACCAATAAAATCATATCACGCTTGAAACCATGAAAACTCAAACCCATAGGATAAACTATCATGGACATAGAACATATTGGTTATATTTTCTAGCAAATTATAAAAGTTCCATGCACAGGATAAATCAAATTTATACAACAAAGTCAACTCTAACCATGGCATATGAATCTTATTAGACGTAAAATATTTATAATATGCAGAGCCATTTTTGCAAGCAGAAATATCCTTAACAAAAAATGGAGGATTCAATATTGGATTTACGCAAGTTATGAAAATTAATATAAAAATGCCTATTCGCCAAAGTCATAGAATCGACCAAAATTAAATGGAGAATAATCCTTGTTGTTGAACTTATATTTGATTAAAGAACAATGAGGAATGGAGAAGCAACCATCCTTCTGAATATCAACATCAACAACTTGAATCATGAAGTTACTATAATCGATTACCTCAACATAATATTTTACCTTCTTCAAGTATAAAGTTGGACGGTTGTCTTCACTAACAAGTTCATATTTTGTTTTATGGCTACAACTTCTAGGATCAGTGTTTAATCGAAAAGAGTATCAAATATTATGGATACAGTGGTTATTGTTCATTCTAGCATTGCAACTATAGTGGGTGGTTAGGATGACTAGAAAAAGAAGGGATGCATATGTGCCAAATAACTTACATACCTTTCCAGATTTTTAATAAAAATAAAATAAAACAATATCATAATGGAAGAAACATTAAGTAATTTTAGAAATTCATATTTTAATGTGAGAACGATACATGACTAGTGTATAATAGATGCTTTGTAAACTAATTAATTGCAAGTTTTAACAAACACCCATATAATTTCGACTATCATCAAAGTTCAGATAGTTAAGGCATACAAAATTAACATATTACTTAAATAAACAAACATACAAGAGTATTTGTATCAACGACCAAATTGATATGAAAAATCGATGATACAAACATTTGACGGATCTCTTAAACTTATTGGATTAGCCATATTGATCCTATCATCATTTGATGTCTGTTGTGGAACGAGAAAAGGCTTAGGAGGCATTTGTAGAGATTTAATATCTGCTTCAAGCATTTGTACAACTTTGTGCATTGAGGGACGATCAATAAGCTTCAATTGAATGCACCATAATGCCACTATAATCATCTTTTTTATTGTGTTCTTTTCTTGCTCTTTCGCTTGATCTTCAAGTATATCCCTTCCTTCATTAACCTGGTTATAAATCCATGAAGGGAAGTACATCTGGCTTGAATGATCTGCCAATGCATTTAGATTTTTCCTTCTCCCAACCATTTCCATCAACAACATCCCAAAACTATAGACATCAGCTTTGTAAGAGACACCTCCAATACTTTTGTAAAATAACTCAGGAGCCATGTATCCCAATGTTCCTCTAGCCATAGTAAGGGACACTACGTTATTATTAGTTGGATATAATTTTGCTAGTCCAAAATCTGAGACTTTTGGAGTGAAATTTTCATCGAGAAGAATGTTGTGTGGCTTGATGTCAAAATGCAAAATCTGCATTTCACAACCTTCATGTAGATATTCAATGCCACGTGCCACCCCAAGAGAAATTTCATATATTTTCTGGTTGCTCAGCGGTACACTACCTTGCCTAGAAAAAATGTACTTTTCAAGAGATCCATTAGGCATGAACTCATATATAAGAGCACACTTCGAGCCCTCAACAGTAAAGCCTATGAGTCGCACCACATTGCAATGGTGAATTCTTCCAATTGTGGCAACTTCATTGATAAATTCTTGCCCATTTGCCTTTTTTTTGTTCAAAATTTTTACAGCCGCAAAATGACCACTACGAAGCTTTCCTTTGTACACCGAGCCATAACCTCCTTCACCTAACTTGTCACTGAATCCGTGAGTTATTTTCTTAATCTCCGAGTAAGAGTACCTTATAAGCGTGAGATTATGATCATGACTTTGCAAGAATTCTTCAATGTTACCATACATTGATAAATGCCTTCTTCGCCATTTGTAGATCAATAAGATTATCAAACATGGAAGCCCACAAAGGAATAATAATATATGATATATCCCTGCATATAAACATTATAAGAACATTAATCAATTCTAGAAATATATTATTTGTTATTAGATTGCCATGTAAATATTTTTTTTCTCTAAATGAAATTATGATATTTAATTCAAACATGTATCCACAAAAGCATCAATCTTTTTTAAATTTGAAAATTCTTATCACCAAATAAAATTTAACTGAGATTTCATTGATTTTAGGGAAAATGTAAAATATAAAAACATTAAAAATATATATATATATATATATATATATATCTATATATATATATATGAAGTTTTTCTTGCCTATATATGTTGTTTTCAAATTTTGTCATTTTATTCATTCCTATCAAAAAATCATCTCAACCCAATAACTTAAGTTATTAGATGAGATCTTAAGATATGATTTATATTATTCTTTAACACACTCCCTCAAATGAACACTATTAGGGATTGAAACTCGCACAGACTCACACTACCTTGTGCTTAATGTTTATCAAATATATGAGGATGATGAGATTTGAACTCGTAACCGCTTGGTTATCAAGGCTCTGATATTATACCAAATAACCATCTCAACTCAAAAGTTTAAGCTGTTAGGTGAGATTCCAAAATATAATTTATATTATTCTCTAGCAATTACCTTATAAAATATCTCTCTTTATTTATTAGAACATTTATTAAAATGAGTCCTCAAACTTTATTTTTTTTTTAATTCCATCATAATCCTCTAATTTTAAACTAGATTGAAAAATGAAATTGACAAACAATTAGAAAAAAAAAAACAACATGAAGTATTGTAAATATTATTTTGTCATAAAAGAGAAAAAGAGAAAAATAAAATATGTTAAATCATTCTTATTTATTTACCTTTTTTTATTTTTAGCTTTTATTAACTTTTTAAAATACTCTATTTTTTTTACATAAGCAAAAGATAATGGATGAAACCATTGAAGTACCAATACTTAGAGATAATATCGCACTTAATGGTTTTGCATCTTAATACATTCATTGTCCATTTTAAAATTTCAATGAAGGGTTCCAATTTATTTTTTCCATTTTAATATAATATTTAATTTGTTTCTAAGAGTTTTAGAAATTTTAAGTTTGATTTTTTCCCCTAATGTTTCCCATTTGTAATTTTTTTATCTTTCTTTTATTTTTGGTAAAATTCAAGCTTGCATTTCTTGATTTTTGACACTTCTCCAAATTTAATGGAAAAATTGACATCGATCGGTTGCAAGAAAATAAGTAATTTGAATTGAATTGAGGAATTTAAATTTGAAATTATTATTTTTAACAATTTAAATGATGAAAATAAGCAAAATGTACCTCTAAAATGATATTATGTTTTAATGGTTTTGCATCTTAATACATACATTTAATGGTTTACAATTATTCCAAGAAAGCAAAAAAGAATACTTACCAATGAGCACCAATAGGGTAATGAGCAAAACTATGAGAATGCATAGTGAATCTGAATAGATGGTCCTCGTGATATTAGGATGAGAATAAGGTCCTGCTAAATAAATACATGAAGGGAATCAAAACAAATATAAACTAAGAAACAAAAACAATATTACATAAAGGCAATGCTCTTGACAATCGCTTAATTTGGATAGTTGCCTTAGACACTCCCCTTCTTTTTTTTTTCTTACTCAAATATCCTCGTACCTTTTTAAAAAGTGAGACTAGTTACATTTAGAGTTTGTGGTTGACCTTCCCAACAAGTATGTTTTTTAAGGATTGAACTTGTGTTTTCACCCTTATTGGGATATAATGGTGCCTTAACCGCTAGACCAACATTTCCCTCCTCTATAAGCCAAGATAGTGTTTTTTTTTTTAAAAAAAATTCCTAATTTGAAGGGAGAAACTAAAATTGAATATATAAGGACTAAAATAAGATTATATGGATAAACTTGCTCACTTTTACTAACAATCTCTGTTAAATTCAAAACAACTATCTCAATGCCCTCATGTGCTAAACAATGCATATATAATCATATGGAAATGTAGTTTACACATCATATTTTAGAAATCATAAGATTCTTAATTAAATTATAATAACCTCTTATAAAGAAAATAAAATATTAAAAAATCTTTATTTATACCCAATATATATGCATTAAACTTTTTTAAAACCATCCCTTCAAGAAAAATTATTACGGAATTTCAAATTGTAATAATTTTAAGCTTTTGTATGGTTTTTGTAATAATTTTACGATACTTCTAATTAAACTAATATATAATTAAGTATAATTATCTAAATTAACACCAAATATTTAGATTAACTCTTTGAACTGAATGAAAGAAAACTTTCACATCCATTTTTGTAAGAGGAAGATTGTACTTTAGCCTCCCTCACCGTTTTTATAAAAGTTGAATTCCAAATATCGCGGTTGCCCTACAATAACAGAAAAAGAGCAAAGTAAATATGTGAAATATTGTAGGATATATAGAGAACAAGTGAAATGGCTAGCATGAATGAAAAGGTCAGTCTTTAAATCGTTTAGGATATATATATGTTTTGTTTTCATATATCATAATTCACAGATAAATTTATCCAGCTACCTTTTAGTTTTTTTATTAGTAGAATATTAATATATATTAGTACTCTTCTTGGAAAGTGTTATAATAAGATAAAATAAAGTAACTCACTTGAGCCTTGATATGATATCCAATAGCCAACTATGTTCACCAAAAAAAGAAAATAAAAGAAAAGGTACTGTCAGTGTCTAATATTTTGGTATACAAAAAAGCTAAAGAAAATGCCTATGAGATAAATGTATCAAATACAATCCATATATTCTTTGCAAAATTAAGCCATAATAAATAAAGACTCCTCACCTGGTAAATACCTATTTAGCGGCCATACGACTACATTTCAAGGAAAAGAAAACATTGCGTCAATGTTCAAAATCTTATAATTCATAAATTTAACTGAAAGAAAGAGCATGTAAGTCTGTTTTGGTATTCAAATAACCTGATAGCTACAAATAGACTTGGAGAGTTTAAAGCAAAATTAAGAAGAAATGTACTAAAAAACTATCGAATTGAATTCATTATTGATAGAGTGGATTATCATTTTGAGAGCTAAACATTTCAACCTATTCATATATTTTTAAGGCAAAACTTCTTAAATTTACTCAAGTTATTGATTCTTATTCATATTCTTTTTTTAATTTGATCAATTACCCCTTGTGTTCCTAATCTTGCCTTGTGTTTTTTGCTATGATATGATTTTTATATCACTGCTAACGTTCAAAACAAATTGTAAGGCTTTTATAGTTCAAGGACTAAGTTAGAGATGGGTTAAATTCCATATGTTCTTAAATAAATATTTTCAATAGGCCATATTTGCAATTGGGTTAAATTCATAATGGGTATCTATTGAGATGGGTAGAGTTGATATCCTTACTTCATACTCGACCTTTCACCATCTTCCATGCAATTTTTCAAGATCTTAGGTAGAAAAGTTAGAGAGTTTATGTAATAGCAATGTTTCTAAAGATCTCTCTCTCTAATCCACTTTTTTAATATTTTGAACCTTATTTAGGTTTTATGTTCAAGAATTTAGATAAATAGAAAAGTTCTTACCAAGGTTACTGAGTATATGATTAGTCAGAAAATCTGCAAGGAAAACAAACAAATGATAAAGAGACTAAGTGACATCGATATTGCTCTTTATTGGGGAATATAGAATAATTATGCATGGTGCATTTGATGTAAAAAGGTTGAGGAATTGTATATAATATTTTAAATTATTAATACAAGGTGAAAGCCAGTTTTCAATAATATATGTATATGTGTGTATAGGATAATATATAATAATAATGGTGAAGATTACAACATCAGAGTATCCTATAATATTTTTCATATTGGTACATTCTATAATATGCCCTTTCAAGCTAAGAGTGGAGGATCAACCCGAAACTTAAAATGAAAAGCGGTAAACGAAGTAGTAGGAAATGACATGGTAAAGACATCGATAAGTTGATCTTGAGATAAAATAAAACTAATTTGAATCTCTTTCTTCACAAACTCTATCTCAAACAAAATGATAATCAATCTCAACATATTTTGTGCGAGCATGAAAAATAGGATTCACAAATAAATAAGTGGCACCAAGATTATCACACCAAATGATAGGAGCAGAAACAGATGGAATATGAAGATTTGTTAATAAATACTGAAGCCAGATAATCTCAGCAGTACCATCTGCTAAAGCTTTGTACTCAGCTTTAGTAGAGGAGCAAGCAACTGTACGTTTCCTTACCCAATTTCCATGAATTCGACGTCTGACCAAAGAACACAAGATAACCACTTATAGATTTTCTATCATCAATATTACTTGTCCAATCCATATCTATAAAGCCATGTAATGCAAAAGAGGAACTATGAGTAATATGTAGGTCATTTGTTATTGTACCCTTAAGATAACGCAAAATATGTCTAACGATAGCCCAATGAGAATATATATGTAGGAGAATGCATAAACTGACATACTCTATTAACAACAAGGCAAATATCTGGTATTGTAAAAGTGAGATATTGAATAGCACCCATAATTTGATGAAAACATGTAGGATCATAAAAACAAACGATAAGACAATATGATAGTTTTAGATGTAGAGATAGGAGTATCAATATGTTTACAAGATGTCATACCAGCTCGAGTGAGGATGTCAAGTGTATATTTATGTTGTCATAGCATAAGAACCATACTAGTAGACTGAACCTCAATACCTAAAAAATAATGAATAATACCCAAGTCGTGAAGCTTAAATTCTAAGCTCGGTAACTGGATGAGGCAGTGAAGCAGAAGAGAGTTGCTAGTCATAAACATAATATCATCAACATAGACCATAAGATAACAAATATCAGTACCAATAGAGAAGATAAATAAGGAGGTATCCACCTTTAGAGGTGTGAAAACCAACTAATAGCAAAAAGTCATTCAGACCAATGTACCAAGCCTGCAAATCTTATTTTAAACTATATAGAGATTTATGCAATCTACACATATGAGAGGGGAGAGCCAAATCAATAAAAACTGGAGGTTGTTTCATGTAGACCTCTTCGTCAAGAACGCTATTAAGAAAAGTATTATGGATATCAAGCTAATGAATTTTCCAATCACACGAAATCACAATGGAGAAAACTAATTTGGTGATTGTTTGTTTAATAATAGGACTAAAGGTTTTAAAATAATCATTATGTTCTTGCTAAGTGAAACCTCTAGTAACTAGACATGCCTTATACCTCTCAATGCTACTATTAACTCTAGTTTTAATCCTATACACCCACTAATTACCAATAACATTCATTGAAGGGTGAAACGACACCAAGGTCAAAGTTTTGTTATTGAGTAAGGCCTGAATTTCCTCATGAATAGCACTATGCCACACCTCATACCTATTAGCATCATTAAAAATAAGTGGCTCTTGAGTAGAAGGAGAAACTACCCGACTGAAGGAAGTATCAGAGGCGGTGGTAGTTGCTATGGACAATGTTGTCTTGGGCTATCTAGAACGAAGAACCATATGATGTTGACGAGTAGTTGAGCGTAGAGAAGAAAAGCATGTACCTAGAAGTTACTAGAGAGGATATGAGGAGAGGTCTACATAGAGCTGCAGGCTGGCTGGAGAATTGGTGGATGGACTGGTTTACATAGGAGACATCGACGAATCTGCTGCAAAATTAGGTTGTTCTACAGTGGCAAACCTAAAAGCATGAACATCTATCGATGGAGAACCTATTCCTACATAATGATCATTAGAAAAACAAGTAGATGGTGACAATATGGTAGGGTGGACGGTGATGAAGTGGTTGCAAAATCTATGGGCAAGTAGGGGGGTCTATTGGGGTGCGCTAAAGGACAGAACATGGGTGCTGTTTGGGCAGGTTTGTGAAGTGGTAGGCTGAAAGAGTTGGGGAGGATTCAAAGGTGGGAGGTGTGTAGGCTACGTGAAGGGTACTGGTGAATGTGTTATCTGTTTAGAATTCACTAAAGGAAAGACATTTTCATGAAAATAAACATGATGAGAGACAAAAAAAATGATAAGATGTTAAATCAAGACAATGATAACCAAGATCGATGAAATGAGTTATATACTAAGAACACACATGGAGAGGAATGGAAATCCAATTTGTGAGCATGGTATGGACGCAAAAAGAGAAAACAAAGACACCTAAAAGTACACAGAAGATTATAATCAGGAGTACGACAAAACAGACACTCAAATGGAGATTTATTTTGGATAACAAGATTAGGCATGCGATTAATAAAATATATCGATAATTCAAAAGTATAGTTCCAAAATCATAATGGTGCACTACATTGGCCTAAAAAGGCAAGGCCAATTTTGATAATATGCTAATAACGAAGCTCAACGATGCCATTTTGTTCATGAGTATAAGGACAGATTAACTAGTGATGAATACCAATAGTCTGAAAAAATTTATTTAACTTATGACATTTACCATCCCAATCAATTTGAACAAATTTAATTTTAAGTGAAAACCGATGCTCAACAAGTGTTTAAAAACGATGAAAGATAGAAAACACATCAGATTTGGCAACAAGTGGATAATATCATATATGTTTGGTATGCGCATCAATAAATATAATAAAGTAACGAAAGCTATCAAATGAAAGCATAGGGGCATAAACTCAAACATCACTAAATATTAAATTAAATGGGGCAGTAGTTTTGTGACTCGTAGGTTGCAATGACATACATGAAAACTTACTTGATGGACAAGCTGGACACTGAGCAAGAGAATGTCTAGAAGTATATACGATTTTATTTATGGAAACTAGTAAATTTAAAATGTGAGGGGTTGGATGACCCAAATGATGATGTCATAGGTTGGCAGTTGCAAAGATACAAGGAGACCAAAAGGCTTGAGGAATTGACATGACAAGAGAGTCGGAGAGGACATAAAGACCATCATTACTCTAACCAGAAAGGAGAACTTCCTTGGTGATGAGATCCTTGACATAAAACACAGAAGCATGAAATTCAAAATAAACATGATTATCATGATAAAATTTTTAAATAGATAATAATGATTTGGTAATATGAGGCATATAAAGAACATTAGATAATGTAAAAAAGCGTTTTGGAGAATGTAATGTAGTATGTCCAATATGTGATATGTCAAGGTCCTTACTATCCCTAACATGCAAATGATCATTACTAAGATAGGTTGCAAAATTAATCAGATTTACAAGATCAGGTGTGACGTGTTGATTCACCCCGATGTTAGGAAACCAAGTCACAACAGAAACATTCTCAACAGTAAGTTGAGAAGAGGGTTATTGGGTACTACTATGAAACTAGGGACAATGAGGAGCTGTGGCTAAAATTGAAGCATAGTTAATAGCGGACATGTTATTGTCCAAACCATTGTCCAACCCTTATGTTGTGCATGTTTTGCCGCCAATTGTTTGGCCTCCAGGCGATAGCAGATTGACCCTTATTCTAGTGATTGTAGTGGTTGCTATTGGGATGCCAGTTGCCACGAGAACCACCCATGTTACGACTGAAATTTGAGCTATGATGAGATATAGCAAGATGAGCAAATGGCTATGGTGTTGGCAGCAATGGTGGCTGCGGCAGTAGAGATGAAGACAATAGAGAGAGAGTGGCGTCTATAGAATGAAGGGAGTTCTCGTGCAGAAATTCATGAGTAAGAAGGTGGTTGTGAAGATTAGTATACGACAACGATTCTGCCTTGGTTATGAGACTCGTTATCAAGTCTTTGAACTCACCATAAAGGCCACAAAACAGATATAGATTGAAGTATTTAAGGGATATGAGGCGACCGACAGCAACCAATTTGTCAAATAATGATATGGCTTGTTGTATGCATATACTAACCAATGAGTCACCTTACTAAAGATCTTGAAAGAAACCGTGAAGTTGCATGATGCGAGAAT
Source organism: Populus deltoides (assembly GCA_015852605.2). Classification (NCBI taxonomy): domain Eukaryota; kingdom Viridiplantae; phylum Streptophyta; class Magnoliopsida; order Malpighiales; family Salicaceae; genus Populus; species Populus deltoides. Next base: position 21,642,178 of record CM027570.2, on the reverse strand, counting down.
TAGACGGAGACACAAGAGCTTTCTCAAGAGTGCGTCAAACACATTGCAAGGTATGACAATTTAGCACGATATGCAACACATCCACATAGAGAGAGGAGAGTAATGCACTCAAAATAAGTTGATCCTGTTGGTTCTATCGAAGAAAAGAATGGCTGATTGTAGAGGAAGAACCAGCAGAACTGCCAGAAACATGAGATGAAGGACATGACATTGAGCTGTCAACGAAGTGAAAAACACCTTGACCAAGGAGATAGGGCTTCATCTGCATTCACCAATATAGATAATTTGTGTTCATAAGTTTCAATGAAACAACTTGGTAGGTGTTTGATGGAACAATGATAGCTAGAGTTTGTGTTCCCATAATGTACAGAGGAATGCCATAAACTTGTGAGGAGGAGTCATTAATGTGTTCTACAAGTGAACGCTGCTGTTGTTGAGGAAGGACACCACCGGTAGCAGCTTGTAGATGGTTGGTTGGCTGGCTGGGTTGAACCACTAGTGGTAAGGGACAATTCGGCGACAATAACAATAGAGTCCATTTAGGAGAGGAAGAGAGAAGGTCGGCTACAAGGGGGAGAGGGAGAGAAGAATTCTGATGGTAGAAGGCTCTAATACTAGGTTGAGAATAATTAGGAGGCTACCTATTAGTTTGCCAACATTTTCTATATATACATGTGTGTGTGTGTGTAAGGTAATATACAATAGTAATGGTGGAGATTACAACATAAAAATATGTCTATAATATTTTCTATATAGGTACCTTCTATAATATAGAGAAAATATTTTTTAAAAAATAATTAATAAGGCTGTAAGAAAGAGGTATAATATTTTAAAATTTGAGAGAGAGAGAAAGAAAGATAAATTTCATATATAATTGTGGAGGGGATGTTTAAAAATCAAGTAAATTTCATATATAATTATGGAGGGGGTGTTTAAAAATCAAGCCACGTGAGTATTGGAGTGATTTGTAACCCCACTAATTAGAGACATACTCTGGTCATTGCCTTTTGGATAATTTATGTTAATGTCAATTCTATGTAGACTGTAGTGGTAATAATAACAACAATTAATAATAATAATAATAAATTATTTTTATTATTTTAAATAAAACAAACAGATTGTTCGTATCATGTTTATATTCACAGATTGATCTGAAAAAAATAACTGTAATGTGAAAGAGCTACATACCTGTTACAATTCTGATCAGACCACCGCTTCTTAAGTCTTCATATATATAAAGAAAGAAAGAGTTAAATTAATAAAATTAATTAAAATCCTTTCAAGAGAATAACTATGCAGCTGATATGAATGAAAGAGCTAATAATAGCTTAAGACAAACGGTAACGCATGATTTTTCTCTTTTTATCAGCGAACTGTGTTGTTAAGATATTCAAATTAAGGGAAGCTTTGTGTGTGTGTGTGTGTGTGTGTGTGTGTGTGTGTGTGTGAGAGAGAGAGAGAGAGAGAGAGAGAGAGAGATATTCAAATTAAGGTAAGCTTTGTGTGTGTGTGTGAGAGAGAGAGAGAAAGAGAGAGAGAGAGAGAGAGAGAGACGTACTGCAAGCCGAGTTCATGGCGGCTTCATCAAGTTCGCAGTGGTTCTCTTTCAGAAAATCACAACAGGCCCAAAACCATGAAAGATCAAACCCATATAGAATACTATCGCGGACATCTATATAGGAAATATTGGTCCTATTTTTCAGCTGATCAAAAGTGAAAGACACGGGATACATCAAATTTACATGGCACAAGTCCGGTATGTCCCTCAAGTAAAGATTATAACCATTAAAGACATAGGAATAACCCTCCATATTGTGGGAACTCGGAGAAGAAATATTAGACGTAGAATTAAAAAGAGTACTACCATTTTTGCAAGAAGAGGCATCCACAATATTGTATGAAGGACTCAGTAGTGGATTTCGGCAACTCATAAAAACAAAAGTTGATGTATAATCTGAAAGATAATAATCCCTGTTGTCGGAAGAATAATCTATGATTAAAGAATGACGAGGGATAGAGAAGCAATCATCCTTCTGAACATCAGCATCCACAAGTCGAATCGTGAAGTTGCTGTAATCGATTGCCTGAACGTAATATTTTACCCCCTTCAAGTATAAAGCTGGGCGGTTGTTTTCACAAATAAGTTCATACTTTTTGTTGCCGCAGCTATTGGGATCGGTACTTAGTCGAAAAGGGTAACTAATATTATGGATGTTGCCACAAAAAGATGGAGCACAGTTCTTTCTAGCACTGCAACTCTGGTGGCCGGCTAGGAAGACTAGAAAAAGAAGGGCTGGATATGCACCGAAATGGCGCTTTAGTGTTCCACTCAACATCGAGAGAAAACTTGCAGGGAAATAAAAATAATGCAAGTGATCGATCGCTGGATATTTATATTATGTAACATAAATACAAAAGTGATCGATCATGGGTCAAGTCTACGAATTAATTATTGCAATATGGTTCCTGAATCATTAGGAAATTACATGAGGAGTTCGCAACAAAGAAAAAGGGAAGCCAACTTTGAATTTTATAAAAATGCACGGTATCGTCTTTGTTGTGCGTGAACAGTGCCCACGCCTTTTAGAGCTGTACATGTAACCGGTCAAGCATTAGGAAATTACATGAAGGGTTCCCACCAAAGAAAGTGAAGGTATTAACAAATGACTTTGCCGCCATTACAGAATCAAGGTATTAATATATGAAAAGGACTTTGACCTATATATAAAATTATAAATTAAACGCAGTGAAGAGCATAGTACTTTAATATTAGCAAAGACATGGGTCAATTTTATTGTTCATGTGAACGTTCAATCATTTAATTAATTGAAAATATTTTAAAAGAAAAGAAAAACTAGAGGGAAAGAAATTAACTACCCGTGTATTAGGCGTTGTTATATTATATGTTATTCTTGGTGCTATTGTAAAAAATACTTTATTTAAAGATAGTGGTGCAAATACATTTCTTGTTTTTAACTCAATTTAAGTATTTTTATGTTTGAAAAAATTTTATTATTAACCCGTTACAAAGCATAAATGAATATGCTATCTATTATATTATGAATCGAGCCACTTCAAACATTCATGCTGAGCGATTGAGGCTTCTTTTCCTCTTCCTGCTTTATCTTCACTGTCTCTATTGCATAGTGAAACCGGGCCGATGTTAATCCATACCTTCTTTAATTGACCCAACATAACTATGTCCTAACCATACAGGTTCCTCTTCTACAGATTCATGGATCACTTTATGCAAAGCATAGGGATGATTTTCTGGAAAAAGAGTGTCTTGGGAACTTACATTATATTTCGTTGGAACTCTTCTCTCAGGACATAGCATAGCTTCTTGAATCTTTGTTTCTAATCGGAACAGGGGAGCAACGAGAAGCTTTGAGTGGTGGCAGAGTTGTTTAAGAAATTTAATGACCTAAAAGAAGAAAATCATAAAAATCTGCCTTGTGTTTAAGAAAACACCTCCCTTCTGTTTCCTCAACATGTCAGGTCATATTTTTGGCTGCAAATCTTGTATCCCTAGCGATCCCTTCTCTTTTTTAATTCATGTTTGCTATTGTTTTAGATCTGAGGTGTAAATTGACCCCAACAGAGGATACACTCTATACCCAATCTATGTAATATGCTAAGAATACATAATATTTCTTCTTACATGCCAAAAAAATATTTATTTTCAGTACACTACTCATCTACTATTCCTTTAGTTTTCTTTTTGGGCATAATCAAGGGCATGTGAAGCCCAATCACAACTCCTTATCATAGAGGAGGAGGGGTGGTAGTAAAAACAGCAGTAGTAGCAGTAGTTGTGGTAGTGGTAATAGTAGTGATTATAGTAATGGTAGTGATAATGGTGATAATCGTAATGGTAGTGGTAATGTTAATGGTAGTAATGATGGTGGTAATGGTAGTGATAGTGGTTGTAGTGGTGGTATTCGTAATAGTAGTCTTAGTAATGGTGATAATAATAGTATTTGTAGTAATAATTTTTTTTTTATCAAATGTAAGAATATATTAAGATCAAAAGTAACCAGGCCACAAAAGCAACTAAAACAAATTATATACATTTGTAGTAATAATCTTAGCAGTGGTGGTAGTGGTGTTATAGTAAAAATTATGGTGATAATAGTAATAAGAGTAATAATTGTGATAACGATAGTGATAATAATCAAAATAACCTTGGGATAATGCATTTTGTTATATTAGTTTTTTTTTTCAATTTAACCCTCCCAACAAAATTTTATCCTTTTTTCTTTTTTTTTTCCATTATCCTTTTGAATAAGTGTTACTCTTTTTTTATTTAATTCTTCAATTTCAATTTTTCTTGTATTTATTTTTTTATTTGGTCCTTATTCTTTGGATTTTTTTATTTATTTCCTTAACTCTTTTATAAAAGTTTTATTGGTTTTTGATCTCGCCATTCGATCTATGTTTATGGTGGGTTTTTTTTTTCAATTTTTTTCTCATTCTTTTTTTTTTTTTGATTGAGTGATTTTTTCAATTAAACCCTCCAATTGAAAAAATTTAATTGCCTCTAATTTATTTTTTATTTTGATTTTCACCCTTATTTTTTTAATTATCATTTTTAATTATTTTTATTTCTATTAGTTTGTTTTTTTCCCTGTTATGTCTTCTATAATTGTTGACCCTGTCCAATTTTTCCATCCAATCTCGTGCTTGCACTGTTTTTTTTCCAAGGTATCATAATATTTTTTGAAAAAAAATTCCAATTAATATCATTGTGCTTTCTTTTACTATCTAATTAAAATAAAGCCAACTCATTAATTTCAGCTTGTGTTATAACCCAAATTGTTACTTTCTCTTATTTCTTTAAAACGTGTTTACATTACCTAGACATTGTTTTTTATGAATGAATTATGAAGCATTTGCATCATTTAATATCATTTTTTTAAAATAAAAAATATGGAGCCATAATGTAGCATGAACCCATGCATAGTAATACAACTATACAAGAAATGTAATGATAGATGGGCTAGCCATTAATCCATGAGGATCCTGCTAATTCATGGATCATTAAATAAAAACTTGGCTAGTTAGCAATTAAATTATAAAAAAAATTCCATACTTAACCATGAGGGATTTTGAACTAGCCTAAATGTTCATTGACATACATCAATTCGCCATAGATTGGTATGAGGTTTCCTTAATGCAGTAGCATCATTCTCTAAGTGATGTCTAAGGACCTCTCATCAATTTTCTAGGGGTTGATCTCGAACCCCTATTCTCTAGTATAGTCTCGAACTAATATATTCTTTAGGCGATGTTTAAAGGCCTCTCACCAATTCATCAGGGGTTGGTATCAGACCACCTATTCAGTAGTGAAGTCTTAGACTGACACATTCTCCAAATAGTTTCTAGAGGCCTCTCATTAATTCAACAGGGATTGATCTCGAATCCTTTATCTCTCTAGTGTAGTTTTGGACTAATACATTCTCTAGGTGATGTCTAAGGGCCTTTCACTAGTTCTCCAAAGGTGGATCTTAAATCTCTTGCCTTTTTAGTGCAATCTTGGATGGGTACAATCTTCAAGTGATGCATAAAGGCCTCTCACTCATTCATTAGGGATTAATCTTAAATCTCATGCCTCTCTAATACAATCTTGGACTGGCACAACTCTCTAGTAGAGCTCTTGGACTTTAAGCTATCTCTAGAGATGATCTTGGATCTACCACTCTCAAGTAAAATCACTTTTCAAGAGATAGACTTAGTCTCTCTAATGCGATAACACCAATCTTCAAGGGATGAACTTGGCCTTCCTAGTGCAGTAGTATCACTCTTATTGGATTCATCCTAACCACTTATAAATTTTCTAAGTACAAGCTCCACCTCCAATAAGAGTTCCTCTAAAGTAAGTTGAGTTCCTCCAATGAGTTTGGAGATGCAAGTTCCTCTAAAGTGAGTTGAGTTCCTCCAATGAGTTTGGAGATGAGAGTTCCTCCAAAAGGTTTCTTTCATAGATTCCCCTCAACCACTTAGAAATATTTTTAAGTACATGCTTATTCTCTATAGACTTCTCTTACCCTCTTGGAAATTTTTCTAAGTATAAGATCCTTCATGCCCTATATATACTTATAAATTCTTTTTGAATCATGGTGCATGCCCTCATACACAGGTTCACCAGTATATTATCCAAGGTTTCCATCCCTTTTCTCACACATAAAATTTGATGAACTTGTCATAGTGCCTGAGTATTTTTACAAGTCTTTGTGTTTCAATATCACAAATACTTGAGAGGGAATACTAATGAACCCAAATTTAACGGGCATAAAAACTATGAGGACCCATTTTTCTTAGGCTCGGCCAAAGAAATGACCCAACTCCTCTAGGCTTATCAAAGGGAATGACTCTTCTTCTCTGGGCACAGTCAATGGAATGACCTTTCTCTATTGAGCTCAGCCAAAGGAATGACATCATCTCTCTTGGAAACATCTAAAGGAATGATCTATCTCATTTAGGCATGACTAAGAGAATTACCCTTCTCTCTCGAGCACCCAATCTTTTTTGGGAAAGGCTAAGGGAATAACCCATCTTCCATGGACTTAGCCAAGATAAAGACCCATCTCTTTCAGGCGCAACCAATGGAAGGACCAAATACACTTGAGTTCATCCATGTGCTAAACCCAAGGCAACATTGGGTTAGCAACTTGCTAAACCTAATATAGTTAGGATCAGCCAAAAGATAAGACTAGCTTTCTTAGGCTCAATCAAGAAAAGGACACACCTTTATTAAGCTCATCCAAAGGAACGATGCACCTCCCTTGGGCTCAACTAAGGAAATGACCCACCTCTCTTACGCTTATGACACGACCAAAAGATTCATGTCTTCTCCCAAGTGCAGGAGTGTCGAAGTAATAAATAACCCGGCAAGACCGGGGTCGAACCACATGGAGGTTAATTGTATAAATTATAAATAACAATAATGCAACAGCAGCAACAACAACAACAATAATAGTAATAATAGTAGTAGTAATAATAGTAATAGTAATAATACTACTAGAAGTAGTGGTGGTAGTAGTAGTAGTAGTAGTAGTAAGACTTTGAGATGTAAGATTAATGTGAGGATTAAACAATGATAAAAACAAATGTCAAGGTTAGAGGATCCACTAATGGTATTTCAAACAAGTATAGTATAAACTCTTATTATTCAACTGGACACCACACACAAAGAAGGTTCCAATGGGATTATAAATTGTTAACATGATTACATTAGTTATCTTATTCGAATAATGCTAATACTTGTAAATGTTGTCAGGCATTTATAATTATAACTTATGTTAACAACAAATCAAGTTCCTTTCATAGCACAGGTGTCGGTTATACCATACGGTTTGGGCTATGAAAGTGTCAAGTATTTGTTGTACCAAGGGTTATACAACATAAATCTAGATTAACCATTTAACAAGCAAAGTATTAAAAGTGAACAAGATAACAAATATAAAACATGTTAGTATCAAACATTAAGGTCCATGTTTAGTTTATACTATACTTATTCTTACACCATTAGTGTAACCTTTTCACCTTAACATAATTAACTTAGCTAAACATAATGAAAGAAAGAAACATAAATAAACAAGATAAAAGCATAAATAAGATAAAGTTAACTAAGTAAAGAAAAAGAAATGAAAAGCATAAACTAGATATTAATGAAAGCAAAACTTAAGCATTACAAAAATACAAAGAGAGAAAGCAAGAGCATGATCTTGATCTGAAAACCAAGATGCCTAAATGTATGGCAAATGTCTCCTTTTATAGGCCAAAATTTGGAACTATTGATTTGATGATTAATTATTGAGTGGGTGCCCACATCTTGACTTTGTGACAATCCTTATCTTCTTTTCTGAACAAAATGTCATTGATAACGTCAGAATTTGAACCAACTTTACCCATGAAAGTTCTAGGAAATTGTCTCATCTTTCCAGTAAAAAACATTAAGGTTATTTGAATTTCTAGAACTCAAGATATGGGCTGAACACTGAACAGTGTCTGGGTTGCAAGAAAGATTTAGACTTCTCCATTGTTGCTACAATTTAGACTTGAAAACAGCCTTTTTAAATCTTGGACTCCCATGAAAGTTGTAGGCCTATGTCTTACCTTTTCATCCATATAAAGCAGACCTAAATCCGAGATCTACAGCTCCAGATATGACCCAATTACCGAACAGTGTTCCAGTTTGGACTGCATCAGCATCTCTTTTCTAAGTTTGGCCATCTCTTTGTCCTTTCAATTTCAGTACTTAAACTCATCAATCAATCCTTTCATTTATGTGATAGGCCTGCATTTAAGATGAACATTTACCACAAATTAAAGGTATCTTATATTATTAGATATGGTATTATAAAACATGCTTTAGTTAAGGAGTTATTGATACTTCAAGTGCAAAATAATGATATAAAACCTTGATAAAAATACACTTTTAAATACTAATAACACCCCCCAACCAGCTTATTACTAATCCCAAGTAATCAAAGCGTTAAAATAAAAAAAAATAATTTACAAATTCCACAATGCAAGGCATTCATCATTCAACTTCTATTAATCTATCCAGATAAACAAACTCTCATTAAATTTATATATCTGCTCAATACCTCTTAAACAAGATATTAATAAACCTTCCTTTTGTGCTCAATATATCAACACATAGTTATGGGGCTTTCCTTGGAAGAAAACAAAATTTTTGTTGTAATGTTTAAGGTTAACTTCCTTGGATTGAGATTATTATCTTTTTCTTCTTTTTTTTCCTTTTTTTCATATATATACATATAACTTAAAACACAATGCATCTTTAACCCATGTAACGAGCTTTCGGCTAATGACTCCCAAACCAGTTGGTCTTAGGACATTAGGTGTTGAGACACCCCTACGAGCTTAGTAACTCGTGTTGCAGATACTAATACGTAGATAGTGCAATGTTTGATTCCCTTAAGCTTTTCTCCTCAACCCATGTAACAAGCATTGAGCCAATAGCTCCCAAGTTAGTTAACTTTAGGGTATTAGGTGTTAAAACACCCCCTTCGGGCTTAATTGCTTAGGTTAGGGAGGCTACGAAACCAAACTTATCTATATTTTTATTACCATCAATGTTTTTTTGTTTTTTTTTTTTTTTGCAAATTATATACTATCTCTTTCCCTTAGTTGTTACCTTTAATAAAAGAACATAAATAATGTAATAATCCAATATGCAACCCACAATCATATGTTAAAGTGTGTGTGTGAAAATAAAGGTTTAAGAATACTTGTTAAATGAATATATGAGCAGAATTAAGTGATAACAATGCATGAGTTTGTAAACCTGAATATTTCAAGAAGTATTCTGATAGACCTTGTTAAGAATGTTTACTAAGATGCGTCTCAAAAGTCACTTTAACAAAAGAACTCCTTTACTCTGTCATCCTAGTGACAACAGTTTTGCAAATGGTTTATGAAATAGAAAACACAGTTAGTTTTTTTTTATAATGTCAACTACTACCCTTTCCCCCCAACCAAAACGAGACATTGTCCTCAATATTCTAAGGTAGAAAGATAGAGTATAAAAGACATCACCTAAAATAACGAACACTGACAAACCTGAAACACACTTAAACAAATATAAAAAACAACAAAACACAATAATAAAACCAAAAGACACAAAGATTCACAAACGAAGGCTCAAATCCAATCTAAGCTTTTTACGGCTTTCCTTAGTTGACCAATTATGCAACTCATGGAGGGATCAATTACAGGAATGAAAGATTGTAGTTGGTCAATCAATTGTTCAGCAATAGCAGCAAAGATTATGATTTGTCGTGCCGAAGATGTTAGAAATTCCTGTTCCACAGCATGATCAAGAAAAGATAACAACTTATCATAAAAACCATTAACATTTAACAATCCTATGGGTTTATGGTGAATGTACAGTTGGGACCAAGAGAAAATATGAAAGATCTAAAGATCTCTTATAATATGCCCAGACCACCTGGAAAGGCAATGAAGGCATCAACATGGTTAAACATTGCATTCATTCGATCAGAGATTGTGGAGAACTGTATTTCCTCTCCAATTTTTCTTCCAATGATATCCCATTTTGCTAAAGTGTTGGGGACAACCCTCAAAACTTGACTACCTCCTAAAAATACAGCCATTGACACACCCCCCATTAACCCAAGGCTACCTCCCCCATACACTAAATGAATCTTTCTCTCAGCTAGTACCTGACCAAAATGATTTGTTGATTCTAAAAACTCCTTTTCTTTCCAGGACTGGATCCACCGAAAACATAAATATTTCTTATTTGACGACTTGAGGAACCTGTCATTTCTACACATTTCTATTTCTATTAAATGTATGGGTTAAGTAGAAATGAAAGGAAGGAAGAGAAGATTTTATAGATGAGAAATTGAAAAGGCAATCATACCACCTATATGTAGGCCAACTGGAGTCTCACACACACACACACACACTCTCTCTCTCTCTCTCTCTCTCTCTCTTTCTTTTTTGAAAAAGCATGTGTATGTACAGGTAGTTATGATTGTGGCTCATATCTTCTCATCCAGTTTTCTTAAAAATTGTAAACATGGTCTTTTTTAATCAGATTCCCAAGACTATGTCGAGCATGTTCTTTATGAAAATGGGGTCATAAGTCATGAAATGCACAATGCACATCTCCACCAGGATATGTCTCAAAAGTCAATAGAAGATTATCTAAAGATTCCTTATGTTTTGAAATAAATCCTGACTTTTGATAATTTTCACAAGCTTTGCAGAACACATGTGTGTCTTTGAACATGGTGGGCCAATAAAATCCACATTGTAAGATTTTTACAGTCGTCTTTTTTATGAGAAATGACTCCCACATGCCTCAGAATGACAAAGTTTAATGACACTACTTACCTCATTGTCAGGAATGTATCTTTGAAACATTTGATCAGGACAATATTTGAATAAGTTAGGGTCATCCCAATAAAATTTCTTCACTTTGTTAAAAAACTTTCTTTTGTTTTGGGTATTCCAATGAGCTGGCAAATCTCCTGAAGCAAGAAAATTGATATTTTTAGCAAACCAAGGCATTGAACTAAGAGAAAGTAAGGATTTGTTAGGAAAGTAAGCATCGATCGGTGTGATCTCAGATGTCGAATCTATTGTCAATCTTGACAAATGATCCATATCAACATTTTCAGTGCGCTTCTAGTCCTCGATTTCTTCTTCTTGTGAATCATTATCATCTCCAGGTTGCTTGCAAATGTTGAAAATATTCATCTCCAATGTCATGTTTCCAAATGATAGCTTCATCAGTCCATTCCTACAATTAATCAATGCATTAGAAGTTGCAAGAAACGGACGTCCTAAAATAATAGGAAATGAATTACATGCTTTAACAGGTTATGTGTCCAAGACAATAAAATCCACAGGATAAATGAATTTATCGACTTGTACTAACACATCTTCAACTATTCCTCTAGACACTTTTACAGATCTATCAACAAGTAAGATAGTTACAGAAGTTGGTTTTAACTCACCTAGATTGAGATTCTGAAAAACTAAATATGGAAGTAAATTCACACTAGCTCCAAGATCAAGTAAGGCTCTTTCAATTTTATGTTCTCCAATAAAGCATGAAATTATAGGACAACCAAGGTCTTTATATTTCAAAGCATTATTGTTCTGAAGAATGGCACTTACTTGTTCGGCTAAAAAGACTTTCTTTTTCACATTGAGTTTTCTCTTCACAGTGCACAGATCTTTCAAAATTTTAGCATAAGAAGGAACTTGTTTAATAGCATCCAGTAAAGGTATATTGATCCTTACCTGTTTGAAAGTTTCAAAGATTTCAGAGTTGTGATTAACTTTCCTTTGTTTAGTCATGGCATGAGGAAATGAAAGTGCTGGCGGAGAATCAGTCTTTTCTTTGCAATGTTTAGATTTAACCCCTTCCTTACCCTTAGAGATTGACTCATCATCTTTCTTACAAGGTTCAAGAGTGGGTTTTTCAATAATCTTACCACTACGAAAAGTAATGACTGATTTAACTTGATCCATATGTTGGCTTCCAGAGCTACTTGCATTTACATTATATTACCCCTTGGGATGTTGTTGTGGTTAAGATGGAAACTTACCTTTCTCTTGGAAACATAGAGCAGATGTGAACTTTGCAAAAGTATCTTTAAAATCTGTCATGCTTTGAGTAAGTTGAGTGTTGATTGCCTCTTGCTTTTCAATGAATGCGTGCAATGTTTCCTCAAGATTTCTTCTAGAAGGGGGAGCATAAGGAGGTACATATCCATGAGAATTTTGAAAATTATGGTGTGGTTGAAATGGTGGTTGTGAAGTTTGTGCATTATTGTTATCACTCTTCCAACTGAAATTTAGGTGATTTCTCCAACCAGGATTGTACGTTTACGAGTATGGGTTATGATTGGGCCATTGGAAACTGTTTAAAGCATAAGCTTGTTTATGAAGGCATTCCTTAAAAGAAGGAAAAGTTAGACAACTATTGGTTGAATGTTTATTGGTTTCACAGATTTGACACACAATATCTTGAACAGATTTTAATTGACCACTCTTTTTCAATTCTAATGCCTCAATTGTTTTAGCTAAAGATGCAAACTTGGCTTGGAGGTCATGATCTTTTCTAAGGTTGTATATACCTCTACTAGATGTATGAGGTTGGGTTTTACTTGGTGCCTCATAAATGCATATAGTGTCCTAATTTTAAGCATTTTCAGCTAGTAAGTCTAGGTATTACATTGCTTCATCAGGGTCTTTATCTTCAAAAGTTTCATTGCACATCAATTCAACCATTTGCCTATCTCTAGGTTTAACCCTTCATAAAAATGTGAAACCAATCTCTATGTTTCAAAACCATGATGAGGGCAAGTATTAAGCAAGTCTCGATACCTATCCCAACATTGGTAAAATGTTTCTCTTGGTTTTTGAGTGAAAGTGATGATTTTTCTTTCGAAAGAGTTTGTTCTGTGAGACGGAAAAAACTTCTTTAAAAATTATTTTTGCATTTCATCCCAAGCACAAATAGATCCTAGTCTTAAATTTTGTAGCCATGTTTTAGCTTTATCTTTTAATAAAAAAGAAAAAAGCTTTAATCTGATGGTGTTCATGCTACAATTTGAGTCATTATAGGTGTTGCAGACCTCCTCAAATTCCATTAAATGCAAGTATGGATTTTCTAAATCTAAGCCATGAAAAGAAGGTAAAAGTTGAATAATGTCTGGCTTAAAATAAAAATGAGATGCATCAAGGGGGAAACTATGCATGAGGGTGCACTTATCCTTATGGAATTCATGTGGTCTCTAAGTGTTCTAACACGGTCATTCTCATTATTCTCATTATGAAGCGACTGGTTATCTTCTTCGGCCATATTTTCTGAAAATGATGAGGATACTCTACAAAGTCTACCACTTAATGTACGTGACCAAACTCTCATGCACGTGTAAAAAAAGAAAAGAAAATGACACAAAACAAAACAAAAAATAAAGAAACAAAAGTTAGATAAAGTGAAAAGAGAAAATACAACAAAATTTATAATTTGTACAGAAATTTACCTCCCCGGCAGTGACGGAGCCACGTGGGTGCAAAAGGGGGCAATTGCCCCCTTAATTTTTTTTTTAAAAATGTTTATTATATTAGGATATTAATATAATAATTTGGGGAGGGTTCGTTACATGGAAAGTGGAAAGTTATTGTTTCATTATATTTTAATATAATATATAATATATATTTCCAGCTCATTTACTTAACCTTTTTCCTTTTTTTTTTTGTTTTTTTTACTAATTAACAGAGAGTCTTTTTTCCTTTTAAGTTGTTATTGTGTGCTTCTTTTTCTTATGTAAATTTCTTTTCAAGTCCAGATACGCAAGTAACTTCTTTTGCTTTATGTTTTAGGTAAGAATTTTTTTTTATCTTTTCTATTTATTTCATTGTCTAATTTTAGTTTTATTTTTTTATAATTAGTTATTAAAAATATTAGGGTTTATGATAATTTAGGGGTTTTGATATGAATGTGTTCAAATATGTTCAAAATAAATGTTTGAATTTTCTAATTTAATCAATTAAATGTTTTTTTTCTTATTATAAATGAATAAATTAATGTTCATGCAAAATCACTATTTTTGGCATCTCTTGTATTGACATTGTAGATTATTGAAATTATTTAATTAAGGTCTCTTAGTTCACTATATTTATGGATTAATTATTTAATTGAGGTCTCTTAATTTACAATGTACATATATTGATAGTCATTTTATATCACAAATTTATCTGTAATTAATTATTAACGAGATGCTTGGAGTTAGGAGAGGGCATGGGTTTAAATCCCATAAGTTACACTTTCTCTCTCCTAGTATTTTCTCTTATTTGAAACTAGAGTATAATATTAAAACTTGTTTCACATATTTGACTTAGTGAGTTTATACAACTTTTGTGTGTGTGTGTGTGTGTGTCTAGAAATGATTAAGTATAATTTAATCAACATACTTATTATATATATATATATATATATATATATATATATATATATATATATATATATATATATAATTGAAATGAGTTTTGATAAATTGATGTTTATTTTGATATGAATATTATACGAAAGATTTAGAATTATTATGCAACTCAACTGACTTTATTATTGTGTAATTGTGTTAATTCTTATGTAGACACTAATGATAATAAAAAAATTTCTAGGTTCATCAATTACATTAACACGTCACTATAAAAGTATTTCAAGTGTAAATCTCTTAAGGATGAATAGTCATTCAAAGCTTCAAGTTATGTAACTCAATCATGTTAAAAAAAATATATTGAAAAGTCATAGTATTTATTATTAATTTTCCCCCACATAAAAAAAGCTCTCGCTCCGACACTACTCCCCGGCAACGGCGCCAAAAACTTGACACGATCAAAAGATTGATGTTTTCTTCTAAGTATAGGGGTGTCGAAGTAATAAATAACCCGACAAGACCGGGGTCGAACTACAGGGAGGTTAATTGTATAAATTATAAATAACAATAATGAAACAACAACAATAGTAGTAGTAGTAGTAGTAGCAGCAGTAGTAATAAAACTTTGAGATGTAAGATTAATGTGAGGATTAAACAATGATAAAAACAAATGTCAAGGTTAGAGGATCCACTAATGGTATTTCAAACAAGTATAATATAAACTCTTATTATTCAACTGGACACCACACACAAAGGAGGTTCCAATCGGATTATAAATTGTTAACATGATTACATTAGTTATCTTATTCGAATAATGCTAATACTTGTAAATGTTGTCAGGCATTCATAATTATAACTTATGTTAACAACAAATCAAGTTCCTTTCATAGCACAGGTGTCGGTTATACCATACGGTTTGGGCTATGAAAGTGCCAAGTATTTGTTGTACCAAGGGTTATACAACATAAATCTAGATTAACCATTTAACAAGCAAAGTATTAAAAGTGAACAAGATAACAAATATAAAACATGTTAGTATCAAACATTAAGGTCCATGTTTAGTTTATACTATACTTATTCTTACACCATTAGTGTAACTTTTTCACCTTAACATAATTAACTTAGCTAAACATAATGAAAGAAAGAAACATAAATAAACAAGATAAAAGCATAAATAAGATAAAGTTAACTAAGTAAAGGAAAAGAAATGAAAAGCATAAACTAGATATTAATGAAAGCAAAACTTAAGCATTACAAAAATACAAAGAGAGAAAGCAAGAGCATGATCTTGATCTGAAAACCAAGATGCCTAAATGCATGACAAATGCTTCTTTTTATAGGCCAAAATTTGGAACTATTAATTTGATGACTAATTGTTGAGTGGGTGGCCACATCTTGACTTTGTGACAATCCTTATCTTCTTTTCTGAACAAAATGTCATTAATAACGTCAGAATTTGAACCAACTTTACCCATGAAAGTTCTAGGAAATTGTCTTATCTTTCCAGGAAAAAACATTAAGGTTATTTGAATTTCTAGAACTCAAGATATGGGTTGAACACTGAACAGTGTCTGGGCTGCAGGACAGATTCAAACTTCTCCGTTGTTGCTACAATTTGGACTTGAAAATGGCATTTTTAAATCTTGGACTCCTATAAAAGTTGTAGGCTTATGTCTTACCTTTCTATCTATATAAAGTAGACCTAAATCCGAGATCTTCAGCTCCAGATATGACACAATTACCGAACAGTGTTCTAGTTTGGACTACACTAGCATCTCTTTTCTAAGTTTGGTCATCTCTTTGTCCTTTCAATTTCAGTACTTAAACTCATCAATCAATCATTTCATTTATCTGATAGGCCTGCATTTAAAATGAACATTTACCATAAATTAAAGGTATCTTATATTATTAGATATGTTATTTTAAAACATGCTTTAGTTAAGGAGTTATTGATACTTCAAGTGCAAAATGATGATATAAAACCTTGATAAAAATGCACTTTTAAGTACTAATCAGCTTAGCCAAAAGAAAGACCTCTTGGGTCTAGTTTAGAGGAAGAACTTAGCCTCTATGAACTTAGCTACTTTTTGTATCCTACTTTCCTTACAATACTAAGTGTATAAAAATCTCACAAGGGCTTACCATATGTATTCATCATTAAATGTTATCAAGGCAAAATGACACCTCAACCCCTTCTCTCTACAAAAGGACAAGACTCTTGAGCTATAAATATCATATAGACCCTTCAAGCTTCAAATTCACAATCTCTATATTCTTAATATTTTTAGCATATATATTTTCAGAGTTTATCTTTCTAAAATATCAATGCACCCTCTCTCTCTAAGAAGATACTTAAGCATCCAAGAGTCTTTAAATCTATAACGAGGATTTTTTTATAAGTACCAGACACCTTAACCTACTAGGCACCATATACAAACTATTAATCATCTTGGCTAACGAGAATGGATCAAATTTCTAGAATTAAAAGATTAACTAATTATCCAGTACATAAACCATAATATTTTAGGATCTCATTAATACTAAACAGCCCTAAGTTATTCCAATGTCGAGTTTAAATTTTTTCTTTTCTATATGTTGATCAATATGAAAGCCCATATTCAAGAAATTAGCAATTGTCCATTTGCTTTAACATTAAAACATACAGAGGTTAAATGGAAACAAATAGACACACGCAATTACCTATTTGAATATTTATTTACGTATAATGTATATAAAATATAATAGATTTTTCTTATATATAATTGCAGAAAATAGATTTAGCCTTTTGTATCATTTCCTACTCTACCTGTTTTACTTAAATCGTATATAATTGCGCTCAATTCTTCGGTGAAAGGTAAAACTCAATGGAAATGAATAAAATATCATAAACATAAATAAACCATGGTAAGTATGCTAATAAGAAATAAAGACACTGATAGTTTCCTTACCTTCTGACTAGGGTTAGGATATTAGGCTAGATTTCCTATAACTCTGTATTGGCATATTCTTCCAGACTTGGAAAACAAAAGGTCAACTCAATATAACTTTTCAAGTGCATATTGAAATGCAAAATATACAAAAAAAAAAAGCTCAATTGTGCCTCAACCAAACCGAGCCCTATAAGACTCGATTAGGTTGAGGACCAATTGAGCTCCTCTCTTTCTTCTCCTTTTTTATCTCATCTTTTAGCTTGATATAGTCTTTTTTACTATTCATGAATAGTATTTACTATTCATGAATAATGTTCATTATGCAAAGCTCGTTTAGAATAAGTCTCGAGTGCCCATACCTAATCAAATCTAGATCCACCTCTCTCTCTCTCTCATTTATTATTTATGAATAATATTTATTATTTATAAATAGTATTTACTATGCAAAACTTGTTCAGAACGAGTCATAGGTCGTTAGACTTGGTCAGATCAAGCTTCACCCCCTCCTCTCTCTCTCTTCCTTTTCTCTCTCATTCTTTAGTTCAATATAGTCTCGTTTACTATTTATAAATAGTTTTTACTATGTAAAACTCATTCAAAAAGAGTTTTGAGTCACCAAACTCGATTAGATCAAGCTCTACCCATCTTTTTTTATTCTCTCTCTCTCATCCCTTAATTCGATACAGTCTTGTTTATTATTCATGAATAGTGTTTACTATGTAAAGCTTGTTCATAACGAGTCTCAAGTCCCCAAACTCGGTCAGATAAAGCTCTACTTTCTTCTCTCTTTTTCTTTCTCTAGTTTGATCTAACGAGCTACCTTCCCTCACATCATTTTACTAGGGGTGAGCAAAAAAACCGATAAACCGATTAAACCGAGAAAACCGGAAAAAAAATAACCGAAAAAACCGAACCGAAAAAAAAAACCGAATTAACCGATTAAAAAATCACAAAAAAATTCCGGTTCGGTTCGGTTTCGGTTTCTAAAGCCTGAAACCGATTGAACCAAACCGAACCGAACCGAACCGACCACCACTTAAAAAAAAAAACAAGTATAAATACAATCTTTTCTAATTTCTAACCCTAGACTAACATTTAGCCGTCACCCCCCCTCTCCCCTTCTCTGCATCTCTCCCTTTACTCTCACTTTCTCCCCTCCCTTGCCCCCCTTCTCTTCTCTGCATCTTGCTTTACTCTCACTTTCTCCCCTCCCTTGCCCCCCTTCTCTTCTCTGTATCTCACTTTCTCCCTCCTTGCCCCCTTCTCTTCTCTGTATCTTGCTTTACTCTCACTTTCTCCCCTCCCTTTACTCTCTGCTTTGCTTTGATTTTCCTCCCCTTCCTTATGGATTTGGTTCCTTTAGGTTTTCTTCAGATCTTAGTTCTCTTGTCGAGTCTGTGGTTGGCTCTACTGAGACAAAGAGCGATGAAGAAGATTACTGGCACCAAAAAGATTAAGGTATTGCTTCCTTTATGTTTCTTTTTAAAGTAGGACAACCTGCTGGTTTTTGTGATTATGTTTTTTGGGGCTAATGTTCGGCTCTTGGGTTTTTTGCCTGATTTGCAAGGTTGAGTTTTGTTTGGATCGCCTCAATCAACGCTATGCGTAGTTGGACGCAGGTGAGGTTGTAGATAAGGGTCTAGCCGTGGAAGCCCGAATGGGTCTTCACCTCCAGTAACTTGGGATCTGCTATACGAGGCTGCAGGAGAAGTAGAGAGGACCATTGGGTTTGAACCGGTTTGGAAGGGAAAAAAACCGAACCGAACCGAACTGAAATTAATCGGTTTGAACCGGTTTTCGGTTCGGTTCGGTTCAAAAAATTAAAAAAAAAATTCGGTTTGGTTGTTTATTTTGATTCAAAACCGGACCGAACTGGAAATGCTCAGCCCTACATTTTACTATTCATGAATAGTATTATTTGCATGGTACTATTCATGCATGGTATTGTTCATCATTATTCATACTATTTATGAATAATATATTTTCTTAGATATTTCACTAGATATTTTTCTAAATATTTTCAAGATATTTATTAGATATTTTCCAAGTTATATATTCTCAGTTTTTAAAAAAGAAATGGGTGTTTGAACATTTAACTCTACATTTCTCTATTATACAGATAACATGAGACTAAGAAAACACATATCTTATCTACATACAAAAAACACCATATTGTGTGGTAAATATTTCTCTATGAAGTTTCTCCACGACTTTATTAGTGGTGCTGTCTATAGGGACTTTTCATGGCCGACGAGACTTCATAACAAAAAAGAGTGATTGATCTCCCCATAAGCACTTCAACTCTCTTGGAACTCCAACAAATTTATAACCAAGTTTAGTTACTCAATGATGTTGTTACAGTGATGCAACTGCATCTTCGCTCTCTTCCTCCTACACAACATAAAGCTATTATAGATGCATCAAATATGCATATACAACTCTAGTTCCTTAGAGAAACATGGCAGAATGACATACAAACAAGTAACACTCGTACTACTACACTTAAAAGGAGCTACACACCTGGTTCTTACACGAGATGCTCCAAATAATCTAGTCTTCATCACCTAGCTCCCCCAGAAAAGACCCATGTATGAGATAAACTCTACGAGTTTGTGAGCCATAATATAGCGCTCACCAAAAGTCTTCACTTTGTTATAAAATATTACACACTCAACTCTCCAAAGATTGTGTCTCTGTAAAAGTCAGTCTAAATAACTACGAAGGACTCATAGACCTTTGAGAACACATACAAAATGTGGGAAGCCTCTTAGAACTTGTCATACAAGACATTGATGTTAAATATAAAGTTCTTTTAACAACACTTTGTGGATCTGCACATGTATGATATCATAGTTTAAAGCATGACTCCATTCTCCACTTTCATGATCTTAGCTCCAAACTAATATCTCGTTTTAGCAGAAGTATTCCAACCAAAAAAAGTACCATAGAACTCTTCACAGTCACACAACAAAAAGATAAAAGTACTACAAGCTATCTCCAAAGTTGCAATGAAGAGATGCTCAATGTGAAAAGACTCTTGAACTTACAGCTAAAGAAGCTCTGATTAATAGAGTATACAACTATTTCTTTTAGAGAACATTATACATCTTCCCTGACAAATCTACTCAATATGAAACACATAATAAAAAACTACATCAGGGTGGAAAAGGCTAGAGTGACTAAACATGATCACCTATGTTTCCACGCACCTCCACCATACCATCAATCTCCTATGGTAACATCTAGAATAAACATAAAGGGGTACATCTATGATTGCCTGAAGTTCTCCGAGCTCACGACCACACTATTGTAACAATAAATATGACACTAGGAGTGTATGCACTAAAAAAAAGATAGAACGAATGATCATTAGAGATCACCGTCATCAATTTATGAAGAAAAAAAATAGCCAAAGCTAAGGAGAGAAGTCTACACTAAGATCAAATAATTCATGGATTATCTCCAAAAATTTGAATCTCTATCTTTTATTTCTTTCAATAAAATAATATTTTATTTTAACCAAGCTAGTATTATATATACATAACTCAATTTTACTAGTAGTATTATTATAGTACTATGCATAACTCAATGTTACTATTCATGAATAGTAGCATTATTTTATGCATAACTCGGTTTTACTATTCATAAATAATATTTGTTACTACTTATGAATAATATTTTTCAAGGCTCGGTCTAACCGAGCTTCACATTCAATTCATTATTCCATCAACATTACTAATGGCTTGTAAATGAGAGGGAGTGTAAGCGATGACAACTAGTCAATCTTCCAATCACAGATCTTTATGTCCACTGTCTCTAAGCTTATGGCCAAATTTCTCTAGGTCTCCCTAATTACTATCTTCGAGTCTTCATGACCAATGTCTCCAATCTCTACGATCAATATCTCTAGGTCCCATGATTAATGTCTTAGGTCCTCATATTCAACTAATTGCATTTCTAGCATAATTGAAACCTCCTTTATATTAGTAGTTGAAGACTTATTAGCTAAGGGATGAATGGTGTTGTTGTTTTTAAAAATATTTCACTTTTGATTGGTTTGTGTTTGGGTTCCGGTGGATATCCATTCAATTTCCAATATCTCTCTCTCACTTAATGATCTTGATCATAATAAGAACAACGTAATATTTTGTGATTACATGAGTTGGAGTAGGAAGAATAACCCCACTGAACTCCCAATGTTGCTGGTTCAATTCCAAACTGGAACACCATTCTGTTATTTGATCATAACTGGAGTTGTAGAACTCAGATTTAGGTCCACTTTATATGGATGGAAAGATAAGACATAGGACTAAAACTTTCATGAAGGGTCCAAGACTCAATTCTACCGTTTTCAAGTTCAAATCTTAGAAACAACGGAGAAGTCAGAACCTGTCCTGCAGCTCAAACACTGTTCGGTTTTCAGCTCATATCTTGAGTTCTAGAAGTCCAAATAAGCTCTGGTTTTTTTTGCTGGAAAGCTGAGACAATTGCCCACAGCTTTTATGGAACAAAGGGCTCAAATTCTGATGTTAGCAATGACGTTTTGGCCAGCCAACAATATCAAAAATCTGCCAACAATTTCAAGAACCAGCAGCCAACAATGTCAAAAACCAGCCACCAAATCAATGGTTGGCCACCAACTATTTTCTTAGTCCACCAATCAATAGTTCTGCATCTTAGCCTATAAAAGGAGACATTTGCCATGTATTTAGTCATCTTGGTTTTCAGATCAAGATCATGTTCTTCCTTTCTTTCTTTATATCTTTGTAATGTTCAAGTTTTCTTTCATGTTATATTAATCTCTTGTTTATGCTTTTTCATTTCCTTTCATATACTTAGTTAACTTATATCATGTTTATGTTCTTATCTTGTTTATTTATGTTTTTCTTCTTCATTATGTTTAGCTAAGTTAATTATGTCAAGGTGAAAAGGTTTTACTAATGGTGTTAGAATAGGTATAATATAAACTCAACATGGACTTTAATGTTTATATCTAAGAAAGATTGTTATTAGCATGTCTTATCTTTTTATCTTACTAATTCTTAATACCTTGCTTGTTAAATGGTTAATCTAGATCTGTGTTGTATAACACTTGGTACATCAAATGCTTGATCCTTCATAGTTTTTTACGATATCGTTGTTATGATAGGAACTTGATTTGTTGTTAACATAAGCTAGCAACATAAATGCCTGATGATATTTATAAGTATGGTGTTACTTAGATAAGATGATTAATATGATCATGTTAATACTTTATAATGAGCCATTAACGATAAATCATCCGATTGGAACTTCCTTTGTGTGTGGTTTCCAATTGAGTAATAAAAAGAGTTTATATTATATTTATTTGAAATACCATTAGTGGATTCTCTAACCTTGACATCTGTTTTATTATTGTTTAATCCTTGCATCAATATCACATCCCAAAACTCTCTTTAACTCCTTTTCTGTTATTATTCTCTTCAAATCTGTCTTTATTTGTAATTTATATAATTCACTTCCCTGTGGTTCGACCCCGGTCTTGCTGGGTTATTTATTACTTCGACACTCCTGCACTTGGGAGAAGACATCAATCTTTTGGTCGTGTCAAGTTTTTGGTGCCGTTGCCGGGGAGGTAAGTATTGTATAAATTTTATATTTCTTTTATTTTCTTTTGTTTTTTTACTTTTATTTGTTTTTCTAATTTTAGTTCCTTTTCTTTTTCTTTTTCTTTTTCTTTTTCTTTTCTTTTGCACTTGCATGAGAGTTTGGACACGTATATTAAGTGGTAGACTTTCTCGGAAATCCTCAATTTCTTTAGAAAACATGGCCGAAGAAGATAACCAGTCAATTCATAATGAGAATAATGAGAATAATCATGTGAGAACACTTAGAGATCACATGAATCCAACAAGAACAAGTGCACCATCATGTATAGTTTTTCCTCCTGATGCTTCTCATTTTAATTTTAAGCCAGGTATTATTCAACTTTTACCCACTTTTCATGGCTTAGAATTAGAAAATTCATAGTTGCATTTAAGAGAATTTGAAGAAGTTTGTAACACTTATAATGACTTAAATTGTAGCATGAACACCATCAGATTAAAGCTTTTTCCTTTTTCATTAAAAGATAAAGCTAAAACATGGCTACAAAATATTAGGTCAGGATCCATTCGTGCTTGGGATGAAATGCAACAACAATTTTTAAAGAAATTTTTTCCATTTCACAGAACAAACTCTTTCAAAAGGCAAATCACCACTTTCACTCAAAAACCAGGAGAAACATTTTACAAGTGTTGGGATAGATATAAAAACTTGCTTAATACCTGTCCTCATCATGGTTTTGAAACATAGAGATTGGTTTCACAATTTTATGAAGGGTTAACACTTAAAGATAGGCAAATGGTGGAATTGATGTGCAATGAAACTTTTGAAGATAAAGACCCTGATGAAGCAATGGAGTACCTAGACTTGCTAGCTGAAAATGCTCAAAATTGGGACACCACAGGTACGTGTGAGGCACCAGGTAAAACTCAACCTCATACATCTAATGGAGGCATGTACAACCTTAGGGAAGATCATAACCTCCAAGCCAAATTTGCATCTTTAGCTAGAAAAGTTGAGGCACTAGAATTAAAAAAGAGTGGTCAAATAAAATCTATTCAAGAAATTGTGTGTCAAATTTGTGAAACTAATGAACTCTCATCCAATGAGTGTCCAACTTTGCCTTCTTTTAAAGAATGTCTCCATGAACAAGCCAATGCTTTAAATAGTTTTCAAAGGCCAAGTCATGATCCATACTCACAAACGTACAACCCTAGTTGGAGAAAACACCCAAATTTCAATTGAAAGAGTGGTAACAATAATGCACAAACTTCACAACCACCATTTCAAGCACATTATAATTTTCAAAGTTCTCATGGGTATGCATCTCCTTGTGTTCCCCCTCTTGGAAGAAATCTTGAGGACACTTTATATGCATTCATTGAAAAGCAAGAGACAATCAACACTCAACTTGCTCAAAGCATGACAGATTTTAAAGATACTCTTGCAAAATTCACATCTGCTCTCAATTTTCATGAGAAAGGTAAGTTCTCATCTCAACCACAACAAAATCCCAAAGGGCAATACAATTCAAATGCAAGTAGTTCTGGAAGCCAACACATGGATCAAGTCAAATCAGTCATTACTCTCCACGGTGGTAAGGTTATTGAAAAACCAATTCTTGAACCTTGTGAGAAAGATGATGAGTCAATCTTTGAGGGTAAGGAAGGGGTTAAACCTGAATATTACAAAGAAAAGACTGATTCCCCACCAGTACTTCCATTTCCTCATGCCATGACCAAGCAAAGAGAAGTCAATCACGATTCTGAAATTTTTGAAACTTTCAAACAAGAAGAAATCGAGGATGAAAAAGGCACCAAAAATGTTGTCGCGGATCATTTGTCAAAATTGACAATAGATTCGACATCTGACATCACACCAATTGAGAAATACTATCCTGGTCAATCCTTACTTTCTCGTAGTCCAATGCCTTGGTTTGCTAATCATATCAATTTTCTTGCAATAGGAGATTTGCCAGCTCACTGGAGTACCGAAGACAAAGGAAAGTTTTTTAGCAACGTGCAGAAATTTTATTGGGATGACCCTTACTTATTCAAATATTGTCCCGATAAAATATTTCAAAGATGCATTCCCGACAATAAGGTAAGTAGTGTCATTAAATTTTGTCATTCTGAAACATGTAGGGGTCATTTTTCATCAAAGAAGACAGCTGCAAAAATCTTACAAAGTGGATTTTATTGGCCCACCATGTTCAAAGACTCACATGCATTCTGCAAAACCTGTGAAAAATGTCAAAAGGTGGGATTTATTTCAAAGCATCGAGAGTCTTTAGTTAATCTTCTATTGACTCTTAAGTCTCATCATAGTGGAGAAATGCATCGTACAATTCATGATTTATGGCCTCATTTTCATAAAGAACATGATCGACTTAGTCTTGGAAATCTGACTAAAAAAGACCCTGTTTGTCAGTTTTTAAGAAAACTGGATGGGAAGCCTATCCCCGACCCATAGAGGGTGTTTAAGCCGTTCTTGGACGTAAAACCAAGGGAAGATGTGAGCCACAATCACAGCTGCTTGTATATACACATGCTTTAAAAAAAAAAACAAAGAGAGAGAGAGAGAGAGTGAGACTCCAGCTAGCCTACATATAGGTGGTATGATTGCATTTTCAATTTCTCATCTATAAAATCTTCTCTTCCTTCCCATCATTTCTACTCTACCCATTCATTTAATAGATATAGAAGTGTGTAGAAATGGCCAGTTCCTCTGTTCCTAAAATAAAAAAATATTTATGTTTTTTATGGATCCAATCCTAGGAAAGAAAAAGAGTTTTTAGAATCAGCAAATCATCTTGGTCGGGTACTAGCTGAGAGAAAGATTCATTTAGTGTATGGGGGAGGCAGCCTTGGGTTAATGGGGAGTGTTTCAATAGCTGCATTTTTAGGAGGCAGTCAAGTTTTGGGGGTCGTCCCCAAAGCTTTAGCCGAAGGGGACATCATTGGAAAAACAGTCGGAGAGGAACTACAAGTCTCCACAATGTCTGAACGACTATCTGTAATGTTTAACCATGCTGACGCCTTTATTGCTTTACCAGGTGGTTTGGGAACTTTAGAAGAGATATTTCATATTTCATCTTGGGCTCAGCTGAACATTCACCAGAAACCTATAGGTTTGCTAAATGTTCATAGTTTTTATAATACTTTACTGTCTTTTCTTGATCATGCTGTGGAACAACAATTTCTAACATTTTCAGCGCGACAAATCCTCATCTCTGCTGCTACTGCTGAACAATTGATTGATGAACTTCAATCTTTCATCCCTATAGTTCATTCCTCTATGAGTCGACTCAATTGGTCAATCACGGAACGCCGTAAAAAGCTTAGATTGGATTTGAGCCTTAGTTTGTAACATATTGTGTCTTTTGGTTTTATTAATAGCATAATATTTGTGTTTTGTGCTTTCTTATATTTGTTTCAAGTGTGTTTCAGGTTTGTGTCAAGAGTTCTTTGCTTTTGGTGATGTCTTCTATACTCTATCTTTCTGCCTTAGAACATTGAGGACAATGTCTCGTTTTGGTTGGGGGGAGAGGGTAGTAGTTGATATTTAAAAAAAAAATTTAACTAACTGTGTTTTCTATTATTACAACCATTTGCAAACCTGTTGTTACTAGGATGGCAGAGTAAAGGAGGAACTTTAGTGACTCTTGAGACGCATCTTAGTAAACATTCTTAACAAGGTCTATTATAATACTTCTTGAAATATTCAGATTTACAAACTCTCGCATTGTTATCACTTAATTCTGCTCAAATACTCATTTAATAAGTATTCTTAAACCTTCATTTTCACACACACACTTTAACATATGATTGTGGGTTTCATATTGGATTATTACATTATTTATGTTCTTTTGTTAAAGGTAACAACTAAGGGAAAGGGATAATATATAATATGAAATAAAAAAACAAAATAAATAAATAAATAAAAAAGTAGATAAGTTTGGTTTCGTAGCCTCCTTGACTTAAGCAATTAAACCCGAAAGGGTGTTTTAACACATAGTACCCTAAAGTCAACTGACTTGGGAGCTATTGGCCTAGTGCTTGTTACATGGGTTAAGGAGAAAAGCTTAAGGGAATCAAACATTGCACTATCTACGTGTCAGTATCTGCAACCCGAGTTACTAAGCTCGTAGGGGTGTCTCAACACCTGATGCCCTAAGACCAACTGGTCTGGGAGTCATTAGCTAAAAGCTCGTTACATGGGTTCAAGATACATTGTATTATAAATTCTTGCTTTCAAAAAAAAAAAGAGATAATAATCCCAACCCAAGGAAGTTAACCTTAAACATTGGAACAAAATTTTGTTTTCTTCCATGAAAAGCTCCATAGCTATGTTTTGATTTACTAAGCATAAAAGGAAGGTTTATTAATATCTTGTTTAAGAAGTATAAAGCAGATATATAAATTTAATGAGAGTTTGTTTATTTGGATAGATTAATGGAAATTAAATGATGAATACCTTGCTTTGTGGAACTTGCAAATTGTTTTTGTATTTTAACGCTTTGATTACTAGGGACTAGAAATAAGCTGGTTGGGGGGTCTGATTAGTACTTAAAAGTGCATTCTCATTAAGGCTTTATATCATCGTATTGCACTAAAGTATCGTTAAATTCCCTAACTAAAACATGTTTTATAATAACAAGTCTAATAATATAATATATCTTTAATTTATGGTAAATGCTTGTTTTGAATGCAGGTATATCTCACAATTCAAAGGATTGATTGATGTGATTAACAATTGAAAGTGAAGAGACAAAAAGAGAACTAGGCTAAGAGAAGAGGCCTGGTTCAATTCCAAAGAGAACCAGAGTATTGTCGGTTGTAGAACTCAGATTTAGGTCCACTTTATATGGATGGAAAGATAAGACATAGAACTAAAACTTTCATGAGGGTCTAAGACTTAATTCTTCCGTTTTCAAGTTCAAATCTTAGAAACAACGGAGAAGTCGGAACCTGTCCTGCAGCTCAAACACTGTTCGATTTTCAGCTCATATCTTGAGTTCTAGAAGTCCAAATAAGCTCTGGTTTTTTTTTGCTGGAAAGCTGAGACAATTGCCCACAGCTTTTATAGAACAAAGGGCTCAAATTCTGATGTTAGCAATGACGTTTTGGCCAGCCAACAATATCAAAAATCTGCCAACAATTTCAAGAACCAGCAGCCAACAATGTCAAAAACCAGCCACCAAATCAATGGTTGGCCACCAACTATTTTCTTAGTCCACCAATCAATAGTTCTGCATCTTAGCCTATAAAAGGAGACATTTGCCATGTATTTAGTCATCTTGGTTTTCAGATCAAGATCATGTTCTTCCTTTCTTTCTTTATATCTTTGTAATGTTCAAGTTTTCTTTCATGTTATATTAATCTCTTGTTTATGCTTTTTCATTTCCTTTCATATACTTAGTTAACTTATATCATGTTTATGTTCTTATCTTGTTTATTTATGTTTTTCTTCTTCATTATGTTTAGCTAAGTTAATTATGTCAAGGTGAAAAGGTTTTACTAATGGTGTTAGAATAGGTATAATATAAACTCAACATGGACTTTAATGTTTATATCTAAGAAAGATTGTTATTAGCATGTCTTATCTTTTTATCTTACTAATTCTTAATACCTTGCTTGTTAAATGGTTAATCTAGATCTGTGTTGTATAACACTTGGTACATCAAATGCTTGATCCTTCATAGTTTTCGGCCGACATCGTTGTTATGATAGGAACTTGATTTGTTGTTAACATAAGCTAGCAACATAAATGCCTGATGATATTTATAAGTATGGTGTTACTTAGATAAGATGATTAATATGATCATGTTAATACTTTATAATGAGCCATTAACGATAAATCATCCGATTGGAACTTCCTTTGTGTGTGGTTTCCAATTGAGTAATAAAAAGAGTTTATATTATATTTATTTGAAATACCATTAGTGGATTCTCTAACCTTGACATCTGTTTTATTATTGTTTAATCCTTGCATCAATATCACATCCCAAAACTCTCTTTAACTCCTTTTCTGTTATTATTCTCTTCAAATCTGTCTTTATTTGTAATTTATATAATTCACCTCCCTGTGGTTCGACCCCGGTCTTGCTGGGTTATTTATTACTTCGACACTCCTGCACTTGGGAGAAGACATCAATCTTTTAGTCGTGTCACAGAGCTAAGTACAAAGAGTTCTACTGTCCCATCACTGAATCTCAAATTTAATTCTTCCACCTGGAAATCTATTGTTGAGTTAAATATATCATAATGATAATGCTGGTAAAATGTCACTGAACCTTGTTGTTGACATGAACAACCTATAGCCTTTTTATATAAAGCATTCATATGTGGTATGTCAATCTCATATTTTGTGTAAACAGATTGCACATTTGCAAGGAGAAGATCCAATCCAGCATCTCTCAAAGTTTGAAGCAATGCTTTAGTAGTTGATACAAGATCCATTGCATTTAAAATGTCAAGAGATTTTTGCTGCAAAGCTCAACAAAGTAAATCAGTAATCCCCATTATTTTATACATCAAATATAAAATGAATATAAATTCAAAAGATTTCATCACAATCAAACAACCACCAGCTTCTCCACATATAGAATTAGAAGATCCTTCTTGAACCATACTTTCAAGCACAGTAATAGTTGCACCATACATATCTATTAAGCTACAAATAGAATCAAAATGAAAGCTCCAGCGAGTAGTTCCACTTTGATGTAAATTACCGATTTGATTAGCCCCTCTACCAGTCTCACATTCTTCAGTAGCTACCATATGTGCAATTTCTATAGCCTGAGCATAATGTAACTCGGTATGATGTTTGGGAGAAGCACAAATAAGGTTGATAATGATTGTCAATTTTGAGAAAAATAACCAAATAGAAATCTAATTTCCAGCTGCTGCAACTAATGCTAGTTGTAGTCGGTGAGCAAAATAATGTACAAAATATGCATAAGGACAATCTCTGAGAAATAAAGCTTCTAGTCCATTCCATGCACCATGCATATTACTAGCACCATCATACCCTTGACCTCGCATATTAAAAATATGCAAGTTATATCGAGCGAGCACATCACAAATTTCTTTTTTAAGTGTTGAAGAAGTAGTATCTGAAACATGCACAATACCAAAAAAAAAAGCTCCCATACAAAACCTTGAATGTCAACAAATCTCAAAATAATAGCCATTTGTTCTTTATTTGATGCATCTTTGGCTTCATTAACCAAAATACAAAACTTTGCATCTCTAACTTCTTCACAAATCTTTTTCCCCACTTTGTTCATGAGAATATGCAAAATCTATTTGAATAGTTGGCGAGGTATACTTTGTATTTTTCAAAGCTTTTTCTAAGACAACATCATCAATATCAACATTCAGTCTCTCCATAAGTCTTATCATCTCTAAAAATTTGCCTCGATTATTAGAAGCTGAAGATTCATCATGACCTCTAAATGCACATGCTTGTAAGCTAAGCCATCGAATACTTTCAATTGTTATCGTAAGTGTCAACCAATTTTTCTAAACTTCTTCAACAGTTTATGCATTCAACAGTTTATGCATTCAACACTTTATTAATATGTCTACTTACTTTCATTAAATCTTTAGCAGATTTCACAGTATTATTATATGGTGTAGTGGGGCTTCCCACATGCATCAAAAGTGCACATCTAACCCCATCATTAACCCTCTTCCAACTTCTAAAGCTTTCAGTGGTGAATGTGAGATGACGAGGCACTTTGTTTTCAAAGATAAAGCATGGAAAACAAAATGTTGCATCCTTTGATGGAGAGTACTCTAGCCAAGGAAATTAATCAAACCAAGTGTATTGAAATTGACGATACTGTCTCCCTGATTCAGTTCTTGGATACTCTGCTAACTTAGGTTGATATGGACCCATTTTGTTATAACCTCTTCTAATTTCATCTTGTTGATTAATAGGATTTTTCCACACTGGAATTCGCAACCTAGGATCTCGTTCAAGAGTATTAACATCAATTTCAACTCTTTGAGATTTGAAAGGGGGTTGTTCACTATGATTTGAGACATCAACATTGGATGGAAAATGTCCTTTACTGGTTGATGTTTGTTCATTTGGTTTAAAGAAAGCAAACATAGTTTTTCCTCTCTTGCTTCCTTGATTTTCCATCATAATTTTTAACATATTCAAGTAAAAGGGATTAGGGAAGTCAGGTGCAAGATGAATAAATACTAATGCCACAATAGAATATTCATGAAATGAAGAATATACAAGGATAAACTAGTGATGCAGACTACTGGGAGATTTGGAGAACTTAACTTTGAAATAACCAGTAAATTATTAATACTAGTGTGTTAGCATCCGTCCATTTCTAAGGTATAGTCTACTATTTACTCCACAAACAATCTATTGTAATAAATGTGAAACATTGAATTCAAAATGAAAAGTCAGGATTTGTAAATTCTTACCTAATGATTTTACACTCTTGCGACTCTTGGTATAGATTCTTCTTTAAAATCTAAGCTAAAATTGTATATTGTTGAGAATAAAAAGCTAAAACCCCATATTACTTGGAAGACATATGAACCAATGAATTATTTATATTTAGATAAGTTTCCTGTAAAATATAACTAATTAATTAGTGTTGCAAGGGAAATTAAATGGACAGCTAATGGCTGCTAATTAATTAGTGTTGCAAGGGAAGCGGGCAGTGTTGAGATTTGCTGTGTAAAAGATAAAAGGAAAGTGGGTTATTAATTGTTTTTGTTACCTAAGTTACAGCCCTCCTTTGCCTTGTAAAAGGCTCCACCCATAGTTGCATGGTAGTTCCTTCGCACCATAATCGTTGCAGTTTATGTTATCTCATGTGCACCACCTAAAACTTCATTGTTTTTCTTCTTGCACAATGCAAGAATAGGCCTTTGTGACATCAAGCAACGAATTCTTCGATAGAATTTGTCCTCGAATTGCACTATAGAACTCATTTAGTCCCATAAAAAAACTGCATTAATCTGTGTCTCTTATGGCCTGCTCAACAAGAACGAACAATGTCATTATAGGACCCAGCTCATCCCATAATCCTTTCAATTTTGTATAGTAAGCTGCAACATTCATGTGATCTTGAGTAAGACAAGCAATGTCCCTCTTAATTTGGAGGAGCATTACTTCGAGAAAAATAATCTTGAAGGTCTTGCCAAATTTCTTATAATGTGGTAAAATATATGATAATATCTGCTAGGTCTAGTGTAAGTGAATTGAGGATCCAAAGCAGAATCATATCATTGCATCTTGTCCACAATCCATAGTCATCTGGTTCGTTTTTCGCATATGGTATTTTGATGGTACCGTCTACGAAGCCCCGCTTGGATTTGACATTTAAAGAGGGTGTCATAGCTCGACAACAGGTTGAATAATTGTCTCCATTAAGAGGTTTAGAGACAAGCACCATTCAAGGATGATCAAAATAGTGAAGAAATAAGGATTGGTTACATACTTCTCACTGCCCGAAGATTGCTCATTTGCCACAGTGATGAGAGTAGCTAAAAAAATATCAGAATAGCTTTAATGAGACATGTTTTTGAAGGATGCCTGCAAGATGGATCACTGTAAAAGTTGCAAAAGATAAACTTTGTTGCAAGTTCCTACAAAGTGGGGAATAATTTAAGGGCAAATATTGCAAAAAAAACAAATATATATATATATATATATATATATTGCAAAGAGATAAACTTTGATGGATCACGTGGATTGTTTAAAACAATAGCAGAGTAGTATTGCAAAAGGCCAAAGTAATGTTGCAATAGTTGCACCTCTCGCAACGAAAGAGTTTAAGAACAATTGAAGCGGCAAAAACTGGGTTTTGCTGGATTGTTAAATCAGCTTTGATACCATGTAAAGGGATAAAAGAAAGCACTTTGCTGTGAAAGACCCAAGCATTGTTAGTCTAGGGGATACATCTATTTATACAAGTGATATTTACAATAAGTCGAAGAAAATTTTTGTAGATTGTTAGCAACAAGTAAATAGCAGCACTTGTTGAATTCGGTGGTATGACTTTGTTGAATTTCTTCAACAAGAGTTCAAACCGGCAGCTCTCTCAACTTTGCGTTGAATGGCTTGAGTTGACTCGACAAGACTTGGTTTCGAACTCGCCAATTCAAAGATGAGCGGTGAGTCTGGCTTGGCCTCCTCCTCCGAGTTAGGTAGTTCACATATATAAATGTCCATAATCCTGGCAAATGTCTTGGGTTTGGCTACTTTAGTTTGTATAGCGACTGTTTGGGAGATGGGAAACTGCGAAGAATGGTTGATTCTTGCGGTATACATTCAAAGACAGAATGTATGATAATGGGCATGCCATTATAAGAAACCACGTATGAGAAGTACTGGTGGTTCTAGCCGTTTTTTAATGTGTTTGATTTAATGTTGCATTAAAGGCATGAGATTTTTCTTTCTTGAACTCTTCTTGTATGTATCTCGTCTGGAGATTGTAACATTTCTTATAGTGTCGTGGTTGGCTGATTGAAAACAAAATGACTGATCGGCCTGCCGTTGCTTTGTAAAGTTCTACCCAGAGGAAAAAATAAAGAGGATCCTGACGGCAAGGCTATGTGATTTACAAACGTTGCTCTACGGCCCAAAAGCAAGCATGTTAGTTCTGGACCTACAAATCTACACACTCCTATCCATTACCGGGCCGGCAATAGTTGAGTAGAGCCCAATAACGAGATACAGAGGCCTGGACTTCTAGCAACATAGCAGCGAAACGGCATCTCAAGAGCAGGAAGTCAGGAACTGCAGTCAACGATTCGAAGAGATGCAGAAAGCATTGAGAGTTTATGGACAGGTTCTTCGGCTAGTGAGGCGGTTACCAAAGGACTCAAGGCCTTATTACGCTATATACGCCCGCGAAAACTTCGTCAACTACAGAGATGTCGACGTCAGTGACACACAATTCTTCGACGAGCTCTTCCTTCGAGCATATAACCACTCCCTATGGGTTCTCAACAAGGTCTTTTTTCTATATGCTTCTAATGTTTGTCTATATATGTGTGTTATGATCGCTCTAAAGAGATCTTTTTTGACGGAGGTACATTTATTTGGTGCAGTATTCGGTCGATGAATCAACTGCTAATAAGCTAAAGGAAATTTGTTGCGGCTGAAAAAGGAACAATATTGAGTGTGTTTGCCAGCTGTTCGATGCCATGCCTCAGTGAGTAGGCACGCTTTCTTTTGTGTTCCAAGCGCTTTTTTTTGTGCTTATTTCTATAATTTTAAGATATTCATGCTTGCCGAATAGCGACAGATTGTTACGATCAATAATCATGGTCGATTGAATGAAGCATCTCATTTTGATCTAGTGTAGTTTTCTTCCATGTGTCTAAAAAAGAAATATAGTACATTTGTTTCTTAAAATAAAGAATGTCCAGTAAATTTGTGTAAATTTACCCTTATTTAATACGGTCACAGTGGCTATTTTTGAAAATATTTTTTATTTGATATATATTAAAATAATATTTTTTTTATTTTTTAAAATTTATTTTTAATATTAACAAATCAAAACACACTAAAAATATAAAAAAAATAATTTTAAATAAAAGAATTAAATTGCTGTGAAATGTCTTTTTTTAACGGAGTTCCCAACTGCTCCTAAAACAACAGTTTTATGCTTTAATAATAATATGGTTTACAATACACAAGTTGTCTGCTTTAATGATGTGACTGGTCATTTCATTTTGTCGTAAACTTCCTATGTCCCCACTATCTTGTGGTCTCTACTTCCTCGGTAATGGGACTAATTTACGTGACCAGTTTGATGGGCAAGGCGATACTGACTGATAATCTGATATGAAATCATGGCTTGCTTAAATTAACTTTCTCGTCTGAATATCAAGGATCGCTAGTTAGCATTTACCCCATTCTGTCCAAAGGCTATATTCTAATCTTTCATATGTATTCCTCGGAGGTTTGTTTTTAATCTCCTTGATGATCTCTCTTGTGAAGAATATATGATCTCTCTTTCATATATATTCTAATCTTTCATATAAACCACCTCAACCTGGATATTCTAGTTTGGCATGTTTTATAATTCATTTGATTTTTTTGTTTAGGACGGGGCTGCATGCATGCATGCGATACAAAGCAGGTGATATTTGAACTCAGAAGCTCCTGTGTATTTAGTGAAATCACCTGTACAAATCCTTGTGCATTTTTTATTTATTAGAAGCCCCATTCCAGAAACTCGAGATGAAACTTGCAACCTTCAGAACCAAAGTGATTACTCTCTCTCTCTCTCTCTTATGAAGTTAACCATGGCAATCCCGTCAATAACCATCAACCAGGGCCACCATAAAAACATCGAAGCGGGTAACTAAACAGAGAGACAAGGCACATTATCGAAGGCAAGCGAGCAACGAGGCGTCGAAAGGCGTGTCATGCGATGGGAAATGGTGGAATGGAAAGGAATCGACTGCCAGTCTCTCTCTATCTCTATATCCTTACCGCAGCTCTAGTTTATAGGTCTGTTTCCGAGTGTCTCTTTTTGTTACCATAATTGCCACGTGGCCTTCATGTGTCTCTTCTTTCGTCGTTGCCAGCTAGCAGAAGCTCTGGAAAGTGGAATATGTATCCTTAGCAACCGGATAACTTGGTGGGCTGCGATGGAACTTTCCACGCGCTCTCTGTTGTGACTGCTCCGTCTGTTGGGGCTGTTTTTATGGTTGGAAAGTTTTTTTTATTTTAAAAAAATTAATTAATTTTTTTTATTGTTTTAATATATTAATATTAAAAATTAATTTTTAAAAATAAAAAAAAATATTACTTTATGTATTTTAAAGTGAAAACATTTTAAAAAATAATCGTGATCATAATTTTAAAACTCCCCACCAAAAATAGTTGGGACGGTTGGCCGGGGCTAGAATCAAGTCGGGATTAAGAAAACCCCCCGCGGGGGAGTTGGATAGGAAAACATGGGGTCGGCCGGAGGGTTGATCCGGACAAATAAGACCCGGTAAACAGGTATATAAGCGCCATATATAAGATAAAAAAATTATAAAAGTAAAACGTCACCGTGAAGATAAAAAATCTAAACTCTTCAATCTGGAAAGCCATATCAATTGCAAAAAAGAGCAGAGAATTTAAAATCTAAAAACTGTTTTTGCCTTTGCTTCTTAAAATCTTCTCGGCATGCAATGGGGAGAGAGATGCACGCCAGGTAGTGGTGACGGACATCATGGGTTGGTGGATGGATGTGTTGGCGATGCATGAAGAGTTTGTTGAGTGCTTGTTTGGAGAGGGTCAGATCTTGTGGTGATGATGGCGATCCGGTTTTGATTTGTGTGGGTGTGGATAAAAGGGCTTTCGTGGTGAAAATCAGCACACGTTGACAAAGAAAGAATTTTGAGGGTGAAGAATAGAGAAGATTAGAGAGAAAATAAAATAGTGGGTTTGTTGTGATTACGTGGAGGTGGCGGATTAGAGAGATTAAAGAAGTGGCGCAAGTTAGTCAAGCAAGGATTTTGAGATAGAGGATAAGAGAGAGAAAAATAATGTTTTTTCTAGTGGTGTGATTTTGTGGATTATGGTTTTTGGTTTAACTGAGAAGGTAACTGCAAAGGACAAGAGGTGGTATTTACAATTAGTGGGCAGGTTTTGAAGTTTTATTAGAGAAATAATAGCCAAACTTTTACTATTATGTGACCCGTGAAATTCTTTAAATCTTTTGCTACATAAAATAAGTGGAATTCTTCTTTTTCTTTTTTTATTGACCCGGATCAACCCATCTGACCCGTGACCCGATTATTATACCGGGTTTGGTTTAAAAACTATGATCATGACTACACTATCAAACTGACTCTCTCTCTCTCTCTCTCTCTCTCTCTCTCTCTCTCTCTCTCTCTCTCTCTCTCTCTCTCTCTCTATATATATATATATATATATATATATATATATATATATATATATAAACAAATTAATCTAGTAAATCTATAAATGTAATAAAGATTTTACTAGTTTCAACAGTGCTATAGGATAAAAATATAAAGTTAGTCGATGCTTAAGTGTTTTTACTTGAATCATCTTTATCTTTAAATTATTCTTTGTTTCAATACATCCTTGGATGATTCTTATATTCGCCATCTTGGAGTTTCATTAGGCATAAATAGAGAGTGATCAAGTTTTAAAAATCTTAGTATAGGAATAAAGCTTTCAAGCTGGGTAATCGATTAATCAATTGGTCCTGACAATCTTATTCATTCTTCTAAACAAAGTAGCTTAAGGTTAGTACCTATGAAAGGTCTCTTTTGATGAAGGTAGGGAGTCTCCGATGTTTAACTGAGTATTTTTTTAGAGAAAAAAATACAATAATATTCTAAAGAGAAATGCTCTAAAAATATATATGCAGTATAGAATGAAGATTGTGAAGTCTCATGGTATATTTATAACCCATGAGTCTTGTCTTTTTATAAAGACGAGAGACTTAAGTGTAATTTCATCTTTGTGATATTTTAAGTTGTATTGTGAGTTGTATTCCACTTATTTTATCTGGCTAAAAGATGGAGACATCGCAGGCCATGAAAGACTTTAATACATCTAATGATGTTGGCGGAGTATAGACTTGTTTAATTAAACTTTTTTATTATGAAATAAATCCTCTAAGATTTTATATAAAAATCTATAGAATTGATAGCATTAAATTCATATATAATGTTTGAATTCATAGGTGTAGTGAATCCAACCATGCTCGGGTTGTGATGAAAAAAATCCTTGAGCTCGACACTTTCAAGAAACACGCGTCAGTCTCACCTCATTGGCCTGATAGCATACCAGGCCATGCTACTAGGTTTGGCAACACCTTTCAAACCCAAAAGTTGGGTTTGGAGACATCTTCCATACCTAAACATTGGGTCTGGCAGTGCCAATCCCTAACATGAGTGTAGCGCTAGCCAAACCTAAAAAGCAATTGGGTCTGGCCAGCATCAGACCCAACAATATATGGGCCTGGCATTGGCCAACCCAACAGTACTTAGGTATGGTCAGTGCCAAACCCATCGTAACTGGGTTTGACACACTGTAAAGCCTACTTGTGTTTAGGTCTAACTTTGGCCATACCAAACGCGCCTCCACTAAGGCATGTTTGTGATGGGTGCGTGCCAACCTAACCAGCCCAAGAATTCAGGAAAATTATGCCCATATGTTTTCCTTGACCTGACATTTTTGGTAAACATATATAAAGATATACTGATAAAATATTGGTTCATCATAGAGATTTTTGATATCATACAAATGGACATAGAAGCGAATATATATATATATATATATATATATATATATATATATATATATATATATATATTATCTTTTTTATATGAAAGTGAAGACGATCTCTATATCAAAATTTATATATGGATTATTTATATTTTAAATATATATTTAAAATAATTTATGTAGTTTTTTTAAGATTTATTTTGTATTATAAATACAAAACATTTTTTTTTATGGTATATGCACTTTATTTAATAGAAACTACTGATGAAAAAAAATCATGTGAACCTCCAATGAAGATGGAAGTTTGTCTTGAATATAATTAAAGTAAGGAATAGAGATTAGAAACTAACGAGTCAATGTTTTTAACTCAATATTTTTGAGGTTTTGAAAGAAAAAAAACCCTAAAATTATAACAAGGTAATGACCCAAGCAAACATAGGTCTGGCAAAGCTGTCACACCCAATATACTTAGGTTCAGGCATGTGTTAAACCCATGATAACGTGGGTCTAACAATCTACCAGATCCAATATACTTGCGTTCAGTCATGAGCTGAGATCAACGCTAAGTGAGTCTGGGAAATACATATGCATCCAAGAAGTACTCTCTATTCCATAAAGATAAAGGACACGATATATAGGAGTATTACATCTTGAAAAAGGAAATTGAGAGATTGATAGCTATGGGCTATCTTTGCTGGTTTTTTAAGAGGGATTTCCATCCCAAGCCAAGAAGGGAAGAGCTCGATCAGTCAATGCTGGCATTACCTAAAATCATCGTGATTTGGGTGGCACCTCTGCATGAAGTGATTCCTACACAGGGAAAATAAAGTATAGGAAATAGGTCCTTACAATTGCTCGTCTCTAAAACTAGTGGTATGAACCCATCATCTTTACTCTAGAAGATGGAAATGGAATAATTTTCCCAAATAAAGATGCTTTGGTCATTTCTACAATCCTTTCTAACCATCGAGTGCATTAGGTGTTAGTAGATGATGGCAACGTGGTCAATATCCTCTCCCGAGAAGTAATGATATATGGGAATATCCCCCTCAAGACTTTGAGAAACATAACCAATTTTGAGCAGATTTTATATTATCAAAAGGCTTTTGAGGAGATCGAAGTTCAATTTTCATCCCCCAAGATATTATCTCAACCCATAGAGAGTGAAAATGTTTTTTTTATTATTTAGATGTGTCGGACTCAACTGTAAATGTTGTTGTGGTTAGAGAGAATGAGAGAATACAAAATCCAGTTTATTTCTCCAGCCAAACCCTTCATGATGCTAAAACCAAATATTTAAAAGTGGGAAAGGTGCCCCTCACTCTAGTAAGTGCCTCTAGGAATCTTAAGTCATGCTTCAAAGCTCACCAAGTCATAGTACTCTCATATCAGCCTCTACGATAGATTCTTCAAAAGTCAAAGATGTTTGGACGCCTAATGAAATGGGTCATTGAATTGAAAGAGATTGAACTTCAGTATAGACCTTAACAAGCTATAAAGAGTCAAGTCTTGACATATTTCATTATTAAGTATTTTTTTGAAGGTCTTATAGATACACTTGCATCTCCACCTTTAATTATAACTTCCTCTATTACATCAGAAGCGTCATTAGAATAACCTCTGATGACCCATACTTGGAAATTATATGTTGATGGCTCTTTCAATGTTGATGGAAATAAAACTAGGATAGTACCTGCCAGTCCTAAAGAAAAAGTATTTGAATATGAAGTTTGTTTTGATTTCCCATATATGAATAATGTATCAGAGTAAGAAGTTTTCCTAGCGGTCTTGCAAAGACTTTAAAAGCATATCTATTTCAAGTTTATAGTGATTTCTAATTGGTGGTTGGTCATTGCCAAGGAATTTATCAAGCCAAATAACCAATTATACAACAATATCTTTAGAAGTTCCAATATTATCTCTGAAATAAGACAAAATAAAAAATATTTCAATCACTTGCAATCAAAAGAAAGATACTATTAAGCAAATCTCCTGTTTAAGTTAGCAAACTCTGATCCTGTAGATCTCTTAATGGATGTCTGGGTTGAAATCTTAAAAAAACTAAGTACAGGTAAAGAAGAGCTTGTTGTCATTTCTATTAACATTAAGAAAGATTGGAAAACTCCAATCAGAAATTATTTTTTTATTGGGAAATTACCCTTAAATAGAAACAAAGCCATTCATCTAACTGAATAAACAACGAGTTATTTATTGATGTTTATTTTG
Organism: Populus deltoides; assembly: GCA_015852605.2. Lineage (NCBI taxonomy): Eukaryota > Viridiplantae > Streptophyta > Magnoliopsida > Malpighiales > Salicaceae > Populus > Populus deltoides. Next base: position 21,601,734 of record CM027570.2, on the reverse strand, counting down.
TTTTGTATCTTTTTTATTGTATTTGTTTTTTAATTTTATTTCTTAGTAATTTTTTTTTTTTGCTAAGCCATGAAATTCAAAGGTTAACACATGTTAATTTTAATATTCAATATTTAATTTTAATATTTTTTTGTATGATTATGAATTTTAAAGATTAACAATAATGGAATATAAGATAGATGGAATCGTATAAAACTCTTAACGAATTATTATATGTTAGATAGATAATAAGGGTAAGGAAAATAGAGGCGGCTAATATAAAAAGTTAACAAAGAAAAGTGAAGAGGTAATTAAAGCCCTTGTCGTTTAGGATGCATGTAATTAAATCTACTCGAGACCACAAAAAAGAGTGTTGTTGTTTACAAATATTCTATTTTAGCATTGCCTACTCGAGATGATCTTAATAAATTCAGATTATATATTTGAAATCAATATAAACAAACGCTGAGGGTGGTTCCTTTATTACTGGAAAACACCAAGGGTAGTTCCTTTATTAGATACAACATTAATACAGGCAAACTCATCCGAGATAAACACAATTGCTCTAAAAATATTATCCCATTATTAAGATCAGAAAAAAAATGCAGTGGACCAGAGGAAAGGGAAGTACAGAAATCATGACCCCTAAATTTGTACAAAGTGCGAGTGTGCATGCGACTTCAAAGCGCACCTTGTCTTGTAGCTGTTCACCACTTTCATTCGTCATAACACCTGATCAAGTGTGCTTCTGATCAGATTGTACCAACTTAAAATTTAAAATTTTCGATGATGATTACTATAATTCATAGTGGATATCTACATAGTTGGGGTAATAAGATGATTAATATTGTCACTAAAAGTTATTATCTATTAATTTTAGATAATAAAAGCATTTTTAATGAAAAATGCTATTTTAAAGAGTTAAATTAATAAAATAGTATTTTGAATAGTATAAATATAGCTCCTTTTTTTTTTATCATATCTACTCCAATGAAAAAAAACCATTTGAAGAGCCAATTATATTTGAGTGGAAAAAACAAGTGTTTTATTATTTCTTAATAAATTTGATGTTATTTTTTTTTCACATGACTACATTTAATTGGTTTATTTTTTTAGTGGTCCCACTTTGTTGGTTTTGGCTTTTTTAAGAGATATGTAGGAATAATATTTGTGGGAGAGAAGACATTTTAGCATTTTGTGTAGCACTTCCTTTGGAGTGTACAAAATAAACATAAAGAGCCAAAATAATATTTTTTTTAATATTTAGCTTTTCATTTAGCACACTCATTGGAGATGCTCTAAGAAATAAAATTCAATCAATAAGTGATTTATATAAATTAAATGCAAAAAATATAGAGTTGTACACAAGATAATTACATCATGTATGGGTTATAAATATATTGTATTTTCAAAAGCATAGGACTTGATACTTTCAGTTTCGTCTATATGCATGAGGAATATGATTTGCCTATATCGAGCAATGTAACAGTTTGGACTATCTCGACATATACTAGATTATGTTGATATTGGTGATGAGCTGCATGGTATTAGTTATTAGGGTAAGCATGAGGGGGATTGGTTGGTGATTCATGCATCTTACCTGGATCTTTAGGATGCTAGAAGAGATCGTGTTTTTAGAGAGCGACATCTATTGATTGATATAGATACCTACATGAGATGATATTTGTTCATTACACACTGTTTTATTTAAGGGTGATAAAAAAACAAAAAAAAACTAATTAAACCAAGAAAATAAAAAAAATAACTGAGAAAAAATAAAAAAAATTGAATATCTACATAGAAAAACAAAAAAAACTGGTTCGATTCGGCTTCAAAAATCAAAAACTAATTGAACCCAACTAGACCAGTTCAGTTTCAAGTTTCGACCCTAAAACAAACCTAGGTATAAAAAGCTCATGTTTTTTTATGAAACATTATTCCCCTAATTTCCTTTTCTTTCGCAACCACCCTCCGCTCCCTTAGTATGCTCATCTTATCCCCACCATCCCCTCTCCCTCTCTTCCCTTTTATCTCTATCTCTAGTCTCTTAGTCTGGTGTGGTTAAAAATGGAAAAACCAAGGTACTTTGATATGGATTTTAAATGTTTTTTTTATTAAATGGGTTTCTTTAATTGTTTGTGAATAGATAGAGAAGTATTATGCCGCTTAAGGTTTAAGTATAATGGGTTACTTTCATGCAAATGAGAGGTCTGATGATGTGGAGCTTGGTAATGTTGCAAAGAATATTGGTGATCACATCTATCGCTACTTTCCCCAAGCTGTCATTCTTTAGTATGTATTCTTTTTATTGTAGATGATGATGTTCTTTTTTATTGTTTCTTGCTAGCTTTCGTTTTGAACCTTCTTTTTATTTGTTTTTTTTTTAATTTCACTATAGTTAGATAACAAAAAGCTTGAAACTTTGCCAAAGGGGAAAGATCTACTCTTTGTTATGCAGGTTAGTAACTTTGTTTTTTTATATATATTTGATGTAAATAAGGGTGGTTGGTGTTGTTTAATCTATTGATATGTGTTTACATGCAAATGTGATCTTTTTTTATGTCTTTTCAAGTTGGCTTGAATCTCTAAATGGAATATGCTTTTTCATGTGGAAAATTTATTTTATGTTAATTATGTTTAACAAGATAAATAATTAAGAAGAGACAACTGATTTTTCATTTTATACTTGTATTAATGCTACAATTCTTTGTGGGTTTCTGAATTTGCAGGTTACCAACCATATAGCAGGAAGTGCAACAACATAAATTATTATACATGGGTTTGTATCTTTTGATACGAGGGAAGTTATAAACCTAATATTCATGTTGGAATGCCTTTGCTATATTTATCATTATGTATGTTTAAGATAGACACATTATTCTAAGTTGAGAAGGCAGGAAAGACAAAATAAGAAGGGAGAGTAGGAAACAAATAAGACGACAAAAACTTGTTTGTTTGTGTTTGAAGAATTGCTTGTTAAGAACCTCATTGAAATATAAGAATATCTGATAAACAATCTTAAATTCACATTAGTAAAATGGCCATCAACTAATAAAAGCAAAAAAAAGTCCAATACATATTTTAGGGTCGTTGTTCAAAAAACTCAAAAAATCCCAAGAAAAAATCAAGCCTAATAAGAAAACACCTAATTAAATGGAAACACGTCTAGCCCGTTTTGAAAGAAAAAACAAACAAACCGAATCAAAATGGCCAGTTAAATTCGGTTAATAATTTTAAAAAAATATAAATTTTAGTTTGGTTAGTTTTTTTAGTTCAAAACTAAACCAAACTGAAAATTATCACCTCCAATTTTATTATGCCTACCTGATCGCATTTCTTGAGGCATCCACTCAATCCGATACATTATACACTTCGATATCCGATTAAAAATTGATTGGAATGCAATATTGTTTTATATATAGCATTTATTAAATATTGTTAATGTTATATCATGATTGATGTTTATTGATTAGTTTTTAATGTGTGTTTGTGGGTATCCATTATTGAGATGCATTACCTAGATTGGATAATGCGATAATTATGACTACCAAGGTATATACTAGATTATGTTAGTACCGGTGACAAGCTACATAATATTAGTTATTAGGGTAAGCACGAGAAAAATTGGTTGGTGACTCATACATCTTACCTCGATCTTTGGAATGTTGGTAGAGATTGTGTTTTTAAGGAGCGACATTCGACGATTGATGTAGATATCTACATAAGATATTATTTATCCAATATGTGTTGTTTTATTACACCTACCTGATTGTGTTTCCTGAGGCATCCATGCGATCCAATGCATTATGTGCCCCAATATTCGATAAAGAATTGATTGGTATATAATATTGTTTAATATACAACATTTATTAAATATTGTTAATGTTATTATTGATAATAACTACTAATTAGTTTTATATATATATTCATTAGTTGGTATGGAAAGCTCATAAAGCAGCAATGACTATCTATGAAGGTGTCAATGAGATATGATGAATTGTGGTCAACACTACGTTTAATTTATATTGTGATGGATTTCAAGAGGTTGAGCATCTTAGAGTGGTATTAACGGAAGATCGAGGTAGGGATTAGGGATGCTTGTTTGTCCACAAGCATTTAAGGTCCACCCACAATCATCTCAGGCCCATCCATGAGAATTCTAGGTCCATCCATACGTTGGGGTGATATTTATTCTCCTCATACCTATATTGATATTACAGATCCGTTCTCGAGTTGAACAAGTTGGGATGACGCTTTAGACCCATCCAAGAGTGCTTGTCCTTCCATGAGTTAGGGTGATTATTGGATATAATTACGTGTTATTATATATTATGAGAAATATGAATAGATGCATAGTTAGTTTAATTTTAATATAATGTTACGTTATGTTAATCTTTTGTATAATTTTAGTACTTATGATTGAAGATGTTATATGCTGCTTATGTGAATTATGTTTTGATGCTGGAAAATTGATTACTTGAATTATAGAAATTGTGGTTTTTTTGGGTTGGAAGTTGATAGTAAAAAAAAATTATCTCAGGACATGTCGTTTAGTTGAGTCACAAATAATGAATACAAATCTCATTTCGTAGATGTTATTTGCTACTCTCATGTCGCATATACTATCTACGACTTGATCAAATGTTGTGGATTTCTAAATATTTTTTTACATGTGCTTTTTTACCAATTTTTTTTTCTTATTATACTAAGTTCACAAAAAACTCCCATCAATCTTTCGTTAGTGATCTTTCATGATGGCATCTTGTTGGTCAATTAGTACATCAACCACAGATAGTCTTATGTTAGTTTTGCAAAAACAATGAAAAGTTGTACTCATGTGCCCTATCTTTCATAATTTTACGTGTCTTTTTGTTTAGCCCAACAAAGTGTCCAACATCTTCAATTTCACTCACATTCACATGTGCGCTTCATTTTAACCCATTTTATTGTCAGTCTTTCCATTTAAATGATGAAATTATCATTGAGCTCATTGTTAAAAAGAACCATATAACATTGACATTAAATTACTTCTAACACAAATTATTTAGCTTTAGTTTTGGTCATTAGAACATCTTTAATCTACTTTTACATCTTATAATAAATTCTTTTCCAGTTTGGTTTTGGATTGGATCAACATCAAGCATTCACATTTTTTTTATCCATAAGAATTTCTTAGGTAGCATTTGGTTACTGTCTCTAGACAGAAGAGATGGATATAGAGGAGACAAGATTAAAAAAAGATAGAGACGAAACTATGTTTGGTAGTGATATATAAGATAAAATGACTGTCTCTGTATCATGTTTAGTTATGATGTATAAAACATAATAAAATGTAAAAAAGTCTATTTTATTTTTAATAAGTATTGTTGTCAAACTTATGTATTAAAAAAAAATTAGATATTTTTTTTACTTTAATTTATTTGAGTATTGAAATGAATAATATTGTAATAACCTTAGTTATAGAACCATGACTGATTTGATAAGTTGATTTGAGATCTAGATTGGCTTGAATTTAAAGGGAAAAAAAAAGAATGAATGACTTGACCTAACCTGGTTAAATACTAGGACTGATTTGACAAGTTGACCCCTGAATTAAGTTTTATAACTATGATAATAACCACTTTTATTTTATATTGATCATTCTGGCATATGACTCGGGCCTTAGCTCGAGTCAGGTTTTAAAACTATGATAATAACTATTTTGTCTTTGCGTTGACACGGGTCAATGGTCAACTTTAAGCGTGACCCGGGCCTTGCCCTGGTCGGCACCTGAATAAGGTTTTAAAATTATAATTATAATCATTTTTATTCTTTAGCTGACCCAGGTTAACCCGACTCGTGACCCGAGCCTCAACCAGTGACCTGATATTGACCCTCGAGTTGAGTTTTAAATCTATGATAATAATTATTTTTATCATTACATGTCTTAGTTCGATAATTTGAGAATTTAGAGTTTTTTACAATGATATTTTAGAAATATAAAATGATAAATATTGTTTTTGAAAACATGTTGCATCTGTTCCTCATGTTTTTGAAGTACATAAACTTACTCCAAAATTATTTGAAAGACAAATTTATTTTTATGTTTTTATCTCCTCAACCAAACATATTTTTATCTGTATTGTCTTTGTCTTTTTTATCCTATAACAATAACTAAACACTATCTTACAGATATCTCCTCAAATTATTTGAAAGACATGAGATTTTTTTGTTTAAAAAATCTTTTCTAGTTGATAATATTCTAAGATGTTCCAATTACAAGAGCGAAATAATTTGTAAGATTGCCATTCATATATATAATCCTCACTTCCTTAAATTTGTGCTAAGTTAAGTAAAACTACATGCTAAGATTTGTGTTTGGTTTTAAATTAAGAGAAAAATAAATGTTAATGGATTAATATCTCTTTTATTTTTATTGAGATGGTATTTAAGAATATGATAACAATTATTTTTTAAAGTATTTTTTTATTCAAAAAATAATAAGATAATATTTTTAAAATTTTTAAACTTATTTTTAACATTAATATATAAAAAATTCTAAAAATATTAATTAATTTTTTTTAATAAAAAATAAATTAAAATTCATTTTCAAACACCTTTCAAGCATGTTTGGCTTTGTTTAACGACCTTTCCAAATATATAAAAATTCTCGGAGAATACAAAATATTAATTAATTTGTTTTAAAATTTTTTAATAAAAAATAAATTAAAATTCATTTTCAAACACCTTTCAAGCATGAAAATTTAGAAATGTCATTATTTGTTGGTTTTATTAAATTTGACCCAAACTTTGATTACTATATATAATTTGTTTTGTATATTTATTTTTCAATTCCATCTCTTAAAATTTAATTTTATATTAATTTTGGTCTTTATTTTTATAATTGCTTTTTCCTTATCATTTTTTATTGAAATTTTTTATCTATCAAATTTGGTCCTTATTCTTTTGTTGTTACTTATTTTATTTGAAATAATTTATGAAATGTTAATTATTATTATTTTAATTTATCCCATTATTTTTTTAATTTTTTAGATTTGGCTCTATTATTTTGATTATTATTTATTTTATTTGAGATAATTTTGAAATTATATTTTTTCAATTTCATTCTCATTCAAATTTTTAATTTGTAAGATTTGTTCCTCATTATTTTAATAAACTTGAGAAAAATAAAAGCTTAATAAGTTATTTTCCGGCTCATTTTCCATGACCAAACACCGGGAAGTGTTTTCTATTTTTTTTCCAAACATTAAAAAAATACTTTCCGAATTTACTTTTCTAGAATTTTACTTTCCCCAAAATTTTTTTTTTAAAAAAATCTAAAAAACCGTCTTACACATTTTATTCTTAAAGTTCAAGTGTTAACCTTGTACGAGTACCGAGATGCTAGAGGAAGAAATTTTTTTGCGCGTTATGTTTTTTACTTTTTCGCGGCATGATGTCTAGTCAGTTTCAATATAGCCACTGGCATTCAATGGTCGTGACTCGTCTGGTCTCCGAGCCAAGCAATGAAATATGAAATTCTAACTGGCTTTTAACCAAACCAAATGCTTTGGAGGACTAAACCACGGTTTTCTCGGGCTAGGTGTGTTTGACTGAAACACACCAAAACCCAAAGCCGATCTTGGAAGTACCCCTACCCCCACAAACTTCACTACCATACTACACAACACAGCAGTCGCTTCACTCTCGCTAAGGCAACGGTTGCTACCTCTTTTCTTCTCCCCTGACCATTGATCGACCACACCACCACACTCACAAGAAAAATATTGAGGGACACCATCTGTTCCGCGCTGTCTCTGTGGTTCTAGGCTTTGCTTTAGATGGCTGGGAGGGAGAGTTTTTTCGAGGGGAATCATCTTGTACCAGAGGGTAATCCTCCTAGTTTCTCTGAATTGCTCTTCTCTAATGATGATGATTTTGTGGGTGTTGATGTAGCCCATGCTTTCCATTTCTCTTCCGTTGAAAAGTCTCCCACAATGCTTTGTTTTGGGGGATACAATTATCGAAATGAAAGTGAAATTGTGATGTTTAGAGAAGAAACAAAAACTGCCCCTCAACCTCAAATCTCTGGGGTCACATGCAGTGACTCGTCTTCTGCTTCATCTTGCAACAACAACTGCAGCAGTGTTAATGTAATCAGTACCATCTCCAAATCAAATGTGAGTGCCTGATTGAATTGCCTAATTTGCTTTGAGGCTCCTCGTGATCTTTTCTTTATGTTTGCTACTTTCGCAGAGAAAAAGAAACGGGTCAAGCCAAGAAGTACCAATGAAGTGCACCAACACCGTAGCCAAAACTCCTTTTCTAAGTCAGAGAAACAGCAAAAGGACCGAAACTAAGAATCCCGGATCAACTGCAAATGCAAAGGTCAAGGTTTATAGTTTTTCTTAATTTCGAGGACATACCTGCATGCGTGTTGCATATATTTTTCTTTTTGACTGAAAGGTACTTATCAACAATTTCTTTCTAATGATAGGTGAAGAGAGAGAAGCTAGGAGACAGAATCGCTGCATTGCAAGAGCTTGTATCACCCTTTGGCAAGGTCCAAAAATACACAAAATTAAGCTAATTATCTATATTTAATCTGGTCAAGTTTAATTGCTACCTTTATAGGGAGTCCTTTTAAATTTCTTTGTTGGGTGATGAAGATTGGCTTTGCCAACATCTTAAGCAACGATGTAATTGGGAATTGAAATTTTGCAGACAGACACAGCATCAGTGCTACATGAAGCGATGGGATACATCAGGTTCCTACAAGATCAGGTTAAGGTTCTGTGCACTCCTTACCTGCAAAACCTACCTGTAAGTACCAAAGTACACATCACTTCTTTGTCCTGTTTTCCGCTCTCTTGAAAACGACCATATGAATCAGCATCATAGCATGTGGGTCCACCTTGCGTAGGTCCCACTTATTATTGACTAGACTACACAGATAAAGTAAAAATTTTGACCACGAGGAAACAATTTTGGTTTATCCGGTAAAGAGTCAATTGTTATTAGGAACCGTTTAGAAACTTGGCTGTTACTGTGGTTGTGTTTTTAAAAAGTTTGAATTTTTTTTTGTTAAAATTTAATATAATTTATATGTTTTAGATCGTTTTGATTTGCTGATGTTAAAAATAATTTTTAAAAAAAAAAATTATTAGTATGTATTTAAACACAAAAATTACTTGAAAACACCCATGGCCAAACACATGTTTTTATAGGAAAAGGCGGAGAAAACGGAGGAGAGGAATCGTTAAAGAATCTGAGGAGCAGGGGATTGTGTCTGGTCTCCGTGGACTGCACTCTACCCGTCGCAAACAGCAATGGAGCTGATTTCTGGTCACCAGCTACAATGGGGAACTGACTCTCATCAAGTAAACAGTGAATCTATACTAACTAACCGTTAAGTTTTTGAGATCCTAGCTAGCTAAAGTTGGAAAAAGGTCAAGAAAGGGTAAAAAGATAGGAAGTAAAGTTCAAAAGGACTCCTATACGATGGAAAAAAATCGAACTTCTGGTGAAAAGAGTTTGCTGCCCATTTTTTATGTAAATTAGATGAAAGTTTTGGAAGGGTAATGAAAAGTGGAGAAGGGAAAAAGGAGGATGCTTCTCTACTCGTTTTGGGGTGGGAGGATGCATGTGGCCTTTATGGCATAGATGCTTGCTAGCATGGCCTACACCTGTAAATTTTCCAGGGTTTACCAGTTATCAATGCGAATTCTGATAAGAAGGGATGGTTGCTAGTATAACTGTTTCTTTTAATTATATTGAACGTCTAATTTTTAATGTAACCTAAAATTAGTTGATGAACATATTCGCTGTTTGCAAAGGTTTCGAGGGTTCTGGACCTCTTTAGTGAGGTAAAGGGTAAAAAATAAAAAACATAAACTTTACTGGTGGTATGAAGTTCAAACCTTCTCAAACCTTGAGGTAGAGGGGTCGGTGGTTAGAGAGGAAGGCTTGCCTTAAAGAAGGCTTACCTTGATTGTACAGTATAAGGAGGGTGTTTTATGATGCCGTTGATTGTGTTCTTGAAAAATTTTGAATATTTTTTAATATAATTCTTTTTGTGTTTTTTGAATTATTTTATGTGTTAATATTAAATATATATTTTTAAAAATAAAATAATATTATTTTGATACACTTCTAAGTATAAAATATTTTAAAATCTACTATACTTTCAAATACCGCTTAAAACTAGTACATTGCGGATTGGACTTTAATTTTTTTTTGGAACATAAAAATGGTTATAAGTTTTGTAGCATTGTTATTAAACTCGGTATAATAATTTAAATTTTAAAAATTGTGACTTGATTTTTTAATTAATATTTAATCAATTGTCAAACTCGTAATTATAGTTATAAAATTTATTGGGTTGATTTAATATTTTCATTTTATTAAATAATAAAAATATAAAAATTAATTTACTATCAATCCAATATTAAAAGATAAAATTCAATAAAAATCTCATATTAAATAATAGAATTTGAAAAAAGCTAAAAAATATAAAAAAATAATAAAAAAATCTCGATTCGACTCTTTGATTAATATTTAGATAAACTACTAAAGCTGCGATCCAAGTTATAGACTCTACTAGGTCTGATTAGTTTTTTTTATTTGATTAAATAATAAAAAATTTTAAAATTGATTTATTATTAACTCATTATTGAATGATAAAATTTAATAATAACTCCACAGTAAATGATAAAATTGAAAAAGAAAAGGTGAAAAGATATATAAATAAAAAAACCCCAACCCATGTCTTTAATTAATATTTCCTCAACCCGTTAAATTTGCGACTTGAGTTATTAACTCAATTGAATCGAATTAAATTTTTTATTTTATTATATAATAATTTTTTTTGATTCACCACCAATCCAATATTAAATAATAAAATTAAAAAAAACCCTACACTAAATAATAATAATAAAAAATAAAACAAACACAAAAGAAGTAAGAAAAAAAGCTAGGAAGAGCTGGAAATGGGCTTGTCCAAAAAAGCTAGGCTCATGGACCCAAGGTCATTTGCGTTTGTTTTAAAAATGACTCGTAAACTATAACACGAACTTGAGGCCTTTTGTTAATTGTGGGACTTGGATCATTGACTAAATAACCCTTAGGTTCTGGCCGACTCTGCTTGATCTGACCAAATACAAATATCATGAGAAAGGAATTCGCTTGAAATTTTATAGAAATAAGTGATTGAGGTGTTAATTTAATTTACCTTGCAACACGTGATATTATTATATTTATATAAATATATATATTTATTAATAATAAATGCTTAATTTATTTTTATTATTCATATAACATTATATTAATGAATCTAGAGTATTATTTAAGGAGCAAATAAATATTTTTTCTTTTATAGGCTTTTAGAATTCCATATAAAGTTAAGCATGTTATTTTGTAAGTGAAAAAAATAATTAGTGATTGTCTGTTAGATAGAAAAACCACGTAAACATGATATTAGAGATAAACACTCTAGGCATAATAATTTATCTATTCTAAATAGGGATTTAGGAGATTTCTCACAGGTGATTCGTGTAGATATTACCATTGGAGACCGGACAATTAGACGACTTGTGGTTTGTGACAACTCAGCCTTTAAAAAATTATTCAAAGCAAAAAAAGATTAGATCTTCATGTAATAAATCCCAAATAACTCTAGATCTATTTAACAGGATTTTACGGACTCTTAAATAATTTTATTTCATAATTTTCGTTGTGTAAATATCACTACCAGAAAATCGATAAATACAAATGAAACTATCGAGGGAATATTTCCAGAAAATAAAAGGGATTTTACCGACAGAAATATTCCCTCGGTATATACCGAGGGAATTACAGTGAGAAAAAAATAATTAAAACAAAGCAAAAAAAGAATAACATGTCATTTATACCAACAGAATTACCGACGGGATAAATTCTGTCGGTAAATTCGTTAGTAAACTATGAACATTATTTATTATGTCAATTACAAAGGGAATCACCAATGAAAAATTCGGTCGGTATTTTCCAGAGAGCTCTGGAACTATTCACTTTCTAATTGCACTGTTAATTACTATTCTTTACAGACAAAATCACCGACGGATTGAAAAGTCATCGGTGTTATTTGGTGGTTTTCTGAAAATTTTCAATTAAATTACCGATGAAAGATTCACTGATGGAAATTTTTGTCGGTGATTTCATTGATAAATTAATTACCAATAAAATAATAATACAAATATCAACAAAACATTATGTCAGTAAATATATAGATTTAACAATGATAGGAGGAACCAATACGAGTAACGAATGGTGTTTTGATGCTAGCCAGGTGATGAATTATCTCTTTGAAGTTAAATATGGAGAGACATGAGTCTAAAGTCATAATAAATCATGAATCTTGTCCGAGCATTTATTCTGTTAATTTGTGCTCTCCTAAAACAAATGTCATTGATTTAAGCCTTTAAGGGCTCTAATGACTCAGTAAGTTTAAAACACCCATCTTCAATCGAATTCGGAGTCTCTACGAGGCCAAACATGCCAACACCCTCGGATATTGGGGCTCGTTGAAATCACTTGGATTGATCGAAACTTAGATGGGGTTCATACCCCCGAGACTGGTTGGTACATCCTAATGCACTATTTTTTGGTCGAATCCGATTACTTGTCACTAATCACGAGGACAAAAATGCATATGCATTAAACGAGAGTATGCCTCTTAGTCACGTGTTCCTAAGGGAAATTAGCATCTTCCTCTTGTTTGAACTTGAAAATTCTTTGCAATTAAATACAATTATACACAGTCTCACAAGATTCTCGTCGTCTACCTGCATCAACTTAAATATAAGAGAATTCTTAACCCTTTAAGAGAATTTGCTTTGTAAGAATTATAGTTGTTCAAGCTCAGCATTCTACGTCTCCGAACTTATACTAATACTAGAAAGATCATAGTTTTTGAAAGGTTTTCAGGTTTCTAATGCCTAACATGAGAACATAGAGATGTGCTCTCTACAAAAGATGCTTTTAATTACCATTGCAATGCGGCAATATAAGAAATCGGTGTAGGGTGTTAGTCTTAGCATAAGGCAAGCTCTTTCGGGGCCAAGCAATCGCGGACGTGGTCACTGATATTTGAGAACAAATATTCTGGTGCTTCATCATTTGTTTTATATCAGTCAAGTAGTCTTCTTACACATGTTTGACTTCTTCACAAAGAACCAGACACCTATACTGGTAGTCTGGCTCCAATAAGGAAACTGTGAAGTCATGCAGATGTGGTCAAAATATACAGGAAGGCTGATACAACTGAGTTATATATTGGTTGTTTTTTTTTTTGTTTTTTTGTTTTTCCAATTTTGTAACTTGAGATTCAAGTGTAAATGGATCAGTTCAAAGTGTTCAATGATACATTAATCCATTCTTTGCTTGCATACTTTAATGGGGAATTGCTCAAAAGTCTTTTTTTGTGGTATGTTTCTGCTTTGCACATAAAACAAAATAAGAAAAAATAGACCCACCAATTCTTATATGCATTTCCCAGTTTGGGTCAGCAAATGCGCAAGGATAATTTGGGGTGTTCAATGATACATCAATCCATTCTTTTTTTCCTTTAATGGGATTGCTCAAAGTCTTTTTTTGGGGGGTTTTTTTTTTGAACATCAAAAAGCAAAATAACAAAAAAATCATATTAAATTTCACAGTTTGAGTCAGCAAATGCAGCAAAATAGGATAATTTGAAGTGTTCAATGATACATTAATCCATTCTTTGCTTGCATACTTTAATGGGGAATTGCTCAAAAGTCTTTTTTTGTGGTATGTTTCTGCTTTGCACATCAAAAAGCAAAATAAGAAAAAAATAGACCCACCAATTCTCATATGCATTTCACAGTTTGAGTCAGCAAATGCAGCAAAATAGGATAATTTGAAGTGTTCAATGATACATTAATCCATTCTTTGCTTGCATACTTTAATGGGGAATTGCTCAAAAGTCTTTTTTTGTGGTATGTTTCTGCTTTGCACATCAAAAAGCAAAATAAGAAAAAAATAGACCCACCAATTCTCATATGCATATTGACTGTTTGAGTCGAAAGGGGAAAAAGGGGATTTGAGGGTTTTTCCATTCTTTGCTTGCATACTATGGGGGTTGCTCAAGTCTTTTTTGTGGTATGTTTCTTTTTAGCACATAAATCAAAATAAGAAAAAATAGACCCACCTTCAAATGCATTCACAGTTTGGTGCAAGCGGCAAATTTGAAGTGTTCAATGATACATTAATCCATTCTTTGCTTGCATACTTTAATGGGGAATTGCTCAAAAGTCTTTTTTTGTGGTATGTTTCTGCTTTGCACATCAAAAAGCAAAATAAGAAAAAAATAGACCCACCAATTCTCATATGCATTTCACAGTTTGAGTCAGCAAATGCAGCAAAATAGGATAATTTGAAGGATTCAACCGTTTAGAGACCGAGAATGACATCGAAAAAAAGTCATCCGTCACCGAGTAAAAACCCACCCTGCCTTAGATAAGGTCACTAGATTTGTGTTTGCCTCGTAGGTATACATTCTTGTAAAGTATAAATCATATATCATATCTTATAAAAACAAAAAAAAAACATAGTTTTTATATGAATCCGACGAAAAAAAACCACTATATCTCCGAGCCAAATACTCCTAAATGTTTTATTGTTGCCGAAGCATTGTCAAATAGAATTCCAATAACTTCTATCCTTGCATCTCCACTATAATTTTTCTATAAAAATGCACAATTAGCATGTAAAATGCCAGATTAATAATGGACATTAGCCAGCAATTTTAGACAAATTTGGTGGGTTTTTAAGACTGGTATTTGCAACTTGCAAGGCCATAAGAAAATGAAGCGAATATGTGGACCTTCGTATAAGAGTGACTGCGATTGGCTGCTCATTTAACGTGGTGAGGAACCATTGTTTTCACGAGGATATTTGATAGTGGAAACCGGAGACTCTCAACCATTGTGGTTAATGATGATTTTTTTTAAAATTTGATGTACTAAAAAATAATATTATTTAATGTTTAGACAGTGAGTAATATGTTTAAGTCAATTTTCTTTTAGAGCTTAGAAAATATGTGATTGGTGGTAGAAATCCTAGCACCTGCAACATATTTTTTTTTTATAGGGTTTAGAGACCCTACAGTGTTAGTGTTAAATTTAGTGACTTTAAATAAAAGATTGTAATTGCTTTGATATTATTAATATTTTGGGAATTAAAGTATGAATGCTTGGAGAAAAAAAAATTATAAACCATTTATCTAGATGGTTTAGAGGGTATTTATAATCTTTGAAATTTGACGTTTCAATGAAGTGGAGGGAATAATAAGTTATTTTTTCTTAATGACATTAATGAGGGCTAAAAATATGGTAAGTAATTAAGAGACTTTTTAAACACCTATAGATATAGGGATGTGATTATTCCTAACATGAATAATTCATGTTAAAAATTTCAAGAATGAATAAACAAGGCCTTATAGCCCTAATATGGGTCTATAACAATGCTCAGATCATGAAAATTTTTTTTAGTTTTAATTTTTTTCATAGTACAATGACTTAAATGCCTCTTAAAATTAAACTTTCTTGGCTTTGCATGAACGAGCAATTTCATCATTTCATTCTAGATTTCTTGTAATTATCATGCAGGGTCAGAGATAGTTAGATATTTTAATATATGTATGTATATATATATATATATATAATTTAAATAAAAAAGGTTGGCACCGCCCGCGCCTTTTGGATGGTGCGCGCGGTGCCATGGTGACTTCAAATGTTGCCTATCGAGGTAGCATTTGATGGGTCTCACGGCCCCCATCATAGTGGTGTGGTGCATGCATCCAGATGTGCGCGGTTGAGCTCCAGCGGTGTATTTCTTCTTCCTCCCTTTTTTCTCTCCCCTTCCTCGAATAGCACGTTGAGCGCTGCAAAAAATCAAAGAAGTTTGGTCGTTAGGTCTTTATTTTTTTTATTGTAATATATTTGGTCTTGAATCATTTATTGATCTTTTTCAATTTTATCCATTAACATTTGATTTTTATATCAAGTTTGGTCCTCATTCTTTTGATTGTTATTTATTTTTTTTATCCTTTTATTAATTGAAATTATTTTTCAATTTCTTCATTTATAATTTGATTTCATTTTCTTATGACAAATTTGATCTTCATTCTTTTCAAATCTTTATTTTGTTTAATTTATTTTTCAATTTTATTCTTAATTATTTTGGTTGGTTGGGAATTTGATGTTGTTATTTTTTTGGTTTATCTTTTATGGTGTAATCCGACCTCATGATTTGTGTCACAAGTTTTGAAGATTAGACTCGGTTGGCTTTAATCTTTTTAGGTTCTTTTTTATATTTTTTTTAATTTCATCCCTCAGTATTGGGTTGGTTAGAGATTGATTTTTTTTTTTAAAAAAACTTTCTTTTCTATAAGGTTATCTTAATTTTATGTCATATGGATTAGACAGGTTTACTAGGGTTGACATGGGCCTATTTTTTTCATTGTTTTATTTTTCATTTGCCCCATCATTTTAAGGTTGATTTGAAAATTGAACCTCATAATTTTATTTAACTTGCTTTCCATAAGGTTATCTCATTCTCGAAACTAGGTTATAGATTTGGTGTGCTGGCTTGAATAAACTCGGGTAAATTTCTTTTATGTTTTTTAAAATTGTTTTCTTTTTAATTTTCTCATTCGACATTTTATTTTCTAGAAATTGAGATTTAGATTTTTTTTAATTTTTCTTTCTATGAAATTATTTCATTTTTATTTAATTTTTGTTTTGTTAACAAATAAGATCAGTAAGACTTTTTATAAATATTGTAAAGATATATTTTTATAATATTGACAAGAGTTCATTTTTTGTATTGAATTATTAGTGGATTTTTTTTTATTTCTTGTCAATATCTTATTTTTTAATTATGTTAATTATTAAATTAATTGTGTTTATTAAACCAGTTAATGACTTGCCTTTTTATTTTTATTACCATAATCTCCCACAAGTATGTGAAGTTACATGGACCTCCCAAAGATTTTAGGAACTTGACATAAATCCTCTCCCACATTTTAATGTTCTAAAGATCATCCATGTAATGATAATACTTGAGAAATATTAAGGACATTTTATATATAAAATAAAAAAAACTATAAAATATTATCACTAGCTAGTGCATTAATTCACACCACGGTAGATCCATCTGTATTTTCATAATTACGTACAGATGGATTTTCTTTCTTTTTATCTAGCAGACGGAGTTTTGAATTGATAAACATGTGTCATCCCTTTCGCAATGATTAAAGATTAGGTCATCACTCTTTCAGGGGAGGTCTAGCAGCAGCAGCAGCAGCAGCAGCAGCACTTGCTAGCCAGTCCACCATTTGATTTATACACTCATGATGAGCTAATAAAAGAAGGAAAGAATATGACAGTACCGGTGCTGGGTTTTTTTTTTTCCATTGACAAGGAAGAAAAACAATATGATAAATGAGGATGTAAAGGAAAAGGTAAATGAGATTATGGTTGGCATGGGCCACTTGCCTTTTTTATTGTTTTTATTTTATTGATTTGTCTTGCACCACATCCAACTTCCTACGTTAATGCATCACCACTTGGGGCATCCCAACTATCTACATAAACCAGCAAATATCTTATGCAAATCAAACACAGCCATAAGAAACCTGTTTCACTACCACTTTCTTGACCATGTTTCACCATGTTTATGTCCTCTCTTTGCTAGTACTCCTAGCAATCAATACCGTTTCCGCAGTGGACTACACCGTCACCAACAGAGCCAGTGCAACCGCTGGTGGAGCCCGATTCACCAGGGACATCGGGGTCGATTACAGCAAGAAAACACTCGCATCTGCCACAGATTTCATATGGAGAACCTTAAAGCAATCCAATGCCGCCGGCAGAAAAGATGTTCAAGCAGTCAACTTATTCATAGATGTCATGGGTGGTGTTGCCTATGCAACCAACAATGAAATCCATGTTAGCAACGATTATATAGGAAACTATTCAGGTGATGTCAGAAGAGAAATCACTGGGGTGCTTTACCATGAAATGGCACACATATGGCAATGGAATGGCAATGGAAAAGCACCAGGAGGACTAATTGAAGGGATTGCTGATTTTGTAAGGTTGAAGGCTAATTATGCACCTAGCCATTGGGTGCAAGCAGGGCAAGGTGACAGTTGGGATCAAGGTTATGATGTTACAGCTAAGTTTCTGGACTACTGTAATGGTCTTAGAAATGGGTTTGTTGCTAAACTTAACAAGAAAATGAAGACTGGTTATAGTGCTCAGTACTTTGTTGATCTGCTAGGGAAGAAAGTTGATCAGCTTTGGAAAGACTACAAGGCCAAGTATGGAAAATAGAAGAGCTTAGCTAACTAAGAGCTGACTATTTGAAAAGTTACACTTTTAGCAGCTCGCATCAATATATACATCCTATGATCCTGAATAAAATTTGAATAAAATCCTTTTCAGATGGGCAAAACTTATTTCATGAATTTTTTTTTTCGAGTGCCCTTTTTCATTTTGCTACTATGCTTTCTATTAGAACACACATCTCACGGATGTTAATTAGCAAAATCATTAACCATGAGAAAGAAGGACTTCTCATCATCAAGTTATCCATGAACGCAAACTACTATGTGATTTGCTTGAAATCTGTGAAAATGGAATCATCAAACTATTGTGAAGAAATATGATGATCCATATCTTATACTTCAACTTATTTGTTACTGATTGGATAAATCAGCAACGATTATTCCAGTGATGAGCAACACCACCCATGACATCTATGAATCTTCAATTTCGTTACTAACTTGTAAGCCAGTTGTTACTAAAATCTTCAATTGAAAAGAAAGTTAAATACCTCTATGTTACAATCAATGAACTGATAAAAAGGCACCTGTTCTGGGCAACACAATGTTCGGCATGCTCCAAAAACCACGAACATGTGCTCTACCACGAAAATTTACATTTTCGGTGATTCCAGTTACTCCTAACAAATTCTAGAATAAGGATTTTAATAATAATTATGAGATAATCACACACTGTGAAATAATATTTTCATGCAATAGACTATGGTTGGGCAAATCAATTGAATTACTCGGAATATTTTGTCAAAACTTTAGAATTGGTTTGCTTTTGTTTCAGATTTTAGAAATAAAAAAAAATCAAACAAAAACTTTTATAAACTGAGAGCTCATTGCAAAAAATAACCCATCTAAATACTCTTAAATTAAATTAGACTTATTCAACTTTTAAAAATATAAAACCTAAACCAAATCAATTGATTTTGTTCTTTTATTTGTTTCGATTTGGGTTTTTTTTTTATAAAAAAATATGAGTTTGTTTTGGAGTTTTGGTCAAAACCAAAGCATTTGACCAAACCTAATGGATTTACCCTTATGAGCTGAAATAACCCATTTACAAAACTGATCCAAAACATATACTAATAAGCCTAAACCTTGCCAAACAAGCTTTGGATTCTAATTGAAAATAAAGTATTAATTAAGCCTCAACAAGGCTTGGGCTATAACTGAAATAATAAAAATAAAACATATAAGTTAATCCCATATGCTGTTGTGCTGTTGTGAGAAGAGAAGAAGAAATCAAATAATACAAGTATGATATAAGCCTTATTTATAACCTAGAATAGTGTTTATGATCCTAGAAATTAATATATCATTAAATTCCACCAGCCATTTTTTCCTTGTGTTGCTAGGTTGAAAAATAAATTCTTGTAAAAAATAGATTTTGGAACATTAATGAATCATTCTACACTTGAAACTTATGTTGCAGCCCATTAAAAATCCTTGTAGAACTAGAAAATTTCCAAAACAAGATGTCACATTCTAGTAGGAAAATGATCATTACCAAATAGAAAGTCCACAAGTGAAAATAATATTATTTATAATAAAAATAATAATATTTATAATACAAATAATAATATTAAACCTACCTGATCCAAGTTTTAAGTGGGTCTGGCTGCAATGTCAAACCCAAGAGCCTTGGGCCCCTTTTAAACGACAGATCCAAAAGCCTTGGGTTTGGACGCTGGACCTATGAGCCTTGGGTTGGTCTACAAGTTCAGACCCAAGAGCCTTGGGCTGGGTGCAACGCCGAACCTAAGAGCCTTGGATCTGGACGCTAAACCCTAAAGCCTTAGGCGTGGCTACTATACCTGACCCGAGCACTTGGGGTCTGGCTGCTCTGCCTGACCCGGGTGCCTAGGGTATGATAGTCATGCATGACCCAAGTGTCTAGCAGTTATGTCATGCCCCAATGTATGGAGCCTGACAGCCTTACCATGCCCCAACAAAATCCGAACTGATCATTTTGTCTTCAATCATTCTTTCAATACCAAATACATCTCATGAAAAAGACAATATCACCCCGACTGCATGTTTAACAAGTTTTTTTGGCAAAGAAAACTATGTCATTACACTGCTTCAATCTATAATAATTTATATCCAGGTAAACAATAAGAGGGGCACTCAGTCATTTTAGTATATTGCATAATTAATGATAGACTAATAATGGACATTAGCCAGCAATTTTAGACAAATTTGGTGGGTTTTTAAGACTAGTATTTGCAACTTGCAAAGCTAGAAGAAAATGAAGCATATATATGGACCTCATATAAGGTGTTCTTTACTCCTAGTCTAATATACTATCTTTTTTATGAGTGACTGTTATTGGCTACTCATTTAACATTGTGAGGACCCATTGTTTTCATGAGGACATTTGATAGTGGAGACTGGAGGCTCTAAACCATTATGGTTAATGATGATATTTAAAATTTGATATACTAAAAAAAAAATATTATTTGGTGTTTGGATAATGGTTAATCACATGTTCATGTCAATATGTTCTTCTCTAGAGCTTAAGAAATGTATGATTGGTGATAGAAGTCTCAACATCTGCAAAACAGTCTTTTTTTAAGGGGTTTAGAGATTGTTCAATGTTAAATTTAGTGACTTTAAATAAGAGATTGTAGTAAATAAAAGAAAGAACTTTAAATTCTAAGAACAAATGTTTGTTCTTGTTTTGATATGATAAATACTATGTGAATTAAAGTATGAATGCTTTGAGAAAAGAAATTGTGAATCATTTATTTAAGTGGTTCATGGGGTATTTATAATCCCTAAAATTTGATGTTTTGATGGAGTGAAGGGACTAGTGAGTTATTTTTTTATGATGATATAAATGAGGGATAAAAGCCCTTTATGCATCATTAATATGATAAAAATATGATAAGCTCTTGGAAGACCTTTTATACACATATAGATATATGAAGGTGATTATTCCTAACATGAATAATTCATGTTAAAAGTTTTAAAAATAAATAAATAAAGTCTTGTGGCCTTAATATGGGTCTATAATGATCCTCAAAATATGAGGTTTTTTTTTTTTTTTTACTTTTTAATTTTTCTCATAGTACAATGACTTAAATGGTCCTTAAAATTAAACTTTCTTGGCTTTGTGTACATAGGCACTTTCATCATTTCATTTTGGATTTCTTGTAATTATCATGTGGGTCAGAGATAATTAGATCTTTTAATATATATATATATATATATATATATATATATATATATATATATATAATTTAATTAGATCTTAAATGCTTCTTTAGGTGGTGCGTATGGCACCATAGAGACTTCAAACATTGCCTTTCGGGGTAGCATTCTATGCGTCTCACCACACCCATCATAGTGGTGTGGTGCATGCATCCAGATGAGCAGCGGTTGAACTCAGCGGTGTATTTCTTCTTCCTCCCTCTTTTCTCTCCCCCTCCTCAAATAGTACATTCAGCATTGCAAAAATTCAAAGAAGTTTGGTCATTTGTTCATTGAATCAAATTAGATTTTCATTCTTTTGATTGCAATATATTTGATCTTGAATCCTTTATTAATTTTTTTTTCAATTTTATCAATTGACATTTGATTTTTATATTAAGTTTTGTTCTCATTCCTTTTTTATTTTTTTTCTTATCCCTTTATTAATTGAAATTATTTTTTAATTTCATCTCTTATAATTTGATTTCATTTTCTTATGACAAATTTGATCCTCATTATTTTCAAATATTTTTTTTGTTTAATTTACTTTTCAATTTTATCCTTAATTATTTTGGTTGGTTGGGAATTTGACATTATTATTTTTCCAGGTTTGTCTTTTATGATGTAATCCTGCCTCATGATCCATGTCACGAGTTTTGAAGATTAGACCGGTTTGGCTTCGATCTTTTTAAGTCTTTTTTTATTTTTTATTTTAATTTCATCCCTCAGCATTGAGTTGGTTGGAGATTGGATTTTTTTAACTTTCTTTTCTATAAGGTTATCTTGATCTCATGTCGTCATAGATTAGACAGTTTCACTAGAGTTGACACAGGTCTTTTTTTATTTTAATTTTTTCATTTCTCCCTTTAATAGAAGGTTGATTTGAGAATTGAGCTTCACAATTTTATTCAACTTGCTTTCCATAAGGTTATCTCATTCTCGGAACTAGGTTATAGATTTGGTGTGTTGCCTTGAATAGACTTGAGTTAATTTTTTTTCTTTTTAAAATTGTTTTCTTTTCAATTTTTTTATTCGACATTTTATTTGCTAGGAATTGAGATTTAGATTTTTTTTTTATCTTTCTTTCTATAAAATTATTTTATTCTTATTTAATTTTTATTTTGTTAACAAATAAGATGATTAAGACTTTTTATAAATATTGTAAAGATATATTTTTATAATATTGAGAAGAGTTTATTTTTTGTATTGAATTATTGGTGGATTTTTTTTTTATTTCTTGTCAATATCTTATTTTCAATTATATTACTAAACTAATTATATTACTAAATTAATTGTGTTTATTAAACCAGTTAATGACTATAATACTATTTTAAAAAATATATATTTACATTATTTTAACATCCTTTTTTATGTAAAAAAAAATCTGCTCGCAACGTACTGAAAACCTGTCTAGGATATGGCCGTCCTGGGGGGGGGGCGTGACCAGCTTTTCTTTCAAGTTACCAGTTCTTTTAAGGCATACACCATACTTTTTAAAAATTTATATTGACTTGCTTCTTAGTAACACATGTGCCAGCTTCCTAAAAAAAAATGCATCACCACTTGGGGCATCCCAACTATCTACATAAACCACAGAGCTACAGCAAATATCTTATGCAAATCAAACACACCCATAAGAAACCTGTTTCACTTTTTTGTTGAGTTGTCTTGCACCACATCCAACTTCCTACATGCATCACCACTTGGGGCATCCCAACTATCTACATAAACCACAGAGCTACAGCAAATATCTTATGCAAATCAAACACAACCATAAGAAACCTGTTTCGCTACCACTTGCTTGACCATGTTTCGCCATGTTTATGTCCTCTCTTTGCTAGTATTCCTAGCAATCAACGCGGTTTCCGCAGTGGACTACACCGTCACCGACAGAGCCAGTGCAACCGCTGGTGGAACCCGATTCACCAGGGACATCGGGGTCGATTACAGCAAGCAAACACTCGCATCTGCCACAGATTTCATATGGAGAACCTTCCAGCAATCTAATGCCGCCGACAGAAAAAATGTTCAAACAGTCAACTTATTCATAGATGTCATGGGTGGTGTTGCCTATGCAACCAGCAATGAAATCCATGTTAGCAACGATTATATAGGAAACTATTCAGGTGATGTCAGAACAGAAATCACTGGGGTGCTTTACCATGAAATGGCACACATATGGCAATGGAATGGTAATGGACAAGCACCAGGAGGACTAATTGAAGGGATTGCTGATTTTGTAAGGTTGAAGGCTAATTATGCACCTAGCCATTGGGTGCAAGCAGGGCAAGGTGACAGGTGGGATCAAGGTTATGATGTTACAGCTAAGTTTCTGGACTACTGTAATGGTCTTAGAAATGGGTTTGTTGCTGAACTTAACAAGAAAATGAAGACTGGTTATAGTGCTCAGTACTTTGTTGATCTGCTAGGGAAGACAGTTGATCAGCTTTGGAAAGACTACAAGGCCAAGTATGGAAAATAGAAGAGCTTGGCTAACTAAGAGCTGAATATTTGAAATGTTACACTTTTAGCAGCTCGCATCAATATACACATCCTATTATCCTAAATAAAATTTGAATAAAACCCATTTCAGATGGGCAAAAATTATTTCATGAAAATTGTATTTTTTTTCGAGTGCCCTTTTTCATTTCGCTGCTAAGCTTTCTATTAGAACACAGATCTCACGGATGTTAATTAGCAAAATCATTAACCATGAGAAAGAAGGGCTTCTCATCATCAAGTTATCCATGAAAGCAATACTACTATGTGATTTGCTTGAAATCTGTGAAAATGGAATCATCAAACTATTGTGAAGAAATATGATGATTCCATATCTTATGCTTCACCAGTATCACACGGTACTCATGTCACTATAAAATCTTCAGATAATTCAAAACCACCAAGGCACACAAGAAAACCCGGCCGTGTGTTTCACACACAAATTTTGAATTGAAATGCCTTAAAAGAGGAAGTCTAGTTCGAATCCCTTCTATTAGAGAAACAAAGGAAAGGTTACTGTTAAATTATCCTAAAACCTAGCCAATTCATTGTACCGAAATATCTGTCAAGAGAACCAATCCATCGATCTACTTCCCTACTCTGATTCGTTAATTGCTTCAGTCTCCATCTCATGCATAGACAAACCACAACAAATTTCTGTCCTGTTTTCTGACTGACAAAAGTGTTGGGTTGGTTGCCATTAATGTGCAGCAACCATTAATTGAAGGCACCGTCCATTGACAAATGCAGCAGCCTTTCTGGAATGTCAAAGGTTGGCAGCCACCATTGTTGAATAAGCTGGAGACGGTGGCCACCATTATTGATCAAAGAACAAGTGGAGCAGTACCATGGATGCCTATAAATAGAGGCATACGGTTGAGAGCAAAATGAGAGAGTTGAGAGAGGGAAAGTAGAGCCAAAGATGTGAGAAATGTAGGAGAGAGTGGGCTGCCAAGGCAGCCAGCAGTAGAGTGAGGTTGAGAGTTGCTAAAGAGGGGATGATTCCTCCTCCTCTATTGTTGTAAATCTTGTACTCTCCCTATATAATGCAATGGCTTCTCCCGTGGATGTAGGTGGTTTGCCGAACCACGTTAAATATTGTGTCAGTATGCTTAGCTTTCAATAGACAAATATCAGAACATCACCAGTCGGAATTCCCTATAAAAAGCTCCCTCACTAGCATCATGCGCTAGTGTGTTTTAATTCCCGAGTGGTAATACTTTACAGGTCAATGAATTACAACTTCAGTGGTAATCCTGTGATTGTTACTGCCACAATCGGACGTTAACTGGGGCAGGGCTCGCTAACTCCCCCCATTGGAGCAATTGGGCCTCCCAAAAAGAAAAGAAGAGAAAAAAAACCTTCACTCTGAAGTATGATAGAACACAAATTTTAGCTTCCCAATTCGTTATTAAACTTAACAAGAAAATATAGATAGCACTTAAATGTTTTTTTCTTGATTATTGAAGAATATAAATCCTGAAGTCAACGTTGAGCAGCTGAATAAGAAAAATAAAGGAAAGCCAATGTTACTGATCTTCCATTTGTCATTTTCCCACAGATATAGTTGTTTCTCTATTTGCATTATTTCTAGTCAATTAAGAGAACATGTCTTCTCATGGACAGGCGTTTTTCCACGAATTAAGAGGAGAGGGAATTATTGCCAAATAAATTAAATAAATGTTACCATGTTGACACAAAAGTTAATCAGTCCTTGTTGGATTCCACAAATGAATCAGCCAGCACTGCTATTATCCTTATCAGTACGCAACCTTGGTTCATTTCAAACAATTTTATATTGCAGTGGCAGTGGCAGTGGCAGTGGCAGGATTGATTCTGCAATAAGAATGAATTCAAGTGATAGTCTTATAGCAATATGACACGGAAAGCACTAATTAACGTCAGAGAACATGAATATTTGTAAGTTTCAAGCTCAAAGAGCTTCTGTTTGAGAATGTGTTAAAAAATAATAGCTATTGATTAAGATGATTTTTTAACACACTCTCGGGTAAAAGCCCAAGAACAAACCATGTAAAATTTGAATAATTCAACAAAGAGATAAATACATGAGATATCTTTGTTTCAGCTAACACACTTAAGCCATGTAGTTTCCATTATATTTATAGCTGTACAGTGAAATTGTAATGCTTGTAATAAGGAAACAAATCTGAGCAGAATAAGAAAACAAACAGATACAATCAAAAAGTCATTCTAATAATTGGATTATTTTGAATTGATAACAGAGTGGATGGAGTGAAGAATTCATGCAGATGCTACTGGATTTTCTGCTGAAGATTCTGATAGTCTAACACCCCCTTGAATTAATGGGGTTTTGACAGACCATTAATTTGCTCATTAGATACTGAAAATGTTGTGCAGTTTGGCCTTTGGTGAAGACATCCGCTATTTGATCCATGGTGGAGGCAGAACACTTGTGCATAGCGCGTGCACACTAACGAACTTGTGTATACCCTTTGTCGACGAGACTAATAAAAGTTAGGAGTGTTTTCCTGTAATAACTTGTGTACTTGGTCCTGTGCATCGTCACTTGTGTATTCCACTTGTCTACGTAACGAGAGAAAATGTGGGAAACCTCTTGGTGAGGAAAACACCTAAGCAAACACGAGTGAATCGATGAGGGAAAGGCTGAGTCTAGCGGGACTAGACTATCACGCGAGGTCTGTTTTCGAAATGAAAAATTGACCCCGTGACAAAGAATCATCTCCTCAAATTCTAGAATAAGGATTTTAATAATGATTATGAGATAATCACACATTGTGAAATAGCATTTTCATGCAATAGACTAGGGTAGAGCAAATCAATTGAATTATTCGGAATATTTGTCAAAACTGATTTGAAATCAATCAAACGGAATGATTGTTCGAATCTTTTGAATAATGTAAGTTAAAAAACTCTTAAAAAAGTTTAGATTTGGTTTGCTTTTGTTTCAGATTTTAGAAATAAAAAAAATCAAACAAAAACTTTTATAAACTGAGCTCATTGAAAAAATCAACCCATCTAAATACTCTTAAATTAAATTAGACTTATTCAGCTTTTAAAAATATAAAAACTAAACCAAATCCATTGATTTTGTTCTTTTATTTGGTTGGATTTGGGTTAAATTTTTGAAAAAGAAAAAATCAATTTTTTTTTGAAATTTTTGGTCAAAACTGAACCATTTGAACATATGCTCACCCCTATTATAGATAAGTTATAGAAATATATTCAAGCTCACAATTATATGAAGTTTATTTTTTCAATAAATCAAATGAAGTTAATGTTAGTGAATATATTCTGTAACCAATCGCTTAGTTACACGTAACAATGATTTTATTCATGTAAAACATATTAATTAAATAAAAACTTTCTTTATCTTTAATATTCAATTATATTTGATTAATAAATCTAATGTTTGATTAATGAATCTAGAGTAAAGATAAAGTTTGTGGAACAAAATGGTTTCCATAGAAAATTATAAAGTTTTTATAATTTTGAGATTCCTATTGCATCAAAACATTGTTCCTAAATGTTCATGGTCAATGTTCCATTAAGACTGAACATTAATTAGAGCTGTTGAAATTGATGTATATTATATTCATTACTTTATGAAAGGAAGTAGCTGCTCTCATAAAGTGAGGTTTGAGGGATATCTGAAACTAATATGCAGGTGCTTGTTAGAAGATATATACACTGAACTAACTCACAAGATAATCTCATATGAAAGGATCACCTATATCTATAGAAAAGCTCACATGATAGTATTAATTAAGCCCAAACAAGCTAGGACTATAATTGAAATAATAAAAATAAAACTCATAAGTTAACCTCCTATGTTGTTGTGAGAATAAAAGAAGAAAATCAAACAATACAAGTCTGATATAAGGCTTATTTATAGCCTACAATGCTGCCCAATGATCCTATAAACAATTTTTTCATTAAATACCATCAGCCCTTCTTCCCTTGTGTAGCTAGGATGAATAAGAAAAATCCTTGTAAGAAAACAATTTTGAAACATTAATGAATCAATACCATACTTGAAAATTATATTGCAGACCATTAAAGATCTTGGTAGAACTAGAAAATTTCCAAAACATGTTGTCATATCCTTGTAGGAAAAGGATCTTTACCGGAAAAAGATCCTTGCTAAATAGAAAGTTCACAAGTCAAAGAAAGTAAATAACAAAATTTGTACAACATGTTCTGACCTATATCGCAATTCTTTCCTGAACTCCGATTCACCTAAAAATTTACTCCAACATGGTAAAAAACCTTTGGAATCTTCTGGTAAAGTTTTAGCTCGATCCAACAGTTTGATATAGAGTTATTCTCAATAACGTAAAACTGAATTGTAGGAAATTTCACGTGAATATCCAAATCTAACCTTGCTTGGATTGTATCAGAGTGTTATGCTTTGATCTTAATCATACATTGTCCTAATTAAGGGTAATAAACGAATACATATTGGGTATAACATAAATTATATGAAAGTATTTGAGTAACCAACAAAGGATTCATCACTCTAGGTGAATTAGAAATTGTGTTCCATATATTCTCAAATAGTATTAATTGTGAAATCTTTGGTCAGGGTGGAATGAGATTTGAAAAGAGTTTCAAATCTTATTCAAAGAATCAATAATTATAGTGTTGAGACCTAAAATTATTTAACAGAGAAGACATACTCCAAGCTATAATATCTAAATCAAAACATTCTTGGGATGAAGGGATAATAATTACACTGAGAAACTGACCACTGAAAGGTTAAATCAAACCACTTATGACTTTCTTAATATTTGAGGGATCATGACAAGTTGCTAGACATTGTACTTGGTCTTCAAATATAAATCAATCAATTGTTAAATTGATAATAAATTAAATTGTTTAATTTATTTAATCGTATTTTATTTATAATTATGATTTATATTTGGAACAATTTATTAGGGAATCTAATATGTCACACACATATAACCATTGGTCAAAAATTAAAATGGGATGATTAATCAAGTGTGACTTGATTGTAAATAAATTTTAGAAATTAAGAATTAGAATATAATTAATACAGGGGATTACAATTCTAGACCTAGAAAAAATCATGTAGAGACTTAATTGAATAAAATTTTAAAATTTTCCTAAAATAATATATGTGATATTATTTAATGGATAAATTGATATTTTGTCATTTATAAGATTTATAGGTTTCTTTATAAATAGAATGTTATGCCTTTTTTTTTTTTGAATGACATTAGATGATAGTACAACAGTACAATACATAAACACCTAAACATAAAAGAAAATAGCTAGCACTCAAAGGTATAATAATCCCTCTATTTTAAAAACGTTTAATAGATTTCTTACTAGTGGTTCGTATAGATCACCGTTAGATGTCAAATACGTGAACAACTTGTGATTTACGACAACCTAGCCTTTAAGCAATTATTAAAAGCTGAAAAGAACATTTGATCTTTAAATAATCTTTATATAAACCCTAAACAACTTTGGATCTTTCTAACGACATCCTTGGGACTCCTAAAAAAACTATAAATTTATAGTTTCACTACGTGTATATGTTTTGAGAAACCAAACAGTGGTATCATAGCCTTCATTAGATAAATAGGGTTGTTGATTGCATGTTTTAATTTTTACTGGCATTAATTACAAATTAAATTTGCGTGTAAATTTATTTTTTCCAAAAGTAATTTTTTCTATCATGATTTTTTTAAAAAATAAAATTTGGCTACTATTCTTACCATATCTGGTCAAGTGTTTTGCCTCTAGTTGAAATCCACCATTGAAATTAAAAATGAAAATTGGTTTTGGGTGGATGCAACAACCATTATCGGTGGCGTGTGTAGTTATGCACATAACACAGCCAGTTGTCGTTGGTAATAGCCATAACAACATCAAACGCTACTACATATAATGCTAACTAGTGACAACACTATTGTCACTACTAAAGATTTCTGTTGGTGTGAACAACCCACGCTTGCACCAACAACTGCAATAATAAAGAGATGAAGATAGGAGCAGAATTACGATTCTTCCCTCGAGCTTTATTTAGGTTTTTAAGGGGTATAATTACAAGTATACCCTTGTAACTTATATCTAATTGCATATAGGTATATTTGGGGTTAAAATTATGAATTTACCCCTCTATATATAAAATAATAATTTTATATTAAAATTGAAACCCTAAATTAAATTAATTATAGATTATTTTTATAATTGGATTAGAATTTAATTAAATAATATTTAGAAAAATATTTTTTCTAAAATAAAAAGAGTTTTTAAACTGGAAAATTTCATTTAATTGATCCTAAATTAATATGATCAATTTTCTTATTAAATTTTGAAAAATGTTTTTTCAATGAAAATTTATACTAAATAAAATTTATTATGCTTGGGAAATTATCAAATTGGATTTGATTTAATATTTTATTTTAAAATTGCACATAAAGACAATATTAGAATTGTAGCATGCGATATATTTATTTAAGCATATTAATATGTTACCATGCATGGTGGATGATTATGGACATTAAAGATCAATGTGATTTTGTTTTTATGGTTGAATGGTTGTAATATTAATAGGGTCTGTGTGTCTTGTATTTTCTTAATTTTTCTTCTGGGGTTGTAAAATTGTTTTCTCATATAATTCCTCTTGAATGTAACTCAAGGTTTCTTATTCAATTATGTAAATGTTATGCAATTTAGAAATGTAAGAATTTAGATAGAAAAATTATTTTATAATACAAAACGAAGAAAGAATGGCGGCGAATGATATAACCATAATGTTCGCAAAGGACTTATGAAGATTTGCAACAACTACCTATGTTTTGACCACCTAATTCTCTTCAATATCTCAAGAGAATTAATTAAGATATGTCTATAATCATTCATTTAGAATGATATGCTACAAGTGTATGTTTATTTATAATTGTTATGTATGATATATCACTAATTCCATGTAAAGAGACTTAATGAAAAATAATAAATCCCTCATTAAAGATCTTATCTGAATTTGATTTTAAATATGTATTCATGAAATTAATACTTGCTATTCTTTACATGAATAAGTTGATGGATTAAAATGAGTAGTAACATATTCATATGCAATGTACTTGATACTAACAAATTGACTAAACCAAACTTCTTGGATTGGTACTGTAATGTGAAAATTATTCTTAAGCAAAAACTAATGTTATATGTTCTTAAAAATTTGATTCCCCTTGCATCTAATGAGGATGTTGATGAAGAAGTTAGAAATGAATATCAATATCATATTAATGACG
Source organism: Populus deltoides (assembly GCA_015852605.2). NCBI lineage: Eukaryota > Viridiplantae > Streptophyta > Magnoliopsida > Malpighiales > Salicaceae > Populus > Populus deltoides. Next base: position 21,570,402 of record CM027570.2, on the reverse strand, counting down.
ATGATCAGGTTGTATGTGATGTTAGCTAGCATAACACCTGAACTTCAAAGGTAATATGACAATATGGATGCCCATACTAGGGTTATGCATCTCAAGGAATTGTTCAATATAACCAGTAGGACTTAGAGGTATGAGACCTCAAAGGAATTGTTCTGCTGCAATATGATAAATAATTCCTTAATGAACACTCATGTTTTGAAAATGATTGGCTATATTGAGAAATTAGGCTAATTGGATTTTGTCATGGACCATGAGTTATGTTTTGACTTTGTCTTATAGTCATTATCCTAAATGTTTTCATAATTCATTATGAACTATCACATAAATAAGTTGGATAGTGCATTATTAGAATTGTTTAATATGCTTAAAACTGTTGAAGGGACCATTAAGAAGGAAAAAAGTCATGTTCTCCTAATTTAGTCTTCTAGAATATCTAAGAAGAAGAATAAAAAAAATAAAAGTTCTGTCTCTAAAGAAAAGAAGCTTACTAGAGGCATCAAGAAAGATAGGGTTACTGGTCATCAGTGTGGAAAGGATGACTATTAGAGGAGAAATTGCAAGGAATATCTTGCAACTTTAAAGGGTAAGAAACTTATTAAGGTTTCCACTTCATGTATGTTTATGATTGAAAAATATATTTCTACTTCACATAGTAGTTCTTAGGTATTGAACACCAAATACGATTTCACATTTTCAATAATATATAGGAACTAAGAAAAAGTAGAAGATTATATAAAGGTAAAATGGACCTACAAGTTGACAATGAAACAAGGGTTGTTACATTAACTTTGCTAGGTGGACTAATACTTGTTCTTTCTATAACAATAATGTTTATTATGAATTTGGTATTTATACAAATGGTTTGTATATACTTGAAATGCCAAGAGTCAATATAAATAGCAAGAAGAACATATTAGATAATCAATATCCATATTTTTTTATGGTATTATAGACTAGGTCATATTAATGAAACAAGAATCACTAAGTTACATAAAGAAGAATATTAGATCATTTTGATTATGAATCATATGAAATTTGTAAAGCTTATTTATTAAGTAAGATGACCACAACACTTTTTACTAAAAAAAAGTGAAAGGTTTAAAGAAATGTTAAGTTTAATATATACAGATGCATATGAACCAATAACGATTTGTGCCATAGATGGATATACATATTTCATCATTGATGACTATATTAGATATGGTCATGTGTATTTGATGAAAACCTGAATTATTTAAAAGGTTCAAAGAATTTAGAAATGAAATTGAAATACAAATTGAACAGAGCATTAAGATATTTAGATTGGATTGAGGAGGTGAATACTTGAGCCTAGTATTTCAAGATTGTTTGAAAGATAATGAGATTATCTCATAATAGACACCTTCTAGAACACCACAATTTAATGGAGTTTCTAAAAAGAGAAATCGACCCTATTGGATATGATACGGTCCATAATTAACTATGCATACCTTCCACATTCTTTCTAGGGCTATGCCCTGTAAACTACTACTTGTTTTTTAAATAGGGTTCCATTAAAATTTTTTGATAAGACTCCATATGAGATATGAAATGATAAGAAACCAAATTTATCATATTTAAAGATTTGAAAATGTAACACTTATGTGAAATATATAGTATCTTCAAAGTTAGGAGCTAAGTTAGATAATTGTAAGTTTGTTAAATATCTAAAAAAATCAGTTCGATATTATTTCTACTATCCTGTTGAGCAAAAGGTGTTTATCTCAAAATATGCTACATTTCTAAAAAAAGAATTCGTTTTTGAAAGGAGTATTAGAACGAACCAGTGAGATATCAATTTTTAATGGAAGCTGATTATGACTAGTTAATCATACTTGATGAACCTACCGACTAAATGAAATCAATATTTAAAATTGATTATGAGAAATAACTTGAAGTCATGAAATCTGAAATAGATTTCTTGTACATCAACCAGGTATGAAATTTAGTTGATCCACTTAAAGGGATAAAGCTCATTTGATGTAAGTGATTATTTAAAAGAAAGACTTAAATGGATGAAAATGTATAAACATACAAAGCTAAACTAGTTGTCAAAAATTACAGACAAAGACAAGATGTTGACTTTGATAAAACCTTCTCACCTATAGCTATGTTAAAATCCGTAAGGATTTTATTTGCTATAGTTGCATACCATGATTATAAGATATGACAAATGGATGTCAAAGTTGCATTTCTAAATGGAAATCTTTATGAAGATGTGTAAAAGACACAACTTGAAGGTTTTGAATCTAAGAGATTTACCAATAAAATATGCAAGTTATAAAAATTCATTTATAGACTTAAGTAAGCTTCAAGAAGTTGGAATATTCGTTTTGATGAGATAATCAAACAATTTAATTTCATTAAAAATATGGACAAACCTTGTGTTTATAAAAAGATTATGAGGAATGGTGTCGTTTTATTAATATTATATGTAGATGATATATTATTGATAAAAAATAATATTCTTTTACTTTAGTCAGTAAAGATCTGTTTGTCCAAGAATTTCTCCACAATGGATATGAGAGAAGCAACCTATATATTAAAAATAAAAATTTATAAAGATAAATCTAGAAGGTTGCTTAGATTGTCCTAATCCACATACATAGACAAAATGTTTTGCATATAAAATTATAAAGTTGTTATAATTATGAGATTCTTATTGCATCAAAGCATTATTCCTAAATATTCCTAGTCAATATTCTATTAAGACTGAACAATAATTAGAGTTGTTAAGACCAATGAATATTATGTTCGTTCCTTTATAAAAAGGAAGCAACTACTCTTATAAACTGAGGTATTAGAGATACTTGAAACTAATATACAGATGCTTCTCAGATGACATGTACAATAAACTAACCCGTAAGATAATTTTATATGAAGAGATCACTTATGTTTATGGAAAGACTCACATAATAGTTGTGTGATCCTTATAATTGGGATCACTATACGTTAACTTATATAAGAAGTGTTATGTTTTGATCCTGACCACATGTTGTCCTAATCAATGGTAACAAACATGCAAATATTGGTTATAACATAAACTATATGAAGGTATTTGAGTAATCAAGAGAGGATTCATCACCCTAAGTAAATTAGGAAAATGTTTTATCTATTTTTAAATAGTATTGATTGTGAAATCATTGACCAAGGTGGAATGGGATTTGAAAAGAGTTTCAAATCTTATTCAAAGAATCAATGACTATTCAAAACTAAAATGATTTAACAAAGTACACATATTTCATGCTATAATATCTAAATCAAAACATTCTTGATGAAAAGATAACAATTACACTGAAAAACTAGTTACTGAAAGGTTAAGTCAAACCACTTATGAATTTCTTAATATTTGAGGGATCATGACATGTTGCTAGACATTGTACTTGATCTTCAAATATAAATCAATCAATTATTGAATTGATAATAAATTCAATTGTTTAATTTATTTAATCTTATTTTATTTAGGATTATGATTTATATTTGAGTCAACTTATTAAGGAACCTAATGGTTCACATGTATAATAACAATTGGTTAGAAATCAAGTGTGACATAATTGTAAATAAATTTTAGAAATTGAGGACTAGAATGTAATTAATATAAGGGATTACAATTCTAGATCTAGAAAAAATAAAGTAGGAACTTAATTGAATAAATTTTTAAAATTATCCTTAAATAATATAAATGATATTATTTAAGGAGAAAAATGATATTTTGCTTTTATAAGGTGTTTAGGTTTTCCTATAAATAGAATGTCATGTCTTTTATTTTCTGGGAATGACATTAGATGGTAGTACAACAATACAGTACAAAAACACCTAAATACAAAAGAAAAGAGCTTGCACTCAAAGGTATGTGGATTACCGTTAAAGGCTGGACACTCGGACAACTTATGGTTTGCGACAACCCAACCTTGAACTAATTATTTAAAGCCAAAAAGAATATTTGATCTTCAGGTAGTCTTTGTATAAACCCTAGACAACTCTAGATCTTTCTAACGGGATCTTTGATACTTCTTTTAAAAAAATAAACTTACCATTTTTTCTACATGTAAATGTTTCGGGAAACCCAACAATTAAGCTCGTACCACCATATCAAAAGTCGATCATTCTCAACCCAACTAGAGATGCTTATGAATATTATCCTTATGAAGGGAGATGAGCATGTTGTTGCGTGCGTATGTATATGTATGTGTGTGTGTGTGTGTGTTTGGGTTACTTTCTATACTAAATAAAACGGGATTTTTTATGGAGTTTCATTTAAAAGATTCTTTCCTTTTTGTCCTTTACAATTGAACTCCTTATTTTTACTTTCAATTTTATTTTTTTTCAATTTAATCCTCATACGTTTTTTAACAGTCTTTCAAGTATTTTTTAGACCAATCAAGTCAATTGAATTACGTCGAGGCAACTGCCACATAATTTAATTTTAGAGGCTGGCCAACTCTTAACATAGTCACCCATCCAAAACTTAAAACCACGGCAGAAACAACACAAGGCAAGCATTCATTGTACAGTCTAAAATTAAAAACGAATGTGCAAAGCAAAGACAAAACAGGTACAACAGATTTAAAGGCAGCAAAGGAGAAGGAAGTGAAGACTTACCTGCAGGTCTCACCGTCTTCTTTTCTGCAGAAGATGAAATAAAACCAAGCAAACATTGCTGTCAAGGTTTAGCAGCAAAGCTCCCTCTCCGTCTTGTCTTTTTTCTCTCCCCTTACCCCCTTACCTCACAATAACACCAGAATGCAAGAAAAAAACTCTATCTATTCACTGCGTTTTTCTTACTCTCTGCCTCCCTTGCATTTTTCTCCTCTTTTATGCTCTTTTTCTCTCTGTTTTTCCTCTTCTTTTTCTGCTCGTGTCCTTCCATTTTTTTGATTGAAATAGTCGGCCAGGTCTGCTTTGGTTTCTAGTCCGTGATATATATATATATATATATATATATATATATATATATATATGTGTGTGTGTGTGTGTGTGTGTGTGTGTGTGTGTGTGTTATATGTTATATAAAAGCATGTTGTCCCAAGCTCTTCCTTTTTGTATGAAACTAGCATGGCAGTTTCTCCCGGATTGTTAAAAGAAAATAGGTCATGAGTCGTGGTCACATGTAGTAGGATTTTGATTTCAAAATTTCAGTTTCAAAACTTTGGCTCCCTCATGCATATGGGCTTAGTCATTTCCAGTGTATAAAATTTTAAGTTGATTTGGCTTTGAACGATTTTTGTTACGAATTGTTTCAAGTTTCTTGTAGTTCTTGTAATATGAATGATGGTTTGCTACTTTCCATTTTTGTGATTACATGTAATTATGCTGTTTGCGTTTTGACAAAAAAAATATATAAGGAAAAATGTTTTCTTGTGTGTTACATATGGCCAATGCCCTAACATGTTTTGAACGTTTTTTTTATATACAAAAAATATTGAAAGTTTTGAAAATGTGTTTTTGCATGGATTTCTTAAACATAATAAAGAAATTGTTTTCTTGCATTTTTGGATTTTACAACATGCTTGTAAAACTCCAAAGGGTATTGGCCAATATTCCAAAAAATATAAAAATCTTATTTTGGGGGGAATTCATCTATTATTCACCGCTAATGTTTGGATAAAGAAATCCTTAAAGGACGAATATCCAAAATATTATTGAGAATAATTTGTTATTATTCACTGTTAATATTTGGATAAAGAAACCCGGAGTGGTAAATATCCAAAATAATTTTCTAGGAATAATAAATCCGCACAAATCCTTGAGAGAAGCCTTGATTATAATCGAGGGCATTTCAATTTTTTACTCTATGGTTTATGAGCCGTGAGAGTATAAAACACTAAGATAAAAAAAAATAGGTTTTTAAAGCACCCCAGATTTCTAAATTTTTGTCTCTCCTCCTTGCGATTTATGAGTCGCAAACTCTTGAAAAACTAAGGGGAAATGAGCTTGTAAAGCACATGGAACTTCTTTGGATTTCTATCCTAATAAATTTAGTTTGAATCAAAACCTAGAAAAACTGATGGGATTAGAAAACACCAACACTATAGCAATTATAAAGCAAACCAAACACCAAGCAGCTTACCTTAGGTAGAGCGTACTAGAGGTGCTAACACCTTCCCTTTACGCAACCAGTCCCTTACCTTAGAATCTCTGAAAGACCAGTTAGGGTTCCTAGTGACCAAATACTAGGTGGCGACTCCCTCTTATTCAATAAAACAAAAGACCCCGAAATCAATCGAGGATCGCCGTGACGCCGCGCTCCGCCGCGAGGGTGCGACAGGAACCAGGCTATACAAAGAATCAGATCAAGAGGTTTCAATATTACCTACAAAATCAAATTTAACAACAATATCAAATAATTTTTATAACCTGATATTTTTTTGATATTAAAAAAACAAATTGATCCAATGCACAATAATATAGCACGAGAATATAAACTATTAACTCTCCAAAGCATATGTTGTGATTAGAAGAGGTCCCAGTTTGTGTTGCTTATGCAGTACTTAATTGTATTATGCCAACATTGTAATCCTCTGTTTATTTAGTGAATGAAATATTTGTTCCAACAAGTTTGAAATACAATAGGAAAAAAACGATAGAGAGGTCAATCCACGCAACCCGGCTCACATTTTATGCCTGCATCATGCGTTGGTAGCATTGTTTTTTTTATTTATTTTTTAATACACACACACACACACACAAACACTTTTTTTGTCTGATTGCCTTGTTTCACACACACACACACTTTTTTTGTCTGATTGCCTTGTTTTACACACACACACACACACACACACACACTTTTTTTGTCTGATTGCCTTGTTTTACACACACACTTTTCTGCATTCCTGCATGGTCTTTGGTATGGTATTAATAAACAAGGACCGTAGTCATTTTTTGTCTGATTGCCTAGGTAATATGCTAGGAACAGCATGGCTAAAAGACATTGATAATGGACATTAATTTGCCCATAAATCGAGGAACACGTTTAGTGAGTTTTATGGTTTGATTTGTTTGTCGCTCCAGAAGAAAAGGACGGACGTGAGACAAGGTGTTCTTTGCTGTTCTTCTTTGGAGGGCCTGTTGTTTATTTGAAATGGAGAGACCAATTCTTTTCAGGTAGACTGGCAATGATGATACTTTCTATGAAGAATTTCTTGTCCTATTGTTTAAATGATTAAAATAATGTAATTTTATATTTTTTTTGTCTTAATTTTAAAAGACACTGATAATGATAAAACTTACTTTTATTATTATATAAGGAACATAGTTTTTCTATTTCCTTCTCTATTTTTATTTATTTATTTATTATAAAAACATTTCTTGAAGAATTAAAGAAACATGTATATTAAATATTAAATTTTCAAAATAGGAAGCAAGGGCCTTGTTTGGATTAAATTAAAAATATGAAAAGTAATGATCATAAAACATTAGGTGAACCAAATAAAATCTTTATTTTTATAGTGGGGAATTTGAAAAATAACAATCTCGGTGTTTTTCAAGTTTTTTAAAAGTGGATAATTAAAAAAAAAACACATGTTTTCAAGAAAAAAATTTCAATTCTTAATCAGTAAACGCATTTGGTTTAGTTTTTCATTTCTTAATTTTTTTTTCCAAAAAATTAAAAAACATTCACAAATAAATACAATATTTTCAAGTATTTTTATGAAAATGCTTTTTCTTTGTGAAATGTGGAAAACAAATCCACCCAAGTGGAGCATAAGCACATGTTTAACTAAATCTAATTCTTTATTCACCACAATAATTAATAAAATAATATTGATTACCAAAACAATTCTTGTTTTAAGTAAAATGTACAATTTTAACTCTTAGATATGGATTTTGATGGTAGTTCATGAGATTTAGCAAACATGAAGAATAAGCAACTTAATTAACATCTTTGTTATATGTTATTAACAAACATGTTTTCCAACTTTTTAATTAACCTTTTAATTAGATTCAAAGTAAAACTTCTTATAAATGCAGAACCAAGAGATTAATTTATTGGGTTCTCGTTGCTTTTATTTTTCTTTTCCCACCCATCATTGTAGAGAAAAGAGACTAGTTGTCAATCCTCATGACCGCATCCTTACAGGGAAAAAAAAAAAGGGACGGATGATTCTAAATGTTAACTTAAGTGGTTAGATTTTGGATTTCTTCTTTAATGGTTACTTGTTTGAGTTTTTTTAGAATTATTAAGATCTACATGATTATTAATTTCAAAACCGTAATATTAGTTGAGATGCATGTAAGCTGCCTGAATACTAACATTAATTAAAAAAAATAAAAAAGAAGACTGGCTGTCCGCCGGCTGAACATTTACTTAATTCTGAACCGCATGCTACTGTGGTCATGCCTAACTCCCTATATAAACCATGGAGCAGCAACTCATATCCAGTGCAAATCAAACACAGCCTAAAGAACTATATATATAGTGCACCTTCTTTCTTGACCATGGTACTTTCACCGCATCTGTTTCTCTCTTTGCTTGTAATACTAGCAACCAATACCATTGCAGCCGAGGACTTGACGGCCTACACTGTCACCAACAACGCTTGTGCAACGGCTGGTGGAGCCAGGTTCACAGGTGATATCGGGGTGGATCATAGCAAGCAAATACTAGCATCCGCAACAGCATTCATATGGAGTATCTTCCAACAGACTGACCCAGCAGATAGAAAAAATGTTCATAGGGTGGACTTGTTCATAGATGACATGGATGGTGTTGCATACGCTGATAACAATGAGATTCATGTCAGCAGCAATTACATAGGGAACTACACTGGTGATCTGGAAAGAGAGTTCAGTGGGGTGCTTTACCATGAAATGACACACGTATGGCAATGGGACGGTAACGGAACAACTCCAGGAGGATTAATTGAAGGGATTGCTGATTTTGTAAGGTTAAAGGCTAATTACGCACCTAGTCACTGGGTGCAACCAGGGCAGGGTGATAGGTGGGATCGAGGGTATGATGTTACTGCTAGGTTTTTGGACTATTGTAATGATCTTAGAAAAGGGTTTGTGGCAGAGCTTAACAATAAGATGAGAACTGGTTATAGTGCTCAGTACTTTGTTGATCTGCTGGGGAAGACTGTTGATGAGCTTTGGACAAACTACAAAGCCAAGTACGGAACATGAAAGAACTTGGCTAATCAAGAGCTGAAATTATAGAATGTTGCACGCTTGTAATTGCTCGCATCAATATACAATGGACAATTGCGGTGGCAACTTCTAAGAACGATCACTTCGAAATTAGTTTCCTTTCTGCGACCTTGATTTCCTGCAATGACATTTCTCAATACATGTACGCATCCATTGATCCAATTTAAAAGGTGAAATGCATTTTTCCATTTGCTTTCAAATTGGCCATGGCCGACCCCGAGAGTCAGATAGAGAACGCATCTCCAGTGATCCTATAAAAACGGAAACGGAAAGAGTTCCAAGAAAATTATAAAATTACTCTCACAGGGGAGGAATGCAGATTTATTTCTTTTCCTTTAGAGGAAAATTACAATCCGATATAATGTTGCGGTGAAATGCGTTTTTACTGAAAATAGCTCAACCAAAGCTCCAATATTTAAACCAAAACTTTACCCCCAAGCATGTCATCACTGCACTTGCTGAATGGCTAATACAACTTCATCAATGGATTGGAATTTTTTCCTTTCTTTGAGAACCATCTTCGCCAGGTCAAGAGCCTGCTGCTCGCATGTGGCTCGTTTGCTAGCATCAGTAATTGATTCAAAATCCTCAACATGGGCTACGCCAACAATTCTCCTGTCATGCAAAGATTTAAATCAACATGTTGCATTCAATTTAACAAATTCTTAGAAACAGGACGTTTTAATTTCACAAAAAATAAGATGGGACAATCAAGCTATGAAATTGCAGTTTCCCACTATAAGGCAAGTTATAATCAGTTTTCCAGTAGGTCATGCATCACTAAAACTAAATATGGTGGATTCATTCCTTCAAAAGATCACATGATCCAAATGATTTTCGCCCATTTCCCAAGCCAAAAGCTGATTGATATCAAGCTTTGTCTTCCCAACTTAAGATGTCCCCCCTGTTTAGACTTCCTAAATAGTCTCAGATCCTAGTGAACATTAATGATCCAACGCAGCCATGCAGTTTTCCCTAATTAGTTTGGAATAAGGTTTCTAGAGTAGCTTTTTGTTGAAAAACAATGTATTGTACAGAAGTCTAAAATCCAACGCCAAAAGTTAAAATTGAAAAAGACCATGTCCTGGAAACATATATGATGATGTAGTCTCATGATAGATGGGATGGTGAATCAAGCCGCATAACTTTCCTTATCATTTCAGCTAATATAAGTTCTTTAAGTACAAGAATTTTAAGAAACCACATGTCAACTCACCTTATCATTTTAGCCGCACCAAATCCCAAGGTGTCATGGAGCAAGTCTTGCATGAATTTTCTCTTTGCAAGCAGCCGAAGCTCAGGATTATTATAAATTTCTGGAAGATATGCCTCACCAGAGCCATCCTTGTGCTCATCCCAGAGTGCAGTGAACTTTTTGTAGAAAAGACTCCAGGTGTCTCTGATTGTCCTTAAAATCCACTCTTTATATCTCTGCATACGAGTACAACTTTCAGAGACAAACCTCAACAAACAACAGATAATAAATGTATTACAAAGTAAAACGTTGTGCCTTCCAGTTCATAAGCAAACTGAAACTACCTCCTCGTTTATTGAAACATGACCTAAAAGAAGCACATCCCACAAATAAAGAGAGGAATAAGATATAAATACAAAATTAGGGTGACTTGGAAAATATTTTTAGTTGATAAATAAATGAAGGTTATGGAGATAGTATTTCAAAATAAGAGAAAAGGAAATAAAAATAAAAAAGCACAGAATGGTAATTAAGACATACTTTTCGGTCATTCATTTGATCGGCATGCCCGTCTTGAGCATAAAAGGCCAAAATCAAATTTCCAATAAAAGCTCCAATATCAAAACCCATTGGACCATAAAATGCAAATTCTGGATCTATAACTTGAGTAGAATCATGGGTAACCATGACAGAACCAGTGTGGAGATCTCCATGTACTAAGGCTTGGGCTCTCTCACAAAACCTATGAGGGGAAAAAAACTCTGGTAAATCATATGATCAGCTTAATAAAAGGGGACATACTGTTACATCTTGTGAAATGAATGAGTAACAAAAATGAAACAATACATGGATTTCAACTCAGCAACTTCAAGTTTTAAAATATTATCTTCACGGACAGCCTCAGCATCACGGTCAAGATAAGGGGAAGTCCAACGATTATATTGAGATATTTTGTATGGGTCAGAGAAAACAACCTGCTCAGTAAGCCTGGATAACTCCACATTCCCACAGAATTCAGCAACTGCATAGAGCATTTATAGTGCGCACATCAGAAACATTTCTTCAAGGTCGCCATTTGCAATGCACCAGTGAGAAATTGAATGTGAAAAATAGCAAATTAAAACAAATGATAAACAACAGAGTAGAATTACTTACCATCACGTTTATGCTCAGTGGTAGTACGATAGAGAAGCGAAGTGTAGTAAAGAGTCTTTGCCATATAATCAGACATGTGTTCTGCTAGCAAGGGATACTCAATTCCAGCAATCAACCCTTTTCTCAAGATGATATGTGGGGGCTCCAAATATCGCATAGCAATCACAGACATAGTACGGTCAAAATGATAAACTTCAGGCACATTTTCCGGGCACAATCGGCCATGCTCTCTGAGTGCCAAAGCCTCAAAATATGCTCTTTCCTTTGTCATTGGCCATGATTCTCCAATACATCGTATGTATGAAAGTGCCTGAACATAAACACTACTAGATTAGAACAACAAAAAACCAGTTCAAATATAATCCCAGATATTTCCGTCCCATTTACTTCATATGAAACGAAAAACTATTTTGAACACTGAATTTGTATCTCATCTCGTTAACTTAACAATTAACTTATAAAACTGAATATGTCATCTAGTAGTAGACATGATGAAATTCCAAATTTTAAGTGAATTCAACAAGACAATGCGAGAGAGATATAAATTAATTGGTCGTTTAACATATCGTAGCATTGAAACACTGACCCACTATAGTGTTCAAATACAAATTGAAGAAGTTATAACACATTATTAATTTTTTCTAAAGAAGTGCTTGTTCAAGAGGGCCTAAAAAAGACTTCAAATTTACAAATTCACTTCATTCTCTACATTCTCCCATCAACAAAACAAACCCACATGGATTTTAAACACAAAATAAAAAACATAGACCCGACCCCATTTTTTTCACTTACTTGCTTGATGACAAAAGACCCAGATGGGCTAGCGACTATGTAGACGAAATTGAGATTCCCATCACCGACTTCTTTGATCTTCAAGTCACCGAAATTGTTACCGATCTTATCTGACAAAACAGAAGTGGCCTTAATGTACTCAATTAAAGATTTCTCGGCCAGCGGCCTGAACTCTGTGAATGCCATTTTTTATTGACGATGTTGAACTATTGGTGGCAGTGAGGATTCTAAGGGGGAGAGAAGTTAGATATTAGGAAAAGGTGGTGACTCATGTTGAAGATGATGCGAGGTTTGCGGTTTTTTTTTTAATTATTTTCAATTACAGTTTTATCGTTATTTTTATTTGAAAATATATTAAAATAATATTTTTAAAAAAAATTTTATTTTTAATTTTAATACATTAAAATTATATAAAAAAATTAATTTTAAAAAAAAAATATAAGATTAAAGCTATGTTTACTTTCTGAAATTTACTTTTTGGGAAATCACTTTTCAAACTTTCCTGTATTTATTTGCTATTAGAAAAGTTGGTCAACGGAAAACATTTTCTAATCAAAAAAAATTTGGTTTGATTTCCAGAAAAGTGTTTTCCTGAAAAATTTGAGCGTAAAATACTTTCCAGAAGTTATGAAAAATTTAGAAATTTTATATTATTTGATGATTATATCAAATTTAGTCCTCAAATTTTTAATTTCTATATATATATATATATTTTTTGTTTTGAAAATTTATTTTTCAATTTCATCTCTTAAAATTTAATTTTTATATTAATTTTGTCCTCATTTTTATAATTGTTATTTGCTTTTCCCTTATCTTTTTTTATTGAAATTTTTTATTTATCAAATTTGGCCATCATTCTTTTGATTCTTTTGATTGTGACTTATTTTATTTGAAATAATTTATGAAATGTTAATTATTATTATTTTAATTTTTGCATCTTTTATTTTTTTTATTTTTTAGATTTGATCTCTATTATTTTAATTATTATTTATTTTATTTGAAATAATTTATGAAATTATATTTTTTTTCAATTTCATTCTCACTCAACTTCTTAATTTATAAGATTTATTCCTCATTATTTTAATAAACTTGAGAAAAATAAAACATTAATAAGTTATTTTTCAGCTCATTTTCCATGACATAACCAAACACTAAAAAGTGTTTTCCAACTTATTTTCCATTACACTACCAAACATCATAAAATAATTCACTTTTCCGGAATTTATTTTCCAAAAAAAAATTACTTTCCAACAAATAAACGAGGCTTAAACATATAATGTTTTAACCGGTCAAACACCCTTAATCTAGTTGGGTCTTTGCTTTTAATTGGTCAATTTAACTAACTTGTTTGAGATTATTATAGTGTGATTCAAAATACTTTTTATTTAGAAATATATTAAAATGATATTTTTTTTATATTTTAAGAATTAATTTTAAGATTAACACATTAAAACAATCTAAAAACATTAAAAAAATAAATTTTAAAAAAACATGGTTTTAATCGCATTCCCAAACAAACCTAAAAAACTAGGATAAGCGTATTCTTACAGCAACAATGATTAGAAACAGAACTGAGCAAATTAATCGATTAGATGGAATGAATTTTAAAAGAAATTATTAGATAATTTCGGTTATTTAAAAAAAATAGTTTAATTTAGTTTTGATTTTGTATTTTAGAAGCAGTAAAAGCTAAAAATAACCAAGTCCCAAAAAAACTCATGATTATTAAATTAAAATTCATCAAAAAGTAGTACAATTAAAGATTTTATTTAGGTCCGCTTGTTTTTCAAAACTTTATTTCATTTTGAAGAGTTATTTTAATGGAAAATAAACTCTTAAAAAATAAATTATTTTTTAATATTTAGTAATGTTATGGAAAATTAGTTGAAAATTACTTTTCAGTATTTGATTATATCTTAGAAAATAAACTAGGAAACAAACTTTTTAATTTTTCAACTTTATTAAAATAATAGGGACCGAATCTAATAGATAAAAAAAAATTAAAAGATGATGAAATTAAAAAAATTCAATTTCATAAATTATTTCAAATAAAACAAATAATAATAAAAAGAATGAAAATAAAATCTGACAAATAAAAAAATTAAAGAGGATGAATTAAAAAAATCAATTTTTGTAAATTCTTCCAAATAAAATAAATAATAATTAAAAAGAATAGTGATCAAATTTGATAGATAAAAAATTTCAATTAAGAAAATAATAAAAGAAAAACAAGTAACAATCAAAAGAATAAGGATTAAAGTTGGTAAAAAAATAAAATTCTAAGGGAGAAAATTAAAAACAATATTCAAAATAAAATATATAGCAATAAAAAAATTAAGAATTAAATTTTATATAATTAACAAATAATAAGATATTTTTAATTTTTCCTGCAGCTTCTAAAAAGTGTTTTCAATTCAAAATAAAATAAAAATATTTTTCTAGAAATTAAGTCAAACTAATCAATTAAGTTCTTTTATTTAATTTGATTTAAGATTTTGAAAATAAAAAAATAATTTTGTTGAATTTCGTTTTTATCTAAACTATATTATTTTAACAAATAATGACCCTAACTAACATTAGTTCTATTTTGGAATTAGGCTTAAAACACTTTTGTTATCGAAACATGACAAAGAAGGCAGTAAAGTAAAACAAAAAACACAGAATTCAGTTTAATTTACCCCATCTCTCCAAATTGAGAATACGATCCAAATAAAATAAAATAAAATGAATCATGGGTGATCTAAGTATCTATTTTGTATCTATTTTGTAACAAATTGAGTAACACATTCTATCTTACATTGCAAAATATATCTCAACCTTTGCAAACCAATCATATCCTATCTTTAATTTATGTTATGACAATGTATAGTTAAATGCAATAAAAAATAAGTTTCATTCCTTTTAATTTATCTTATGTAAATGTACGTTTAAATACAATGCAAATTAATAAATAAATTAGTTGTTTTTTATGGTAATTTAACATGTATTATTAACTTCAATCACAATTTTAAATAAAAATTTATAATTTATTATTTATTAAGAATTATTTTCAATTACAATTTTAATCAAATATCTATTTAAATCAAACATACTATAATAAAAAATAATTTTTTTAAAATAAACAAACTTATCGTTGTTATGAACGTGCTTTCTGTTGTGCATGGCAGAGATTCGTAAGCGTACTTTCTCTTACAATGATTACGAGATGTTTAAGAATCTGAAGCTATACAAGAATATGATTGAATGATTGGGGAAGTCTTATGTTGACCACTTGCAATACTTTACAATTACATTTATGGATGATATTTAACTATTTATTTGTGTGCATATATTGTAAAGGTTACTTTTAACAGTTTTACTGATAGAATATTTTGTTAGTATTTACTCTATCATTCTATCAGTATGTATTTTACCAACAGATTCATAAATAAAATACAATCATTGTAAAAACCTTATCGATAATTTCTAGTCCGTCGGTAAATAAAAAACCTGATAGTTTTACAGATGGACATTGAGTGCCAAAAAAATTTACCAGCTGGAATATAATGATGAAATGATTCCGTCGGTGATTGGTAGTGGCATTTGGAGTAATTTTATTTCAACTGTCAGTAAAATACCGACGGAATAATTTCGTCGATGATGTAACAGTTGAAGTGGCATTTGCAGTAATTTTTTTCCAACTCTCTAGAATATACCGACGAAATAAGTTCGTCGGTAATCTTGTCCGTAATAATTAAAAAATATATTTAAAAAAATTCTATTGAATAGAAAAAAATAATTAAAAAATAAATTTGTATAAAATTCAAGTATGCAAAAATAAATTATCTTAATATAAAAGCCAAAAATTTATTACAAATTTATACATTCAAATACAATGAAACTAGAACAAAAGCAGCGATGGAGGAGGAGGAGGAGGCTGGTCATTCCCAAGACCAAAGGGTCATTAAAGGGATGCACATGTACCACCCATCTATAATCTAATATCCATGACCATTCGGCGAAGTTTTTTATAATCCGCAGAGAGTCATTCATATTTTTTATTTAGATGGGTCGTATGTTCTTGCACTCCTTGCTGTAACAAGGCCGCGAACTTCAGAGACTGAGTGCTTGGTAACAATTGCGAGCTCCCAACGATTGAAACACTATGAGTCATCTGCAAGTTCTAGGTCATAGTGTTGGAGAGTCCTTATACCTGATTTCTATTGGGTCCACCAGAAGATCCCGCCTCCATCCATAAATCCGAATCGAAATCCAGGTGGGTCGAAGGATTGTCCCTGTATCTCTCCTTCAACTGGTTGTTCTATGTCTTCTGGAAATAAAAAATGAAATAATCAAATTCAAGAAAATAATATCTTAGAAAAGAAAATGGTTGAAAACCAACATACCACAAAGTGTTAAGTTTAGTTGTCGATGAACTGTTGCACCTTTTTTTGGCGATCTTCACTCCACACATGCGTCTCCACAAAAAGTTCCATTGGGCTTGGCACGCATCTAAGATCCGTAGCCTATAAGAAAAAAATATTGTCAATTAAATATATTTATAAATGAAAACAAATTAATTAAAAATAGATGTAATTAAAATAAATCTTATCATTCACTTCACATGTGAAACGAACAGAACGAAGCCGCCGATGTGCATGGTAATCGAACCGTGAATTTGTCGGCTCCAAATCCCCGCACTGGGTTGTGAGCGTCGTGTAAAATGATCGGACATCATGTGCTAAATATATTCCACTCATATATTCTTCGGGATGTATGGCGGCCTAAAATCCTTCCAAACTACGACGTTATTCCAGCTTGGTAGAGCGTTTTCTCTGGCATATTTTTTAGAATTGTTTTGCGCCTTATACCAAAAATCATGCAACCTATATGATTCAAATGTATTATATATGAGTTAATGAGAAATGAAATTTTAATATTTACAATTCAAAAAACAATTATCGTAATGTTTTCGATGTCACTTAGTTGAAGCGTGATTCTTACAAACCCTCCTTGCAACATTATCATTTGCTTTATCCCACTCAAATTTAGCCTTACAGTAAATATTTATAAAAAATAATTCAATAATTTCAATAAAGTAGAGGAATTAACATAAAAATAGTAAAAATTTTAAGTTAACACTAACCTTAAATATTGTAAATCATGCATCGACCTATGGTTTCCAATCAGGATGTTTGGAAATTTGGTTCCATCAAAATAATGGAATTTCCATCAACAATTTAAATGTCAATGTTATTATTCGATCAGCCTCAATATTTATGAGCCTAAAAATTGATAATTTTAATGAAATATTATTTATTCATAAATAGTTAAACATAAACCAACTCAAAGCAAAACAAAGTTACATTAAAAGATCATCCTTCCAATACACCTCATATTTGCAAGTGAATGGATTCTACTGTGAATGGACACCGCCTCTATATTACGGAACCACACTCGAAGAGTTAGCGTCATGAGTCGATGCATGTGCTTCAAATGCCTCTTATTGGTCAGCACTTAATAACATGTTGTTGTCATCATCGTTGGATCCCACCATTTGAATCTTTTGACAATGGCTCTTGATGTCTCTTAACATATAGCTTCCATCAAGCTCACATTTTCTTTATTTCCATTATTCCAATCTACCTACTCTTCTGAAGCTATCCAAGAGGGATTGAACAAAGTTCATCTCGATCCAAGCTTGCAACTTCTCTTAAGGAACCTTCATCGTCATCCTAAAAAAAGACGATTAAGATCTCACTAATATTAATTAGACAACTGGCTTCCATCAGAAACTCTGTACATGACTAAACAGAAAAAGGATGCACCTCATATTTGTAAGTGAATGGATTCTACTGTGAATGGACACCGCCTCTATATTACGGAACCACACTCGAAGAGTTAGCGTCGTGAATCGATGCATGTGCTTCAAATGCCTCTTATTGGTCAGCACTTAATAACATGTTGTTGTCATCATCGTTGGATCCCACCATTTGAATCTTTTGACAATGGCTCTTGATGTCTCTTAACATATAGCTTCCATCAAGCTCACATTTTCTTTATTTCCATTATTCCAATCTACCTACTCTTCTGAAGCTATCCAAGAGGGATTGAACAAAGTTCATCTCGATCCAAGCTTGCAACTTCTCTTAAGGAACCTTCATCGTCATCCTAAAAAAAGACGATTAAGATCTCACTAATATTAATTAGACAACTGGCTTCCATCAGAAACTCTGTACATGACTAAACAGAAAAAGGATGTTGTGCCAAATTTTCTTCCTCGTATTCTCTATTCACTACCAAAAAATCAACAAATACAAACTAAAACACTGACTGATTTTTTTTGTTGGTATTTTATGGTGATCTTTACCTACTGAATTTTTTCCATTGCTAAGTCCGTCAATAAACACCGATGGAAATATGTCATCAGTATATACCGAAGGAATCTTAGTTGGAATAGAAAGAATAAAAACAACCAAACAGTATAATGATGTATAAGTTTTTACAAACACTGTTACCAATGAAATTACAATGGAATTCAAACAGGAAAACCATACAATGACGTGGCATTCATACCTATAAAATTGCCGATGGAGTCACTATCAAAAGAATTTCATCAATAAATCATCAGTAATATTTAATATATGACCTAACACTCGACCCTCTTCTCCCCCTCCCCTATTTCTACTTCTTCTTTAAAAATTCTTTACAACAAAATAGCCCCCCCATTCCCCCACTCATTTCAACACAACTCATCATTTCGCAACTTTTTCAATCATAACACCACTCTGTTTGACAGCATCCGTGTTCTGATTGAAATTTTATTGAGAATGTTCCATCTTAAGTAAGCAAATCAACCCTTTTTTTTTTAATTTGAACACAATTTTAAAATGTTAGTTTTTTTATATTGCATATTTTTGTAGTGTATGCATTTTATTTTGGTGTTTACTTGTTTTTATTATTTTTTCTCCAACAAACTTGTTATATGGATTTATGATTTTGTACATGTTATGATTTATTTTAGATTTTGAAAAATTATATTTTTTTTATAAATTGTTGAAATTTATGTCGAATTGCAGACTTAGGTGTGTTGTGATAAAATAAATAATGGCTTGTTTAACAAGTCTGTTTTATATTTTGTCAATTTTATTATCTAATTGTAATTTCCTTAAATGTGTACACATTTGTATCTACGTAGATAATTGACAATGAATTAAAACAAGTATTAAAGTAGGTTGAATAATCTTGAGTTAAACCAGTATTTTTACAAATTTATTTAGTTAATATAGTTAATTAATACATGTTGTCATTTATTAATTCATATAGGTTTGATAGAAGTGATAGATGATCGTTCATGGATATATCAAGACTCACCCCAAGGATTGCGGAGGATGGATTATTGTAATGGAGTTTTGGGTTTTATTAATTACATAATATCTAATCCGAGAAATATTAGTGGAGGCAGTATTAGGTGTTTATACAAGAGGTGTAAAAATAAAAAGTTTCTCGATCCAGATGTTGTAATGATGTATCTTTATAGAGGAATACTTGTGTTGGTATACATACGGAGAACCATTTGTTCCTCACGAGACCATGCAAGAAAGGATGGTTGGGTCAACTTCTAGTACTAGCAATGTGCATGGAGTTGGAGATAACAACAATAATCTTTATAGAACTATGGTGACTATGTTTACTGATGCGATAAGAATGAATCGGGGCCATGTCGGTCAATGTCCAGTCGTAGATTAAGAACCTAATGCAGACATGACCAGGTTTTTTGATCTTTTGAAAGATTTGACGAACCATTATGGGATGGTTGCACAAATCACAGTAAATTAGCGGTCGTTTCACATGTGTTTACCATCAAGTTAGATTATGAGTTGAGTGAGGTCGGTTATGACAAAATTATCAAATGAGAGAGAAGCATTTTACCTGGAGGGAACAGGCTGGAAGAGAACTTCTAAGCAGCTAAGTCCATAATGAAACCCCTTGGTTTAGGATAACAGAAAATTGACATGTTTCCATATTTCTACATGTTGTACTACCTTGAAAATACTAAGCTGACCGAGTGCAGGACATGTGGGCATTCCCATTATAAACCCAGAACTAGAAGGGGAAGGACTCTTGTCACATATAAAAAACTTAGATACTTTTCGATCACACCTAGACTGAAGGTTATTCATGCCACCAAAGACTATTGAGTACATGACATAACACCAATCACATGAAACACTTTCATAATGTGCATCCTTACTTTTCAGCTGAATCAAGGAACATGTATCTTGAGTTATGTATAAACGAATTCAATCCATTCGGGTTATTTATTGCTCCTTATTCTTGTTGGCCGGTTATACTCATGGTTTATAACTTGCCACTAGGGATGTGTATAAGGTCGGAGTTCATGTTTTTATCTACAGTCATACCCGGTCCTAATAGTCTAAACCGGAATTAGATGTTTGTCTTCGACCATTGATTGATAACTTGACGCAGTTTTGGTCCTCTGAAACTTTGACTTATGACATATCAACGGAACATAATTTTCTTATAAAAGTAGCTTTGATGTGGACTAACAATGATTTTCCAGCTTTTCGAATGGTTTCTGGTTAAAGCATGCATGAAAAACTAACATGTACATATTGCATGGAAAATAACAAGGCAATCATGCTAACAAACAGTTGTAAAACATTTTTTTTACTGCCATCGGCGGTTTTTGCCAATGGATCATAAATACAGAAAGAACATAAATGACTTTGTTGTTGGTAGAATTGAAAAGGATGTTGCACCCCCGCATCTTTCGGGTGAAGAATTGTATGATGTGATGTCAGAGTACAGTGACATTGTGTTTGGTTTTCAATCTGGTAAGCAGAAGTTTCCTTGTTTTTGTTTGACCCATAATTGGGTAAAGCGGAGTATTTTCTGGGAGCTTTCTTATTGTAAGATCAATCTCCTCCACCATAACCTTGGCATCATGCACAAAGAAAATAATGTTTTTGTGAACATTTTCAACACGGTTATGGACATGAAAGGGAAGACAAAGGATAACATCAAGGCTATAATGAATGTAGCTTTGTTTTGTCACTGCAAAAATATGGAGTTGGTTTATGCTAGGTCATGGGTCGCAAAGCCTACAGCAAGCTTCGCCTTCGATAAGAATGCATAACTAATTGTCTACTAATGGCTTAAGAGTCTGTGTTTTTCCAATGGACATGCCTCGAACATATCAAGGTTTGTTAATTTAGAGGATTACAGATTGTATGAAATGAAAAGCCATGACTGCCACGTGTTTATGCAAACATTCATTCCATTAGCTTATCGGAATTTATTGCTAATGGGGATATGAGATGCACTCACGGAGATCGGTCATTTCTTTAGAGATATATGCTTCAACAAGTTGCAGACGTAGCACATTAAAAGGCTTGAAATGAATATCATCCAGAAAATATGCAAAGTTGATATTTCCTCCATCATTTTTTAACTCAATAGAGCATCTACCTATATATTTACCGTATAAGGCAAAAGTTGGAGGCTCAGTCCAGTATAGATAGATGTATCCATTTGAGAGGTTAGAGATTACACATGCAATATAATTAAAAATATATTTTCATTGTTTTTGTTAATTGGAAACATTCATTTAATTTCATGCAGGTACTTGTTCAACCTTAAGAAAAAAGTTAAAAACAAGGCCAATGTTGAGGCTTCGATATGTGAGGCCTATATTGTTGAAGAGATCTCAACATCTATCTCGTACTATTTCGAGCCTCAATTGAGAACAAAAATCAATCGCGTTCCAAGGCGTGATGATGGTGGTGAAGTGGTTTTGAATGAGAACTTATCAATATTCTCCAATCCTGGACGACCCACGCTAAAAAATGTTGTTAGGGGAAGATATTTGTCTGAAATAGAATTCAAACAAACACATAATTATGTGTTATTTAACTGTGATGAACTGAGACATTTTATTTAGAAAGTGTACTACTTAAACTTTGTTATTAAAGGAATATTTCTCTCTTGTAATATCACAAACTCATACATTATTGAATACCTCGTAGGTAACATCATCAATATTTACTGTCTAAGAACTCATGGCTGAACGAATCTCAAATCTTTCAATTACAAGATGAATAATTTGCCACATGGTTCATAACACATGTAAGTACTATTTAATTATCATTATCTATCGGGATACTTAATTTTGTTATACATTTCTCGTTCATTGTTTATTGTTGTACTTTATATACCAGGTTTATAAATTGGGAGAGAATGTTAGTGCTACATTGTCTTTACTAAGTTCGGGTCTTAAAGAAAATGTGAAGTGTTACAATGGGTATTTTATCAATGGATACGTGTTTCATACTAAATAATATGGGCAGGTTAGAAAGATATATAAAAGTGGGGTTTGTGTTAAAGGATCGACTTCTAATGAGTTTGAAGTTGACTATTATGATAAATTAAAAGAGATAATTAAATTGCATTATTATAGTGAACAGAATATAGTGTTTTTATTCAAATGCTATTGGTATAACACCACTAACAGAGGAATCAGAGTAGATTCCCATCATGGTTTGGTTGAAATAAATTCAAAAACTAGACTTCGCAATGTCAACGATGTCTTTGTTTTCGCCAAGCAATACCAGTAAGTTTATTACATATATACCCTTTTCTTTAGAAAAGATTGTTCAAGAGTTGATTGATTATCTGTATTGAAAGTCAAACCCAATAATCATGTTGAGGTTATTTAAAATGAGAACAATAAATCAAATATAAAAGATGATGTCTTTCAAGTTAATGAATTAGTTAATTCATATCGAGTAGTTTCATCAATTTTTTACATCTTTGATAATATTTTCGTTGATGATGCTGGGGAGTTAAAAGCGGGAGAGGTTCACTCTCATATTTTCATGCTGTTTCTTTTATACATGTAAATAGTGAAGCCTTTGGATATTTGAAGAGCACCTGAGATGGATTTGTTTTCGTTAATAAGAGATTCCGATTCTGACTGGTCATAGACTATTTTAACATCTCGGCCCACTTTAAACAGATGGGTTATGAGTATGTATACGACGGATGGATTCCCGTCTCCAGATGGGCGCCTTTTATTCTATGAAAAAGACCGACGCGCAGCCCGGAATAAAACCACACAAAAAGAGAGAGCATCATGCTTACTAGCCCGCCTGAAATCTGACCTGGTCTTTGAGATGGCTTAGACAAATCTCATTCGAGTTTCGTCATACCAACCTAATCACGGATCAACCATTTCATAACATAAGTTTAGCCAAGTTAATATTTGATTTAGCTTGGGTTGGAATCCGACAACCTGCTCACGAAATCGATCTGCGAAATTTAATAGCTGTGCTGCAAGTCTCATTGCTAGGCTGGCATTTTAAATTATGGTGTTAATTAATAGCTTACCAATGTGATTTCAATTAGCTGCATCATCAATTTTATGTTTCATTTTATTTTTAACAGTATATATATATATATATATATATATATATATATATAAACTCGATAGTTTTATTTAAAGAAATAAAATTTGGATTCTAATAACTGTAGTTTCTTAATATTAATTATGTGCTGGAAAAAATTCGTTGAATCTTACATTAAACTTTAAAAAAAACCTTTTAACATTATTTAGGCAAACCTTACTATTATTTTATTTATTGTAGTTAATTTAGGATTCCATTCCACTATAATTGTCACAACTTGCATAGTAATAATAGTTCTATAATATATACTACTGTTATAATGGCTGAATTTCTTTTTATTTTTTAATTTTTAATTAACATGGGTGTTTAGATTAGTTTGACCGTACCTTAACTAATCCCACGGGCTCTAGAGTTAACGACCATGTAAGTTTCTAATGACCATCATATTAACAACCAGAAAGAAAATAAATCTTTTAATCTCAAACTCTTACCATTAAACCATCTACTAGATTATTTAATGGCTAAATTGGTAAATGTAGGCTTCGGTGGTGGAACTAGAAGCGCTAGCAGGAGTCTCTTCAAAGTCCATAAATAATTTTTAAATTTTAATAGTTATTTTATACACGTTATATATTATTTTTATAAAACATTTCATTTTAATAAAAAAAAAATTATTATATATAAGCGCGCGCTTTTTTATGGACTCCTCTAACCTCAAACTCCCGGCTACATTCTTGAAGATCTTGGAATGTTTTCTCAATATATTGTCCCATTAAAATATTATTATATTTAGTCTTGTTTTTCTAATAACACATTTCATTAATACTATATATCTATTTATTTATTTATTATTAATATGAATATTCAGACTAATTTATGTATATTTCAATTAATTTTACAGATTCTAAAATTAACAATTATATAAGCTTTCATTAATCTACAAGAACTCAAATCTATAATCAAGAAAAAATAAATTTAAAATTTCACTAATTAAGCTGCCCTCAGAATTATTCAAATGCATGTCAGCACATCCTTGTATTTTGTCACGAAGCATGTGGTACGAGAAAGAGAGAGAAAGAGTTTGTCGTTATTTAATTTCCATTTCACATAGTGGACTGGAGATGCCTGTCGTAATTTATATCAAAATCTAACACAAGGGTGAATAAACAGGGCACGTCACTCTCGCAGCCAAATATTTAATTACAAATAACTTGCTGGGAAATATGCTAATTGAGTAGAAAAATAAAGACAAAAACGAAAATAAAAGAATCATCAGGACAAAAGTTTAGCCACTTCGTGTTTAATTAGTGTATTCTCAAATTTAAGCTACATTAGCTCGTGCTAGTGTCCTCCATGTCCATACGGCAGCTCACATGTACATAATACATGTATAGAAACAATTCACTTGGCTGAAAAGTCTGAATCGATCCTCCAATTAAAATCAGCTTAATTACTCTGTTAAATAACATATATATGTTATAGCTACATGTTAAGAATTACAAAAAAAAAAAAGGTGAAAATAAATATTGCACAGACAGACAACAAGAAGAAAGAATATGATCTTCTCCCCTGCCTATCCAAAAAAGAAAAGATTGAAAATCTCCATCCCTCTGGCCATGTACGTACAATGTTGTTACGGTTTATTAACATTAGTAACTTGCCTGTGTCCCTCACCAGGACTAGGACCAGACTTCGAAGCCTCGCCTAGAGATTGGAAGTTTTTGTATTTGTGCCCTATTCCAGGGCTTGGCCCTGAGTTCTTCACTGCTCGGGCAGAAAATCCTCCAATAAGACCTTCGATTTCTCCAACATTAACATCTCTACTCAGCCTTGAACTGCTCAAAGGCCGAGCTTCTGTCCCATAAACCAAGCTGCTTAACAAGAGCGAGAGAAGAAGAAGAAGAACAGAAAAGACAGACACAGATTTTAGTTCTCTGCCCATGTTAGATATGTTTATGAACCTTGTGGCTTATATGACTTCGAAATATGTTACTCTGACTATGTGTTGTTTGCTTGGACAATGAATGGCAGGGTGTATTTGGAGTTGTATTTATAGGGCTTGAAAAATAGAATTTCGAAGTCTTAAGCAAGTTTGGGAGCTGGTTTGACTAAGATGTGCTCCACTATTCAAAAGCATGTGAAGATTTGGAATTATTGGTATGCCGCCAAGCCACCATCTGGTTCATAGTATAGGGTACCATCTTTGGCGGATTCTTTGGAAAGCGAAATCTCTAATTAGCTTTCAAAAATCCAACAAGTAAAGAGTTTGATTTCTAAAGAGGGACAAGTGGTGCAACTAAGGCGAGTCAAAATAGAGAATTGATCACGAGCTCAAAGGAAGTGTTACTTAAGTCTTGGCTGGAGAAAACGATAGGGCGATATGCCACTTATATTTGAACCTAGCTGAAGTTTTGGATGGAATTTTGTGATCTGATCAGGAGTTATCAACAGTGAAAATCTGGCAACTACTCGACAGTGATTTATACAAGCAACCTGTCAAGTATAAGTAGTGGCATGGATAAACTTGGATCATGCAAGTCAGGTGGTGGACCACGATAATCTAAAAGCTTGTATAACTATTCACCTTCAATAACGACAGGAACATCAGAGATCAAAACTTGTGGAACTAGCTAAGTTCTTTTGTTTTCATTCTCGTTTTCTACCGACTTTCAGGGGCTCGCTCGTGAACATCGAAGTGCGAAAGCATCAACCATCTATCTTCTTTTGAAAACTCGCTCCAGGTTTACCCGAATTTCTGTGTTTATTCAAACTTTAAGTTAGCTAGACTGTTTGTTGCTTGCTATCTTAATTAGCCGCTATATAGCTGATGGTGGAGAAATTTGTATAATTACTTGCTTGATTGATTGATTAGATGGGTACCTATTGGGTTTTGAATCGCTCAATATTCACGTTCTAGCCAGCACGATTTCGTCATTGTTTACGAATGCGGCGAGAGTTGTTTTTAAAAATTATTTTTATTTAAAAATATATTAAAATAATATTTTTATTATTATTTAAAATTTATTTTTAATATCACTACTATAAAATAATTTAAAAAACACCAAAAAATAAAATTAAAATAATTTTAAAAAAAAATTAAGTATGGTTGGACTGCAATCCCAACAGCACCTTAATCAAATTGCTTAAGATAATAACGAAAATTAATTATTAATCATCTGTAATTAATTTAACTGATATTGATATTATTTTTTAAGACAAAATCTTGAATTTAAAAACTCGACGTTAACCGGCACCACAAACACTTGTTCATTGAAAAATTGACAAATTTGAGGACTGAGATAAGAAAATGGAGGGTTGAAATCCTAATTAGAAGAATATATCAAGAACTCAGTGCTATTTTTTTGTGTTAAGTTATTGTGACAATTATCCAAGCAAATATTGATGGAAGTTCCTGAAAAAGAAGTAATCTTGAGACTAAATAAGCGCATACTTTTCCTGAGAAGTAGAGTGTATTTCCAAGCCGAAAACGAAATGTTCGGAACACTTCCATATCATATAAAATATCCAAGTAAAAGATTTAGACGGTGGACTTCAATTCTTTTATACTATGAAAGGCATGTACAATAAAGCTAGCTAACCCGCCATGATATTTCTTTTGTGCCCTCATTCGTGTTCCTGTTGCGTGGCTTTTCAACCGTCCAATTTGGAACTATTTGAACTGCCTATAACGGTCACAAAATTAAGACTGATTAATGGGTTCATATTGGGCGCCAATCATGACCAGAAAGTTTGGACTTCGGACTTCAGCTCCTTTGCAAACAAAGGGGAGGGATGTTCCTGGCCTTGTAAATATACGCGCTAAGGAGATGAATGTTTAATAAATGTTTTGGCAGCAAACCTATCACATGTCGGATACTAATCTTGAAAATAAAACAAATGTGCATTAGCCGTGGTTATGAAATATTTAATTTACCAAACTCGTGATTCAAACTTAATTTATGTAGATTTTAATTTATAGTAGTTTTGATATTGAGTAGATTAAATTAAATCATGGTCTGATAGGCTTTGTTAAATTCGATTAAGATCTAGTTAGGTCAACACTAAAAAAAATTAAAAAATAAACTACAATGATATTGTTGTGGATAAAAATAATAAACTCGGGTTGATCTAGTAAACATGATGTAATATAACGACTCACAAGTTTACCGAATGATCTAGTGACCTGGTTTCTTAACCAAGTCAAATCTAGATCTCATCCAATAAAATTAGACAAACTTATATCAAACAAGTCAAGATTTGGTTCTGCTTTTTTCTTTTACAGCCCAAAGGCGGGCTCGTTTGATAATTACATGATATTTGGGGACTAACATGTCCTTTGCTCAGAATAATTGATCAACCGGATTCGGGTCCGAAGAATGAAACTGCCCAAAAAACACAACTGGGAGTTAATTTCACTTTCTAAATTAAAGCTCCAAGTCGCCGGTCCCCCCTTCTTTTTTCTCTAGCGGGGGCAGGAAGTTCAAGAAATATGCCAAATTGCCAATAATGGCTTTAAAATAAACGGATATTCCTATTTTAAATTTTAAAGATTTCCCGGGGCACCTGTAGCTTGTTGCACCGGGATATTGATGGGGTTGTTGTCAACCGTGGCAGTAACGAAAACGGAAAAGAATTACCATATCCAAACATGCACTAAAAAGCAGAAAAGTTTCTTTCTTTGTTTTTGTTTTTTTCAAGTAAGAAAAAGATGGTAAGACCCTGCAACAGGAGTGGCAAATTGACAGACGAGTTTTTTTCGTTCATCACAGAAAAAAAAACAAAGAAAGAAAAGTGTGGTCATTGTAAAATAGAATAATCCTATATAGTGGGAAAGGGAATGCAATAGATCATGAATAGACCAGCAGAGATTAACTGGGTTCTTAATTTCTCGTCTCTCCTGTTCTTTAAATCTTTCAAACTAAGACTTGCAACTTCAACTACTGGCCTGCTAGCTGTGCCTTTTAATGTTGCCTTGTCACTTTCCAAGGTATGAGCCCGCCCCATCAAATTTTGAGCTCAATAGGATTTTGCATGATCTAACCAATGGCGCGCCTCGTGACCTAACTTAGATTCGAATTTCAATAAATTGGGTGAGGATCCATTATATATAATTTCTTACAATGGGAATCAAGATATCAAGCATTCACCGGCCCCTGGTATAGCTACATTAGATCTTCTTCCCCTTCCAACACTGCAATGAAAAACTACCATTTCCACATCTTGTGTAATGGAATTAGAGATTTTCTTCTCATCATGCAATCTTCTTCACGCCAAAATTATGATATAGAATTCTAAGATCTTGTCACTTAGCACGAGAAAAAGGAAAATAATTAGTTTCTAATTAATGCCCTTAATCCGCGGCGTTTGATAGCAAAAACCAAGGAATGATAGTGCTGTGTTTTTCGTAATGGTAAAGAAAATGTTACCAATGGAGGTCACATGCAGCTTAAAACAAGAAATTAAATTGTTGCGTGGATAGTCAAAAAGGGGTTGATTATCCCAATAGGGCTATAAACACGGTGCCGCTTCATTTTAGAATTGGTGCATGAAACAACGAAAAAAAAATTATATTAATCATGGAAACAATGGGGATTTTGTTACACAAATCTTGGTGTGTAGGCTGTAAGAAATGATACCCGGTCAAAAACCAACAAAACTTGTTTTCTCATGAAGAGCAAGGACATAATATTATATATATATATATATATATATATATATATATATTGTCAAATCCAGCTCGTGATGGAAGTAAGTTGTGCTTTATGAAAATTATTTTAGGGTAAGTTTGAAATTACGTTTCAAACAATATTTTTAAAATATTTAGATTTTTTTATATGTTTTTTTATCATTTTGATGTGTCTATGTTGGAAATAGTTTTAAAAAATAAAAAATATTATGTTGATGTATTTTCAAGAATAAAAACACTTTAAAAAATAATTGTTATAACACAAACATCTTTAATAGAAAAAATTATTAAAAAATACAGACGAATTGGAGAATTCATGAACCAAAGAAAGCTGAGAAAGGAACTAGTCGTCAAGGTTTAATTTTGAATGGGTTTGGTCCCCACCCGAAGGCTTAAAATTGCAAACATGTTAAAATTTGAGGATCGTCGGCCAGCCAAGAAAATTAGCATATTGCCTTTGCTTTATATTGGAAATCGGCAATTCCGAAGTCAGAAGACAACTTTTCAGCTGGACTAATTACATTCTTTCTTGTGTCCTCCTAGATTCACGACTCTCTTGGATTCTTCAAGCTTCTTTAATTTGTTTTTACTGACAATTGAAAGAAAGAGAGAACATTCACATGGGATCCTACTCTAGAGCAAGGAAGGACGTAACTTACCTTCGGTGCTATAAAAGCACCCTACTTTCAGTGTTCTATATATTGCTCGACTCCAAGTTTCATTGCAAACACTTCCGCAAGCATTATTAACATTTGAAACTTTAGTTTTGTCGTATCCCTTAAAAATGTCTAGAAAACTAAGATCTCTATGTTTTCTATACCTCTGGTTTAGCACTGTTCTTTTCCAATCCGAAGCTCGGCATTTGAATGGCTTGAGGGTGGCTAGTTCTTCCAAGAATATGGAGTATTCCTTCACTAGATTAGTCCTTCGAGGTATAAAGCAATCTGGGCCAAGCCAAGGCGGTCCAGGCCACAGATCAGGAAATGCTCAGCTTCTTGGACAGCCTACAAACTCCGGTCCGAGCCCTGGCGTGGGACACAAATACTCTGTGGGCATGCACTACTAGCAACGTTGCTGTTTCTAATGCCATTATTATTATTATTCCAGTTTTTTTGCCATTATCAATCTTCTTACATGTTTAGAAATTCTGATCCTTGTAAAATTGGATGCTGGTTTTTTTCACTTCGTGGCAGAAGTGAACAGCTATTACTTGAGCGCTGTATGATTTTTTTTCCGGTTCAAATAATCTTACATAGAGCGATATTATGGTGTGTTATCCTGTTACTTTTTAAGGGAAATAATGTTTTTAAGAGATCATATTTACGTACTGTCTTTTTTTATCTTTTATTGGTCAATGCATTCCTTGCTATATCAACATGTAATTTCAGCATCAGAAAATGACAAAGCAAGCTAGAGCAAGTCAGCAAGTGGATGTTTTCCATGCCACCTTAGGCTTCAATAGGCTTATCATGAAGTTTCGTTGATAATCCTGGTGTATGGACAGAGACCATCAATCTATCCAAGTACATCGACTCTCCTTTTTTTAACTTGAGATTAGATTGTTTCCTCTTTTCACTTTTGGATGCACAGTGAAGCTTCTTAATTACCCATGAAAGCAGGGTTTCTTAAACTTGGAATTAAGGTTTTGTTTTTCTATTTCATCATGATTTTTAGTTATAATTAAATCACGTCACGGATAATTTAATATTTTAATAAATATAAAAATTATTTTAAAAAAAAATATTCACTAACATGTAAAGAGGCTATATACACGTTAAGTGATGCATGCGAAGGCATATAATATTAGAAATTGATCATCAAGAGCAACATTGGAATCATCATGGTGTCCCCTTCTTGATGAAGTGGTGTGTGTGGTGTTAATTTGATGCAATAGAGTCTCTTTTTTTTTTTTTCTTTTCTCTCTTTTATCCTTAAAAAACAAGCTGGCTAATCAAAAAATTTATGTTGTCCTCTTATTTTGTTTAAGTTTTTGATTTATTCCTTTTCTCTTGATTGTTTGATTTTTGTTTGGATTCCATTCATAAAATTTAAATTTGTTT
This sequence comes from Populus deltoides, assembly GCA_015852605.2. Lineage (NCBI taxonomy): Eukaryota > Viridiplantae > Streptophyta > Magnoliopsida > Malpighiales > Salicaceae > Populus > Populus deltoides. The sequence goes on along the minus strand of CM027570.2, from coordinate 21,538,941 downwards.
TTGATTTCTCTCATCATTGAAATGTTAATTTTCCTCTTATTTTATTTTTATTTCAAATTTGATCTTCTTCCTTTTGATTTTTGTTTTTATTCCTTTTGTAAAATGTATGATTTTTTTCAATTTTACTCTTAAATCAAACAATGTTATTTTTGTCTTATTAAATTTTTGTTTAACATTTGGTTCTCATTCTTTTAAATAGCTAATAATTTTTAGGCGGCCTTTTATCAATTTGATTTTTTCTTTCAATTTTGTCCTCCAAAACTAGATTGGTTAAGAATTAAGGGTCATGATTTTTTCTAGTTGGTGTACACTGGGCTCATGACCTAGGTTCAGGTTTGAAAGGTTAACTCAGATGATATTGACCTTTTTGTACACCGATTTTCTTTGTCAATGTTATCCTTCAACACTTTAAATTTATAAAGTGTTATTCCTGCTATCTTTGGTTTCATTTTTATGGAGTTATTGTAACACCCCACCTCACTAGCAAGATATTGTCCGCTTTGGGCCTCCCAGTCCACCCATGTCCAGGGCTTCCACCCAGGTCCCCCTCACGGGTTTGTTCTTGGCAGCCACGCATGGCCCCAAAACGCGTCTTACTAGTCAAGGTGAGCATGCACTTATAAGGCCCTGGCTCTGGACGTTCGCTTCTGATATGGGATCTTACAGTTATTATGCTCTCTTGATGTTAATCGTGGATTTATCAGTTTAGTCAGGGTTTATTCTAGACTTTTTTTGGGTTGGTTCTTTTTAAAATGGGATTTTTTTTCCGGTTTCATCGTTCATTTTTTTTCCTTTTTTTCATTTAGCTTCATAACTTTTCCTAGCTTGCCTTTTATTGTGATGTCTCATTCGCACAATCCGAGTCGTGGGATTTGGTAAGCTTACTTAGATTTGCTGGCTTTTTTTTTCTTTTTGTTAATTGATTTGTTTGTTTTTTTCAAATTCGTCTTTCTACATTACGTTTGTTAGGAATTAGAGCTCGCTTATTTTTTCAATTTGCTTTTTGATTTGTTATCATGACCTCATGAACGGGTTGTGGGTTTGGGAGGCGCATTCGAGATGACTAGGGTTTTTTTTTGTCGATTTTCTTCCTAACATGCTCGATTAGATTGAAATTTATCTTTGCTGTTTTTTTTTTCCTTTTATAAACATTTTTTTATCATGATCACTCTTATTTTCTTAGTTTGATCCATCTAATATTATTTTATATTTTTATTATTATTTTATTAGGTAAGACAAGTTTATTCCACCCCACTAAGAGCCCATTTGGGAACGCGGTGCAAACCGTATACCCTTAAATTTTGAAATTTTTTTGCTAAAAATTATTTTTATATATTTTCAGATCATTTTGATATGCTAATCTCAAAAATAATTTTTAAAAAGTAAAAAATTATTTTGATGCATTTCTAAGTGAAAAACACTTTTAATTTCAACCGCTACCACAATTCCAAATAGACCCTAAATCAATGACTCAATCGCAACTTTTTCTTACCTTTTTAAAACACATATATGGTCTTGACATTTAACCACTAAAAGAAAAAAAAATTCATGTTGCGGGCCACGAGACCAGTAACCATAAATTAAAATGCAAACATATATAAAAATATTGTTAGATAGGGTGTGGTTTTGATAATGCAATTACAATTTGATTTCACAAATCAATTTTTATTTGAAATACCTTTTCTTGCATTTTGTTCAATCATTTTGACATCGTTCTATTAAAATTATTTAAAAGCATAAGAAAATAAATTTTTTAGCCAAAACATAATACTTTGCATGAACACTTACAAATGCATCGCCAAAAACACAATTCTAAAATAATTTTGGGGATTAAGCTCTCTAATTGAAGTTTTACATGAGCATAAGCAAATAGTTTGATTGATTTTTTACTGTTATAAGCCTCTAGAAATATTTGTACCTTTTAGAAACAAACTGTGTATGAAACAATACTTCTTTTCAAAAAGGAGTCTTCATGTTTTGGGAGGATGAAGTTTTTATAAATCACTAATTGAAATCATGTCACAAACCTCCCTATTATTCGTGGTTTCTTTATAAAACCTTATGAGCTTTGCAGTTTTTTAAAATATGAGTTATGTACAAAGTCTTCTTCTTCAAAGCTTATCTCTTGGGATGCAAGGCAGGCAGAGAAATATCAATTAAAGATTGAAATTTGGAGAAAGCCCCAATTCATTGCGATTAAAGGAAGGAATAGGGGGCATGAAGGGATTTGGTATGTACAATTGATTTTTGAAAGAAAACAATTATGCTTAGCAACACAACACAACACAAGATTTGTTAAAGAATATGGATGATAGAAAGTTGTTGGAAGAGAAAGGATAATTATTTTACGGTTTTATTCTTTATTGTATTTCCATTATTTCAGCTAGAATTAGTTAGGAATTCTTTATCCTTTCCTTTAGCTTTCCAACCTGTCATATAGTTGGTTACATATAACATTCTTTTGTGTGGGATAGAATTAGTTAGTAGTCTTGATGTATATATATGACATTTTCTTTCTCTTTATAATTTAATCAAACAGTTGGAATGAGAATGATGTCAGAAAAGAAAACTTAATAGCCTAAACTCCCTTGTTTCTGACTATTCCTTTCCCATTCTTCTTCTGCAACCTCTAACATTTCTTTCATGGTATCATAGCTTATGGTTGCTTAGCTAACTATGGAGAAAGAAACCAAAAATCAATGAACATTAACTATTGCTATGAAATCAACCTTATGCTTTCCCAACTTAACAGATCAAAATAACTCATACCGCCTCAACAATGATGATACCTCAGTTTTCAGTTTGGTCACTGACCTCCTAACCACAGAGAACTATGTCAGTTTGGTCACATGAAAAAGGCTCTTAAAGCCAAAAACAAGCTTTGTTTTGTTGATGGCAGTATCACAAGACCCTCATATCTTAACGATCTTTTTTTGGAAACTTGAAAGAGATGCAATGATATAATTTTTTCTTGGATTCATAACTTTGTAAGTCCTTTTGTGAAATCCTATTTTGTCCTTATAGATAAAGCATATGAGATTTGGAATGAACTCTATGAGAGACTTACTTAGCAAAATAGGCCACGAACCTTTCAACTAAAAAGGGCTCCAGCTAACTTGAGTCAAGGGAATGATTTTGTCAATATCTACTATGAAAAATTGAAATCGATTTGGGATGAGTTAGCATTGCACTATCCTATGCCAGAATGCTCTTATGGATAGATATAGGTTTTGGTTGATCGCTATCAACTAGATTGTGTAATTCAGTTTATGATGGGTTTGAAAGAAACATACTCCAATGTACAAGATTAAATTATGTTAATGGATCTCATACCACAACTTAGTAAGGTTTTCTCCCTCATTCAACAGGAAGAGAAACAGCATTAGATGCTACATTGCACACCTACCCCCAAATTGATGGCCCTTCTTACCGAAAATGCATTCATAACTTTCAGGCCATTTAATAGACCTTATTGCCTTCATTACAAGATTTAAGGGCATCTCTTGAAGGACTATTTCAATACAGGAAATGTGAAACCTCCCACTTATAGTCATTGTCCTATAAGTGGTCATTTAGGAGAGAAGTGTTATAAGCTGGTGGGATAGTATCCTAGGCACAAGTTACATAACAAGTGAAATAGATCAAATATGCATAGTAGTCAGTCCAACATGATTATAACTGAGGATTTTTCAAAGAATCACATTAACAAGATGACTCTGATTTGGAATTAGTATCAGAAAATCTTACAGTTACTTCATAAGAAACACAATCCAACATATACTTATTTTCATATGCCTCACAATTCGACCACCCTTTTTGCCAACTTCACAAGTCTTCCATCTATGTCTGGTATCGCAACTTGTCTTTCCATTTACACACACAAACCTTTTGATATTAACAATGTTCCTTAGATCATAGATACATGAGTTACATATCATATGATTTGTAGCACTTTTTTTTTAACAAAAATCACAACCATTGTTTCTTATAATGTCAAACTTTCCAATGGTTAGAAGGTCCCAGTCACACGCATAAGCATTATTAAGCTCTCTAAATTGATCACTCTTGAAAATGTTTTATGTGTTCTTTCATTTGCTTTCAACCTCATTGGTGCACCAACACTAGCTAAAAATGTCTATTATTGTTTTGTTTTCCTATCCAATGTTTACTTCTGTAGGACCTCACGTCATGGATAACAATTGGATTAAGTGCAATAAAGAATGGTCTCTACCACCTCCAGAACATTGAAGTATCTCCTACTCTTTAATATGTAAATTATTCAAGTATTTTGATACCTATCATCTGTCTTCTGCTTGTGTTACAAATATTAGTCATGTTTCTAATCTATGACATTATCATCTAGGCCATATATCCAACTCTAAAGTATAGTTAATTAGAGATCCAGTTGTAATAAAAAAAAAACTTATGCTCTACTATCAATGAAACTTCTTGCTTTGTTTTCCCCATAGCAAGACAACATAGACTTTTTTTTTATCAAAACATGCACAAATCTTTTTTCAATTTTAAACTTATACATTGTGACTTATGAGAGCTATATTTTATGGCTGCTTATGATGGGAGTAGATATTTCTTTACCATTGTCGATGATCTATCCTGTAGTACTTAGGTTTATTTACTCAAAAACAAGTCAGACGCATGAAAATATATAAAGTCATTCTATAATCTGGTTAATACTCAATTTGGAGCTAAGGTTAAGTACCTAAGAAGTGATAATGGAACAAAGTTCTAAATAGGAGATTTCTTCCATAAAAATGGCATCAAAAGGACTTGTGTAAAAACCTCACAACAAAGTGAGATCGTTGAGAGAAAACATCAACACATCTTAAATGTTGCTAAAGCTCTTAGATTTTAAGCTAACTTACCATTTGAATTCTGGAATAATTATATCCACACTGTAACTTATACTGTAAATTGTATCCCTACACCTTTACTACAAAACAAGACACCTTATGAAGCCATATTCAATTCTAGTCCCTCTTATCATTAATTGAGAGTTTTTGAGTGCCTCTGTTTTGCCACCACTATAAGTCATGGAAGGAAGAAATTTAACTCTAGGGCAAGAAGGTGTATATTTCTTAGTTATCATTTCGGTGTAAATGGTTATAAGTTATTAAAATTAGAAACAAATGACACTTTTTCATCTAGAGATGTAACCTTTCATGAGCATTTTTCCTTTTAAAACATTTGTATCAAAAACTTCTTTTTCTGATACAACACTTTCTGGAAAAATGGTATAGCAACAACTTAATTCTCATTATTCTTTTACTTCAGATCCTATATATGATACTCGCACTTCTTCTAGTCTAATATTTGATAACCCTTGCTCACACTCCAATTCAAATGCTTCATATTCAAATGAAAGCATTCCTCCTGATACAATTGACACAAATATTCAGCCCAACTCATCAACATTCTCTTATTTCCAAAACTTCACCCCCTACACACATTCACCTACTTCTTCTCTTCCTGTTTGTAAGTCCGCTAGGATGAAACAAGCTCTCAAGTACTTGCAAGACTTTCATTATCACCTAACTTCCATCAATTCTCCCAATCCAACAGGTCGCGACAACTAAAGCTCTTCTACGTAAACAATTTCATTTGAGTAATTTTCTTTCATACAATAAATTCTCTTTACATTTCAAGTATTCTCTAATTCCATTACCTCACACACTGAGCCAAAAATATATGCCCAAGCTGTTAAAGAACCTCATTGACGCACAACCATGGAGAATGAGTTGAAAGCTTTGGAGTCTAACTAGACATAGATAATGACTGATCTACTTTTTAGAAAAGGCCTCTTGACTATATATATATATATATATATATATATATATATATATATATATATATATATATATATATATAAAGTACAATTCATATGGCAACATTAAAAGATTCAAGGTGAAATTAGTTGCAAAGGGGTACACATAATAAAAGGGTATTAACTATCAAGAAACTTTCTCTCGATTGCAAAGCTAGTCATATTGAGATGTATTTTGTATTAGTTTGACGTTAATAACGCCTTCTTCCATTGACACTTACAGGAGAAATATACATGAAGCGACCTCCTAGATATACCTAAGGTCAACACCATCAAGTTTCTAAACTACTTAAAAGTCTTTATGGGTTAAATAAAGTGTCAAGTTAATGGTACTTAAAATTCTCCACCTCTTTGCTTGAATTTGGTCTATGTCAGTCTAAATTTAATTATAGCTTGTTTATCAAACAAGATAATCATTCATTCTTTCATAACACCACTAGTGTATGTAGATGATATCATAGTAGCAAGTGACTCTCTTGTTATTGTCGAGGATATCAAGGTTTTCCTCAACAACAAGTTCAAGATCAAAGATTTAGGAAAATTAAGGTATTTCCTTAGGATCAAAGTCATCAGAACAAAATAAAGGATATAAATATATTAAAGGAAATATGCTCTAAACATTCTAGCAAGTTACAGCACTCTAGGATCCTGGCCTTTTAACCTTCAGATAGATCAAAATTTAAAGCTTAGTATAGAAGAGGGTACACTCTTATCTGATCGTACTTACTATAGACAATTAATTATGAGACTTTTATACCTGACAATCACGAGACCAGATATATCTTATAGTGTGCAAATCTTAAGTCAATTAATGGATCACCCTATTGATTTACATTCGACAGCAGCATTTAAAATCCTCAAATACATCAAAAGGATCTAGGGCAGGGGCTTTTCTTTCCCTCTTCAAGCAACTTGGACATTATAGCCTATTATGATTTGACTAGGCATCTTATCCTAACACCAGGTATTTTATTTTTGGATTTTGAATCTTTCTTGGTTCATCTTTGGTCTCTTAAAAATCTAAGAAGCAATCAATGATGTCTCACTCTTCAACGGAGGCTTAATAACATACCATGGCTACCACTAGTTTAGAGATTACTTGGTTTTATTTTCTTCTAACCGATCTTCAAGTCTCTCATCCTTATGCTGTTGTGTTGCATTACAATAACAAAGTTGCTTTGCACATTGCTTCGAACCTCGTATTTCATGAAAAGACCAAGCACATTGAATTAGATTGTCACATTAACCCTAATAAAATTCAAAAAGGGATTTTAAAGATTACACACATCTCTACAAAGTCTCAACTGGCTAATGTTTTTACAAAAGGTCTGTTTGCATACTTATTGTCTTCTCACATGTCCAAGATAGGCATAGTCAACTAATATGCTCCATCTTATAGAGGGATGTTAAAGAATATGGAAGATAAAAAGTTGTTGGAAGAGAAAGGATAATTGTTTTACCATTTTATTATTATATTTCCATTATTTCAGTCGAAATTAGTTAGGAATTCTTTGTTTTTTCCTTTAGCTTTCATGCCTGTCATATAACTAGTTGCATGTAACATTCTTTTTGTGTGGGATAGACTTAATTAGTAGTCTTGATATATATATATATATATATATATATATATATATATACACATACATACCTCTTCTTTTTGTTGGTAATTTATGTATATATATATATACATACATATATATATATATACATACATACCTCTTCTTTTTGTTGGTAATTTAATCAAACAGTTGGAAAGAGGATGATATTAGAAAAGGAAAACTTGATGGCTTGAACTCTCTCATTTCTAACTATTCATTTCCCCTTCTCCTTCTGCAACCTTTAGCATTTCCTTCAACCTTTGTCTTTGCCTTCCTTTTCATGAAAAAATAATATGCATATCGAGGGTTTTAAAAACATCTTTCATTTCACTCCGTTTCCATCTTTTCAAAGAAATGAATGATCTTCATAATTTTAGGTCTCTTTTTCTTTATGTTGAATTATGTATTGAGAGAATGTTCTTTAAAGATATTGTTGAAGACAATTGTTTATGGTTTTATAGGCATGTTCAAAGGTAGGTACACCTTCTATTTGATTATTTTTATTTATGGTTTCTTCATTTACCTTCACACCCTCTTTCTCTCTCATTATAAGTTTCATCGAATGAACTATTTTTCCTTCCTTTTAACTATAGGTAAATCAAAATTTATTCTTGTAAACAAATACATCATGCAAAAATCAAATAAGAATATGATATAAGAAAGTTATATGTACTAATTACAAACGAAAAGCTTACCTATATTAATATTGCATTTTCTAAAGCTTACATTAAAATTCCTGAAGTTATCTATATTGTGCCCAAAATGCATTTTTATAACTAATAGTATACTAAATAATTAGCTCACGCTATATTGCAGGTCAAATTAATTTTTCTTAATATAAAAAAAATCAGATGTCGGTGTTGTTAACGTGTTTTCTTGTAAAAAAATTAAATCCTGTGAAGGTTGACCCGATATAACCCAATCAACTTGACGGGTCCAAAGACAACCTGGACATATGTTAAAAACATTGTTTGATTAAAAAGAATTTCAAGACAACTTTATTTAAAATTTTAAGACAGAAACATATTGGATCAACCTATGTCAACCTGGATTAACCTGTAAAATCCGTGACTTGTGTTATAAAACTGGGATAACCCCCCATAAAAGCAAATCAAAATAGATTATGAAACTCAATTTCTAATTAATCCAAATTTGAAGAATTAAATTAAAAATAAATCAATTAAAAAAACACAAAAACAAACAACTTGAGTCAACCTAGATTAACTTGTCAAACCTACAACCCGGGTTATGTAATCAGAATAACCTCATAGAAAGAAAATTAAAATAAATTATGAAGCCTAATTCTCAATCAACCTAATGTTAAGGATGAAATTGAAAAAACAAATCAATAAAAAAAAGGACCAAAAAAAGACTCAATTCAACTCGGGTTAAATTGCCAACTCGTGACCAAGATAATGAGACTGAGATAACCTCATAGAAAGTAAAATGAAATACAATTATGAAGCCTAATTGCAAATGAACCAATTATTGAAGTATAAATTTGGAGAAAAAAAAAGAGGGGAAATCCCGAATAAATCCGCTAAACTCGTTGCTTGAGTCATGAGACTATGATAAGAAAACTCGATGTTAAATAATGAAATTAATAATAAAAAAAGAATAAAAAAACCCGAGCTAATCCACTTAATCTGTAACTTGAATCATAAGATTAGGATTAAAAAATTCAATGTTAGAAGATAAAATTGAAAAGAAAAACTAATCTAAAAAAACACAAACACTGTACAAGTGAATACAATAATTTTGGTTTTTGTTAATGTATATTAAAAACCGACAATTGGGTGCTCTTAAAACATTGTAATGGCATAAAATAGTCTCCGCTCTTCTTTTGCGTGTTTCCTCGACTGATATTCAGCAGGATTGGGCTGCTCTATCAGAATTCTTTCTTTTGGCTTCATTTTTTCTCTTAATATAATCTTCTTTTGTCTGAAAAGAGAAGCTAACATTCGCCGTACTAATCTTCATTTTAGTTTAACTTTACAATGACTTCTAAGTTGGTTAAGCCTTTTGGCTCGACATGCCAAACCTTATATAGAAGATCCTCTCTCTGCATCAATATTAATATTAATATAATGCCATTTGCAATAGAAATATATAGTAATTAACCCGTTGTCTGGTGCATCCAGCATGGTTTCTACATACATACATATCTATAACATTATATAGTAATTAACCCGTTGTCTGGTGCATTCAGCATGGTTTCTACATACATACATATCTATAACATGTTGCTGTTATATATGTATTTATGAAAGAATTCTCTTAACCTCTTAAAAATAAAATAAAACTGCTTCGTGTTCAATACTATGAATTGGCATTGTTTATCTTGCTTGAAGCCAACTGTCTGCTTGTTGATCACTCTAATCACCTTACTAATTCGACCACTTCCTGTAATATTTTAATTTCTATTTTTACTTTTGTAGAAGTTATAATACCATTAAGACCTGAATATTGTGCACGTTTTTGACATATTCACAGCCTTGGCATGCTTGTCGGTCAGTATATTGGCTACTGAATTGGAGAAGCAGAGTTATCTTATGGGGCGGTAGAGATTCAAGAACTGTGAGTTTAATAAAATAAGAAAGGGGAGTTGATTTTCAAGGTCCTGCCTTAATGAAGTCGTTTAGTGGCACTATATTGAGTCCTTTTCTGCTTAGTTGACATGAACCGGTCATGATTTAGATGGGCGATGTAAAATAATGGAGTGGTGGCCTCAGCCATCTTGAGCAATTGGCGTTGATGGCTTTGCTGGAAGCATGCAATGACGACGATTATGATGATGATGATGCAGGAGATGGCTTCTTACGCAGACAAGGATATAAATGACTGAATCTTTTTAATCTTTTCCTGATACGGCTTTCCTCCTTTCCTTTTCATTCCTTGTTGACAAGTCTTGGGTTTTTTTCTCACTTAACCTTGTCAGTTGATTTGCTTTCCGCGTGTTTTTTTCATGTTAGAATAAAATAAGATTTTCATTGAATATCAATTTAGATATAGATGATTTGTGTCCACTGAAAAAGATTTGGTTTCAATGTGTAAAAGTCTTTGAAGAATACTGTGAGAAATTGAAATCTAAAAAGAAAGTTGACAGAAAAATATAGTTTGCGTCGCGAAAGTCAAGTGGGGTTTAATGAATTGCTTGTATGTTATCTCCATCACACCTTTTTTAAGCAGAAGATTATCCCTAATTTCCCACAATTTCTCATCTTGGAAGTTGGAACTTGAATTTCCTCATGTGAATGCTTCCATTTTTCTTCCTTCTACAGAACGAACAAATCAAACCGTGTGAGATAATTAGGAAGGTGGTGGCAATTTGGAGCTCCAATAAAGCGAAAGGAAACCAAGTCTCGATCTCTGCAGAAAGTAGTGGGTGTGTGGAACTTTTTAGAAATATTCGAAGCAAGTCGAGGAATGAAGTTGGGGCATTCCTTTTAGTGATCCTGAAATTCCAAGCATGAAAATGCTGGTGGCGGAGTTCTAGGGCTGATGACCTTTTGATGCCTCAGTCTACTCTAAATTTGGATTAAAAGAATACTTCCTTGAGATCCTGTGATCCTTGCAGAGAATTCCACAAAAACAAATGTAGATAACTAAACAACAATTCTGAGTGCAATTTTCATGGTGGAACATGATAAACAGTGTCGCTTACACTTAACTACCAAAATTTAAATTTGAAGATCAAGATTATAAGATTTTAATCCAAAAAGAAACATTTAAAATAATAAAAATAAGTAAAGATCTGAGATGAGGAGATCTTAATTAGTTAAGTTGTGATATTTCTTTGATAACCTATGAACAAGCAACATGGTTTGTGACATATGGGATAAAATTTTAAGATTTTAAATTTGCAACGAGCTCCATTTTAACACTAGTTTAAAAAATAAAAATGTTTATTTTGTATTTTCTTGAGCAGGGGAAAAGATACTAAGTCCTCGTTAGTCGGTAGTATTTAATTAATATCTTGGCAAAATTGTTAAAATACCCGATACAGCTTGGTTTGTAGCTAGTTTACTGTCTCAGCTATGTTACTGGTGGAATAAAAAAAAAGATAATGAAAAAAAAAAGTTAGACTAGATGATTGATGTAAAGTATGTTTTGGTTTTAACAGAAAATTCAAGATAATATTTTTTTAATATTAAAATAGTAATATATTAAATTGACCCAGTGTAACTTGTTTAATTTATTGTCTAAATGTAAATTCCATTAAATTTATTTAACAACTTTGTTTTTTAATTATTTTTTATTAAATGTACAATAATTACAATAAATAATTTTAAAATTAAATATTAATCAAATATTATAATATTTATTTGAAACTGCCATAATTTTATAATTCACTGAGCTAAATTGATGGATTAAGCAAAACCTGTGCTTGTTTCGATAAAATTCGATATTTTCCTTAGATTTGTGGAGAAAATTCCCAACAGGATGCCACCAGAACAAGCAGCGCCGCTATTATGCGCTGGACTGAAACAGAGTGAGCTAAGAGGAGGGATTTTAGGACTTGGAGGAGTAGGACACATGGGAGTGAAGATAGCAAAGGCAATGGGACACCATATAACCGTGATTAGTTCTTCTGATAAGAAGAGGGAGGAGGTTTTGGAACATCTTGGTGCTGATGAATACTTGGTCAGCTCGGATGGGGAAAGCATGCAAAAGGCAGCTGATTCACTCGACTATATATCATCGATACTGTGCCTGTGGTTCATCCTCTTGAGCCTTACCTTTCTTTATTGAAACTTGATGGCAAGTTGATCTTGATGGGTATTATTAATGCCCCATGGCAGTTTGTTACACCTATGGTTATGCATGGTGAGTCTCTTTCCATTTACTTTAAAGATTAGTTATCTGTTTTCTACTTAATTTTCATTTAAGAAGATATCAGGAAAAGATTTGTTATAATCCATAATCCCTGATAAGGTGCTTTCTCTTCTTATGCAATTTTTTGTGTAGGGAGAAAGTCAATCACTGGGAGCTTCATAGGGAGCACGAAGGAAACAGAGGAGATGCTTGAGTTCTGCAAGGAAAAGGGATTGACCTCCATGATTGAAGTGATCAAAATGGATTATATCAACATGGCATTCGAGAGGCTCGAGAAAAATGATGCGAGAAACAGATTTGCTGTCGATGTTGCTGGCAGCAAGATTAGTCCTTGAACAAAAATATTATTCATATTACAAAAACAAATAAAAAAAAAAACTAAAGGCCCTCAGTCAATTACTATAGCTACTGGGTATATACACTATGAATTGAAGCAATTCTTCTCGCGTGAAGAGCTGGATTCGTTTTGTGTTCTCGAGCGAAGTTGGGGTTGCTGGGGATCTGATTGCATGTTAATTTCTTTCCGTGAGATGGGAGTTTTTGGGATGTTAGTTCTCGGCTGAGTGCATCTTTGGGTTTGGGAGAGGCTTCAGGGTTAGGTTTGCTGATGGCTCTGTCGAAGAGGGGCACCGTCTTGACTTCATGGATCTAGTTGGTTTGTGGGGTTTTGACTTGGCTTGAGTTGATGAGTTGTGGCTGGTCAATAGGTGTTAGGTTGGTGCAATGGGATTGGATTTTAGTTCAATTTTGCATGAAATGACTGTGATTTCTTTCAGTCTTATAACATTAATGGGTTGTTTCTTTCAATTATTTCTTTTAGATCTTATTGGATTCAAGGGATTTTGATTAGACTTCACATCTAAAATTACAAAAATTAGATTTAGCATTCTTCATGAATACGTGATCTAATGTTATTTATGTTCAGACAAGCAGGAATAATACATGTAAAATATGCAATAACACATAAATAAGATTATAATAATATAATCAATTATTAAATAATTGATTATGTTTGAATAATCAAACAGCCAGCTAAAATCATTACAATTCCGCAGCGCAAGGATTTCAAACTTTACCTTATTACGGATGAAACATAATGACAGCATTGACATTGTGTAGCCTTTTTTTTCTTCATTGGGAAAACACGAACTGGTTAAGAACAACCACTACACGCAACCCTTTACATATTTGACCCCATCCACCTAAGCGACCAAATTTGTCAACCTCGCGATGTGATGGAAATGGCGAATAGGCAGCACGACAACCATTATGAATCCTTGGGTGATCATTAACGAGTTTAAAGTGCTATTTTTTAGTGCTTACGAACAACGAAGAACACTCTTACGTGCGCCAAAAACTCTTGAGAATTATTGGAATGGAGGGCACAAAGAATATCCACCGCAGCTACTTACTACCCAGTAACATTTATCAAATACGGCTATCACATTATGGATTTCATTTTGATGATAACATCCAGCTACTCGGCCCCAGTTGGAGGGTGCAGAAGATGCATACAATTTACATCGTGAAAAGGGATCTTATCATATTCACGTTCCCAAATAAAAGACATCTGCAAATCATTACATTCAATAATAGATCCGCTTGAACAATGATATTGACTGTCAAAAAAAGAACGATTCTACCCTGCCTTCAATCGGTTTGATTTCCACTTGCAATGGGAAAAGGGCCTACAAGAAAGCTACAACGATCTTCATTTTGCAATCCTCCGTCACTTTTACTACATGTATGTGAAGAAATTATGGCCAGCCCGTTGTTGATGCAGTCTCTGAACTATCTCCCATCACATAGATGTGCCCCCCGAGGTGTTAGCTTAGTGAATCACACCCTTTGACTAAAGTACACATTCATTAAATATCTTGAAGGATTGAAGCCACTTAAAATCACTGCAATGTTGAAAGAACTGAGAGGTTGAGATACAAAACAACCTGATACCAAGGTCCGGTGAGAAATTGCACTCAAGTACTTACAAATAGGAGATAGGACAATGACAAGACCGATTGGATAGAGGAAAAACGTTGTTCTCTCCAGGAAGGGCAACACTGCAAAATAATTTAAAGACATGTTATCAGTACCTTAATTGATTAAGGTTATCAGCAGCTGTATCATTACTGCAAAAAAAAAAAAATTTAATAGCCATCCAAGTTTGGAACCCATATCCAGGCAAAACCTTCAACTGAACATGTTTAGCAACCCTTCAGCAAGGACTTTCTTTTGTTTTCTGGAAGCGGAAAACAATCACTGGATTTCTGGCAGTGAGCTCCTGCCACCAAGACCCAGTGTTTCAAAAACCGATCCAGTGATTGAACCAGAAAGAACAGGAGGCAAGGTGTCAGAACCTCATCCAGGATCATACTGGAGTAGATATATACTACGGATCTTTTGGTGTCAACTTACTCAACTAAACCTATATCCTAAATGCCATTCATGGGCGCCTAAAACCTATCTTTCATGCAAAAAAGTTGAGCAACTGCAATTTTTATTTTCTATCATTTAACTCTTTTATTATTTATGTACAGCATTTGTGCGGTTTATTACACTATTACAAGTGATAAGAACATCTCATAGGTCATTTATTTCATAAAAAAACACATGATGTGATTACATCGAAACATCCTTGGCAATAGTGTCATCATGTTTAATACCAGTGTTTGTGCACTTTAATTTCCACAGCCTTGGATCAAGGCTCCAAGAGAATATGCAATGATGAATCTTGAAAACAAAAAGGTGAAATTCCAGCAGTTCAACAAGGGTTTCCAACTGGGTAATCAGTCTGACCAAGTCAATACAGTCCAACTCAGGCATACATCAAGAACAGGTAGAAGCTCTAACTCAGACTAGGAAAAGGTGATGCTTTAAGGAAACAAGTTTAGCATTCCAGTTCAATCTAGGTCCAAAATGCTGCTTGAAACACTTAATTGAGGTAATGACATGGATACCAATTCATCCAAGACCTTGAGTTATCTCTAAATAATTTGCATGCTAGTGATCTTTTGTAGTAAAAAACCTGTTCAGAAAAGCATTAAATCAGATACTATGAAAATTTAGCTCACCATAATAGCCTAAAAAGTTGAGGTAATGATAGTACGAGGCTGCCACCATGAACAGCAGGTTCGACAGCAATACAGGTATGAAACCATGGGCCACTAGAAGGGGTGACAGGAAATAATGTATAACTGCAACAAAACCATGACATTAGTAATACTGTGGTAGCATAAACTAAGATTCAAGAACTAAAAGCTGAAACACATATTAACATACTACTTACCATAAAGCATGACAAACATTGGGAAGAAAGAATTGCAGTGCACATCAAACGCATATAGCCTTCAACCAGAAAGCAAAATGACAAAAGGGGTCAGCACCAAGTGTTATTAATGAGGAATATACAAGCGAGATAAATAGCATCTGTAAAACATCAGAGACAGAAATGGGCAAATCTATAATAATTTGCAAAAATTTCACATGCATACACCTGTTAAGAACATATTTCTAAAACAACCAAGAGAAGGAAGTTCTAGACTTGCCATTCAACCCGTTGCTCAACAACATGGCTATTTGGAGCCTCCTCCCGAAGGTAAGCATTAGTTAGGAACCTGTATGGAATTGAGAAATGGAATCACTATTAGGCAAGCATGATGTAACATCTATGTTCAAGATCTAATCACACAAGCAGGGGAAGGAAATCAAGAAGTGAAAGATCTAATTATGAATGAAGAGAGAAAAAAAAGCATCAATGAAAGAAATCCAGAATTAGTTTCTTTATCTAGGATTAAATTCTTACAAAAAGGGAAAGCATCACCAAGGCAATTAATGTCAACTCCAGGTGGTAAAACAATATTTTGATGAGTTGAAGACTTTACAAGTTTCAGATTTCAGAACAAGTACTCAATTATCTAATTATACACAAAGCATTATATTACTAATGGTACAAAATATCTTCTCTCTCCATTGTAGTTTCACACATGTAAAAGTCAATTCTTTCATTGGCTTCAATTGACAAGATAGAATTCACCAACTAAATATCATGTGCAAGGCCTGTGGCATTGGCTGCAACATAGGAAGTGCCGGTTATTAAAGACAAAAAAGATATATTTATTAAAATGCCAAATTTGCATTTACACAGTCATTTAATTTATTAATAAGGGCAATCAAATAATGGGAGAGCTGAAAAATATGATAAGCACATATTTACTATCAGGTGGAGAGTGGTCTTACCAACAACATGTAGCCAGACCAGCTCCAGTAATTAAAAAATGAAAAAGTAATACAGAAATAACTACAAAAACAGCATGTCCAGCACTGTGGTCATACCTGAAATGAAAATAAGTGACAAACAAAGATTTAATCAGGAGGGAACATTCAAATAACTCATTGAATGCAGCAATAGAAAACAAAATAATCTATAAGTAACTAGGGCTAGAAAAACGAAATGCACTAAGTTTTTTCCATAACATTGCTAACTTGGACGTTTGAAATTCAAAATGTAGCCTAATCAAGTATGTGCAGCATTACCAAAATTGGAAGAAGTTAGACATCCAAGAGCATTGTCTCAGCATGCATGCTCATAATTAACAACTGCAGGCTTAAATTTCAATATAATCCAAACAAAGGAGGTCCTGGAAGGTCTCTCGTTAAAAAAAGGATGAGAGCTTGAAAGTCATTTATTATTTTTACCATCAGTATAACAGTCAATCAGGAGAGGTTCCTAAAGACAGGAAACTTACGCAGCACAATAAGCCAAAGCTGCGACTGCCAGAAGGAGGCTGGAGATAACAACAAAAGCAGGGTCATCACGTGCCCATTGATTCTTAGTTTCTGGAGAGGAAAAAATAAAGCAAAGTAAATTTTTTTCAAAGTGCATGTAATTTTCAACAGAAAATTTCAAAGTTCTAGACCTCCAATGAGTGCTCAATAAAATTCAACCAGAAAGACAATCAAATATAACATCCAAGGCATCAGATTATCATGCAATATTGCATTTAAAACTTTTGGTGCATAAAATACAACCAGTGGTTTTCAACCAAAACACAGGGCATAAACTACAAAAAAAATATTAAAAAACGGTCAATAAGATTTTCTGATTTCCAAATAACCACGTACCACAGGAAAATAACAGTTTCTAATCGCCAACCATCAAGTGAAAAAATAAAAGATTGTTTACTTGGAGATGAACTTACGTTTGTGAAACTTAGTATGCTGATAGCTGCATGTAAAACATAATAACTCAATTAGAAACTTCCCAACTAGAAAGTAACAAAATAGTTATAAACAACTTAATCCAAAGTTTGAGCCAATGTTAAAAGTAAAGGTTTTCCACTTCTACATGCCAGTTTTGCAGAAAATTAAAAAGAAAGAAGAAAAGAAAAGAAAGAAAGATGGTATAACAGTCTCAACTCTCAATGCTCCAAACCCTTATGGTTCTGTCTGATTCAACACTCATCTTTCCAACTATACACCAATAAAAAGATAACATAATCCTAATCATACTCATAACAGCAATGACAGTAGCGAGTAAGTTCAGGTGAAGCAAACTTACACAACTTTCGGTGAGGTGCATAAGTAAAGCATTTGCCAGAAAGTGTATTCAATGTCCATTTGTTGCCACTGTAATGCACAGCAAAAGACAAGGATTTGTAAATGCCGAAATCCACACTTTAGGCATCATCAAAGCAGATATCAACATCAAAATTCTACGATGCATGAGCAGATTTCTCCGTAACATTGACGAGCACCAAAAACTACAGAATGAATCCTCCTAAACTCGCAATTAGGTACCAAAAAAAAACATTAATAAGAAAAAGTACCGAGTCATTAAAGACTCTTGGATGAGGCATACGTCATTGCAACCATATTTAATAACTAGCAGCGAAATCACACAATTCACTGAGGAAATTCACAATTTGTGAAAGCAATTAATAATTGAGAAGGTGAATTTTGAGAATTAGATGGAGTAAAAATGAGAAATATCAACAAGGAAGTCAGATCTTGAGAGAGGAGAGGAGAGGACCTTGATAATTCGACGGAGGTATTGAGGGAAAGTGGAGGAGTTAACTCGAGAAGTGGAGGACGATGATGCACGCCCTTTCGATGTTGTAGGCAGCATCTTTTTTTATATACGTACTAACACGTTTGATGATTTGCTTTTCCTTTTCCTCTTTGTGATTTCAGGCAAGGTGTTCTTTGCTTCACTGGAGATCTGTGGAGAATTTTTCCACAGCCTTCTTCTCTTTGTTCCTGTTTTGAGATCGTGAGAAGGAAAAACGTAAAACGACGACGACTCGTGCACAGTCTGCCCTCTGTGAAACCAAATGAAGCGAAGGATTTACTGGGCCAAGTTTTTCACTTTTAACATGGACTTGCTGGCGTGGTTTTTGATACTGGGCTTTGGCTCTGAGCAACAGAGGAATGATTGTGGCTTTTCTCGGCCTTCTTAGGTTTTTTTTTCTGCTGTTTTTTCTGTTGAGTTGGAGTACTGTGTAACGAGATACCTAATTAAAACCTAATCGTTCATTGTAGTAATCCTATTTCTCAACAAACACTGGGTTCACTGTAATCATAATCAATCTTGATTCCAAGAATATATAGTTTGATGAAGAATTTTATTTTTTTTCAAGTTGGAACGAACTTTCAAATCTTGCTAATTAAAAATATATTTTTCAAGCTGGTATATATACAGGTTTTCCTGTCGCCACCATTGAGATAAATAACACAACCAACAAGTTTTCATCTAAATTATTATTCTTATTTTTTTTTAATATATTTAGGTCAAAATTATCATAATATTATTCTTTTTATTAATTTTTATTTTTATAATAAGATGTTATCTACAAATAAATATCATCTTTAAAAAATACCTAAGAGAAATTAATGGAAGGCATTAACAAGATAAAATGAGTTTTAATTAAAGATATATTTTTTTTTATCTTTATTTCAAACTGTTCAATTTTTTTATATATATTTGTTATGTTTGCCTTTGATTTTGATTTTTATTAAATAAAAAACATGAAACAAGAATTTTTTAAAAAAGATATTAAAAAGAAAAGGAGAAATTATAATGAAAAATTATTTTATCTTAATGGAATTTAAATCATTATTCATATATAAAAAATTATTTTCATATAATTAAATTAAAAATTTAAAGGGCTTCACATGTCACTTAGATTATATATCTTAACACACATATATCTCTCAATTTACTGATTTAGTTTTTAGTTAGCATTAATTAATATTTTTTTAATATTTATAAACACATATAATTTTAAATTTATTTTATTAAATAGATGCAATAACTCTCACCTCACAACTAAAGTTTTTGCTAGAAAATATATAAAAAAACCTGCATGTTATTTTTTACAGGGAACAAAAAAAATCCTACCCATAGCAGAACGGAGGTGAACTGACTAGCTCAATTCTATGTAGTAAGCAGGAAAATAGAAAGAAAGAAAAAAAAGAGGTTAACTGGCTAATAGAATCATTAAACAAGAAACAAATTAATTTCCAGTAAAACATCAAGGAGTTTTTTTTTCTCCGATGAATTTTCCTCGAAACAACATTAATTTTGAATGAGAAACACTGCTGTGATCTAGATTTTTCCCCCAACAAACAAAACAAAACAGCTTGTTATATGTCTTCTGCTAGTCCTGAAACATTGCTAACTCATCAACACATGTCCAATCAATCCATCTAATCCTTAATCACGTCTTTTACCAGCCCATTTGTTCACCAATTCTATTTAACCTTAGTTCCATCAATCCTAACCACTTTTTCCCCCAATCCCAACCATGTAATCCCTCACCTCCTTTCTAATCATCTCCTGCATAACTGCTAACAACTTCGGCCCAAACGTCATCGTTTTCTCTGCATCTCCCGTTAACAATCCTTTATTACCCACCCCATGATCTCTCCCCAACTGTCCAGACTTCATCCCTGGAACGGACAACGTAAGTTCAGTCGAAACGTCAGCGTTGTTACTAATCCCACTTTCAACAACAGGCACGTTTTCTTGTACCAACAACGATGACGTCCCTGGTAACCCAGCATCGCTAACTTCAGATCCCGAAGGAGTATTAGCCCTTTCGTGAACAGAAGACGACGACACCGTTTTAGCAGATTTATCCTTCACTCCATCTTCATTGACCATTCCGCCATGTACAATGAAGTCCGCGTATTTCCTCTTTAACTTGGAGTTCCAATGATTCTTGATGGCGTTGTCCGTACGTCCATCAAGGAGTCTTGCTATGGCAGCCCATTTATTACCATACTTGATATGAGCATTTATGATGATCACATCTTCTTCTCGTGTAAACGCTCTGTGCTCTACCACCGGTGACAACTGATTACACCATCGTAATCTGCAAGATTTCCCGGACCGACCTGGTACTGCTCTTGCTATCATTGTCCAGCTACGCGGCCCGTGTTTTATCACCAAATGCTTCAATAGCGCGTCCTCTTCCGGACTCCAAGGTCCCTTAACCCGATCACAATCCATCGAAAACCCTAAAAAATAATAGATTGGATGTTTGTTTTTCTAAAAGAGAGGTTCTCTATGTTGGAGACGAGGAGGAGGAGGAAGAGAAGGTGGGGTGATTTATAAGAGGAAGGGTTAGGAGAAGTCATTGAGCCGGTTAAGGAAGACAGGTGGATTGAGAATGTGGGTACCGGTATTTTTCAGTTACCGGTTTTAAATTATACAACTGTGTAACTGCCACGTAGGTCATTGGATCGCTGAGAATCCAAGTAGAAACTCGGCAAGTTTGGGAATTTGAAGGATATTTTTTTTTTCCTCTCGCGGTTGTTACCATAACTGATAACTCCTTTTAAGGGCTGTTTGGTGAATTGGTGTTGCTGTTTGCTGTCGCTGTAAATCTCAATGTGAAAAATAAAAAGGATTTTAGTAATATTTGTCATTAAAAATCTGCAAGTATTTTTTATTTTAGAATGAAAAATAAATAAATAAATTATAGTGATTTACCAATACGAACATGGTGTGTGAAAAGTAACGTTCTTTTCATTCCATACAGATATTTGTTTGAATGCAGGAACCAAATTTTGGTTTAAAATTGAAATATTACACAAGAAGAAAAAATTAATTTTTTAAATATATTAAAAATTTTGTAGATCTTCTTATGCCACGACATTTAATTTTGAATTTTTAACTCAAATAGGAAAATAAATTGAGAAATACTCGTATTTAGCTATCATAAATGAAAAATGAACTTAAATTTAGTCATAAATGGCAATTAAATATGGATCGATTTGTGACTAGAACAGAAGAAAGCTTTCAGGAAATAATATTAAATTATACAATCAAATCTAGATTTTTCATCCGAGCAAAAGATGATTCTCAATAAATCACATCTATATTTGTCTATTATGTGATAAGTTTCATCACCCAAAATTATTGAATTCCTTCAAATTATCAAAGTAGCGAATAAGTTTTGAAATGTAAATCTTTCCATATTAATAATGCATCAATCACAACTAATGGAATTAAATAATTAATAATGCATCAATCACAAAATTGATTGATTTTGGTAAATTTAATGATTCTAAATCTTATTATTTTTTTAACGTGGATGTTCGGGTCAGCCTGAGTGCACCTCGACTAATCTCACGGACCCTAAAGTTAACGATCATGTAACTCTCCAGTTGTTATTATATTACCAACCACATGGCTCGAACCTGGCTAAAATCATAGAAAGAGCAAACATTTGGTTCCAAGCCTTGAATATTTTATTTGTTTGGTTCATGATAGGAGGTGTTAAAATAGTACAATTATTATTCTGAATGCTTGATGTATTTAACTGTCGAGGATAATCAATATATATAAAAAAAAAACTTGAAAAACAATGTTTATAATCTTAGATTTTCATTTTTTTAATTTCTGTATTTTATTTCACTTATTTAACTATATTGTAACTCAAGTAATGCATGGTACATGAACAAACTTTCCATACAAAATTAATTTGTATACAAACAATGTGACAATTTCTAATTTTTTCATGTGAGGTCAACCATTTATTATTTACATGATCTATATTTTGCCGCTCATCAATTAGCACGTTAGTTGTAAGCAAAAAAAAAAAAAAAAGTAAATCATTGTGTTTTTTAAATAATCCGTGCTTTTCTTTAATTTATTCTGCTTCTTTTTTTCTGGTTTTAAAGGTATAAGAATATAACCAGGGCCAACTTTCGCATTAAAATGAGTTAATTGGTATTTGAAAAACATTTTAGTTGTAGAGATCATATTTACATTGTTTACTAGAACTGTCTAATGTTTTTTTTTTCCATCTAAAATTCTTAACTCCGGTTTTTAAGAGAATAAAAATCTTTTAACATGATTTATTTGTTATTTTCAAATTAACTAGAGATAAATAATTTTTTTCATATTAATTGCAAAATAAAACAACTAAAATACCATTAGAAAAAATTAAAAAATTTAACCTGGCATGAAGGGGTGTTCTTGTATTTTCATAAAAAAAAATTTTGTTATCGTAATTTAAGTTCAGGGGCACTTTGATATTTAACTAAATATAAAAAACTAAACAATTAAAATGCACAATAAAACTACAAAATTACCATTAAAAAAAATTAAGTATGAGATTAAGGGGGTGTTTTTGGTTCTCATGCATGATGGGTTTTTTTTTTGTAGTTAAAAAGTCATCTCAAGAACAATTCTGTATTTGAATAATTAAAAAGAAGGTGAAGAATGTGTATAGAACTCAGAGGCACATGAAAAGCATATGTGCCTTTCACACAAAGTATGCAGTGCCTCCCGACATCCGAAAATACCTTTTTACCATGTTGCTAAAAGTGTCGTTGTGTCCTCTTCTTAATGGTGTAGTACATGTCTTTGATGGTGGTCCGATTTGTTACCGGATGAGCTTTTTTTCCCTTCTTTTCTGTCTCCTCACCTAAAAAGTACAACTTAACCCTCTTTGTTGTTGGTGTTTTAACTTCAATCCTTATTCTTTTGATTTTTATTTTTTGATCTTGATCTTTTTGTAAAAGTTTTATTTGTTTTCAATTTTATCATTCTATCCAAGTTCACAAATATCATATTTTCCAATTTGATCCAAATTATTTTGCTTTTTATTTTTTTTCTTGGTCCTTTTATAAAAGTTTTATTGGTTTTCAATTTCTTTCTTTAATTCAAATTAATGATATTATGTTTTCTGATTTGGTCCTCATTGTTTTGATTTTTTTTCTCGTTTGTAAAAGTTATTATTCTTTTTATCTTCACCCTACAATTAAAACATTGTTTTTATTTTTTATGTGAATTATGGTCCTCATTTGTTTGACCTATTTTTTTTCTTTTGCTAAATTGGTTTTTATTTTCAATTTCACCCTTCAATCAAATAAAAAATTAATTTTATTTTTCAATTTTGATCCTCATTATTTTAATTGCTATTTTAAAATCCTTTTGAATAATTAAAATTATTTTTTCAATTTCATCTTCCAATAGTTAATTGATTGAGAATTGGACCTTATGTTTTTTTTAGATTCGGTGTTTTGGATCTAATAACCTAAGTTAAAGATTTGAAAAGTCAACATGATTTAAAAAAAAAAGCTTTATAATTCTTTTTATTTTTTTATCGAGTTATTTGAATCTCATGATTTAAACCGCGAGTTTGGTGGGATATCCTGGATTGAATCGGTCTTAATTACTGAGGTTATAAGTTTGTCACAACTATTTTTTTATGTTATTTTTTATTTAATTTCATCACTTAAATATCATTTTTATAAAAAATAAAATAAAATTGTTTAAGCTCATAAAAAACACAAAAAACATGGGCACCAAAGCCAGTACAAATACTAATTATAAGCATTTTTTTATTGGATCTTGAGGGTCTCCCACGACACATCCAGACATATTTGTATTAAATTCGTCTTCTTATGACTTTCATTAGGAAATGAGTGGTGCAAGGGATAATTAGTTATAATTTTAACAATTTTTGAATCATTACAAAAAAAAAAAGCCACTCTCTGATGTCATGGATCCGAATTTAGACGTATTATTTTAATTTTAATTCTTACAAGCAGAAGATATGGAAGATTTACCATGCAAAATTAATTACATTATATATAGATCCTCTCACCAAACTGTGCACTATTCATTGTTTTTTTTTCAATACTTTTTTTTGGGCCTTATAGGACCAAATTGTAGGCAATTTAAGTTAATTTATTCGAAAATGATAACATTAAAAGACAAAGGACCAAACAAAAAAATAAAGGAGATAGATGACTTTTTTAAACTTTAAATAAAATACTCATTTTGAACCTTATACTTTTTAAATTATAAATATTGAATCCCTTTAATTTTAAAGATTTTTTAAGAATTTCAATTTTAGTCCAAAACTCAATTCTCCTTGTCTGCAAGTCCATGGTTGGAGAGAAAGTCGCTACATTCAGGTGATGAATATAGAAAATTAATGTTGACACCAATTTCGTCCATTGAAATGGTCGATCTTGGTATCAACGTGTTTCATTTGGCAAGGAGAGTTACACCTAAGTTTTTTTATCTTTAGATTTCCTAAAAAACCAAATCTAAACTCGAAAATTTTTTTTGTTTCAGTTTGATATCGAGTTTGTTGTTTGATTTTTTAAAGTTTTTAATGGGTTTATTAAGATTTTTATAGTGTTTTCTAAATGTTTGGATCTAAATGGATTGAAAATTAAATTTTTAGGCAAAAAAACACTCGGGGCTTGATTTTCCAACGACCTTATTTTTAAATTACTGGCCAGTAAATGATGGGTTGTATATTTTTTTAAAAAATAAAAGATAAACAATGCGTTGTTTGCCCTCTATTATTGACAAAAATAAAAGTATGGCTCGATGACCATGTTTTTTTATAGGCCAGGCATGTGTGTAGGCCCACTCATCGGTTTGTGTTTTTTTAATGTATTTTTATCCCCTTAAAATTAAAAAAAAATAACATATCTTTTCATTGTTTGTTTGTTTTTACTTAACTTGAAAGGAAAAAAAAACTCATTTTTCTATCAATCATAAAAGAAATAAGGCTAATTTTTTTTGTTGGTCCCATGCGCAACTTCTATTTTTATTTTTATTTTATTTTTATTTTTTATTTTAAATTATTGTTTGAAATAAAAAAAAACCCCTTGCATCTAGTTGATATATAATTAAATGGGGAATATAACATGGATTACATGTTTGATAGATTAATCCTAATTATAAGAGTTTTTATTTATCATTTTTTTAGCTTAAGTATTTTTATTTTCAGCTTTTTTTTACATATATTTACTATCAAAAAGTATATTGAAAGAATCTGCCTATTCACATATTCATTCTTCTTCTTAAAAAAAAAATCCGACTGCGGTGAATAATTGCGGGTGAAATGGCTGTTGTGCCTAAAACTTTTCTTATTTAACAGTTGAGTGGTAGAAATTGAACGGCACAGCAGCTAGCACGCAAAAAGAGTTTAGATGAATTAAAATAAAATTGAAAAGGTCGAATCGTGGTTTTATAAATACAAGAGAATTGACCATACAAGCTTGCGGAGGAAAACAACCTAGGAGCAACTAGGATGCCATGACAGAGTATCAAATGACAAATCTTGTTAATGTGTGTCAGACCACGAAAATAAAATAAATAAATAAATAAATAAATAAAACTTGAAATAAGTGGAGGATTTTTTATTAGGACGAGCCGAACCCTTTTGCAGGTAATCAATCGGCCCATGTTTTATCATTTCGTGAATGTGAAAGAGAAAAATAATAGGCTCACGCACACCTCCATGCATATCGATCCCCTATGCACAAATGTATTTCATCTTAAAAAAATTAAATTAATATTTTTTAAATAATTTTAATATATTAATATTAAAAATAAAAAAATGTAAAAACAACCGTTTTACGCTTCAAAAAAAAAAAAAAAACACACGACCACAGTAACAAACAATTGTTGCCAAGAGGAAAAGTTACTGGACAGGCTGGAGCGCAATTACGCGACGTTTTCTGTTTTGTTTTGTCGTTTAGTCAATCGCTGAGTTATTAGGGGGTGCACGGATGTGATGACAAGGACACAACGACAAAAGGAATTAGAGGAGCGATGTTTTCCGACAAGTTGGCAGTCCATCCAGTCTAGTCTGTGAAGCTGACACCTCTTTGAATGATAACGGCTCTTCTTGTCACCGACATGAAGCGGTCACCGACTCAACCGAATGTTATTATATATTAATTAAATGAATTCCTAAGAAATTTAAATCTGATTTATCTACAGTAATTGATTTTAAAAGCATCTAGTTGACAAGGAAAGCAACTCTCCAATCCGAAGACAGACCCCGTGCCAAGAAACGGAGCGGTGATGGGCTTGGATAATTTGAGCTCACTCTCTTCTTTCATGAATTAAATTCTTGATGATCAATTATTTAATTGTTTTTTATTTCATCTTTAAAAAACAGTGCCAAATATCATGTTGAAACACACAATTCTTTCTTCTTAAGTCGCTTAAAATGTCGGCAAAATTTTCTGAAATGTCCATCGAAACTAGCTAGTTTTGCTGTCGATCATACATGGAATCTATTGACAATTACAGCACTCTGTCCTAAGGTCACGGATGTGGACAGAAACACAAGAAATTATACTGTGTCGATCATATACAGACAATTTTCTTGCTGCAGCACCGATCAACATAATGTTGAATTCAAGGTATAAGAAAGTCGAATTTTAAAAAAAAATCATCGCATTTTCTAGATGAATAGCTGTAAAACATCATCTTCTAGTCACTTAACAAAGTAATATAAGTGTTTTTCTCATTGTTTTAAAACAATTTTTTTTCCCATTTTACACAAGATAATGGATCTTTCATATTACAAATGGGAATTATAAGTACGTAGCAATGATTCTCTCAGCAAAATTTCGTTTTTTTTCTTATATCAACACAAGGTATATGTAGGAAAATTGAAACAAGGCTCGATCTTGGAAAGCATAATATATATTTTTGCATGTTGCAAATGTATTTTTACTCTCAAATTAAGTGCATTGGGTTATGGACATGACATGAGTAGATTATCATATAAGCAATGAGCACGTGTTAAGGAATAATCGAGGATGTTTCATTTTCAGAACAAAATGGTGGATATTACTTTTCCCCAGGCATTCACATGCTGCTGCACTCATTGCAGGTCGTTGTAGGAAAAGAATCAAAACTGGATTTTTATTCACACAAAGGATATCAACTTGCAATATTTATCTAGGAATACAACCAACTAAAGACGACTGGCCATGTTGAATCTCCCTGAACAGAAGACATGCTGCAGTCAACAGCACTGAACCCTTATCATAAATTATAAAAGCAGCATAGGCTAGTGCAGTTAGGTATGTTCTCGTTTTGAAATCAAAGTGCATTGGACACTGGGGGTTTTGATATAGAAATAGCTATTAAAAACGATATTTTCATGGCAGGGAACCATGGAGGATGTTTCCTTTGCTGTTGCTACCTCCGAAAAAGTTAATAAAATTCAGGGCTTGCTTTTCCCAAGCGTTGCACATGCATGTTGCTATCTTGATTGCAATCGAAAGTGATGATGATGCTTGAATGCCCCGAGCCGGTGGTTAATTGATTCCGCTTTGAATTTGTATTTATGTGATTCAAGAAAGTTTCGGGTGACATAATCGGGACAGGGGGGAAAGATTAGAGGTTGACGTGTCAGGAGAAAAAGGTTGCTTTTTGAACGCCTTCGGTACGAAGAAGGGAGGAAACTTAAAAGAAGGGAAAATAATAAATCACTGGAAATTCGCAGCTGAGTGGACGCGATCACACTATGCACAGATGTTGATATTTATTCCATCTTTCTGGTATAATGCTTGCTTACTTTCTTAGTGTGGTATGAATCGAGAAGAATTGTATATTTAGTACACTCGAAATTACACTATTTTCTCTCATTGAGGTCTTTCAATGCACATGATTTCATTTAGTTTTAGGATCAAGAAAAGAAGTAGGACTTCGAAGTATTTTCTTAAAGTGATCCGAATTGCATATGACAGAAACAAATCATATGCCCGTCGTCTTGATTAATTGATATTGATCGTGCAGACATAGAAGATCATTACGTGTAATTTCTCACGATGAATTCACTATATGTAATCTGATTTATTTATTTATCAGTGATCTTATGCAGTAAAAAGTAAATTTCAAACTCAGACTTGAAATCTCCTTTTTTTTCCTTCGACATAGCATGGAGTTTTTTATTCATAAAAAATAATCTAGGTTTTAACAAGGTGTAACAGGGTTAAGATTATAGTTTTTTTTCAATCTCACATAGAGGTTAAAGTGTTATGACCTAATCTTAGTTATACTGGTAACGACCTCATTCGTGGTGCATACAGTATTCAAATATGAACAAATACACATCACTGATTTAGATGTTCTTTCCTGTTATGTTTCTTTCTGTTTCCTCTTATCACATTTATAACGCAGTCCTTTTATTATTATTTTTTTTTGTAAACAACCATTCAACTTTTCAGTCTCCATTAATCACATTCAAATGAAGTAGTTGTTCATGTTAGGCTCTAGCTAGAGGGATAGCCTTAGGTGAATCTAAGAAGGGGTTAGGTATGCAAAGTAAAACTGTGGTTACAAGTAAGTAATATAGATTAATAGACTTTCTTTAATGCGAGTGAGTGGTCACAAGTCAATGGAAACCGTGGTTACAAGTAATTAAGTAATATTCAGGCCCAAAAATAGCAAGAAGATAGGTGATGATATCATCATTTTTTAGGAGTTGTCCAGCAATGGCAAGACTGTCATCAAGGCGTTTGATGTGCATGAAGTATTCATTGGTTGTGTGGTTGGTTTTGCGGGCTGTAAAACTATGGTTTTGCTGGCAAGATTGTCATCAAGGCGTTTGAGGTGTACAGCAATGTCGAGTTGATATTTATATATGTTCAACTAAAATTATAGTTGAAATTGAAGTTGAATAAAAAATAGTTTATAATATATTTGGTTAAAATGTTTTTTAAATTGAGATTATAAAATAATTAATATATATATATATATTAATATTAGCTATTTTTAATTTAAATATTATAGATTTTAAAAAAAAAAAAAAACAAGAAAAAAAAAAAAAAAAAAAAAAAAAAAAAAAAAAAAAAAAAAAAAAAAAAAAAAAAAAAAAAAAAAAAAAAAAAAAAAAAAAAAAAAAAAAAAAAAAAAAAAAAAAAAAAAAAAAAAAAAAAAAAAAAAAAAAAAAAAAAAAAAAAAAAAAAAAAAAAACTTCAAATTCAGCCCCACCTGAATTTAAAGGCAAATCTATTACATCATGAAATAAATAACACTTTATATAAAATATTTTTTATTATTCTATTAAACTATTTACAATTCCATCACGTATGAAATCCATCCGACAAGGACTACAGTTTTCTTGATTTCTTAAACGCGTAACAACATCAGGTAAAATATTACCAGGAACAAAATTGAGATTGCAATCAAATTCTTCAAATACTACGTCATCAAGCGACCTCCTTCTAATTTATGTAGTATCATGTTAAATACTAGTTTTTCAAATAAAACACAATTAAAAATAAATAAAAAAATTAATTTCTTTTTATTTTACTGAGTCGGATCTGGTTCAATGTATTTAGCTTTAAATCAGACCCGGTCCAACTGAAACAGTGAAGATTGTCCACGGCATAAGAAAGGAAAATGAGGTTGCTGTTGCTTGGCAGCGGCCTTTTTCAACTTTTGTTAAACCACAGGTTGTGCCGCAAGTATTAATGGATCCCGTCAACATAAAAATGAGTTTAAAACATAACCAAACACAAAAGTACTGTAGCTTACTATAACCTCGGGTGCAGCCGCATTACCAAACTTCACCTTATATATTTGATATTTAACAGAAAAAAGTGCTAGGACCTGCGTTTTCACTCTAGCTATGCTTCTTCTTCTTTTCTTTTCTTTTCCTGCGTGTGCTCTATTTCTATTTTTTTTTTCTTGAAATGTGCTATTTAAAAAAAAATGATTTTAATGTCAGAATATCATGAAACATGATCGTGTTTATTTAACCTTTGAGCAAGGCCCGTTCTGTGTATCTTGTAAACACAATACCAATCAACAACTTGAAAATCATAATCCTCGTTTTACATGGGTAATAGCAATGTAGGCCTGGGCCTCCAATATAAGCCCACGCATTTAAGCTTGGGAAGCCGAGATCTTTTTTCTAGACAGTGAGGAAAGCATCATTTACCCGCAACATTTTTTGGTCGTGAAACTTGTTTTTGGTCATCATGCACTTTGAAAAACCAAATTTAGACCTTTAAAAATTCATTTGCAACCACAAATAAAATTTAATTAGTTTAAAAAATTAAATAATAAATCAAAATTTAAAATAAATTTCAGACCTTATCTATTTTTCCTAGTATCTATAAAAAATTGAGTTCATTTTCAAAACTAAATCTATAAATACTATAGTTTTTCGATGATTTTTTCTCTATTTTCTTAATATTTAAAAATTAGAATATAACAAAAATAAGTTTTAGAAAAAAAAAATATAATAACCTAAAACAAAAGGGATTCAAGATGAAAAAAATGAAAACATGAGGGATCAAATTAAACTTTTTACATGTCTTTTGCAAAAGCGGCTAGGTTTGTTCCAATCTTGGTTCTTAATTTCTCAATTTTGTTTTTAACAATAAGATAAAACTCGAAATTAATTGTTAATTTAATATTAGAATGTTTTATAATATATATTCAAGCGAGATAAAACAAATCTAAATAGATTAAGTTAACTTTAAAGAATTAAATTAAAAAGAAATAACGTTAAGGGATTTAAGTATAAAACAATAAAAAGCTGAAGGATCTAAAAAACAATTTAACTATAACCAACGGGGTGAACATGTTAAGGGATGAACGGTGGTGGATGTACAGCATCACATCGACCGCTTTTATTGGAGTTTTATTTTCTGCTTTTTCTTTCTTTTTTTGGATAGCTTGGTAATCGAGCACCGTGAAATCTCCAAACCAAGCTGAATTCCGAACTCCGATACGAGCGATTAACACTAAATTAAACCCATCCATTATTTTTCAATCAATAATTCTTTATAATCACATCAAAACCGATATCCAAAACGACAGAAACCCTGAAGCAGGGAATTAGGGTTTTGGATCAGAATGTCGACGGGCGGGGCCAAGGACGGTGAGTTGCAGGTAGTAGCAGCGCCGGAGAAGACAAAACCGGCGCTCCCTCCGCTTCCACTTGCGGCAAGGACGGGATCGACGGCGTTGGTGGAGTACACGGCGCCAGTACTCAAAGAAGAGGAGGAGGACCTAGAGGTGAAGCTTCGAAGAATACTTGAGAATGTGCCAGTTCGAGTTAGTAATACCTCCGGTAGTTCCGCGGGTTCTGGTTCCGGTGATTTTCACCAGGTAATATGATCATTTCTTTTTTTAATTTCTAAATTGTAAGCCGAGAAGTTTTTGTGTAATAGTATTTTCAGTTTGCAACTTTCTAAAGTGTTTTGTATTGGTGTTAAACAGATAATAGTAAATAATAATTGTACTGCAGGATTAAGATTAGGGTTTAATTTGTTTGATATCAGGAGAGATCGATGCTGGATTGATTAACGTTTGTCTAGACGAGTATATTCGGTAGAAACTGAATGTGATTTGGAACTTGGTTTTAGGCAGTATCGAGCTAGCAGTCGTTGCCACTAAATGCAATTAACACTGATTCATGCTGATGACCTTTTCCGCCATGACCATAGCGCTTTATATTAGAGATGCATGCTCATGGCGTTGTGACAGTAGTGATCCTGGTGTATAATCTTTGCCCGTGGAATGCTTTGGCTTAAAACCTCTTCTATTAGAAAAAGGATTCCTCTGCCGTTTATGGTTTGTTGGCACCCACTTTAAATCTAGAAAAGCAGGAATACAGAGATCTAAATGCACAGGGCATCTTGGTGATCTCAAGAGATCAAAGTAATTGGATTGTGACAGACTGAGGGTTGTATTGAAGTTGTGTTTGGTGTCGTTGAAAGAAGAATCATGCCAGGTTAAACTTATCTAATAATACCATGTTGTTTTGTATCATCTGTGTGCTCAATGTTTAACATGTATTATATATGTTCATCGGTGAAGCAGGAAAACATGCGTGTTGTGTGTGTGTGTGAATATCCATGTTTGCATATATTTGTCTCTCTATTTTGTTTTTTTGGTTTTTTAATTTTTTGGGTCACAACAGTATCGGCAAATGAGACGGAGAGAACAAGACAGGCTTGCAAGGATGGATGCTGATTACCAGAGAAGGAAAGAGTTAGCTGAATTTAATATGAGGAGAGAGGAAAGGATGAAGGCTGCAGAGGAACAAACAGAGAAAAAGCGTTTGAAAAGGCAGAAGAAAAAGCAAAGGAAAAAAGAGAAGAAGATGAAACCAAATGCTGGTGGAGAAGAGTGCCGGAGAGAAGATGACGATGACTCTGATGATGATGGCGATGAAACAGGAAACTAAACAGGCTTTTACCTTATCGTTTTAGTCCAAGCTTAGGTTCAAGATTGATTCCTGCCGGAATCTTTAGGCAATGACCTCAATCAGCTTTCTAGTTGTTATGCTCGAACTTCCTAATTATTCAAGTCAGATTCCCTTGTTTGTAACCGGTGAAGTAGTGCCTCTCCATAGAGAGATGGAACTGGACAAGGAAAGAGTCAACTTTGATTGATGCATCCTGAAGGGCAGCCTGATGGCCTCGTGTTGTTGATTGTATTCCATCATCAGAGTGCCGGTTAAAACATATAAGATGAAATTTCATCATTGCCAAGCAGGTTTTTTATTGTAAAGCACTTGTGTTATTTTGAATGAGCGAGTGAACTAGTTAATGCCCAAGAATTCAATTGCAACAAAATTCCTAATAGGCCCATTTTCTACCATAATTTATACACCCAATGAGCAAGCAAGAATTATTTTTCGAAGGCTAGACATCAACACTAATCAGCACGCATATCAAAACTAATTAGTTCATTCAACTCAGATGATAAGCTACAGATAAAGGGAGGCATTACCAGTAGCATATTTACCGCGAAAACATTGATTTAGATATAACATTGATTTTTAGATATAAATGGCTAGAAAGTGATGTTAAGCAACGATATCTTTGAAGTAAAACCTTAATGCCTGGGCTGATTCCATTTTGACCCAGCCCAGTTCTACATCGTCCAGTCCTCAGCGGACGTTATGAGATAGATTTTGCGTCGGTTTTCTGTTTAGCCAAAGTGCCGACGTTTGGTATTTTATAGTATTCTCTCTCACACTTCCTCTATCAGTCAACTCTTCGATCGATCTCTGAATTAGCTACCTCTAAAATTGAATCACAATGGGCGAGTCCGTCACCCCTCGTCGCATCTCCGTCCATCAAGCTCTTGGCGGCGGCCCAGGTATCCGTTTACCTGCACGTATACACGTATTTTTGCATGTATAGGAATACTGATGTGAATCAAAACCGTATACCTTCCTCGATCATTTTGATTCTAAATAGATCTGAATGTTTTTTATATCAACTTATAATCTTGATTTTAATGTTAAGTATTGGTGTTAAATGTGTAGTGGCTGATGTGTTGTTATGGAAGAGATGGTACGCAAGCGTTGGCGTTTTAGTGTCTGCAACAACTCTGTGGATCTTATTTGAGAAAGCTGGTTACAATTTGTTATCGTTTGTGGCTAACGTGTTGTTCCTTCTTGTTGTTATTCTCTTCTTTTGGGCTAAATCTGCTTCGCTTCTCAATCGGTAATTAATTTATGCTTTTTTGCACCTTTTTAAATGTTCGCGATTTTATTTGTCTAAATCTTTTTTGTGGTTATTGATTTCGTATGTGAAATTCTAACACATTTCACAATTTTTATTGGTATAAATTTTTAGTTGTTTTGTCTTAATTTTTTTTTTTGATGGATTACATTCATCAAAGAGATGTTTCATTGATAATTTTTAAATTTCAATTTTATTTATTGATTTTCAGTTACTGTTTGCTGTTTTGGGTGACGAAATCTAGATTTGTGTGCATGTGTGGTTTTGGATTCTAGGAAATGAATATTTATTAGTAGTTGTGATTTAGGCCATTCCCTCCGCTTCCAAATTTGGAAATTCCCGAGGAGATTGTTGCCAAGGCAGCTGGTATTATTCACGTGTATGCCAATTATGCATTGTCGATTGCGCGTGAAATCGTGATCGATAAGAATTTCAAGGTTTTCCTCCAGGTTAGTAGCCATTTCTATCTTTCCACGAAAGAATTAGCTATACTTTTGTTGATCGCAAGAGGGTGGAATTTATATTTGTGATGCACATGTGGTTCTGCAGGTTGTTTCTGGTTTCTGTGTAGCATCTTATATCGGTAGTCTCTGCAACTTCCTAACTCTTGTCTACATTGGTGAGTTCTTTATTGCTTATTGTGTTTTCTTAAGCAGTCCATTATATGATGGCAGGCATTAGTTCATTATATTTGATTACATCTACAGGGGTTCTTCTTAGTCTTTCAGTTCCTTTGGTATATGACAAGTACCAGCACCACATTGATGAAAAGATTTGTTTAGCCCATAAAATAATTCAAGAACAGTATAAGAAAATTCATGATGCCATCTTGAAGAAGATTCCATTACCATCAAACAAGGAAAAGAAAACACAGTAGGTAAGTTGCTGCCTCTCTCGTAAATATAGACTAAAGTAGGAAGAATTTCATTGGTAAGCATTTATGATTCCGTGTCTAAGTAGTGCACATCTGACTGAGATTATGGCTGTGTTTTTATATGGAGCCAAAGCATGCTGTGGCCTTTATTATGTTTGAAAATTTGATAATGTCATTGGTGCAATCTCAATGTCATTATTGTTGAGACTTAATGATTTTGCTAATGTTGTGGAAGGATACATGACTGATTAGGCAACATGATGAAGGCTCTGGTAGAGTATTTGTTACAAAAATCTGATAATTTACCTCCAATAGGTTAGAAGTCTTCATTATAAATGGGCTGCAGTTAGGTTGCTTTAGACAAGGGCATTTTGAGTATATGGTACTTTTATTTTGAGTATATGGTACGCAAAAGTGTACCATGCGTGTTGCAGAGAAGCATGCTCATTTGCTGTCTTAGTTGCTTTTTATTTTTGTGTGAATTATAAATA
The DNA here is from genome assembly GCA_015852605.2 of Populus deltoides. Lineage (NCBI taxonomy): Eukaryota > Viridiplantae > Streptophyta > Magnoliopsida > Malpighiales > Salicaceae > Populus > Populus deltoides. The sequence goes on along the minus strand of CM027570.2, from coordinate 21,503,529 downwards.
ACATGCTTGGTACACTTTTGCTTGAAATTGTCACCATGGTGAAACTAACCTGTGATTTAACATGTAGATAGATTAATGGACTTGCCTTAGTATAGTTTTTTCATCTTTGAGACTTCTTCGGAATATCATTTTCCATAAGAAATTGAGTTTTCATGAATGTTGCAACGAGGAGGTGAATTAGCACAGATCATACTGAAATTTGCCACTACATGGGTCTCCAAGATTCTTGCATTCAGGATTATTATTAAGGAGTCCGTTGAACAAATGTACTATTACAAATATTGTTCTCCAAATATGCTTTCTCTGGTGAAAGTTATCCGGATTGTATTTTCATCTTATGTTGATTCACTGGCCTTCCTCCCATCTGGCCGCTCATTTCAGCATTGTTTACTTTGACCTTCCCTGTAACTATCTCCACATGAACAGCCTCGGTAGGCGGGATGAATGTCCTAGGTTGTCTATTTATCAGCATGCTACCTTCATCTTGCTCATCAATTTGCTTCCTTTATTTGTTACATGGATATCCATATACTGCATTTGTTGTCAGAATTAAAACCATTTTGGAAAAACTCAATTCATACTGGATGGATCTGGTCACTGGTGGTTTACTCTGTCCTCTATCTCTCTGGCTTTTGTTCGTTGAACAATTTTGAGTAAACTATCGTTGGATACAGGGTTTCAAGTTGTTCGGCAGACAGTGACTAGTCGCATGGTGAATGGATTTTCAGCATATGAAGCTGTTGAGGGGTGATTTTTCTTTTTGGTTGGGATGCTGTCAATATTAGCATCGAACATCAGCTACTCATGGTAGTTCTTTAGGAGCAGAACTAACCTTAACACTACCAATGAAGAACCGTAGATTTTTCATTATTTTTTATCTGCAAGAAAGCCATTGTTTTGATTCTCTTGATCTGTAATTTTGTCAGTCCTTGCTGTTGTTTTTATTTCTCACTATTTCATTCCCACTGGATTATGTTCTCCGATTGTGGAGAGGAAACTAGCTTTTGATAATGGAAGTCTATGATAGCCAACTTTTTTACTTCTTTCTTTGAAGAGCAAGTTTCTTGGTATTATCACAGCTTCGTACTTGTTTAATCGCTTCAACTTTTTACGTTATTGCCGTACTGCTCGCTTCCTCTACCCCCTCCAGTTGGTGGCACAACAGGTACCGGGTCTGTCATTTTACTGCGTTGACTCACCTGGTCTGTCGACCTTTCAGTCTTGGAACACAACCATCGTTGTTTCTTTTTTTCATAAACAATGGTTTTTATTAAATTCAACTTTACGATTGCAAGCGTGACGCGCGGATCTACCACCTTTGAACCTGTTTGCATTTCCTCCAACAATTGAATTGAAGAATAGCATCCCAGACAAGTCCAAATGTTTTGCTTCATCCAACTTCTTAAAGTTGCTTCTTCTGAATACACCAATGCATGCTCCTATGCTGCTTCCACGACAAAATAAGGGCAAATTTCTCGCTGTTATGCAACTACAGTACCATAGAAACAGGTTTTTAACCTCCCTTGTTACTCTGTTGCTGGTGGATGTTATTACGCTTAAGTGTAGAAAGGATTGATTTATACCACGAGATCAATTGCAAGTGCTCGAGGTTTTGGAATCAATCAAATTTCATGGGGACGGTAGGCTACAAATTATCATTATGAGAATTGGGCGCATTTTGTAGTATCATGCGGAACTTTTAAAATCACTATCTTCAACCTCGGCTACAATATCATGAAGAAGAAGCTTATGCCACCTTAAAGACTGGAATATTTTCTGATGGTGGTAGTGTCACTGAGCGTAAAAGTTCCGAGGAGAATACAAGCCCCAGGAAATGAGAAAGGATGGTGTTCGCTGATGCCTGCACAAGAGAAACAGTGAGGATTGATATCAATCAAATAACTGGGACCAAAATTTTCACCCCAATTAAAAGTTATCATTGATCTATCCGAGAACTGAACACAGATGTTGGGTTAAAAGAACATCAAATTAGTAAATTGATATAAGGTAAAAAAAATTTACTTCTTCCATCGCATAGGCAAATATTAAAGTTATCCTTTATATCCTCATTGATTCATTTGTTGATTTATTTGGCTGAGAGCATAAAAGCTAAAACTGATAAAGCTACAGTGACTTCTATAATAACACAAAGTGTGATTTCTGAACCTAACTCCTACCACGAGTCTGTAGTCAGCAGAACTTTAGAAGATGATAGTAATTAGATCTGTACAATATTTACCTGCACCAAAAACACATCCAATGCAAGAACTGGACTGTAACCAGGAGAGATTTGCTGGTAATAAGGATTTGCAGAAGAGGTTAGGGCCTTCGCAACCAACAATCCAACTGTGGCTTGCATCCCAAGAATGGCAGCACCCATTCCCAACAAATTCAGTAATATGCCATTTTTCAAGCTTTTCACAACATCAGCACGAGGAGGTGCCTGAAAATATAAACAATAAACAGAACACCAAGCATAGAAAAAATATTTACCAAATCCAAAAGACCTCAAGATGAGAGGAGACACCTCATCAAAAAAATCATTCAGAATACAAATGACAACTGACATGTCCTTTCCAATGATTAAGAGCATGTTTGGGAACGAACGCGGCTGCGGCTGCATTCTCAAAAAATTTGAATTTTTTTTTTGTTAAAATTTAATATGGTTTGTATGTTTTGGATCGTTTTGATATGCTAATGTCAAAAATGATTTTTAAAAAATAAAAAAAAAATCATTTGCATGCATTTTGACACGAAAAGTTATTTGAAAAGAACCCGCAATCACATTGCCAAACACGCTCTAGGTTGAAAATCCTTGGAAACAACCATTATTCAGAACGATCAAAATAAACACTGTTTATGATTGCGCATAACACATAGTAAAAAAACTAAAACAGTATGTATACATACCTTGGAAGGATCATTGGCAGTTTTTCGGAGCTTCTCAGAAAGCCGGATGTACCCAAATGACCAGAAAACAGAAATGAATGCAGCTGCAATGCCACCAAGAGTAGCATAAAAAGTAGGAGGCGAAGTGATCTTCCCAGTGACAACCACAGAAAAGGAAAGAATCACAGCTGCCACTGTACTACATATTAGCTGCCCCCAAAATCCTAAACTACCCAACCGCTTAAAATACCTTGATGTATTCTCTAATCTCTTAGCCACCTGCACACACAATAACAATAATCTTACTCTAGTCTCCACAACAGTTCCCACATTTTTCTTGGTAACCAAATATAAAAATTAGCAACCAAGAACGAAAACTAAAATGACATTTAGAAACCCGTTTTAAAGCAGCTCCTTTCCTCAACTCAAGTCTCATATTCACAAAAAATTGCATTTCGCTTCGATTTCTCTTCATTCCCATCATCTCTTAGTGGTCAAACAGAAAAATTACCACACAAAAAGCAAAACGAAAATGACATTTAAAAATTAAAATCCCATATGAAAGGCAGCTCCTTTTTTTAGACATGTTAATGGGTTTCCAAAATAATGCATGTATAGCCCCCCATCTAAGCAAAGAGAAATTAGTGCATAAAACAAAAATAACATCAAGAGAAAACAAAAACCGTTATAAAAGACAGTTCCTTTTCTTTTACTACACAAATGGATGGCCACATAACAGTGTGAGTTAGTAAATTAGACTTCAAATTCTAATGTAACTTTCTTTTAGAAATCTTGAGCAAAGAATTTGGAGAGGGTTTGAACCTGAGCGAGTTTTGCCCTTTCTGCCTCGTCGTTTTGGGAGTTGAAAGCAGGAGCAGTGGTATTAGAAGCGTTTGTTTGGGTAAATAATTTTTTTGGTGTTCTGTTCCTAAGATGATCATAAATAGATAATGAGCTCATGTAAGAGAATGATGGGAGAGGTTGTGTGGATTTGTGAAAGATTGGGATGGAGTTTGGAGGAGGGAGGAGAGGTAGGTGTTTTGCACGGTGGATAAGGGGAGGCGTTGGAACCGCCGCCATGGATGCCGCCGTGCCGGAGCGAACTGCCGGCATGAGTAGCGTTTGCATTTTTCCCGAAAGTGTGAGCGGGGTAGGCTAGTTCGAGACAATGTACTCCTAAATACGAATCAATTTTTTTATATGAGCTTCATGTCGTTTAATAAGGTCATGTAAGAAGCTTGTCGTGCGACTATCTGTCGTCCATGTACTAAAAAACAATGTGTCGTCTGATGTGTAGACGACACTCGTCGTACTTGGATTATTATTAACCTCAACTAATTGAGGAGGGAATTCATTTTTCCTTCTCACAAAAGTTTTATTTCCTTCAAATTTTTTAATTTATTCTTCAATAGATTTGTTTATTATGATTTCATAATTCTGGTTACAGATTTGATAAATTAAATAAGGTTGGCTCAAGTTATTTTTTTTGTGTTTGAATTGTCTTTAGAACAATTAAAGTAATCGTATCATATCAGGTTAATCCCTAAACGGTTTAATTTTTTTCTGTTAGAAAACATATTAGCAATACTTAGATATTTTTTTATATTAAAAAAAAACTAATTTAACTCGTGGTGTAGTCAGGTTGACTCGAGTTTTTTTGTTATTTTTTTAATTAAATGTTTTTTTTAATTTTATCCTTTAATATTGGATTGATCGGAAATTAAAATTTATAATTTTTTTCATTTGCTTTCTATGGAATTATCCTAATCTTCTGACTCAGGTTTGGTAAGTTCACCCAAATTGATTTCGGTTATTTTTTTATCCTTTTATTTTATTTTTTCACTATTTAATCCTTCTATATTGAATTATTTGGGAATTGGACTTCATAATTTTTTTAATTGCTTTCTATGAGGTTATCACAGTTTTATGACCCGAGTCACAAGTTATGCCAGTTGACAATTTTTTTTCTATTTTAATTATTATTATTTTCAATTTCATCATTCAATATTAAATTTATTGAGAATTAGACTTTATAATTTATTTTGGTTTGCATTCTATAAGGTTATTCGATCTTATAACTGGGGTCATCAGTTTTGTTGGTTGACTAGGGAGGTGTTTTGTGTCCTTTTTAAAATTAATTTTTTTTTTAATTTCATCTTTCACCATTTGGTTAATTAGAAATTCCGTTACACAAAATTTTTATTTGTTTTCTATTGGTCTCATGATCCAGATTTGGCAAGTTAACCCAATTTAACTCGACTCATTTTTTTAATTGAATTTTATTTTTAATTTTATCTTTTAACATTAAGTTAATTAAGAATTGAATTTAGTAATTTTTTATTTGTTTTCTATAACGTTATCAAAGTTTCATGACTTGGATAATGGATTTAGCAGGTTAATTCAAATTAATCTAAGTTGATTTAATATGTTATCATTTTAATATTTTTTTAAAAGTTATCATCATAATTTTTTTTAGTTAAATTATATTTTTGGATTTGTCAAGTCAAATAGGTCATATCAAGTCAATCACTATATAGTTTAAATTCTTTTACGCTAAAAAACAAATTAACAATACATGAATATTTTTTATGTAAAAAAAAAAGAATTTAATCCGACCTGTAATGTAGTGTGAGAAATGATCTAGTAATAAGTAATGGGGGTATTCTCTGTGTTGGATGATGCATGACTTATTGTTTTAAAGGAATTTTTTTCCCTATGGTATTTTAAGGTCAATTTTCATGTACATAGGATAGGATGAGCTTCTTTCCAATCAAATTTAGATAAACTACTAGCTATTTAACTCATGATTTACCGTGGGTTAGATTTTTTTTCCACTAAAAACAATCAGACATGTAGGCTTATTCAACCCATTTTCTTACATGAAAAAAAAAATTCTAAGTGTATATTGAAAAGCCTATACACGTATCTAATTAAATAAACAAAAAACTTAAATTGAAAAGCTTATACATGTATTTAATTAAATAAATAAAAAATCATCCATGTAAATAAATGAAAAAAAAAGTCATTAACTATACCTAAAAACAAAACTGGAAAAATCAAGATATATATGAAGAGCAAAATATTTAATCCCGCAATATAGAACATTTAGTTGGTTGTGTTTGTTGAATTTATTTATTAAAATTATTTTTTTATTCAACCAAACGATAAGAAAAATAGATACCCACATGAAACTAATTGAATAAAATAAAAGGAAAAAAAAATTATGCAAGGTTATAAAATTAGAAATATTATTTAAAACTAAATATTATTTTATTTTAAAAAAGCTTATCTATATAAAAGATAAAAAAAAAAACTATAGATAAATTAGAATAATGTCTTAAAAAATTAAATATACACAAAACAATTAAAAAAAACAAAATCTCAATTAAAAAAGGATAAATAAGTAAAAAAAAATAATTCACACAGGAGGGATACTAATAAAAAAAATTAAAAAATTATTAAAAAACTAATTAAAAAAGTACCAGTTAACCAAAAAAGAAAATTAAAAAGAAAAAAATAACTCAATCATTACGGCTTAATCTGTCAAACTTGTGATCTAGATTATGAACTCAATTGGATATTTTCTCTTAAATTTATATTTAACCTATATATAAAATAATAAAATAAAAAACAAATAAAACTCAATTACTTTAGCCTATAGCTTAGTGTGTTTGGGCCATTACAAGGTAGAGACCAAGCATGTGGGTGGGCCTTAAAGCTCAGACCCATGAGCCTAAATTTAGTTTTATTTATTTTATTTGTTTTTAAAGGTCCACCTTGTATTTTTTTTTTAAATAGACAGGCAATTGTAATGGCTGGAAAATCAAGGCAGTGTTCTTTAGGCTTTTAAAAATGATTTTCAAGCCATTTCAACCACCTCCCCACTAACACCCTTATAACTCCTATAAATCAATACATTGACCCCAAAAACTTAAAAAACTATAAAAGAAATTGAAATCAAATCGGGTTAGATTTGTCTTTTTTAATTTAGATTTATTTTTTTAAAATAACATTGAGGCTCCAAATAACCATCACCAAACCCCTCCCATTGCATGGAACCTGTGGACACAAAGAACAACCATTTTGGTGGTAAAAAATAACATCAACATTCTCTCTCTCTCTCCCCCTCTCTCAATCCAATGATCTCTCTTTAACTAGGAACCGGAAAATAATAAAAATAAATTTTCATGCCAAAATAGAATTTTCAAAGTTTAAAAGGACCTAAATTGTATTATTTTAAAGATTGAGAACCTAAATGTATTTTTTTCAAAAACACTGGACACACCACCTATTATTGAATTGTTTCTTGTTTTGGTCTCTCTTTTTATAATTTTATATTTTCTTAAGAAATAAAAAACTATTGGTCTTTAACTAAGATCAAATTGTCTAAAATTAAAGTTTGATAACTAATTTGAAAAGTAAAAATAAAAAAAAAACAATGCATCCACGGCAATATATGAATGTGTGAACAATGTTTTTTTAATATTGGAAAGACCACACTTTTTAGATTTCTATTAATATTCATATTCAGACTCATCTGTTTAAATAAAAAAAAATAGTATTTATTGCTTTTATCAGTAAATATGGGAATTGCATTTGTTTTTATAGGGTCAATCTCCAACTATTCCAATGAAAGTGGAAATGGAAGGATGTTTGTGACGATAGAGGTTGTTAATGGATATTTATAGAAAAATAATTTTTGTAACTTTTTAAATATATATCTAAAATAAAATTATGTAGTTTTTCTCTTATATTACTTATATTAGCTTTGTTTGATACATATAAAATATTTTAGCCTTTTTTTAATGGTTATAAACTTTCTTTAACAAAAACAGAGTGTGAAAACAAACATGGGATAAATTGATTTAGAAGCCAAATTCAAATGGGGAGTATTATGTCAAGTCTATGTGAAAACTGCTTTCATCCCCTAATCATATTAACTCCATTAATGGTTTGTAGAAAGAAATGGTCCCCCTGAAAATTGAAGTCTTTTGTTGGCTGAGCTAGAAGAGAAACTATTGATACTGATGCTCTAGGTGCCCAATTTGCTTACTGTCAGAGGAATATGTTGATCGTCTCCTTGTCAACTGTCAGAAGCATCGGTTTATATGGTCTAAATTTACAGATTTGTGGGGACTTTCTTGGTGTTGTTCCAGGAGCATGTCGGCCTTGTTTTAGCAGTAGGAATATCTGGCATAAGGAGTATTTCAAAGGAAGGTATGGTCTGTGCTATTTTTTGCTATATCATGGTCATTATGGCTTCTGCGAAATGAGTTTATTTTTAATCATAAGAAGCCTGACTATGATACAATCTTCATTGTGTGTGGATTAAAGCCTTATTTCCAGATTTCCATAGTTTTGCTCTTGACTTGTTGATGGATTGCTTAAATGGACTCATACCAAACAATCTAGACCTCTAATCCTATGGTCTGCACTTGACCCTTCAGCTTTAAAATGGAATGTGGATGGATCTTCTTCTGGTAAGCTTGGTCCTGCTGGTATACGTGTATTTTGTATTGGGTATTTTCTCCATCCCTGCAGGAATCAGAGACTCCAATGAAGCAAAACTGCTAGTTGTGGTTAAAACCCTGGAATTATCCTCTTCTAGAGAAGATTTATCTGGTGTGAAGATTATTGTAGAATTTGACTCTTCTAATGTGGTAAACTGGATGCATAAACCATATTGGGCCATGGTATTATCATGAAATCTTTGTCCTTGCTACTCATTTCTCTTCCCGCATGGCTGATGGTCTTGCTCAACAAGGTGTGTCTGGGAATTGTGATTTTATAGCATGGCTGTGAATTCTACAGAGTTTTCTCTAGGGATTTGGTATTTTTTTGAAGCTGCTGGATATTCATCTGAATATGTTTTACAGTGGCTGAGTTTTGGAATTTGCTTCAATTAATTATTTTGAAGAACTGCTTGGAGTAAAGTTGAGAACAAGGGTATGCTTGCTTGGACACAAGTTGTTTACTCTGCTTTTTTGTCTTGTTTCGGTGCTCTCTGGTCTTGTTTCGGTAGCTACCTTGTATAAAAGGGTGAAGACAAAATATAAAAAACATTATGGACTGAAGTTGAATTCCGAACAACCAAGAGGGTATAATTAAGTTGTGAAAATATCAAAATAGGCCATGTGAAAAGACCTGAATGTCTTTGGAAGCATTTTTTAAAGTTTTTTAAATGGAAAAATAAAAATATCATTACACTGTTTCGGTAAATATTACGTATGAATCTGGAACTAAAAAGAAAATTCAAGAAGATAAATTGTTTTTTTTTTTTTTTTTTATGGATCATAGATCCTTTACCTCACTGTAATCCCCAAGTTTTTATAGAAAAAACTCGTTGCATAGACTACCTTTGTCTTTTTCAAGGAAGGAGGTAACATGTAGGGCAATACAACTATTTGTAGGTCTCCGGGTGGAAAGGTTCTTATGGAATAATAATAAATGAGTTTTATTGGTTTAAAGAATGGTATTTGATTGTCTAATAAAAATATTGATGTGAAAACAGATAGAATTTATAGGATTGAATGCAAAAGAATCTATAGAATTGTGTATAGAAAAATATTAAAAATAATTGTTAGAAAGAAAGAGTAGGAGAAAATATACATAAAAATATGTAAAATAAAATAAAATATGCACAAAAAAATCCAGATTTTTCTTGTAGTCGGATTGTTGCGTCTGATGGCGTGCCTACATACCTGAGCTGAGCTCAGCCAAGCTTGATCAAACCTTTAGAATTATTTTATTTTTTTTTAATTTCTTGGCACATCGTATACTAAACATTCCCGTGTTCGTGAAGCCAAAACATCTCATGTTTCAAGAAATCTCAAATGTCCCATTGCATTAGGTTGCTTGCAAGACTAGGAATTGAATTCTTTTCCAAAATGAAATGAATTTGAGATGCCCTTTGGCACAAGTGAGCAAAACAACCGAGAAATAAAAAAAATTAAGAAAATCAAGAAAAAAATAATGAAAAATCGAATCGTGAAAAAAAACCGATTAAAATTTTAAAAAAACTGACTGGTTCGGTTCGGTTTCAGTTTTATAAGCTCGAAACCAAAAAAACCGAACCGAAAAAACCAAGTCAAACCAGAAAAAACCGAGACAAACCGGTTTGAACTGGTTTTTATCCAAAAAAACCAAACTGAACCGAAACTGGTCGGTTTAAACCAGTTTCGGTTTTTTTAAAAAAAATCAGTTTGGTTGTTTTTTTATAAAAACCGACCGAACCGAAAAATAATCACCCCTGCTTATAAGAATTTAAATGCCAAGAATTCTTTTTCATCTTTTATAATAATATTAAGCTATCTAATATCCCTTGCTCTGATCACCGGTAATTAATCAATTTTATAAATGACTAGTATACATGATCCATTTTCTAGAATATAAATTCGAACAGTTAATATGTGTTTTGATGACTTTAATTTAGTATAAAAATAACTAATATACCACGTGGGTTATGTAATTTGTTAATAGATACATTATTGTATTAAAAATTATATACAATCTTATAAATTTAAATTTATTGTTGGATTCACTTCTATATATTAGTTTTAAACACAAAATAACATAAGTGTTTATATTAACAAAGATAAATATGATATTATCAAATTGTATACGTTAAATTTTAAAAATAAAATACTAATTTGTCCCCATGTCTCATAAATTTTTAATGATAAATTAAATACAATAAAAGCATATTTTCCATTTTTTTAAATCTTTTTAATAATTATATATATTTTCAGTAATGACATCTCAACAAAACATGCAGTAATCCTTGTATAAATTATATATTCGCAAGTTTGACCATGAGAGGGAATTCGAGATATTTGGTAAAGATGCAAGGTAAGAAAAAGAAACCAGCACACCCACAGTAAGAAAAAGAAACCAGCGCAGAGCCACAGGCAGATGTGCTTCTCAACAAGCTCCTTGAGCATTTTGATCAATGTAGACTGGAGTGGATTGGCTACATGTTTATCCACAAGGAATGGAGAAAATGGTTACATATGTGAAAGAGAGATACAATAATACTCCTATCTTATGATCATCACAGAGAATGGTAAGTACAGAAGCTAAAAGAACTTAATTTAGCTAGATAAATTTTCTTATATAGATGCAATGCCTCTTGCGGGTATATGCACAGAAGAACAATTCAAACCTCAGCATGGAAGAATGTCTCCGTGATGTGAAAAGAGTAGAATACATGTCTAGCCATTTGGATTCCTTGCTGACAGCAATGAGGTAAAATATGTAAGAATCCATTTTCCCGCAGAAGGTCGTCTTGAAGCTTCTGCTAAACATAGTCCAGCCAAATATATTAGAGTTCCAAAACAGAAGGGATCGGAGAACTGATTTTTGGCTAATTTTTCAACCTTTTCTCGCAAAATCTTGCCTTCCATTTCCATGCAATCAGGAAAGGAGCAGACGTGAGAGGGTTTTTTGCCTTGTCCTTTCTCGAATGTATTTAATTTGCCTGCAACCTTGGATTGCCGTTGTTATTCTGATTTTCAGGCTGAGCTGCACAATATATGTTAGCATGTCAGAAATTACTTCTGGTTTGAACAAAGAAAGGAACATGCCATCAAGAAAAACTTCTTGTTAACTGTTAAGAGTCTATTCGCAATATTGATGATGAAATAGTATTTGAATTTTAAAAATTATTATTATTAATTTATTAAAAAATATTTTCTATTTAAAAAAGTAGATAGATGAGGTAACTTTCCAGAGAGCTAGCTAAAATTTAATTAAAAAATAAAGAGAATGGAAATGAATTAATGCCCTTACTATACCTCTCCACTCGTTTTGATCTTGACCCGGATCTAAAACTGTTGCTTTTCATTTCACGTGCAGACGTAGGTAAATGAGACAAACGTAGTAGCTGCCACAGAACCCAAGCCGTGTATCGCAACAGTTAATTACATTATGATGATACTTGAAAGATAGGATATCTGGACAGGTTTTCTGCGTCCAATTCACAAACATGGATAACATGGGGGGGCTAGCATTCTAGCTGCTCTTCTTTGCAATAGTGAGATGCAGTTCCTATCTAGAAAACTTTCTAACTAGCTCACGGAATTTGTCTAATTCAGGATAGACAGGAAACTGTGAACTGACCGGGGTTCATGTGGGTGTCTAATATAAAACACGAGAAATGAGCTCAGTTTGACCATGCATGACTTGGTCATCATTTGCTGATATTCTGTCTGAAACCCAAAATGAATAGCCTATAACGCTGAGAGAATTAGAGAAAATAGAGTGTTGGTCGCGATATATCAGCGAAGGTGAATTAGGATATGGTTCTACTCAGCCAGCTATAATCCTAGATCGAAGGGGTGTAGTGCTCAAACATGCTGCTATAACCCTTTGAATGAGTCTTTCAAAACAACATTTAAATCCTCTATCACGAGGCAAACAGCGGTATATTGTGAGTTAGGATACAGCCAAACCTTGTATTTAGCCACTGTCCCTAGTTGCAGAACATCTGCCCATGGTGAAGTCTAGGCTCCATAGATTCTTGGGAGTCTCTCTAAGCTCGAATGTGGATCCAATGATTAACATGATTTGGAGTGACTGATTTCAAATAATTGTATACTAGTTGAGATGATGTAAGAGATCCGCACGTACCCTACTGTCTGTGAACATATGGAAGATATATATCTTCAACCATTTCTAGATAAACAAGGACGACGGTAGCAGGCTGTTTGGAAAAAAGGGCAGTGCTGGTAAATGGTGACATAGAAAGTAAAATCTTCTGAGTCAGGAACAGGAGGGGCATATGAATGCACATGGTTGAAGTCATCTGAAGTGTTAAATTGTTCTAGATGCACACCATTTTCACGCTTGTTACTTTTTAACCAGGTGATGCAATCCAAGAGTATTTAGACTTCCTTCCATCAAAGTACATTTGATTCTATTATGTTCTATTAGCAAGGAGAAAAAAGAGTAAAATTCACCGTTAAATCGAATGAAAAAGGTTTCTGTAACGTTTTACTAAAGTTTATGAATGTAAGTAGAAGGAATTAATGTACTCAGTTCTCAATCATTTGCAATTAATGGAAAGCACCTGCTAAGACATTATGTAGGAGCTGAAGAGACATGAATTCTTGCCAAACCTAGCTAGCTTCTTCACTTCTTTACTCATTCATTGAGCTTTTATGGGCATTAAATTTGAAAGCTCATTGATTATACTATGAAAAGAAATCTTTGGATATCCTAATTGACTCTAAGCCCGTACTGGTGGTAGCTCTAGTTTTCACCAAGGGGCATGCATGGTCTGCGTGTGAATCCTGTCAAAACTAGACAAAATTAATTCACATTTCAATGCTTAGTTTAGATCTGCTTAAATTAAAATGGGTTTCAATGAATCAATCAAGCGGTAGGTGGAGCTAATCTATGGCAGCATAATTCTCAACATTTGTAACAGTGGCAACACATGCTAGATAACAGGCCAAGCATCCCAAGGCTACAGGTATAATGGAACTGCAGCATGTTATCGTAGTATGCGTGATGATTCTCATATAAAACACAGAGAAACCGAATTAGATGCATGTGCAGGGAAAGCCAAAAAAACTTAGGATCATCAGAAAAATGTTTTATCGGTATTGGACGAAAAAGGAAGTCAATCCATTAATGATATGGTATAAATTAAATTCTTGATTAAGAATTATTGAATCAAACTTAGAGCGACAACTTTTTTTTAATGTAACTTAAAAATGACTGGTTCTTATTACAAAATCAAGGCAGCCAGTACCAGTGTACCACTATGGCATCACATCCCCTGACTTGCCAAGGAAAGATGGACACTTTCACACCACAAGATCTACACGTGCAGTTCAGACAAATCAGAAAAGTTGCACCATTTTTGGAGAGGGGAGAGTTGGGTTAATTTGGGACCATTTTTTGCTCCTGCAAGATGCACCGTCCCACTATGGCGTAAGTCTTGTCGTGTTCCCTTGTTAATTTAGGGTCCATCCAAGTTTATGAAACAATACCGGCATGCATTTTCACGAGTAAGGATCGTAAACAATACCGGCTATAAAGAGAACTAAACTTTTGGTGTGGTATGAATTGATGAGATTCTTGAATCACGAAGGAACCATGAATCTTCAAGTTGGTTTGACATGGTTTTAGACATTAAACCTTGCAGTATCATGCTGACAGGGCTTGCCGGAACTAGGTTGAATGATGGGGGTAATGGCACCTCAAACTTTAAAGATATTTACATTTTAGTTCTTTCTTAAATTATACCCTTTAAAATACAGTTTATTTTATAGGAAAGACACGTTTCGCTTTCTCAAAAATCATTTATAATCTGTGTGGATTTCTCTTTGTTATCTTATTTTCCAGCTTACCATGTTTGTTTATATATATATATATATATTGGCCCCTGATCCTAAATTTAAGCTTACGCCCCTGGTACCGTGGCCTTTTTTTAGTTAAATCTTAACGAGCTTGTGATTTATGAATTTACGAGTCTTGATATTTGCGAGCATTTGCTCTTCATTTTATAAGAGTTTTCCAAAGTTACTCGCATGAACAGAACTATATTTATAATTCTTGGGGCTTGATTTGATTTGGCGGAGTTGGTGGGCAAATCTTATATCCTCACAAAATCATGCTCGTCATGTATAATTTAGCTGACTTAAATTATCATACAAATATGATGTTCTATGAAGTCATCTAAGATTTGATAAAATTGACTCTGCTTCTTCGTATATCTCCTTGCTTGGAAGCTTGTCAAATTTCGGGACTGTTTGATGTGAAGAGCATCTAGAAATTAAGTTCTCGTAGTTAACACCTGGTGATCAATTATCAAGTGACATGAACCCGTGACTCTGATCTAAAGGTGCCTAGGGGTTCGGATTTTATGCTGTTCAAAGAATTTTGAAAACCTTTCCTTGATTTCAAGCATGCGTAGAACAAAACATCATGGCCCCACAAATAAAGCACTAGCCATAATGGAGTTGTTTATCAACTTTATAACTGGATTACCATAACCGAGTATTTCTGATAAAAATCATTAACTGATTGGGTGAGGCGAGCTGCAGTTAAAGATAGAGAAAGGGCGTAGTGGATATGGCCATGGATGTTTCTTTTCAAGTGTGTACAAGGCTAGTTGTCCTGGCTTTCGGCTATGGGTGTAGTTTTATCTGGCAGACCACTAGCATACGAACGTCCAGATTTGATCAAAAAAGATTATATATCCTTGGTCAGGGCCCCTTTCCTGTGTAAGAACACGTCAATTCTTTTTCCTCCCCTCCACAAATTAATGACTTGATTTAACAGGGATTAACTTAACTATTTTAGGGCTGTAAAGAATTTCAAGTTTCATGTACTTGAATATTGCAGATGCTGAAAAATGGGAGGAATGTTTATAGATTAATGGGTTCACTTACTTTCTTTTGTGTGGTATAGGAATTTAATACCTTTTTTTTTTGTTTGAATGAAGTTAAAAAAGAAAAATATAAATAATAATAAAAAAACCAATTCTATTGTGTAGATTAAAGTGGATTAATATGAAAGGGATGATATAATTATGTATCGTGTGGATATATATATATATGATACAAATTCAAATTCTAGTTTTAATATGAATAATTTATCTTACTAAGAAAAAAATTAAAGCCTAACAAGAGAACTAATTTGATTTGAGAAATAAAAAGAAAAACTATAAATTCTAAGATAAAATCTCAGGTTTATCCTGGTTAATTTAGTAAAAACCTGTGAAAAACCTGGTTATAATTTGTTAATTTTTTAATAAAAACAATACCATTTTATTTTATAAAAAAAAATTAAAGGCGAGGCCTGGAAACAGTTTGTCCACCGGGCAGGTTAAAAAGCTATGCTCTGAATTGAGCCCTGGACAGGCAACTTAGCAACGTTAATTATTTCTTCTTCTTCCGTCTGACATGGGATCTTCAAATTGAGTCGACATTGAATACGATGGCGGACTTATAGGGTCCTCTGCAATCTGATGAGCTCCAACTCACATACGTGTCTTGTAGCAGCAGATACAAGATTCTTTCCTCCCTGCTTTCCAAAAAAAAAAACAATTTATTAATTAAAGTTAATATTAATTCAATGGCTCCATTTGGACCATTTCTATTGTTTCTCTTCACTATACCAACTACATGAAGTACACAGTAAATAATAAAGAACCACTCTTTTTGCTAGCCTCCCTCTCTGCAGCCCAATCTAAACAAACCAGCTTTTTTCCTCTCCAGGGCTTCCATTCTTACATCCAAAAACATAACATTAGGCAAAAGATACAGCTAAATTTCTGTCATGTCCCATGTCTAGTTAAGTTCCTTTCATTACACCCACAGCACTTTAACTACATTAACTGCTTCTGTCCGTCCCTCCTCTGCTCCATCCTTTATTCTCATCGATTTGGTCACCAGAACAACTACAACTGCAGTGGGTCACCATCTCCTTCTCTCTCTCTCTCTTTCTCAAACTATGAATATGTGAAGCGCAGTTCAACTCCAGGCATGGTTCAGTAGCTCAAGAAACCATGAGTTCCAGTTGCATCAATTATCTCCATTTCTTTGCTTTTTTCCTTCTTGGGATTGCACTTCCAACCTTTGCTCTCAGCACCGATGGGGTACTTTTGCTTTCTTTCAAGTACTCCATCCTTAGAGACCCATTATCAGTCTTGGAAACCTGGAACTATGAAGATAAAACACCATGCTTTTGGAAAGGAGTGACATGCACAGAATTAGGCCTGCCGGGAACACCAGATATGTTCAGGGTCACAAGTTTAGTCCTCCCCAATAGTCAGCTTCTGGGTTCTATCCCACCAGACTTGGGCTACATTGAGCACCTAAGACATCTTGATCTTTCCAACAATTTCTTGAATGGGTCATTGCCAAGTTCCTTTTTTAATGCAACTGAGCTACAAGTGATTTCTCTTTCAAGCAATGAGATCTCTGGTGAGTTGCCTGAGTCTATCGGTGCATTGAAGAGTTTACAGCTGTTGAATCTTTCTGATAATGCCTTGGCTGGGAAGGTACCTGAATATTTGACAGCTTTGCAAAATCTTACAGTTCTTTCTTTAAGGACTAATTACTTTTCAGGTTCTGTTCCTAGTGGCTTCAATTCTGTTGAGGTGTTAGATCTGTCTTCTAATCTACTCAATGGTTCTTTGCCTCTTAATTTTGGTGGGGATAATTTGCATTACTTGAATCTCTCTTACAACAAGCTTACAGGACCAATTTCACAAGCTTTTGCAAAGAGAATTCCAGAGAAAGCAAGTATTGATCTCTCATTCAACAATCTAACTGGAGCAATCCCAGAGTCTCTATCTTTGCTCAGCCAAAAAACAGATTCTTTTAGAGGAAACCTGGACCTTTGTGGAAAACCTTTGTCAAATCTTTGCTCAATACCTTCAACCATCTCTACTCCGCCAAATATTTCAACTACTTCACCAGCTATTGCAGTCATACCCAAATCATTGGACTCGGGCTCCCCACAACTAAACTCAACAGGAACCAGTCCAAGTTCCACTCGAAATCAAGCCAAAGGTGGGCTAAAACCAGCCACAATTGTAGCCATTGCAGTCTCGGACTTGGCCGGTATAGCCATTCTTGCTTTGGTCATTCTTTATGTGTACCAAATCAGAAAAAAGAAGACCCTCGTCAACCAAACCAACCCACCGAAAAAAGAGCGAAAACTCCCACTTCCTTCAACAACCGTTGCAGTAAAAGAAGAGATCGAAACAAGGAAGCCTATAAATTGGCCGTGCCTAACGTTAAAAGGAGACGAAACATCGGGAACAACCACTTCTGATGACGATCAAGACAACGAAGATACCAACAACGCAAACTGCAGCGAGAGCAATCAAGAAAAAGATAGTAAGCTGGTGGTACTAGATGGGGAGACAGAACTTGAGTTGGAAACATTGCTAAAAGCATCAGCTTATGTACTGGGAACAAGTGGAAGAAGCATCGTGTACAAAGCAGTTCTTGGTGATGGTACTGCTTTTGCAGTGAGGAGGATGGGAGAGAGTGGAGTTGAGAGAAGAGACTTTGAGAATCAAGTGAGGCTTATTGCCAAATTAAAGCATCCAAATTTGGTTAAGATTTGTGGTTTTTACTGGGGAGGTGATGAGAAGCTTGTCGTCTATGATTATGTCTGCAACGGCAGCCTCGCAACCGCTGGTTACAGTAAGTCCTCTGTTCTCTCTCTCTGTTTCTAGCGCATGTTAGCATACTTCTCTACTTTTTGCTAAGTGACGCTAAATTAACGCGCACTTTTTTCCGCTTCACCTAGCTTTCGGGAGCAAATAGTTGTAAAAATCTTGGGCTTTCGCTAAACTAGGCTGTTCGGGGTTAACAGTTAGATCTTTCCACGTGGGATCCACTATTAGTTGATCAGACGGTCCAAAACTAAGGAGTCAAAACTCTTTGACAAAGCCTGGTTTTATGGAAACATTCGTTTAGCTTTGATCTGAATAATAATCACGTAGTTTTAGCTCGGCTTTCAAGAATCAAAGCTTATTTTTTTCAATTATCAGATTTTACATAGAACATTTGCACCGAAATATTATTTTAATATATTTTTAAATAAAAAATATTTATGAAAACTTTCACAGTAAAAAGAAAACGCATGATGCGCCGATTCACGTGTCACTTTCGTAGAAAAACAGCAATAAAAAACCGACCTTTTTACTTTATATTTAATTGAACACCACCACTTCTTAAATTCCAAAAAAGGAAAAGAAAAGAAACCTACAACTTGGTACTTACTGTCTAGCAATCTAGGAGACTCCTGCTACTGGAACCCGTGTTAACTCCTCGTGAGTTCTGGGCTGTGTTTTTTGTCTGCATCTTTTTAGTGTTTGTTTAATTCATTATTACACTGTCCCTCGTAGATCTTGTATTAACTGACAGTCATTGGAATTAATCCTCTAGTTTAATTATTGATTAACATCTCATTAGTTTAATGGCCTGTCTAATATTCCGGTTCTTTTTTTCTTTTTCCCCCCCTCAAATATGTTATTATTTCTATACAATTCAGGAAAACCAGGTTCATCACCGAGTCATCTACCACTTGAAGTCCGGTTCAAGATAGCAAAAGGAGTGGCTAGAGGACTAGCTTTCATTCACGGGAAGAAACATGTGCATGGCAGCATTAAACCAAACAACATCCTCTTGAACCTTGACATGGAGCCAATAATCTCGGATTTCGGACTAGACCGGCTTGTATTAGGCAACAATAGCAACAAAGCGAGCAGCTCGAGTCGCCATTTCAGTAGCCGAAGGTTCGCCTCCTCGACACAAGACCTCTCTATAAATGCCAGCAGCCACTATGCGCCTTCCAACTCCTCCGCGGCAAGCTCATTGCCATATCAAGCGCCCGAGTCGTTAAATAATCCAAAGCCAAGCCCTAAATGGGATGTCTATTCATTTGGCATTGTTTTGCTTGAGCTTCTCACTGGAAGAGTGTTTTCAGGTGGAGACCTGAGCCAGTGGACTGCCGGTTCAGTCATGGAGGACAAGAACCGGGTTCTGAGATTGGCTGATGTGGCAATCCGGACCAACGTGGAGGTTAAGGAGGATGCCATTTTGGCATGTTTGAAGATGGGTTTTAGCTGTGCTTCTTTTGTACCCCAAAAGAGACCGTCCATGAAAGAAGCGCTTCAAGTCCTAGAGAAGATCCCTTGCTCTAATGTTTCAAGCTAATCACATATTTGGGTCCCATAAAAGTGTCCTTTGTTGTATTAAAGAGTAATTGTTTCTTTTTATCTTTTGTTGACTTGAATATTGCATAAGAACAAAAGGAATTAATGTCGATATCTTAATTGTATGAGGAGGTGATGTATGTACTCTTAATTAATTAATCCAATGTTGTTTCCTAAATATAATACTCTTTAATTTGGTAGAAATATTTGTGTGCTTTGTTTATAATTTGATAGTTTTTTTCGGGGTACAAAAGATTCTAATGGTATCGATCCATGTTCGAGATTGTGTTTAGATAATATTTTTAATTTTTAATTATTTTTTATGTTATTTTAGTTGTTTTTTTATGTGATGATATTAAAAATATTATTTTAATATATTTTAAAAAAATTACCATGCTTCCAAACAAATACAAGCACTAAGAATTATTTATGCTTTCTTTAAAAAATAGAATTAAGAAAGAGGACATGCGGATTAATTTTCCTAAGTGAATATTAAATCAACCATCTGCATTCAAATTAATTGTTGTGTGAGAGATTTTCTTTTGACAATCTTATTTTATATTTGGAAATGAGATAACAACCATCAAGCTATCTAATTTGCTTTCACCTGGTATAACAGCTTAGACGTGACTTACTTCCATATGTAATTTTAGATATGTTATCGTTATTCTTGTGGTCTCAGGTTTGAGTCAATAATTGTTAATATTGATGGTTATCAGAAGCTTTTCTGATTGTTAACTTCAATACCTATAAAAATTAATCGAGATATATACAAACTGATCCGGACACCCCATGTGAATTAAAAAAGAAGAAGATATGCAATACTTAATGGGGAGTTCCTGAATTAAGGTTCTGAAATGGATTGGTGATGTATTCTGGGTGGCCAAACATGATGGATTGGTTGGCTTCTTGTTGGGGAAGGAACTACTCCGAAGGTTGTTATAAATATGGGAATTATAGCAGCAGGCCCATCTCAAAAGCAAAGGCATAGAATATTCAAAGTCATTGTCAATGTCGTGATCCAAAATGGACCACTGTGGGTCTATGGACGATCGTGACCCAACACCAATGGACAAGGAGACGGCTCCATGTACCAACCGAACGTGGATCTAGTAATTCTCACGTTAGAAATATTTGTTCAGAGAGTGTTTATCTCATAAGCTCCCAAAATAAACAAGAGAGTGTTTATTTATCATGAATAAAGTTATCAACTGAAAATACTTTTTAGTTAACTTGATTTTTAGAAAAATATTTTTTCTTATTTTAAATGGAAAATACTTTTCAGAAATTGTGAAAAATTTATAAATATTATATTATTTACTGATTATATCAAATTTGATCCTTAAACTTTTAATTGGTATATATTTTTTTAAATTTTTTTTCAATTTTATCCCTTAAAATTAAATTTAATTTGATTTTCATATTAACTCTGGTTCTTATTTTTATGATTGTTATTTACTTTTCTCTTATTATTTTTTTAATTAAAATTTTTTATCAATCAAATTTGGTGCATATTCTTTTAATTGTTACTTATTTTATTTGAAATAATTTATGAAATTATTATTATTATTATTATTTTAATTTCATCATCTTTTAATTTTTTTATTTGTTACATTTGATCTCCATCATTTTGATTATTATTATTTTATTTGAGATAATTTATGAAATTATATTTTTTTTTCAATTTCATTCTTATTCAACTTTTTAATTTGTAAGATTTATTCCTTGTTATTTTAATAAACTTAAAAAATAAAACATTAATAAACTATTTTTCATAACATAACTAAACACTGGAAAATATTTTTCAATTTATTTTTTATAACACTACCAAATATCGAAAAATAATTTATTTTTCAAAAATTTATTTTCTAAAAAAATTATTTTCCAGCAAATAAATAAGTTTGCAATAGTTACTACCTAATGGGTCGGTTGGGCTCAATAGTCAAAGACAGAAACCAGCCCCAAATTTATCTTACATAACTTAGGAGTTGTAGTTGGACCCTAATTAGTTCTTCAGTTCTTTTAGCCCATTAACATCTGGAAATGGGAGAAAAGGACCAAGCAACCAAATAGACTTTCATCTTAGGATGGCAGAGCAACATGTCCTGTCGCGGCGGCGGCGTCGTCAAAGAGTCCCACCACACACATAAGATCTGGGACGGAGCGGTACCACTAGAGTGCCAACCTCACCCAAACTCCCCCCCGTTAACCAGCCAAACAGGAACAGGAACCAGCAGTTGAACCAAAAAAGTTTGTGGGGTGGAGCCGGGTATGTCATTCGCCAACGCTAGGGGTTGTGGGTTTGGTGCGGTGTGCGGTGGGTGGCACGGGGATTAAAGAATGGGCACGTGGGGAGGAGTTGTATTAGAATGTCGCACGTAGACATCTGCGGGTGAGAACAAAAATAAGAAAAATTCATGTTGTAGTTTTATGAATACCAGAAAACTTAACTGGTTGTTCTAAGATTCTCGATAAAACATTAATTATGTAATAAAAAAATAGATATTTTTAAAAATAAATTGTATTATTATTATTATTATTATTATTATTTATTATTATTATTTGTTTTTAATGATAAACGGTGTTTGATATACTTTCATGTTAAGATTTGTCTAAGAATGGGATCATTTTTATTTTTATTATAAAATATTAAATTACATATTAATTGCTTTTATTATTTATGAAGAAATTTTATAAAATAATATTCTATGATAATTTATTTATCCTATATCGTTTTTATAAATAAATATAATTAATGTGTCACAAATATATTTTTCATGAGGATATTTAAGATGGAGTATCATATTAAGAAGTTTTATTATCTTGGTCAACTTGATCAACTTTTCAGGATAATACCACATGTTAGTTTATCAAATGTTAGTTTATTTATCTTTGGTCGGTGATCATGAGTGATAAAATTCTTAGTCAAAACTTTTTAAAAAATATATTTATTTAAAAGATGAGCAAAAAATACTTTTTCAAGTAATTTCAATATTCTTTTGATCAATTTTTAAAGATAAAACCATTGATGGTTGATAAAATCCATTAGATATTTATTTACCCTACCTAAACATAATTAAAAAAAATAATTAAAAAAAATATTTTTACATTTACCGTTGAGTTATTAAAATAAAACAAACTTTTCATATTAATTAAAAAATCATTAACGAGTGTTGGGCTTATACTTATTAAAAATGAGAAATGAGTTCAAATATGTTATCTGAACCCAAACATGTTGGGTTCAAAACGCGCTTCTAAATCTTCATACATTGAGCTTGGGCATGGAAGCCCAACCCTACCACAGTGCTTGGGTGTACGATTAGCAGCAGCCCGAGCTCAGATTCTTTAGGTGTTGGGTTTGGGCTATCACGTTTACGTCCAATAAATGTTTTTGTTTGACTTATTTTGAAGGAATTTTTAAGATTAATTTTAATGTATTTTTTAAATCTATTTTATTTGAATACTTCATCTGAGAAATATTATTGCAATCAGGTTACTAACCTCAAAGGATAAACAATAAAATGTTTTAAAATATATAATTGATACTTGCTTCAATCTACTCCAATTTTTTTTTTTCATTCAACAAATACTGGAAGTTGGTTTTTTTTTTTCAATTGTTAATTTATATGCATGTTTTATGAGTAAATAAAAAAAAAACAATCTTAGAAACTATTTAAAGTTTAAAGAGTACCAATAAGATGCCGGAAACCTATCAAGCTTTGATATTAAGCAATTGTAAGACTGATGATTAATAAAATGGCCGACACGAACAAGCTTGACAAGAGAAAGTGTCGGTGTTCGTTTTAACATGCAATGCCTTTGAAGTGGTGCGATTCTTTACGATCCCCTGTGCAGGAAAAAAAAATTTACTCGCCTAAATTCATGAAGGTAGCTAATGTTCTTAAAAATATTTTTTTTAACACGACATGGTAAAAATTTTTAATTAAAAATCATAAAATCCCATTTTAATAAATAAAAAGCATGCATGTTAAATATGCATGTTATATACACTTCAACACAAATTAATTAGACATGCTAATTGTGCAAGAACAAGAAATTTAATAAATGTTGAGATTGCCAACAACACCACAATGCAAGCAACAATTAAATTTTTTAATTTTAATAAAAACTTTTTGGTTACAAATCGAGGTAACAATTGACTTATTTAAATGGACATGTGAAATTTCCATGGAAACTAGGTTACAGTGTAACTCTTTTTACTATAAAAATATAAAAAAACTGAACTAGTGTAAAGATAGACAGAAAAGAAAAACACAAACATCATACAACAGGAAGTTGAACCGTAGTTGTAAGTTTTCCAATTCTGCAAAACTATGACAACAATTATGAAAGGCGAAAGCAATGGACCGGGTTCTGTATTGGAGGACGAAACAAAGCACGAAGATCCACCAAGAAGGGATTGTAAACTTCCTTCTCGCAGCTCTTTTCTCAGTTTAGAAAATGCTGAGTTAGCTCCCCCCTTCTGCAGTCTCCTCTTACGCTGCACGTAATCTCCAGTCAAGGAACTTCAACAGAGAAGTCAATACAAACTAATAGTTTGGACACCGTTAACCGGTAACTAACAAGATAGGAGATTCCCAAGCACCCCTTTGATGTTGAAAGTTTCCCATGAGCCTAGAGATTCACTAGAAATATTTTCAGTTACCAACATTACCTAGGTCACTTTTCCATATAATTAACATTTGAACTACATAAACATGCATGTTTGGTTGTGTGTAAACCAATCCAGATCATGCAAAAAAACCAGAACCAAAATGTTAACTGTTAAGAGTCAAATTTTGAGATAAAAGGATATATTAAAGAAGTTCCCATGCTGCCCAGTAATGTGAGCAACAATGTTCATCCCCATCCTTTTAGCACAAACTGGACATACCTGAAAACAAACAATTCCAGTATCATTTCAGTAACAGTCTCTAGACAAAAAAAAAAAAAAAAACTAGGAAAGTGTAATTAATAGCGTTCCAAAAAGAAAATGACCAATTTATATGCTCTAGGATAAAATCAAAAATCCTAAAAAACAAGGAGACAAACTCACACAGTTAACCAAATTATCGCATTTAAAATCAAACCCCATAAAACCCTTTACCAAAAGCAATTTAACACTAAAGAACTAAACTTTTTAATTTACATCCATCAATAGAACTCGATAAGAATATGATACCCCATTCTTGGCTTCAGTAGGATGCTCTTCATCGATGTGGCAAAAGAGACCAACAACATCAAAATCCTCGCCGCAAAACGGACACATACTCTGCTTTCAAATCCTCTTCTATTTCAGTCTCATCATACAGATCTAGCACCACAAACCAACAAAAAATCCAAAAACAAAAAAGCAGCTTTCAGACACCATCTTTTACTAAACTAAGGACATTGCAAAAGAAATGAAAGATTTTAAACAAACCAGATCCTAGTTTTTTCGTTCTTGGTTGTGATGGTTCTTGCTTCTGCGCATTTAGAAAGGGGGGGAGATAAAGATGGCGAATCCTTTATCCTTTCATAAAAACCAGAGTCATCAGGTGGACAGCAAAGGTCCCCTTAAGTGTTTTTGTTGTGATGGTTCTTGGTTGTGATGGTTCTTGGTTGTGATGGAAGCATGACCCTACCACAGTGCTTGGGTGCACGATCAACAGTAGCCCAAGATCAGGTTCTTTAGGTGTTAGGTTTTAGCTATCACATATACATCCAATAAGTGTTTTTGTTTCACTTATTTTGAAGGAATTTTTAAGATTAATTTAATGTGTTTTTTTAAATCTATTTTATTTGAATGTTTCATGATAAATAATATTGCAAGCAGGTTACTAACCTCAAAGGATAAACAATAAAATGTTTTAAAATATATAATTTTTTTTCATTCAACAAATACTGGAGGTTGGTTTTTTTTTTTTTCAATTGTTAATTTATATGCATGTTTTATGAGTAACAAAAAAAAAAACAATCTTAGAAACTATTTAAACTTTAAAGAGTACCAATAAGATGCCGGATACTTATCAAGCTTTGATATCAAGCAATTGTAAGACTGATGATTAATAAAATGGCCGACACGAACAAGCTTGACAAGAGAAAGTGTCGGTGTTCGTTTTAACATGCAATGCGTTTGAAGTGGTGCGATTCTTTACGATCCCCTGTGCATGAAAAAAAAATTACTCGCCTAAATTCATGAAGGTAGCCATCAAAAGGGAGTTGGGACAGAAGACGATTGGTAATCCTTCCCATAAACAGCTAGATATGCATTTAATTGCAAAAGAAATTAAACAGAATTTGAATGTGGGCTGGGGCTAGCTGTAACCGGGCAGCTCGTAGAAGTGATTTAAAAAATCTTTAAACTTTCATGCGGAGTAATTATTTAGAGTAATGCTATCGCTTAAGAGTTAAGACTGAATTCTTATAATGAGTTGCACTGGCATTGCACTCAAGGCGGACAATCCACGCAACAATTTCTTAAAAAATAACCAATTTGACTTGATGATTTTTTTTTCTTGGGACACCCAACTTATCAATCCATGAGTTTGTCCAACAAGAAGGTGATTCAACAAAATGCCCCCTATCGAAATATGAAATATACAGATCCCCAAAGGGAGAATACCAGAAATCTGTTCAAAAGCTTCCCTCCAATTTTCCAACCTAAGCCAGCTCTCACTAATTAAAGATATCTGAGATGGAAGAAATACCCAAAACAAGCAAGCAGATCTTCATATTATCAGGGCAGAGCAACATGGCCGGTCGTGGCGGCGTTTGCAAAGACCATCACCACCACAACCACCAGTACTGGGACAAGATAGTCCCACCAGAATGTCAACCCCATCAAGACATCTTCCGTTTTTCAGCCAAGCTCCATTGGGAACAGGCACATGAACCACTCCATGCTGACATCGACTCGAAAAAAGTTTGTGGGGTTGGACCCGGCATGTCGTTTGCTAACATGGTGAGGCAAAAGATGAGGGTGGTGGTGGGATTGGTGCCGTGTGCGGTGGGTGGGACGGCCATCACACGGTGGGGGCGTGGAGAGGTATTGTATGAGAATATGGTGAAAAGGGCCAAAGAGAGTGTCGAAGACGGTGGGGAAATCAAGGGGTTGCTATGGTACCAAGGAGAGAGTGACACGTCGGATATTCATGATGCCGAGGTTTACCAGGGGAACATGGAGAAGCTTATTGAGAATGTTAGAGAGGATCTTGGTCTGCCTTCCCTTCCAATTGTTATGGCTAGTATCGTTCTATCAAATCATAACATCACATTGTTCTTTTGTTTCAATTCATTAGAAAAATTAGAACACCAACTTGTTCACGTGGACAAACTGTTGGCTTGATCGGTGCAGTGAATTTTCGTATAGTTAAAATGAAGTGATTACACATAGATTGCGGTGGCTTATTACTAATTAGAAGAGTTGATAGATTTTTTGTGTGATTAAATTGGTGATATGTATTGTGTTAGTGCAGGTAGCAATTATATCAGGAGATGGCAAGTATGTGGATAAGGTGAGAGAAGCACAGCTAAGGATTAATCTACCGAATGTGGTATGTGTGGATGCCATGGGATTGGATCTTAAAGACGATCATCTTCACTTAACAACTGAAGCTCAGGTTAAGTTGGGCCACATGTTGGCAGAAGTTTACCTCAAGAATTTTGCACCATCATGGAAACGTTTCTTTTCTTGCTTGCTTTGCTAAAAATAAGGGGAATGGGTTTCCAGTGCTTGATCTTTTGCTGTATTCTACTATTGATTTAATTTTTGTTTCTACCCCTTTTCTTTTTGCTGATTCCCGGATTCCGATGGAGCAATTTGGGGTTCGGTGGATCTGGGTAGCTAGAATTGTTATTGGGACTTCTATTGTCAAGTAACTTTTGCAGTCCAAAAACCAGTAATCTGTTTTTTGCGTCCAGCAAAAAATCAAGTGTTCATTGCAGATCATACCAAAATATGGAACAGAGAAGGAGAAGCGCATTGCTTTGCCCCACTCAGGTTCCATTTTGGGCTATGCACTTGTGAGCTGTGACCACCCGGGTTCCATCGGAGGTTGTATGCTCACGTTGGCTCTGTTTAAGGCTTTAAGCTATAGCAAACAAAGACTACGTTAGATATGGGCCATGGCCTAAGCTTAGCCGACATAAGACTGTGTCCCCGTTTATAGAAACAGCGATGAATTATTACCCCGGAGTGAAGAGTTCAGTCCCCATACCGCTTCAAATTTAAACCGGGTCAGGCATGGGTCGTCTACTGTATTATTCCGATCGGGTTTTTGGCATTTTGGGTATCTAGCAAATATGGACTAGGTCGGCTTCTTTTGTTTTTCTTAATATTTTGTAATATATTAATATTTGCATTATCTTACCATGATAGAATAGTCAAAGTCAGATATTTTAGATAACAGTGGATCGATTAATTTATGAAATAGATATCATGGGATTAAGATTTTTAAAATCTGGTGAATCCAATTCTATTTGTACATCTTATGCTCTTTTTTTATCTTTATATTTAATACTTTTAGGATTCATTTTTTATTTTTATTTTATTTTGAAATATTTTGACTTTAAAATTATTATTAAATTTTTTTAATATAACAAAAAATTCTTGTTTCTTTACTGGAGGAGGAGAACGAGAAAGTAATTATAATTTATTGATGGTCTAATCTATAAAAATTAAACCTAACATTAGGATATCGTAGAATCTATTGTTCATGTTATGTGTTAATTTTTAAAAACAAACTTATAAAAAATAATAATATAAGCTTAACTCATGAATATATATATATACATATTACTTAAAAATAAAATATTAATTCAATCATTCAATTTTAAAAAATATTAATGTATTAAATTTATAATTTATAAAATATTAAAAATTAAATGTAATATAATTATGTATCCAAAACCGAGCCAATAATATCGTATCATGAAGGCCTCCTCGAAAGCCAGTCGTGCGGGCCGTTAAGGAATCTAGTCGCTTTAATAGGAGATCTTAACATCACACCAAGAGGTATAAAAATAAACAAAATGGTAGTAGGTACATACACACATCACTATGTGCACACACGGTTCATGCATTATATATTTTTTAGATTAATATGAATGTATGAGATAACTTATACCTATTTTGATTAATAAAGTTTTAAAATTAACGATTATATAAATTTTCAGTGATTTTAAGATTTATAAAACTCGAACTAATAATTTTTAAAAAATAAACTTAAAACCAGACCAGTTAAATTATATCCCTCAAAATCTGTATTGGATTTGCATTAATTTTTCATTGGTTTAAAACTATTGGATCTTCCGGTATGTTATGTATCGATTTCGATGCATCCAATTTCCAACCAGTCAGGAGACTCCACCTCTACAACGTGCTCCGGTCATTTTCTTGCAAAATTATGTCATTGTGTGATGGAATATAATAATTTGACTCTAAAATTACACCTCCTCTCTCTCTCTTTTTTTTTACTATTTTATAGTGTATTTTTCTGCATCTGTACACATGTTAGTTTTTATATTATTTCAAGTTCAAATTTAATTTAAAAATATATCTTTACAAACACACCAACTGTTTTTTTTAATAACCTGATTTTCTAGACTAACTTACATGTACCTCGACTAATATTACGGGTATTAAAATTAACAATTATATAAGCATCCAGTGACAATTATATTAACAACTATGTAACTCGAACTTGAAATCATCAAAAAAATAAATTTTTTAATTTCAAACTCTTACCACTAAAACACCTCCACACAATTAAACACACCAATTTTAACATATATGATATTATTGAAGGAAACACCAATTTTAACACGTCCCGAAATCTAAAATTTCCTTTTTATTATGTTAATGGAAACGTGATCGCGTTCTCTTACTCATGATGTGGTGAGGTGGATGTCTCCGGCATTTTTGTTAATAATCCAAATCGCTCACCAACTCATATTTTACACTTCCACGGCTAAAAGTAAAGCGTATATGACAGATGTGTTCAACCCCCTTCCCTCACCTACCCAAATCCAACCACCCTCTGGGTCCACATCCCACCATACTCCCCGTCTTTGATTCGCCCAGTCTAAGCCTTTCCACTTCCTTAAACTTCACGCGGTTGCAAAGAGCGTGGATGCTCTTACAGTTTTTTTTTTTTTTTTGCATTTCAGGATCCTTTTTTTTCGCTGTTAAAACCGTGATGAATCAGTTTGTTTGTTAAGGGATCTGTTGCTGCGACAGCGTGGAAAAGCTATATCAACAATTATGATCTTCCATTTTATCATCATCCAAGGAGTTAAATGACGTTTAAGACAAAAACAGTAAAATTGAGAGTTAAAGGACCAAACACGCCATCTTCGTCCACCGGGACCCCGTGAATTCCCAACCCCCACTCTCAACAATCAACGCGTACGCACACTCTCTCCCCCTTTGCCACTTTCCCACCCCGATCATGAACTCCCACGCGCGTGCACTTCTTTTCCGCTTCACATCCCAAAAACCCTCACCAAACCCCACACATATAAAATCGCACCTTAGATCCTTTTTTCCTTTGTACAAATCTTCACCAAAATGGCAGTCACCACCTCCACCGCCGCCTCCAGCCTCCTCGCGACCAAGAAAAACCTCTCCTCCCTCTCCCTCACCTCCGCCAACAAACTCCCCGCTTTCTCACCCCTCGTCACCTCCTCACGCAGACAACGTTTCATAGTCCTTTCCGCAAGCCTAAACTCAAAGCCAACAGTCCTAGTTGCAGAAAAACTAGGAGAAGCGGGTATAAATCTCCTGAAAGACTTTGCGAACGTTGACTGTTCTTACAATCTAAGCCCAGATGAACTTTGTACTAAGATCTCACTCTGTGATGCGATTATTGTACGTAGCGGTACTAAAGTGAGTCGTGAAGTGTTTGAATCTTCTGGTGGTAGATTAAAGGTTGTTGGCAGAGCTGGTGTTGGTATTGATAATGTTGATCTTGCTGCCGCAACTGAACATGGATGTTTGGTTGTTAATGCTCCAACTGCTAATACCGTTGCCGCTGCAGAGCATGGGATTGCGTTGATGGCTGCAATGGCTAGAAATGTTGCTCAGGCTGATGCCTCTGTTAAAGCTGGTAATTAATTGTTTTCATTTTCTTTGTTTTTTGGGTGATTGAGTTTGTTGAGTGATTAAAGATTAAAAAAGATTTGAGTTTTAGATCCTGGTCCTGATTGAAAAGCTGGTTCGGCAAAAACCCCTTATTTTTGCAGCGATGGTGTTTTTAGGGGTTAGAGTTTTAATTTTTGAAAGTAAACTCGTATAAGTTGGATTTCTTTTAAGTTGGAGTGCAAAGTAGTACTACTACCTGGAAAGAGACAGTACTTTTGTACTTGGCAGATCCAGGCTTGTCGTGCTTTGTTTGTTCTTTTTTCTTGGCGAGATCTGGTTTGCATGTGTTTTTTTTTAGATGCTTAAGAGATTTATTATTGACGCGCTATTCTCTCAAAAAAACCAATTAAGACTTATTATCCTTGCAGAGCATGCTTAACGTATATATAGCTGACTAACCGAGGGTGTTTATTCGACATATCTAGGAAAGATTACGGTGGGGGTGGGTTTAGAAAGGGTTTAAGGATAATGAGTTCAGAGAAACATCGAAAATTTGCGTTATTAGAGAGATTTCAAAGAAAGATTTAACCAAAAACACGGCATAATTCAGGTAACTGATTTGTAGCTGGTAGAAAACTTTTAAACATTGTCAAGGAAAGTTATTTTTAATCCATGTCCTTTTGACTACATAGCATCTTTTCATAATGGCTACTTAAAGTTTATGGTTCAGTGGATATATTGAATGCGCATCATAAGATTACAATTATTGAGTTCTTCCATGATTGCTAATGCAGCGATCATGTCATTTATTTCTGGTGCCAACTATGTTAATTCATATGAACTTATTATGGTAAAATTGGATTTGATTTACTACTGTCCAGAGGCACTTATTTCATATGTTTCTTGATTAATGTAGGAAAGTGGGAGAGGAACAAATATGTGGGTGTGTCACTTGTTGGGAAAACGCTTGCTGTCATGGGATTTGGAAAGGTTGGATCAGAAGTTGCTAGGCGAGCTAAGGGGCTTGGCATGCATGTGATTGCTCATGATCCATATGCCCCAGCAGATCGTGCTCGGGCAATTGGTGTGGAGCTTGTGAGCTTTGATGAAGCCATAGCAACTGCAGATTTCATCTCCTTGCACATGCCACTTACTCCTGCTACAGCAAAAATCCTCAATGATGAGACTTTTGCAAAGATGAAGAAAGGAGTTAGGATTGTCAATGTTGCTCGTGGAGGAGTAATTGATGAAGATGCCCTAGTAAGGGCATTGGATGCTGGAATTGTTGCTCAGGCAGCACTTGATGTTTTCACCGTGGAGCCTCCTCCACAAGACAGCAAGTTAGTGCAGCATGAGAGGGTCACTGTCACCCCACATCTTGGTGCTAGTACTAAGGAAGCTCAGGTGTGGCCACTGGTCAGATAATAATAATACTCCTTTTGCTTCTTTTCTTTACCATGGAATGAAACAGAATCCTGGTTTGATGTGCAGGAAGGTGTGGCTATTGAAATAGCAGAAGCTGTTGTTGGAGCCTTGAAAGGGGAACTTGCTTCTACTTCTGTCAATGCACCAATGGTGCCTGCTGAGGTATCATTACAGACCGTGTCATCTTTAATTTGATTCTCTGTTTAATCCATGCAGCTTTTCTGGTGAAAGAAAGGGACACAATCTTTTCTCCTGTCATTTTTCTTACTCCATTGCAGGTTCTTACTGAGCTGAAACCATATGTTGAGCTTGCTGAGAAGCTTGGGAGACTGGCTGTCCAGCTAGTGTCAGGTGGAAGTGGTGTGAAAGATGTAAAAGTGACTTATGCTTCTGCTAGGGCTCCCGATGACCTTGACACCAGGGTGCTCCGTGCAATGATCACCAAGGGTCTGATCGAGCCCATATCCAGTGTTTTTGTGAACTTGGTTAATGCTGATTTCAGCGCTAAACAGAGGGGACTAAGAATAAGTGAAGAACGCATTCTTGGAGATGGTTCGCCTGAGAGTCCACTTCACTTTATCCAGGTTCAAATCGCTAATGTGGAATCAAAATTCGCCAGTGCCATATCTGAGAATGGGGAGATTAAGGTCGAGGGACGAGTGAAGGATGGAATTCCCCATTTGACCAAGGTTGGATCTTTTGAGGTGGATGTGAGCTTGGAAGGTAGCATTATACTATGCCGACAAGTGGATCAGCCAGGTATGATTGGCAAGGTTGGAAGCGTGTTGGGAGTAGAGAATGTCAATGTCAGCTTCATGAGTGTTGGAAGGATTGCTCCACGAAAGCAAGCTGTCATGGCAATTGGAGTTGATGAGCAACCCAGCAAAGAAACTTTGAAAAAGATTGGCGATATCCCAGCCATTGAAGAGTTCGTTTTCCTCAAGTTATAGGGTGGCTTTGTCATTTTGCTAATTTTTTTCTATGGCAATTCTACTCGAGTGGGTATCATTACTTCATTGTAGCGCCCGATTTTGATTTGAGTGTTCTGTAGCGGCCAGCGTAGGGAGAGGAAAAAAATAATTCAGGTTTGAGATTGAGAATATACTTGAAAGATGCACCTGTGTTTTCTGCCT
The DNA here is from genome assembly GCA_015852605.2 of Populus deltoides. Lineage (NCBI taxonomy): Eukaryota > Viridiplantae > Streptophyta > Magnoliopsida > Malpighiales > Salicaceae > Populus > Populus deltoides. The sequence continues at coordinate 21,470,336 of CM027570.2, read as the reverse complement.
CTGATTCAGGTTTCTTTTCATCTTCAATGTCCTCAATCCTCATGGATGAAATAGTTTTTTAAATGTTTCATGATTCTCGTGGCATTTTATGTCTTGCTTATTAATGAATAAACATGACAAGCAAACAGTTGTTGCTTGTTACTTGAATCTATGAAGGCATTGTTCGAGCTAGCTCCAAAATTGTTTTTTTATTTTAAATTAATTTTAATGTTTTTGAATTATTTTGATATTAATGTTAAAAATAAATAAATAAATAAATAAATTATTTTAATACTTTTACAAGGAAAATAACTGCTATAATATTTTAAACGCCTTCTAACTGATTTTTAAATATTTTTTATTGAAATGTATTAAAATTATATTTTTTTATCTTTTAAAATTTATTTTTAATATAACATATCAAAATCATCTCAGAAATAAAAAAAATTAATTTAAAACATATAAAAAATAAAAAATATTTTTAAAATACAAAAACAAGTTTCCCAGCAATTTTTTGGCCCATAATTTGCAGTTTTGGAGGAGCACCGTCTATTTTTGGCCGGCGATTAAAGAGCAAAGCAAACAAATGTGATCTTTCATGAGTGCAAGCATTTACAGAAACACCACATGATAAATCGCAAACACACGGCATTTCAGATTTTCATATTATTCAAATCATGAATTCATACTTAGCTGGTGAACCATCAGAGACTGAATACTAGGATTTATGAACCTGAGAGGAAAGGAAGCTCAGCTAGAGTCGTGGGTAGGGAGATGCTGAAGTTATGAACTGTCAAGTAGGCAGCAATACCAGCAGCATAACCGGCGAAGGCAAAACCGCTCACCTGAAAAGAAGAAAACAAATTCTTTACTCAAAAGAAGATAGACAAGGAATACCATTCATCCGGGAGATACCTTCCGCAGGTACCAAAAGAAGTCCACTTTTTCCATCCCCATAAAAGCAACTCCAGCGGCAGAGCCAATAACTAGCATGGAACCACCAGTGCCAGCACAATATGCAACTAACTGCCAGAACTCATGATCTTGCGGAAAAGAGGAGAGATCATACATTCCCATTGTTGCTGCAACCAGTGGAACATTGTCTATAATTGCTGACACAACTCCGATTGCACTTGCAATCAGTTCAATATTTGGAATATGCGCATCAAGGTAATTTGCCAGTTCACGAAGAAGCCCTGCTGCCTCCAGACTGGGAAAAAAAATATCATAAAAAATTATTGTAATCAAGAAAATTAAAACCTTCTATTTTCCAATGGCAATATAGATTTTCATGAGAAAATATACAGAAAGGTGGGACATTGTATTTGCGAAAGGAAGATGAATTATAGTCACTACTAGAACTTGTAAACATCAGTCAAAACCCAAACCTAGACATAACACAAAATTCAAAGTGAAATGAATGCAGGTAAAAATTGTAAGCACAATGTACAATCATGGAACCGGAAAATCATTCATTGTTTGCATGTATACCTGCTCACAGATAAAAGGATTCCAAGGAAGAAAAGGGCTCCTTGAGTGTCGATTCGTGATAAAGCCTGTGGTACTTTTAACTTTTGCCCTTCTGATTCACCATAATGAATAGCATCTGTGAGAATCCAAAGAACTCCAAGCCCAAGCAGCATACCCATGAAGGGAGGCAATCCAGTCAGGGCCTTGAACACTGGAACAAAAATTAAAGCTCCAATACCCACAGAGAAAACAAGCTGTCCTCGAGGAGCCATCTGCTCAGATGCCAAAACATTCGGCGTGTCCGGTCCCTTTCCATTAACTTCACTGAATGGAACATGAGTAACATGTATCAATCATCCATAATCTGTGGAGTTAAACTAACCCTTCAGAATTGTAATTCTTATTTTGTTTTAATGTTTCAAGAAGAATAGTACCTAGTTAAGGACAATAGAGACAGTGGGACAACAAGAGAAACAGCAGAGGGTACAAGCAAGTCCTGCAAGCAAAGGCCAAACGCTTTTTAACTGATCTTGTTCGGTTAATTTTTTTCAAAGAGCTCAGTTATTACTTTTCCAAGCATTAGACTGACATGCATGCACTACCTATCAACTGTAACATAAATTCCAAGTGCTTCTCCACCTTAATGGTTATAAAGTGTAATGTAAGATCATATGAAAAACATGTTTTCACCGTAGTTATTAAACCCAACCTAGGGATTGATTCGGCCAAAAAGTCGAGTCCTGAGACACAGTGACTTGGGTTAACCCGAGAAAATTTTTTAAAAAAATGTTTGAGGTTTTAATATCTCACATGAAAAAGTTAAGAAACAATTCGTATGAATGTAAGCTATATATATTGTAAATAATGAACTTTAAAATATTATTTCAAAAGGTTTTTTTATTCCACATTGAAAAGATACTATCTTCTCCTTTTAAGTTGAAGTATTTAAACTAAAAAGGTTTCTTGTTTTACATAGAAAAAACACAACTTTCTTCTTGTAAATATATAGTATATATACTAATAAGCTTCTAAACCCACGTTGGAAAAATAAAATCTTCTTCTAGTGTTTATATAGTGAACTTGAACTAAAACCACCATTAAAAACTCATGCACTCTTCGTTATTTAGAACACTCGTAAAAAAGTTTATAAACATGCTGAAAAAAATGTTAAGACTATATATTCATCAATTATTTTTTTGGTTTATTATGACAAATGTAAACATTAAAAAAAAAAAGTCTCACCCGGGTTACCCCGGGTCACCAGATTTCTAGGTTGACACGACGTGTCGTCCAAGTTTTATTGGGTTAAATGTAAACTTGAGTTTTGCCTACTTCAAACCTGGCCAAGGTCTCACCAGGCCAAGCCGGGTTTGATAATTATGGTTTTTGCTTCCCAAGACCTTGTTGAGGTTGTAAAATTACTGGCCTCCATAAAAAAATGAATCTTATCCAATCATTTTGATAGGACCTCCCTCCCTGGTTAACCGGTCTATTTTGAGGGTAAATCCAATGTGCAATCTGATGTATGACATATTTCCCTCCCAACAATGCATTTTAGCCTATTTTCCACTAGGTCTAAATGTACATTATGGAATCCATTAAATCAAATCATGGATATGGATAGCAGAAAGACAAGAATACTAACATATCTAAAACAAGGGACCAATTTCTCCAGCATAATGAAAAATACCTTCATGGTTGGCAATGTTGATACCTGCCCATGTATCCATAGCATGGTGGTTGTAACATCACCAATAGGAGTCCATGCACCACCAGCATTTGCTGCAATCACAACAACAGCTCCAAGAAGCCTGTAAGCAATATTCATATATGTAAACAGAGCTCAACTGAGCTAAAGAAGTTTCCAAATTAAAAAATTATAGAGGGATTCCAAAAAATGAAAGGTGGTTCAGGCAAAGTTGAACGCAAATACCCTCTTTCACCCTCAACTAAAAAAGAGGAATGGAAAAGAAAAGGAAGATCACGAGTAAATTAAGATCCCAATTTTTCTCATAATCTATCAAGCAATGCCATTATGGTGAAACTCTATATTCGGGTTCTGATAAATCAAGATTCAACACCATTCTAGGATCGTCCATTTTTTTTCTCCCCTCTCTTCTTTATCCAATTGTATATCATCTAAGCTAAACAGCCGAAAAGGATCCACATAGCCAACCCCGACTATTTTGGGATCAAGGCTTGATTGATGTCTCTTCTTTATCCAAATTCAACAACTTTTGATAAGGTTTTCATACAAAAATCCTAATCATCCTAAATAGAATAGACTTCAAAGGGAGAAAACTGGGTAAATTGCCTCAAGTTAACACATCCTAATTTTGTTCAGGCATTGTTATGCATGGAAACATCCAGAACTTGTCCAAGTCAGTACAAATCTAATAACATTTTTCAAAGAGTTATGCTAGTTATATGAAACCAGGAATTTGAGACAGGATGAGAGACTAGTGTCAACCTATATTCTACAAGATTCTCAATAGGACAGGACAAGTAAAAATGCCAGCACATACTTGCGGTATTCTGATGGAGGTACTAATTTCCTCAATAAAGAAACCATGACAATGGTAGATGTCAGGTTATCGAGGACTGAACTAAGAAGAAATGTGACAAAACCAACCTGCGGATCCAACAATCACTGGTCATGAACAGTTCATATGGAAACATAACACAAGAATGATGAGGATAATAGAGAAATTTCAAACTGAAAAATAATTAGAATCAAAAGCTAATCATTTTAGACCATAAATATTAGTACTTCGACTAACTACGTAAAAGAGGAGTTGACCCTGCTTTAGAGGAAAAATGATTTTTTGAATTGGTATATAGCTGTAAGAATTAAGATATTGGACCACAAGCAAAAAACATCCTGCAACTATGCTGCTTCCTCATCCAATAATGTCTAATCTACAAAACATTTGAAATAAAGGACTTGTCAGTATGCCCATGACCGAAGAAATATGGCACTAACCACCCAAAGGAGAGCCCTCGGCTTTCGAGTAGTTATAATGTCAGTAACCAGCTTAAATCCTTGGTGAGCATCAACTATCTCTACGATGGTCATTGCACCAAGCAAGAAAAATACTATTTGACTGACTTCTGCAGAAGCATGTGTCAGCTCTGAAACAGCTATATCAGGTGAAGGAGCCTGCACAAGAAAGTCAAACAGCCAAGATTATAATACGAATATTTAATGGAAAAGGTATGAATTTCAGATAAAAATGGAACTTGAATATAGTAGCAAAATCGGTTCATGGTAAACAAGCAAATATCATGAAGCTTACCCCAATGCTTCGTACTACCCATAAACTCACAGCCATCAATAATCCCACTCCACTTTTATTGAAGGCTAGAAACTCTTCAAAAATAATGCCTGCATATCCTATTCCAAAAAGCAATGCCATAGCAAGATCCTGTCTCAGAAAAAACATGAAGTAAACTACTAGTTTACCATTTTCCATAAAGCCTGTCCTATCATGTTCAGATGCAAGTGTTGGTAACAATCGAATTAAAGAACTATCACATAAGATTAAGATAAACCTGATTGGCTGCAACCCAAGAATGGTTGATTGCTACTGCCCCTGTTGCAGCTGCAGCAAAAACTGCAAGAGCTTTCACCAAATCAGTTCTCGGCTGGTAGTTGGCTTCAAAATCTTGAGAGCTTGTTTCATCAAGTGAGCACAAAGGGTCACACGATCCGGATGTTGGTTCCAAATCCTGATTACATGCTAAAGGGTGAATAATAAGAGTGGCAAATAGCATAGAGTGTGAGAAGACACCAATAAATTATAACAGCGTTCTCAACAACAAAAACATTGATTCTTGAGTAACAAAAAAATGAGTTCCAAAGTAATAAGTTGGACTACAATCGATATTTCATGTACAGTCAGAGCCAGTCAGTATTTTCAATAAACTTTCCACGCCACAAAGAAAGAGAAATCTGCAGACCACATCTGCCTTTAAAGATATACGCATTCATTATCCATCGAAAATTCGTAGTACGCGACAAAATTAACATATGCATGGAGATAGCACTTCCAGTAATAATTGCAGAACCACAGTGATAGATTAAACAAAAACATTCATAAGAAATGCAAAACCTTACCGGATTAAATTACAAAAAAAATTTCCAGTAATCTGAGAGCGCTACATTCACACAAAACCAAATTCACATGCATAATATGCCAAAATCTAAAATTCAAATTCACCAACCAGCAAAACAAAGTAAACGGGACATGCTTAAAATTGAAACTTAATGAAAATGCAACATAAAAGAGAACCTGAAGCTGGTTATCAATGTTGGGCTGTTGACCTTGTCGCTTATTGAAGAAGGAGGTGGTGATGATGACCCTTTAGCCCTGTCTTCAGCTCTAGCAAGTAGTCCATTACCAAGAATTCTTGAACCTCTTAATTTACACAAAGAAGAACCGAAAGAAGACTTATAAGGTAGTGAGGATAGAGGAGTGGAAGAAATAGAGTGGAAACAATGTTTCTTGAGTTGGTTTGCTGTGTGCAAATGGTGTGTCCCAATTGAGAGGGATGCCATTACAGCTATAGACTCTGAAGATTGGAGACGGGAAGAGGCGGGCTTTGTTTGAGTGTAGAGCTAATGATTGTATGTTATTGCCACGGAGAGGAGAGATTTTGAGATTTTTTTTCTTTTTTCTATTTTGGAGGATAAAATGGAAATGGCTTATCGACAGGATTCATAGGCGTGGAAAATCCAGAGAGGAGCAAGCTGACGCCACCACTTGTCGTTCTTCTTTTTTTTTCTTTCTTTTTGGTCATTCTCTTGCAAGTGACTATTTATCCACGAGGAGAGCGGGCGACTTTGAATTTCATGGTGTTTGGAAGAATGGGATTTATTATTTTTTAAAGTTTTATTTTTATAAATATATTAAAATAATATTTTTTTATTTTTTTTAAAATATTTTTATATGTAACATCAAAAAAATTTAAAAATATATAAAACATAATTTTAAATAAAATTTTATTTTTCAAAATTTAGTATTCCAAACCCCCTCTTAAAACCAATTTATAAATAGGCTTTAATTACATTGTATTAACTATAATTAATTGAATTAATTTGATCATCAGTAGCAATATTTATTTATTTTTATTGTACTTTTATTTTATATAAATAAGTTATTTTTTTAGTTAAAATTATTTTTTTATATTTCAAAACAACAATATCTTTAAACTAAAATTAAAAGTAAATTTAAATTTACATGACCTTATTCTCATAATCATCATCTTTTTTTAAGATTATATAAAAAAGAAAAATAGAAAACAATGTAATTTTGGAAAACCATTTTTTAGAATCCAATAAAGAAAATCAATTTAAAAAAAAAACCTAATCAAAATATTTTAATGACCAAAACTATAAAAAACTAAGTAATACTAATCCCCTAATTTTTAAATAAAACGTTCAATTAATTAAATATTTTTCTCTTACTTAATCTAATTTTATATACATGAGCCTACCACCATATTTTTATTGGTTACTAGCTTAAATTAAAATTTGCTATACAAATATTAGAAAAATATTTTTTTTTTCATTGTATAATTAAAAATCTATTAGTATATATATTTCATGTTCATAAAAAAAAATTATATTTTTTAAATATGGGATTAAAAATTTTTTTGATTTAAATAATTTAATTTAAAAAATTTTGGATAAAAAAATTTTAAAATACTTTTTTAAACTTTATTATTTATAATATATATAGCTTAATTATTTTTTAATTTTTTGTTATAAGAATTTTAAATTTCAAATATATATATTTTTTAAAAATTTCGAGGTTACCCAGTCCGAATGTTTATTTCAGTAACATGAAAGCTGCCTGTACTTATTTCAGCAACACTTTGCCCTTAAAACGACATGTCGTTACTTTCTGCAACGACAAACCTTGTCAATCCAAATTACACGTGTCAGTTTGGCGCTCACCAATATGTCTGGTCATCTATAAAGAATGAAAGATAACAGATTGCTTAAGTTAGTTACTGTGGCGCCACACAAATTTTCTCAAACATCACCACTCACAGACCATGGCTGCAGTAGCTCAAGTCACTGCTTCTCTTTCCCTCTCCATTCACGGTACACTCTCTTTTCTCTGTGCGAGTCTTCATGTTTTTCTGTTCTATGGAATTTAATGTAGTTTGTGAAATACTAATGTTGCAGATGCTAGTGCTGTTGGCTCTTCAAGAACCCACATTCCCATTTCTCGATTGCCCACTTTTACTTTTGCACGAAATGGGACTACTTTCGCTACTGGGTCTCCATTTTGTGAGGATTTCAATTGTTTTGCACCTCTTTATTTTCTGCTACTTGCTCTGTATTTATTCCTTAGTGGATACCATATTCTAGCTAGCAAGCTGTGTTTTCAAAGTTCAAAACTTGTATCTTCATCATTTAGTAGGATGATAAATCAGAAGGGAGAAATTTTTATTTTTATTTTTTTTCAACTGCTCTATCGCAATGAGTACAAAATGAATTTTGATGGGCAAGAGATTGAAAAAATAAATGAAATGTAAAGACTTCTTATATAGAGGCACACTTGGTGTTATTGGTCTAGCAATCCTCACCTTTGGGGAATTGACAGCTAGTTAGAGCTATCATTTACTTGTGCTTGTGATCTCTGAGTCAATAAATTGGTGTTTTCTTGATCTATTGTATCTACTTGTTTGTTCTAGATAATCTGAAATATTTCACCCAGTTAATGCAATGATCCCACATCCACAAGATTTGAGCTTTAAATGCTTGCTTGAATTATCCTCAATGCTCGGTAGATGCAGTAAGGTTTTTGTTGGGTTATCTAGGGTGAATGCGAGGATAGTGGCCATTTGAATTTAAATATCATAATATAGTCTGCTCTTGCCATTCTGCTGCTGTATTTTTGTCGCCAATAAGTTGTGCGACAAGAATAATTTGGAACATGTAATTGAACACCTGAAAATGTAATTGAACACCTGAAAGTAGCTATGCGGTTCCAAATGTTACTTTCTTATCCTTTAAGTTATTGGCATCTAAAGGAACATTAAAAGTATTGGGAGCTAATACTGAATTTCTATTCTAGTGATATCAAGAACTTCTCATCAGAAAAAGGCTGCTGGGAGAGCAACGTTTGTTTCTGTAAGATGTGAGCAAAATACCCAGGATGGCAGCAGTGTGGATGTATGGATTGGACGCCTTGCAATGGTTGCCTTTGCTGGGGCCATCAGTGTTGAAATAGCTACGGGCAAAGGACTTTTGGAGGTATGGCATGCGTTAATTATGAGTTTCAATGTCTCGAAAAAGAAAATGCTTACTATCGATTTTAAGAATCATCCAATCCCCCTGTCAATGATCCATTATAAAACTTGTTACTGATACACCGTGTGATGTAAGACCTCAAGACTTTTAACATGCAGCTTGTATTAAATTGTGATTGCCTGTACAATATGATAGTGATGCTACTCGATTGATTAGGTTTGTAACTGAACGGAGTAATCAATTTTGGGGCCAATTTATTCAAATGTGATTTAATTCCCACCTATCCCCCCTGCACACACGCACACACACACAGACATAATCTACATGTTGATGGAATAATTGGTACTTGGTGAGCAATTACTTATCAAATTTATGTCCATTTTGCTTTTGCAGAATTTTGGACTCACAAACCCCTTGCCTACAGTGGCCTTGGCAGTAACTGGATTGATGGGTGTTTTGGCAGCTGTGTTTATCTTCCAATCGGCATCTAAGAATTGATTACACTTACGGTTGTGTTTTGTGATCGTAAAGCTTGTATTCTGAAGATATTAAAAGTCACACTTTTTGTTCAGGTTATATAATGCGGCAATATTTGAGAATGTAAAAGTCATGTCGATCTTTATTTATTCAAAGCATTTTCCTCCGAGGTGTTGCGTTTTTTTGAATTCCAAGTTGAAAATAAACTGATTTGATATCATTTCATGGTATCAGATCAGCTTCCGTACAAGGATATCTTCGACAGACCCTGTTACGAGGACAACTATCTGATAACGGGCGGCTTTGCTTGAATAAGCATTATTCCCAGTCCTTTTCAAAGGCTCTTTAGTCTATTCTTATGTGATGCAAATATAAGTGAATATATGTCTTTATAAAGCTCAGATATATTATGTTCAGCTTCCAGATTACAAGGAAATAGAATCTCGACTATCTCTACTAATGTCACATAGATATTTCCTATGAAATGGCATCAACTGCTCTGATAGAAGAGCAACAAAGCAAATCAATTCCATTCGTTACTTGTTCAGAATTTATTCTTTTGCCTTTCTCATCAAAGCATTGCCTGCTATTTACACAAGGCACAAAAGATCTCTCCTTCTATACTCGTTGCTCTTCCATAAGTGCTTTTCATATTTGATCAAATCTTGTTCCTTGCATCTTTTATCATCGTTGGAAGATCTCTTCCTCGGTGCCCAGGCTTCAGCAGCACACCCTTTCTCTACCTTGATGCGCGAGTGTTTAATAGGTTTTAACTAATTGTCGTATGGGCGCAATCATATCCCGATTTGCAAGAAGGTTCCTTCCTAAGACTGAAGTTAGGATTCTCATGGTGGGGCTTGATGCATCTGGGAAAACAACAATTCTGTACAAGCTGAAGCTGGGAGAAATTGTTCTAACGGTACCCACGATTGGTATCTGCCCCCATAAACTCTTCACTTTCCATGACACAAAACTGGCTTCTGGTCTATCTTGTAGGTCTTTAGTTTCTTTCTTGGCAATATCTCCCGGTTGTCTTTCCCATCAAATGCTGCGTATGCATAAAGCCAAGGATCAGACTAGATAATCTTGTGCTTTCAGGGAGAATTTCCAATCATCAATAATCTGTTCGTAATATGGCAGGAAGAGTAGAAGTAGTATATACCAGATAGAAAGCATTACCCCTTCGTTTAATACTTGATCAGCTCTACCTGAGATCTTATTCTTATTCTTCTGTTTCGGTTTCATTTATTCCTTAAATATCCAGCAAAGTAGAGCTGTGGTTCTGGTTTTTAAAGATCTTCTGTTTGCAGCTGCTTCTTTGTTTGACAGAATGATTCGTCTCTCTGATCTCTTGATGTATAGTATGATTTTGAGTTTGTTCATTTTGCATATCATACCTCTTTGCCTTGATGTGCTATGACACAGGTTTTAATGTGGAGACAGTGGTGTACAAAAATATAAGTTTCACCGTATGGGATGTAGGAGGACAACAAAAGGTACACGCTTTGTGCTATTTTCTTAATTAAAGAAGAGAGTTTGCTGAATGTTTTCACAACAAACTAAGAAGCTGTTTTGAATGTTTTACTGCAAAACAGATTCGGCATCTATGGAGACACTACTTTCAGAGTGCCCATGGACTCATCTTTGTCGTGGACAGCAATGATAGGAGGAGAATTTCGGAAGCACGAAATGAGCTACATTGCATTTTATCTCATGTTAGTAAGCTCCATGTATCAAAAATTAAAGTTCTTCTTTGTCATTGATACTAGAAAATCCACAATTATGAGAGGCGAAGGGAATGATAATGGAGAATATAAAAGGAGAATGAACTATTGATCCTGATTCTTAGTAATCCAGATGGTTTTCCTTTATAAATGCAACTCTTTTCTATGCGATTCTTCATATGCTGCTTCCTCTAGGTGAATCTAAACGGGTGGGTGCATTTTCTTTTCATTATGCAGATCGAACTAAAGGATGCAATACTGCTTGTCTTTGCTAACAAGCAGGATGTCCCAGATGCTATGCCTGTTTCTGAGGTTGCTGATAAGCTTGGACTACCTTCTCTTAAACAGCGTCACTGGTAAGTCAATGTGTTGTGCTTTAAGATTGGGCTTGCTTCTGTTTCTCTTTCCACTCATTTCTCCTTTCCTAAGTTATAGCAAGTGTGCCAAAACTTGCACAACAGCTTCAAAGGTGGTAATATGGACTTCTTTATGCAGGTACATTCAAAGCTCTTCTGCGACTTCGGGACGTGGACTTTATGAAGGTCTAGACTGGCTATCAAACAACATCTCTAACAAGGCAGCATAACATGGGAAACTTTCCCCAGTTTTTGCAAGAAATCTAAAGGGACTTCTAAGGGTTGCAGCGTATCTTCCTTGCCAAATCGGCCCGGTCATATTACCCTTCAGAGGACGCATTATATGTATCTTTGGAACTTTCCCACTTATCTTGAGTTCCAATTTCCAATCTTGTTTTGACTTATCAGTACGAAAGGAAGAGATATCAGGGGTATCTATCATATAGGATTAAAACCTCCTCGTGCACGTTGTATCCGCCCATGGTTGTTCTGTTTAGTGTAAAGAAAGATAGCATCACTGTATAGAATCACCATGAAGCAGTGCTCCCACCGGATGCCTTTAGCTTCGGTGCCCTAAATATGACCGTGGGGATTATAACAGGTCCAATAATAGAAATGGAAGCCGGTGAGGAATATGATTGACCATCCAATTTTTGTTTAAACTTGAATGCTCGGATACATTTGTGATTTGGTCCTTGCACTTCCAGCTGAAAAGTAATTATTCTGGGCATAATGCAGAAGGCGACAACAAAAGGATATGACTCCATATATTGTCATGTAAAATGTGCCCAGAAAAAGAGGTTCAATTACACCACTCCAAAGATGGAGCATCCTATAGGACTGCCCGCTTGATTACAATTTTCAACACGATTAAACGTGCAAGGGAAGTAATAATCAAGATTTTGAGTGACTGAATTCTTAGGGTACGATGTGGACATTATGGCTCATCAGAAATCCATAGACTGAGGTGCAGTTGATGCTTTCAATTTTTCCCCTTGACTTTCTTCCCTCCTTTTTTGTTTATTTTTTTCTTCGGCTTCTCCTCCGCAACAGGTTGTGTGCTCAGTAGTGTTGATGAATGGATCCCAGGGGATCTGCCTGGAAAGCTTGATGGTTAAGAACCATACTCAACCGTTTCCCTTCCTTCAATCTGATAGGAACAAACCAGTTGTCACATAGCAAAGGTTCATATAAGATAACGCAATGGAAAAGAAGAAAACTTTGACAAGATAAAACATAAGGAAGTGAAGCACGCACATTAGTTTTTGCCTTGTTTTAGAATTCAATTTAAACTCAGCAACAGGTTTTGATTGCCGGGGAGGCTTCAACTCAGGGAGGAACTCTGTGAGGGAAGAGAGGTCACATGCTTTCAATTTCTTCTGTCGGCTTCGAAGCTTGTTCTTCTGAATGAACATGAATTATTTGTTTAGTTCACCAGATAACAAGGCACAAACTAACAAGATCCCACCAATGAAAAAGGAGGAATAAGTAGTCCATAGTGAGGTATAGGCACCAGAGCCTATATAAAAACTCCAATTGGCATTTGCACATTTATAAACCTTTCCCTTTCTGGATTTATATCCATTCTGAGCAACTGAATCAGACCAATACATTTCTTTCAGCGCTCGAAAAAGAAAAGGTCAGTTAAAGCAAGCACATTCATCAAACCTCTCAAGTTGTTGTAAGCATTAAACAATAAAAATAAGAAACCCTAGATACGGCCTATCATTTGCAAAATATCAGAGAGACATAATTGCAACTAATAAAAAGGAAGGTTCTTCTGGACTCAAAAGGCAAAACATGAATAACAACTCACTGGTAAGCAGTCTGAAACTAACTAATAGAAACACCATAGTTATAACAGAAGAAACTCTGGATGTATTTTCTACAAATACAGCCTTTTACGCAAGCCTGAAAAGGCAACATCCAGACCAAAATACCCCATATAGCTATCAAGATAAACACAAAAACCCACATGCAAAGACAACTAAAGTACAGATAAATTAAAGTGCACATCTTGCTTACCTTTGTAATTAATCAACTCTTGAGCATTCAAAACAGCAACTGCATCTCTAACCTCTACATTGAAAAGCAGATACAAGAAAGAAAATTATATTGAGTATAGAGGTAGAAAAGATAATCCAAACGTTAATTAATCCGAACAGATTCAAGAAGCTTACGGTGAATTGGAAGGTTTCTTTCTTTATAGTGTACCTTGACCTTCCCATGATTGAAAATTCTAAGTTCCAATTTAAACAAATAGTAATCCAAGGTATAAAACGCCAGGGAAAGTAAAAAATGTGAAAGTAAATAAAGTATATACAACAAGGAACACAGAAGTTGTCTATGTCTGAGTGAGGGAGAATCTTCATTCAGGTTGCCAAGTTAGGAGCAAAGAGAATTGCGCCCGTAGTTAGTCCTTGGTTCTAGTTGTATGGTCACTTATGCATGCATGGCATTGTAGGCCCATCACGTTGGCGGTCTAAATATGTGGGCTTAGTTTTGAAAATTATGGAATCTAGGCCTGTCCAAACTTGAAGCCCAAAATTACGACACCTGCTAGGCTGCTACATGGAAAAGTTGTCGCATAAAATAATGGCTCTAGGTGGCCTTCTCTTTTCTTTTCTTTCAATGTTTTGGGCCTCCAAAGGGTATGATATAATTTTAGAAAAAATATAATTATAATGAATATGTAACTAAAAAATCATTGTTATTGAACCCAACTCGGGATTAACCCGATCAAGGAGCTAGGTTCTGAGTCACACGAGTTAACCCAAATTAACCTGAGTTAACTCAAAAAAATTAAAAAAAAATATTTGAGGTTTTAGTATCTCATTAAAAAGTTAAGAAACAATTCATGTTGATATAAACTATATATGTTTTAAATAATTAAGTTTAAAAGATTATTTTTAAAAAAAAATTTATCTTATATTGAAAAAATATTATCTTCTCATTTTAATTTGAAGTATTTAAGCCAAAAAAATTTATTATCCCACATTGAAAAAACACAATTTTCTTCTTGTGAACATAGAGTATATATACTAATGAGCTTCAAATCCCTCATTAGAAAAATAAGATTTTCTTCTAGTGTTTATATAATGAACTTTGATATGGGCTAGTAACCAATAAAAAAAGAATAGTCGGCTCGCGTGCATAAGGTCGAGACAAGTAAAACAAAAACCTTTGATTACCTCCCTCGCGCATGAGGTAACGACGACCTTTTGTTTTTTGTAGTAATTTTTCATTAACCCTTAAAATGGAACTAGCATTCTAGATTCCCTTGTGAGGCTAGGTGTTTGTACATTAATTTTTTTGGCTTGTTAGGCAAAAAACAACCTTTTATCTTTGATAGTAATTTGTTATTGACCCTTAAAATGAAACTACCATTTTAGATTCCCTCGTAAGGCTAGGTGTTTGTACATTAATTTTTTGGCTTGTTATGCAAAAAAATTAGTTTGTTTTGGAGAGCACCTACCCATGAAAAAATTGTTTCTATTGTAAATAAATATATTAGTCTTGGTGTTTGTAAATTATTTACTTTGATTTCAGAACAATCACTTAAGAGAATTTGTTCTATCTCTTAACAAATAGGTATTTGAAATTTGATTCATTTGTTTATTAAAAATAAAGAGGTTGGGTCTTTATCAGGTTGCAGCGGGTCCCGGGTTTGCAACCCCAGTTTTCATCTTCTTCAGACTCGGTCAGGGTCCCGGATCTCTTGGGTACCAAGTCAACCTGTTGAGCCGAACTGGGTCTAATAACTAAGCAACAAATAAATAATGAAGAAGTTTTTGTTAAATTACCAATTTAGCCATTGCTTCTATTTATCTCTTTCTTGTAGTAATTTGTGTGATGTGGCAATGTTCATAGTTTTAATTTTAAGTTTGTGTGTAGCATGCAATGTTATTTTTTTTAGATTGTGTGCAATGTTCTTCACTGAATGTATAGTGCATATCAAATTTTAATGCTAAAAGTTTTAAACCTAAACTCGATCCATTTTCGAGGATTTTACTTTTTATTTTTGTTTTTGTAATTTTAATGTGAGATCTTTTATGTCAAATGAAGAAGACATGTGATAAACCCAAATTTAACGTGCCTAAAAAAATCTAAAGTCCCTTCTCCCTTTGGCACAACCAAATGAATGAATCTTCTTTATTGGGCTCAGCCAAAGAAATGACCATCATCCTTTGGACTCAGTTAAGGGAATGACCCAACTCTCTGGGGCTCGGTTAAGTGAATGACCCATATCCCTTGGACTTCGTTAAGAGAATGACCCTTCTTCTTTGGGTGCAACAAAAAAAAAACCCAGCTTTCTTGGACTCAGCCAAGGAAAAAACTTAATATACTTAGGTTCAGTCATGTGCTGAGCCAAGACAACATGAGTCTGATAAATTATCAGACCCAATATAATTAAGTTCAGCCAAATGAAGAACCTCGTACATTTGGGTTCAGCCATGTGTTGAGTCTAAGGCAATATGGGCCTGACAAGTTGCCAAACTTAATATAATTGGATTAAGCCAAATGAAGGACCTTGTACATTTGAGTTCAGCCATGTGTTGAGTCTAAGGCAATATGGGTCTAACAAGTTGTAATACACAATATAGATAGGTTCAGCTAATTGAAAGACTCAATACACTTGGGTTTAGAAATGTGCTAAGCCCAAGACAACATAGATCTGACAAGTTATCAAACCCAATATAGTTGAGTTCAGTTAAAGAACAAACCCAGCTCTATTGGGCACCACCAAAAGGAGCATCCATCTTCTTTAGACTAAGCTAATGAAAGAACCCAACTCTTTTGGACTCATTCAGGGGAAGGATCCACCTCCTTTAAACTTATCCAGAGGAAGGACCCACCTCTCATGGGCTCAACCAAGGGGAAGAGCTCAATTACTTTTTGTATCCTACTCTCCCTACATCTATAGGTGTATAAAAATCTTTCAATTACCTACCATATTTATCTCTCATTAAATGCTATCAGGGCAAGATAACACTTCAACCTCTTCTCTCCATAAAAAAAACTCATGGGCTTTAAATACTATATAAATCCTTTAAGCTTTAAGTTCACAATCTCTTCACTTTCAATATTTATTAGCATATATATTTCCAGAGTTTATCTTTATATAATTTCATTGCACTTTATCTCTCTAAAAAGATATATACTTAAGCATCTAGGAGTCCTCTCATTCACCAAAGAAGATCTTTTGCAGATATCTTCTACCAGTCTTCTTAGCTTACTAGACACCAACTATCATTTACATTGTCTATGGAGAATTGATCAAATTTCTAAAACCAAGTGATTAACAAATTATCGAACACATGAACCTTGTTTCTAAGCTATTTGGATTTTTTGAGACATCATCAATGGCGTCGTCTGTGAGAACCTGGGGAAAAAGCCATTGATTTCGTACTAAAGCTTGCTTTTGACATTTCCAGGCCATTCCATGTGACACAACTAATACCTATCTGGGTCAGGACTCGAGACAAGTTTACTCATTACCGCAGACACTCCTGCCCAACCAGAGCTTCAACAACTCTTCAATCGGGGGGTAACTCCTTATTAAGGTAATTCTAGCCACTCAAGGTGAGATGAGAAAATTTGGGCTATGCTTTGCCAACTTTACAAATACAGTTAGAGCCTTGATATTTTGAAAAGCTTTCAACAAGTACAAATGAAATACTAGTTCAAACCGTAAAACATGTGCAGTATCTTTGACAACTACCCAAGGGAAAGAGGAGCATCTCCCTCACACCTGACACTTGCTTAAATGGAAATTTTTCATACCTAATAAGAATAAGAATGTAAGTTTTTTATATACAAATGACTTATTGAAAAATGACTATTTTCATTTTCTCTGGGTGATGCCTAAGGGTAGTTCAACAATACACCTTGGAATGGATGATCTGAAGCGTCCATGGTGCAATAACATAATTATCCTAAAAATGTGCAATTTTTCTAGGAATGGATTGACTTGGTTTCCCTAAAGGAAGTGGTCCTTTAAATTACCAATGAATGAATTTGGTCTCCCCAGGGCAATAGATCTGCTCTCCAAAGGATTAGTATGTGGTCTCCCTTAGGGCAATAATATTATTTTTTCAGAGGATTGGTATGTGGTCTATCTAAGGGAAACAATCCCTCAAATTACTAAGGGATAGACTTGGTCTCCCTAAGAAAATATCTTCACTCTCCACGAGATTGATATGCGGTCTCCCTTAGCGCAATAACCCCACACTTTCTAAGTGATAAACTTGTTATCCCAGTGCAATAATATAATTATCCTAGGAATACGTAATTTTTCTAGGAAGGGATTGACTTGGTCTCCCTATGTAAATAAACCCATATAAACCCTCGACTATAATAATCTCATCTTAATTTAGTAAAATAACATAAAATACAAAGGATGTGGAGAAATGATTAAATTGAACAAATTAATTGGATTAATAGAGAAGTTATTTAATGAGGGGTGAAATTAAAAACAATAATAAAAGAGTAAGGAGTTAGTAAAGAGAAAGACAAGTAGTGGGGGTCAATGGATTGATAAAAGGAATGGTGGGTCAATGTGAAAATAGAAGTAAATATGGGGGGCAAGATGCAAATAAGAAAAGAATATAATTATAAATAACAAGAAATCTCTAGAAATCCCTATATTAATGGCCGGCCAAGGAGAGGAAGAAAGAGGAGAAAAGAAAAATTAAGAGGAACCTTGTAAATTCATCTTTTGATTCCAAAGAAAAGTGAGAATAAGTGAACTGAGAGTGTTTCACGTAAGATTTAGAAAGAAAAATTAGAAAAAAATTTACTAATAGGAAGGGAAAGGTTAGAAGAAGGAAGGAAAGAGAAGAGGAAAAAGGGGTTGTTCTCAATCTCTTGACTCATTGTTTTGTAATAAAAGGTAACAAGCTCTCTTATTAAGTCACTTGAATTTGTTTGTGTTTTCTTGAAAAATTGAGATTGTTGAATGGCTTACTATAGGTTTAAGAAGTTTGTTAAATAATGATAGGTGGATGAAATGATGGAAAAAAAATACATGGGAAACAAATTTATACTTGTTGAACTTAGAAATCAAAACTGGACAAGTTGTCTCTCAACTTCTCTGTTAAGATTTGGATCTTAAGATGACAAAATTTGAGATACCTGTCTTCATGAAAGTTGTAGACCCATATTATAGAGTTCCAAAGAAACAAACCATGTATAAAACCAAGCTTTGTAGCTTTGGTTATACTCAAAATACTAAACAGTGTTCAGAAAGTAATAATTCAATTTTTTTTACAGTAACAGTTGGACAGTAACAGTCCAATGTTTGTTGATGAGCAATTTTGGCTATCTTGGGGGCAGAACTCAGTTATCCTTCCTTCAAATAACTTTTAACCTCATGTCTTAGATTTCCAACGAGATCAAACTCGCTTAAAATGGAGTTCTATAACTCCAGATATAGTTAAAAATCTAAGGAGAGGTCAGACAGTAACAATTCAATTTTTTAGACAGTAACAGTTCATTGATAAGCAATTTTGACTATCTTAGGGGCAGAACTGGGTTATCCTTCCTACATAGAATTTGTAGCCTCATGTCTTAGCTTTCCAACGAGATCAATCTTGCTTAAAATGGAGTTTTATAACTCCAGATATAGTTAAAAATCTGAGGAGTGATCAGACAATAGCAGTTCAATTTGTTAGACGGTAACAGTCCAACTTTCCTTGAAGAGCAACTTTAACTAGCTTGGGGTAGAACTGGGTTATCCTTCCTATATAGAACTTATAGCCTCATATCTTAACTTTCCAACGAGATCAATCTCGCTTGAAATGGAGTTCTATAACTCCAAATATAGTTAAAAATCTAAGGAGATGTCAGACAATAACAGTTCAATTCTTTAGACAGAAATGGTTGGACAGTAACAGTCCAATGTTCGTTGATGAGCAATTTTGACAGTCTTAGAGGCAGAACTGCGTTATCCTTCCTATATAAAACTTGTAGCCTCGTGTCTTAACTTTCCAACGAGATCAACCTCGCTTGAAATGGAGTTCTATAACTTCAGATATAGTTAAAAATCTGATAAGAGGTCTAATAGTAACAATTCAATTTTTTAAACAGTAATAGTTGGACAGTAACAGTTCAACGTTAATTGATGAGCAATTTTGACTATCTTGGGGGTAGAACTGAGTTATTCTTCCTACATAGAACTTGTAGCCTCATGTCTTAGCTTTCCAACGAGATTAATCTCGCTTGAAATAGAGTTCTATAACTCCAGATATAGTTAAAAATCTGAGGAGAGGTCAGACAGTAACAATTCAAATTTTAGAGAGTAACAGTTGGACAATCCGTTATGTTGAGCCGCCTAAAACTTGTAAATTGGTAACTTCTGTTTGGAATTGTTTTTTAATTACAAAATGTTGAATTATGAAGGTAGTATGTATATGTGTGTGTGTATGGTCAAGACTTGAAATTTAAATTAGTGTAGATATTGGTATAGGTGAAATTGTGGAAAATAGACGAGAGCAGGGGACAACTAGCATAGCACGGTTTTCAGGTAGGTGTCCGATACTTCGATTTCTAATTTAAAGACTTGTGTAATTCTTTAACTTAGTCCCTGATAAGATGTAATTTAAATTTTTGTATTTATATGTAGTGCTTGAATGATAAATGGACCAGTGTCCTGGTTTGGAACTGATGCCCTGTGAATGGGCTGATGGTTGGACCAGTGTCCTAGTTTGGAACTGGTGCCCTGTGAATAGGCGATCAATAGAATTAGTTATTATTAGACAAGGTGGGTGTGCTGACAGATGGGAAACTATAGAAATTGATGAATAAAAGAATTAAAAAAACAAATTGTTAGTGTAATGAAAAATATACTAGATTACCTTAATTAATTTAATTATGTTTATGCAAATTATTATGCAGGTTCATCTCAGCAGCGTAACTCTTAGTTGATGCTTGGGTGTTCCCTCTGTATAGTCACTTAAGTTAATAGGAAGATGGAAGAATTTTCCTTTTGGGTTGTATATAATAATATTCCTAAATTGTATGTATAAATTTAAGTAGTATTATTTTTGTAAAATTGTAAATAGTAAATTGAAATTTAAAATCTTTATTATGCTAACGTATGAATGTAATTACGATGGTTAATTAATGGTTACCTCTTAAATCCTAGGATTCTTCTCATTTTTATAACTTGATAATTGTGTGAATTTTATCTTAAAAGTCTATAGTTTGAGACTTGGAATGATTGGATTATATATGAACAATGAATACAGGATGTGTACAAATGATTTGTCGATAACTTAGGATCTTCCGGCATAGGGGAAACTCTGCTGAAATTTTGGTAGAAATTTCAATAAACTATGTATAAGTTTAATAAAGATAAAAAAAAATTACCATGTTTCCTTTTTTAAAGTTGATGCATTAATTTCGGTATGGGGGATGTTACAACCCATCACACACAAGGGATGAACTTCCTCTTCCTAGTATAGTATCATAATTATCATAAAACTATGAAATTCTTCTAGAAAGGGATTGACTTGGTCTTTCTAGACCAATAGCCTCACCACCACTCACAAAGGATGGACTTGCACTACCTGATGTCGTAACACAATTATCTTAGGAATGTGTAATTTTTTTAGGAAGGGATGAACTTGGTCTCCCTAGGGCAACACCCTCATATATAAGGGATGGATCAGAGATCCCCCTAATACAATAGCAACATCCTCCTCTGACCACTCTTTAGTGGGAGGGCTCTCATGCCTCATGTCATCGCCATCGAGGCCAATGCCTCACACTCTAAAAAAAAATTGATGATGACCACTCTTTAAGGAGGGCTCTCATACCCCACTCAAATGTAACCACTCCCTTTAAAGAGGATTGATTTATTCCCTGTAAAGGCAATAGTCCTACACTCTCAAAAGGATTGATATGAGGTTTCCCTCATACAATAGAACCACCCCATTTAGAGATTTCTAAGTACGAGCACCATCCTCCAATCAGAATTTCTTTAAAGGGAGTTGATTTCCTCTAATGAGTTCGAAGATAGGAGTTACTCAAATGGAATGAGTTCTTCTTCCTCCATTAGGTTCCTTAAACTCAATGAGTTTCACCAATAGGTTCCTTCAGCCAATTAGAAACTTTTCTAAGTATAAGTCAACCCTTTATGATTCCCCTTTACATACTTTATAATTTCTTCAAACATGGTGCATGCCCCCTACACACGGGTTTTCTAGTGTATTACCTGGGGTTTCTACCCCTCTTCTCATATAAAGAGACTAAGAAAAACTCATTATAGCGAGCAATTTTACAAGTCTTTGCATATAAATATCACAAAGACTTGGAGGTTTCAAATAAACCTAAATTTAACGGGCCTAAAAAATTATGAAGACCCTTCTTCCTTGGGCTTAACCAATAGAATGACCCTCCTTCCTTGGGCATGATCAAGATATTGACCCTTTTCTCTTCTCAGCCAAGGTAATGACCTATCTTATTTGGGCATAACCAAGAGAATGACCCTTCTTTATTGGGCACAACCAGTGTAATAACTCTTCTCTCTTAGGCACAACCAAGTGAATAGCCCTCCTCTTTTGGGCTTGGCCAAGGGAATAACCCTTTTCTTTTGGGCATAGTTAAGGAAAAGGACCCACCTTTCTTAGGCTCAGCCAAAGAAACGACCCAATACACTTAGGTTCAGCCATGTGCTGAGCTCAAAGCAACATAGGTATTACAAGTTACCAAACCCAATATAGTTGAGTTTAGCCAATGGAAGGACCCAATACACTTGGGTTCGGCCATGTGCTGAGCCTAAGGCAACATAGGTCTGACAAGTTTTTGGACCCAATATAGTTGTGTTCAGCTAATGAACAGACTCGGCTCTTTTAGGCACGACCAGTAAACAAACCCAACACATGACCAGGCTATGGAGATACAGTCACGGGTTTGCTAATGAGCTGGCACTGAACTATCTTGGGCATGACCAAGGAAAGCATCCACCTCCCTTGGGCTAAGCCAAGGGAAGGATCCAACTCCCTTGGACTCATCCAAGGGAAAGACCCACCTCTCTTGGGCTCAACCAAGGGAAGGACTCTTTGGACCCAGCTTAGGAGAAGAGCTCAGCTACTTTTTGTATCCTAGTCTCCCTACACTCATAGATATATAAAAATCTCCTAATGGCCTACCATATTTATCTCTAATTAAATGTTATCAAGGTAAGATGACACTCCAGCTCTTTTTCTCCACAAAAGAACAAAACTTATGGGCTATAAATACCCTATGATCCCTCAAACTCCAAGTTCACAATCTCTTTGCTCATAATATTTGTTAGCATACATATTTTTAGAGTTTCTTTCTCTAAAACATCACTGCACTTTTTCTCTCTAAAAAAATATTTATTTAAACATCAGAGAATCCCTGCATTCACTAAAAAGAATCTTTTGCAAGTACTTTTTACTAGCCATCTTGGTTTACCTTACATCACCTATCAACTATCTTAACTAAAAAAAATGAATCAGATTATCAAAAGCAAGTGATTAGCCAATTATCCAATACAGAACACTTGTTTCTAAACTACTTAATTTTTTTGAGACATCATCAACATGTCATTATATTATATAGGTTTTTCTTTGGGTGTGATTATATAATTTAGCCATCAAAAGGGTGAAGTCGAAGATGTCACCAATTTGAACAAGAATGTCCAAACTAGATATTAAAATAAGTCCAATAAGGTTGAATAGATGAAGTCATTCGCCCATACTTGACTTAAAAACACTACTGTGTAGTAATCTACTTGAATTTATTGTGCCAGCTCGAGCTAATTTCCTTGGATTATTATCTATAACCTATTGTACGTAGTCGCCTATATATTACCATTTATATCAATTAACTATGGGATTGTCATTCGATATTTTTAATTAAAGTTAGGATGATAATGCATCGAATTGAAATAAGATTTTATTCCATTCATTTTTATTTATTTTAAATATTTATGACTTTATTTTCTCTTTCAATCTGACTAGATCAAGATATAAATGAGTATTCGATTCGATCATGATTTTTTAAATTTAGTTAAAATAATAAAATATAAACTTAAAAACAAACTACATCTTCATTTGGGAATTATAAAATCATAGAATGAGTATTCAATTGGAATTTTTTAAATTTATTTAAAATAATAAAATATAAACTTAAAAACAAACTACGTCTTTATAAAACCATATAAAATAGAATCTAAACTATATATGTATATATAAAATCAATAAAAAAATATTCATAGATAACAAAATATAAATTAGTGCAGACATAAATGAGTATTCAATTCGATCATGATTTTTTAAATTTATTTAAATAATAAAATATAAACTTAAAAACAAACTAGCTACATCTTCATTTTGGGAATTATAAAATCATAAAATGGAATCTAAACTATATATCTATATATAAAATCAATAAAAACTATTCATAGATAATAAAATATAAATTAGTGCATTATATTAAAAAAAATCTATAAAAAAAATTAAGAGGCTAGATGGAGAACGGGTCAGAAGAAACCTTAACTCGCCTCATCATCATCATTTTCTATCTTTGATAAAATTGAATCAAATTTTTTATATTTTTAATTTGATTATGATTAAACTAGATGATTATACAATCCCATCAGATCAGATGATGCCGGATCATATTACACGAGTAGGATCAATTTATAATCTCTAAATGACAAGCATTGCCTGCCACTGATGCCAGAAGGCTCATAGTTATATATTATTCATGGATGTCTCGGACTTGAACGAGCCACTGCATTAAAATATAAAAGATGTTCTGCACATTAACAAATATTTCCTCATATTTTAAGCCCAGCGGTGCCGAACAGTTGTTTCTTTCTAGGGGAACTGATTAAACTTTCGTGAAATTTGGGTTTTATAAATTAAGTTCACATGCATTGAGATATTTTTCCTGCAGGTTGCTTATTAACCATCTAGTAGTGGTGGTCAGTAATACGAGTTTGAGATTAAAAAATTTATTTTTTCTGTGATTTCAAATTTGAACCATGTGATTGCTTATATAATGGTTATTGAAGGCTTACATGGTCGTTAATTTTAGGACCCGTGAGATTAGTTGAGGTGCCCGCAAGCTGACCCGAATAACCACATCAAACCTAAAAAAAAAAAAAAACCACTCCTGCCGAATCTTGGATTCCAACACAGATGCTCTTTTTTTTAATTAAATGGGTTTTCCCTAATCACCTCAATGAGTCGAAGCATACTTTTTATTAATAGATGCATTCGAGGCATTCGAGGAGAAAAAAAGGGCGTCTGAAAAGTTTTCTTTGTCTCGAAGTTGGATTGATTTTTGGTCGATTATCTCCAACATTATGCAGTAAATGATTCGAAGAAAAACTTTAATTTATGATAGGCGTTGGCAACCTCGATCAAACAATGATTTGCAGTATTATCATTACAATAATCTATCAACAACTCCTATCATTCTTCTTTTTCTTTAATTTGCTCCCTCACCTCACTTCACTTTGCTGCTCCTATCTTCTTCTTTTTTTTAATACAATAATAATTATTTTTTAAAATAATTTTTATTTAATAATATATCAAAATAATATTTACACAATTCAAAGTTATCACGTACAACAAGGGAGACCCTACGATGCGGTCCTTGCATTTTTGTTGTGACTCACAGCTGGCTGGGATAAGTTGACAATGAACTGCTCCGACCTAATGAACTATCTCATAAATTATAATCATGAACTGTACTAGAATTTATGGTGAAATTTTATAGTAAGAGCGTTTCTACGCATCAAAAACTAAATTATTTTTTTATTGGGTTTTAAAAAAACTATTCACATTTAAATTGATGTGGGAGATGTCAATCTATAAATCAATTTATGACTTTTAAAATAAAATGGTTAATTGTTTAATTATTATTCCGAGTTCGATTGGTATAGATCTTAAATTGCTTGTTAATTTAATTAGAATACTGAAAATTAGTACTGTGATTTGTAAAAACAACAATCTCAAAACCAAAGCACCAATTTAATAGCAAAGCTATAAGTACCTGCAAAAACATTCTCAAATGAAGGATCTAAAAATTATCTATGATAAAATTAATAATTTTATAAGAAAAAAAATAAAAAAAACTTAAAAATATCTTAAATTCCAAGAACAAATGATGTTTATTTTTGTATTTTAAGATAATTAATACTCTGAAATATATGCAAGCTAATAAAAAATAAAAAAGTTCTGAAACTCTCATCTGAAAGGTTCAAGGGGTATTATATTCATGAACTTTGTTGTTTTCAGAGAAAAAAAAACTAAAAATTCTTTTACTTTCGGTGCATTAATGATGAACAAATATTCATTTACACACACACATAAAGAAAGGATATATGTGGTAGGTCATTTAAGGAACTTTTTGTATATCTATAAGTATAGAGATATCATTACGATATTATCTCATATATGAATAATTCATGTAATTGTTCTAAAAGTAGAATTTATTAGTCTTAGATATTCAAGACATAAGATGTAACTCAATCCAAGTTAAAAGACATGATAGTTTATTTAATTCATAATATTTTTAATTTAGATGTTAGTTTAGAACCTGATATATTATTTTAGGTTTAGTTTATTACTGAACCCAAGTATGTTGAGTTCAACATCTGGTCAGACCAAAGTTTCCTTGAATTTAGCATTTTATCAAGTCTATATTTTATTGGATTTCACTAGTTGCTGAACCTAAATATTTTAGATCTTGCACCTCATCAAACTCATTTTCTCCTAGTACTGCTTTTCTTTACATGTTGGGCATACGATTTTTGTTTTTTAAGTGTCTTCCATGAAATCATCTTTGGTAAGTTTTGCCACAGGATTTGTTGCCAATTCAAGGTGATTTAATTATAGAATATACCTAGCAGGGTAATCCTATATTTGTCACTTTGTTTTTTTCAATTTTCTTATTCCATGTCTACGATAAGATTGACTTGCTCTATAATTAATGAGGTGGAGACGGAGGATTTGATTTTTTTTCCCCTTGAGAAATGATATCTAGTATTGTAGTTTTCATTAAGTGTTTTGAGTCCGTTATTATATTATATTTATGTTTCTTTAAATTGAGTAAATTGTTGAAGGCAAATATATTAGGTTTGATAATTTGATAGGCTTATATTAGAGCAGTGTAATTTGATAGGCTCATGTTAAAGCAGTGTAATAATATGGTTGTTAATGTAAAAAAAACTTATTAGGTTGAAGTTGTCTTTTTCATATGATATATTTGGCAATGAAATACATTAGGCTTGTTCGGGTTTTTTAAGGTTTGGCATTGAAAAATAACATAGCTATCAGACACCTGGCATTGAGAGCAGGCATTTCTATCAGGCCCTTGATGCTCGGGCTAGACTTCGGCGCTGGTCCGGCATCATATATGGTTGCTAGACCTAAACAAATATATCTTAATTATTATAAATAAATTATCATAAAAATATAATTTAACGTTTTACATCTAAAAATTCAAATCGTATCTTCTCATTTAAATAATTGATATTTTATGTTTATGAATTTGTTCTTCCTTCAATAAAAATTTTATCTTCTATTATTAGTATGATTATTATTATTGTTGTTGGTGTTGTTGTTGTTAGTTAGGATTATTTAAATAAACTTGAGTCAAGCATGTTTGTCAAACCCAAGTAACATGGGTTAAAAAATTATTTATAAATGAAGTATAAATAATTTATAAACAAAAAACTATCACAAAAATCTAATTTAACGTTTTATATCTAAAAATTCGAATTATATCTTTCTATTAAAATAATTTATTTTTTATGTTTATGAATTTATTATTCATTTAATAAAAATTTTATTTTATGGTTGTTATTCTGATATTATTTTTGTTCAAAAGTATTTTTTTAAAATATATTGAAATAATATATTTTTTATTTTTAAATTTATTTTTAATATTAATACATAAAAATAATTTGAAAATATAAAAAATAATTTAATGCAAAGAAAAAATAAAAATGATTGTTTTTCAAAAATATTTTTGAAATACAATAACAAACATGTTCTAATAATCATGTTTTTTTCTTATAAATCTATAATTAATAAAAATATTTTATAAACTATCATAATTAAATTAATCAATACAAATATTTTATAAATGCAATAACAAGTGTCTTAGCTTTGGTATGGCCGCTACATCCTAATGTCTTGGGTTTGGTTTGACCATCAAATTCAAGTTTTTTTAAAAATATTTTTTAAAATGTAAAATATTTTTTTATATTTAAAAAATATATTATTTATTTTCTATGGAGCGCGAACCAATACACTAGTAGAAGACTATAAGGAATAATAATCCAAGTTAGTACTTAATAAATCAATTAAATGACTTGAATAATTTGAGGGATAAATCAAGCATGTAGACGTCTTAAACAAAGTCATCCGCACTTTTCGGTCTTTTTTTTTTTTTTCTTCTTACAATTGGATGATATTTCAAATTAATTTTTATGTTAATTAAAAATAAATTCCTTTTTTATAATTTTTTATTTTTTAAAAATCAATTATGAGCAGAGACTGAGAACTTAACTCTATTATTGTACATAAATTCAGGGATGAAGTTATTATCTAGGCCAAGCAATCTATATATATGCCATTTATATGGAGGGAGATGCGACCTCGGGGGCCTAACCTTTGAAAGATATCGCTGTTGTTATCAAAAGGTGAGTCATAAAAGGTCCGGTGGTGTGCTTGGACTTTTGCAAAGAGTATTCTAGCCCTTCTGAGAAGAGGTTATTCTAAATTATGTTTTATTAAATTTTTAATTTTTTTATTTAAAATTAATTTTTTTATATATTCTTTTTATTGCTTTGATTTGTGAATGTTTAAAATAATTTTTTAAAAATAAAAAAATATATTATTTTAATATATTTTTAAATAAAAAATAATTACTAATACCCTCTCGAATACTGCTAAAGAGTAACCATTTGTCCTTATAATAACCTCTCTCTCCTCTGTTGTATTTAACTATATAAGTTAGTATTTGTTTTTGTGATGGAAAATATATTTTATAAAATCTAGAATTTTTTTATATTTTTGTATTGTTTCGTTGTTTCTTATAAGTTAGTATTTGTTTTTGTGATGGAAAATATATTTTATAAAATCTAGAATTTTTTAAAATTTTTATATTATTTTAATGTACTGATATTAAAAATAAATTTTAAAAATAAAAAAAATATTATTTTTATATATTTTTAAGTTAAAAATATTTTAAAAAATAATAGGTAATGCAATAAAACAAATGTTGTTATTTGTTTAGGGAAAATGGTGGAAGGAAAGGGAAATTATTAAAAATCAAAGCCGAGTAGTAGATCACCAAATGGATCAATAGGGGGCAACTGTCCCCTTAATTTTTTTTATTTTTTATATTAAAATATTAATATATTAGTTTAGTAAATTATTGCTATGCGGAAGGAAGCATTTATTGTTTATTATTGTTGACTCATTAATATATATATATATATATATATATATATATATATATATATAAAATTACAGCTCATTACCCCAATTTTTTCCCCTTTTCGCTTTTTTTTTTTTTTTTCATATTTCCCTGTCTATCAAAGAAGTTTTTTTTGTTCAGCTGCCATTCCCCGCCTCTTATGCAAATTTCTCATCAAGTAATTTTTTTTATCTTTTATTTTATATTTTAGATAAATTTTTTTAATTTTTTCTATTTGTTTCATTGTCTAATTTTAGTTTTATTCTTTTATAATTAATTATAAAAAAATATTAGATTTTATGATAATTTAGAGGTTTTGATATGAATATATTTAAAATAAATATTTAAATCTACTAATTTAATCAATTAAGTGTTTCTTTTCTTATTATAAATAAATAAATTAATATTCGTCTTGCTCTCTTTTATCAAAGAAAAGCTTATTCGTCTTGTTCTTTTTTATCCTAGTGAATTCTTTATAGTGGATCTTATGGTACCTGGTGACCAACTTAATATGTATATTATTGATCTGCGCGGTGATGATGAGTTCTCTAATATTGAAGGTATTATTAGTCTTGCAGAAAAAATGGTAAAAACAAAAAAGAGTTTGATATTTCCATTCGTATATATGCTTATTAAATTATCATTACTTCTACCAGTTGCAACTGCTACAGTGGAGAGAGTTTTTTCTGCTATGTATATTGTAAAAAGTAGATTGCAGAATAGGATTAGAGAAAAGTAGATGAATGATAGTTTGGTTGTATACATTGAGAAATATATTTTTTATAAGATTGATAATAAAGTTATTATGAAGTGGTTTTAAAATATAAAAACTCGAAGAGAATAATTGTAATATAATTTTTTTTCATTTGAAAAGTATTTTTAAATGAATTTTAAAATTAATATATATATATATATATTTAATTGATTTTTAATACATGTCTATATAATATAATATTTATTAATAATTTATTTTTTTATTTAAAAAACTCTAGCTAGTCTAGAATTTGAACACAAATATCACCCACGTACAGTTAACTGGCAAGGATCGTTGATTATAATGGCGAAGACCAACCACATTCAAGATGTTCACCGTTCCACCGACAGATGACCGCGGGCATCTACCTTCAACGACTTTTCTCTGCTCTTATACCTAACTTTTCATTTCATTTTATTTTTGGTTCGGACAACAAAGCGAAATCAAGCACCTGGCACAGATGTTATATGTCGAACTATCCCCACATTTGACTGGAGCAAAGTAGTAATGATAGATCCGAGATAATTGAGGTGAAAATGCTTTAAAGGAGCAGCCACCAAATATCACTTTTATCCCTTTCCTGAAGCGGGTTCACTTTATCGCCAATTTCCTCTACAGTGTTAGTGATTTGTGTTCTTTGGGATAATCGATATTTAATGCATGTTTCATATACAAAGTATTCAGTAATTAAATTTTACAAGTATAAGTAATTATATAACAAACACTAGTATAAACTAGCTATTTGTTCAGGTTATGCTGCAAATCAGATATTTTTTTCTATAAAAAATTATATATACAGGCTTTTCTGACGTATATTTGTATATAAAAAAATACAAGTGTAAATTGAAAAGTTTATGCATATATATAATCAAATACATTGAGCACCACGTGTGTTAAAAATTATAAAAAAAATTAACGATAAATAAAGATTAAAATAAAAAAATCAATAAAAATATATAAATCAAAATAGTTAACCTTTAAACACAAGTCTGTGATCGAGTTGTGTTGAATGACTTTATTTACTATAAACAAATTTTTATCTAATCAAATGATAAAAGAAATTAATATATATAAAATTGATTGGATATAATATAATAAAATAAAATATTATGTAAGGTTACACAAATTAGAAATATTATTCAAAAATAAATATTTTTTCATTTATATAAACATAATAAAATTATAGATGAATTAGAATAGTCTAATCAAAAATCAAATGTATACAAAATAACTAAAAAAATAATTTTGATTTAAAATAAGGTATATAAACAAAATAAATGAGATAATGAATATATTTTTTAATATAAATAAAAAATAATTTTAAAAAAATACATATAAAAAAAATCACTTAAAAAACAATTTCTTTTTAAAAAAAGGTCATGTAAGGGCTTGTGCGCTTAGGCTCTTAATATTTTTTTTTAAATTGTATGTCATAATCTATTTTTAGTTTATTCTCTAATTTCATCATTTTTTTTTCAAAATAAAAAATTCAAAAAAATAAGTGACTACCTTCCATGAAGGCAGTATAGTGTGTTTTTTTCTCTGAGCGCACTTTTGAACCCTTATTTCAAACACTTATAAAAGGATTGATTGTTTCTTGATCTTGTGAGTCCATCATATCTTATTTTATTTTATTTTATAAAGCTTATTATTTAAAGTCTCTTATAAGACTTTATGGACTTTATGTCGTAAGTATTGTAAAGAATTGGACAATTATCATGATCCATTTTTGAGTTATTCCCCAAATTTATCCCTTTTTTTTCAAAATAAAAAAAAATAAAATAAGGACTGGTATTTTAGTAAAAGTAAGCTAAGAGAATTTCAAATAAAAAAATCAAGCTGTAATTTTAGATGAAATCGATAGTCTAATCTTATTTTTTTGATTTTTTTATTTTTTTATAAAGATGAATTTAGAAAATAACTTAGAAATGAGTTATGAACATTACAAATAGGGTCCACCGCAAATTTTTTTTTCTAAATAAATTAGACAACATGTCATTTGATTTTACCTAAATTCTAGTCACCATAATGGCTGGAAAATTAGAGCTAAAGGTTTTTTGAAAAAAAAAATCATTTTTCGACTCATTTTAACCCAAAACTCCTAGAAAACACTTTAAGTATCTTGATAAACTCATTCATTGTCTTACAAAACCCAAAAAACCTTCCTAAATCCTAAAATCAACTTGAAATAAAAAATCTTAAGAACTCAAATATGTTTTTTTAGACACTTTCAAGGTAAAAAAAAAATACTTAAGTTAAATTTTTTTTATCAAATAGAACTATTTTCCACAAAAACTGACTGTTTTTGTTGTTGTAATCTGCGCAAACGGTTTTTTTTTTGAATTCGATTATCTCTCTTATTTTTTAAATTAGAGGCTAATAAATAATAAAATCTTATAACAAAATTAAATTGAAAAAAATAATAAAAAATTGTATAGGTATAATTTATAAAATCTAAGAACTAAATTAAAATTTTTATGTATTCATCTATTTGTGGCTTTTTTTCTACTTTGATTTCATATTTTTTAATTTTATTTTTTGATGAATAAATTTGATTTAATTATTTTTTAACTTGACAAAAAAAAATGCAATCCCAAAAAAAATAAAGAATCATATTGAAAATAAAAATTAAATAATAAATCTAAAGGAAAATATGTTCACATTGTTTGGAGTTTTGTATAATATAATATTTAAATAAAAAAATCACAAAACACTGATCATAATAAAAATCTAGAAAAAGTGTCATTTCAAGGTAGCAAAGCAACAGAAAACAATCCAGGGCCAGGTGAGGCTCGTTTATCCTTTCATTTCCAAAAGTGACCATTCACTATTTAAAAACTCTCAATACACGTTAGTGTTATTTCGTGTAATTAATAAAAAATAAAAATATCTATATAACATTCTGACAAATTAAGACCTTGGTTTTCCCCCATAGGCTTGCTTGCATACGGAACTTGGCTTCTGTGTAGGCATGCACAGCTGAAACGAACCTGGGCATGCTTGCAGACAATTATCCCCTAGGCTACCGGAAACAGACGTGTCGGCGGCGAAAAAAGCTGGTGGTGGCTTCCCAATCAAGAAATTCCCATCGAGAAACAGCCTTCTCAAACTCTTCTTTCGACTATACTCCAATGGGATCGTGCCGCGTAACCGGTTGTACCTTAGTGACAAAGAAGACAGCAGTGGATAATCAGCAAAATGCAAGGGGCATTCCCCTCGATTTTATTGAACCCAAGATCAACAGCAACGAGGTCACTGTTAGCATTACTAGGCTTTGATACCTCGACACGTGTCAAGCTGTTATTGGCTAAATCAACCTGTTGAAGTGCAGGTAAGAGAAAGAACCAGGGTTCTAATGTGCCAGTGAACGAGTTTTCACTGAGTTCAACAACTTCTAAACGAGTTAACCTGTCAAAAGATGATTTTGATAACGAGCCAGACAAGGAATTGGCCTTCAAAGCCAGTTCTAGTAAGTTATAAGGTAGTTTTGGTAAGGGCCCGGTTAGTTTATTGTAGCTAAGATCAAGTCTTCTTAAGCTTGACATTGAATTCATGGTTTTTGGGAGGTACCCAGATAAATAATTATGTGAAAGGTCTAAAGATTCGAGGGATTTAAGGTTGGTGATTGAGTTAGGAACTGCGCCAGAGAACGAGTTGGAACTCAGGGTCAAGGTTTGGAGGTTGATAAGCGAGAAGATGGAGGAGGGGATAGGGCCATAGAAGTTGTTGTCTACGAGGTCGAGGATGGTGAGGCTAGTGAGCAGGGAGATGAGTGGGGTGAGCCGGCCTGAGTAGCCAGCTGGATCAAGAGTGAGCTGGGTGACTCGAGTTGAGTCAGGGGAGCAGGTGATGCCACAAATGAAGTGGGTCCGACGAGGGAAGGCACAGGGGTCGGTGGTGAAGTCCCATGAAGCTAGGCAAGACCATGGCTGGATTGAACTTGGCTTGACCGAGGCTTTGAAGGCTTTGAGGGCTGAGATGTCTTGTGGCGAAGTGAGAGCCACGGCTACGAGATTTTCGGTGTTGAAGAGAATAAAGGAGGAAAGCAGGAACGAAAGGATGCGAGGCAGCATTTTCGCTGGTTAGAGATCTTAAGGGGCGTAAGAGGTAAGAAACGGCAGCGTGGAGAAAGTTGGAGGGTTGTCTGTGGAATTGGGGCTTCGATGAGTTTATGTATGGCTGGACAGCACTTCAAAGAGTGGAGTTGATGTATGGTCAGACATGTAGATGTTTGTATCAAGACATTTAGTACTGTTTGCTAGGATGACCAAGTGCATGATCTGGAATTTTGGTTGGCTGAGCTTTGGACTCGGTAGTTGTTCTGTATAAACAAATTGCATAACTGGGGGCTAGTAGCATATAAATCGTCGAGTTTTTTTATTTTGTTTTTTAACAAGTAGAAGATATCTCGAGCCAGCTTATGTATACCACCGAACTAAATCTCTGCATCCTGTACAAGGTGAAACACTTGATAAGTTTTCTAATAAGACAATCACGATTTTCTAATGTAATCATCGCAACACTGCAACTTCGAAAGATATCCAATCCTCCTCTTTCATCCATAATTTCTCATGTCATAATTTCTGTGATTCAAAGAACTTGACGTCAGATTCTTAATAAAAAAATAAAAAGAAAGAACATGAGGTCGCAGTTATCCGTTGAATTAAACCCCTCTCCACCCTGCACATTTCTCTCGTAACATCCTTTCCTTAGATTTTTTTTTCCAATACATGTCTGATTAATTTAATTTATGTATATTTTAATTAATTTTATATATTTTAAAATTAATAATTATTTAAATTTTTAATATCTAACCAGTTGAGCTATATTTATTATAATAAAATATTTTTTTCATATATATATATATATAAATGAAAAATTATTGAAAGGAAGGACCTGTTTAATTATTGTTGAAACAGGGAATCGGGTACGATTCCGTGTTTCTACCACCAATAATTATTGCAGAAACAGGTTTTTTTTTTTTTTTTTTATCACCAATCATCTGAGTTTTATTGAAAAAAATACATTAATCTAGATATATAATTAATTATTATCAAAACACCGAATAACATTATTATTGAACATATATAGCTACCTGATCAATCCAAAACACGAAATATTTTACTGGTAAACGAGCAAAGTGCTAGAACAGAGCGTTCGTTCTCATTAACAAAACATCTATCTATTTTTTATCCTTCAGCCCTGCATGTATTTTACGGCTTAGTTCCCAAGATATAAGTTTCGTAGTAGCATGATGATAAAAAACTTGAGATTTAAATTTTAAATTTGAGTTAGGATATGTATTTTTTATAAAAATTTTAAATAATTAAAGTTTTAATTATTTACTTGAACTTACAAAATATATTTTTCAAGAGATAGGTTCCTCGAAT
Source organism: Populus deltoides (assembly GCA_015852605.2). Taxonomy (NCBI): domain Eukaryota; kingdom Viridiplantae; phylum Streptophyta; class Magnoliopsida; order Malpighiales; family Salicaceae; genus Populus; species Populus deltoides. Next base: position 21,435,453 of record CM027570.2, on the reverse strand, counting down.
ACAAAAAAATTAAGGCTTAGCTGTTGTTAATTAATCAAAGCAAAAAAAATATATTTTACAGATAAAGAAATCGTTGCTGTTTCGCTGACAGTGTTATATAAAACAGTACACATAGCACACTGATATATGAAGAAATTAAATAGACATGGAGATGTACTGGGCAGATCACGCCATGGAAATACATATTGTTTAAAAGATACCTAACTGAATGTTCGAAGGCAAATTGTCAGGCTGGTTTTTTATTTAATAAAATTTAAGACAACAACCGCACAACAAATATTAAAGGATTTGAAATTAGCTGGCATGTTTCCATTAGTTTTGTTTGCCCTGCTCATCATGGTATTGGGTGCGCCAGGTTTCAACATGGTGTTCATTGGGCTCGAAGACATGGATCCTGGTGACATTGCACAGCTAGGTTTTAAAGATACGTGCGGTGTGTGGCTTATTTACACGGGCCGCTCTAAAAAAAAAAAACAATTTCAGGCCTTGATTGGGAATTCTTGTGCGACCATATCCTGTATAGATGAGGTCAAACAATTTCATCCAATTGCTTACCCAAATATACAGGGGTAGGTATTGCAAATAACTTTACCCATTTAAGCTCATTTTGATGAATTTTATTTCTAATTTGGATTTCAGAACCTCAAGAAATCATGCAAAACGGTTAGATGGAAGTTTCGACTCGATGAAATGTAATGAGTTAAAACATTTGGTTAAGATTTTTATAAAAATTTTAACCAAGTGAAATGGATCTGACAAATATATTATATTAAAAGAATTTAGCCAACAACCAAGTTTAAATTCTTTAGATTTGATAAACATACTAGATTCAAAGTATTTAGATTCAATTATTGCTAAGTTTTAATACTATATACTCAATCCTAGATTATCTCTTAAAATAAAAGTATTTAAGGTCTGATAAATTGTCATGTCTTCTTATGCTCATACATGTATAAAAGGTCTTTTAAGAGACCTACCATACTTGTTGTTTCATTAATATATGTACATGATATTTGTCTTTCATTAATGTTGTTGAAAGTAGACGATTTTTTAGTCTTTCCCTTCTCTAAAAACAATAAGGTACGGGGGGCTGTTAATACTTTAGGAACCATCCAGGTAAGAGTTCATAACTTTTTCATCCCGTAAGATTAACTCTTATATATTTCATATTATTAACTCACTTAAAACTCAAGAAAAAACATCTTAATTTTTTGAATTTAAAGCTCTTTTAAGATATTTATTATCTTTTCTGTACATACTAACTTTATTATTGAATGATCATTAAATTTTTCTGAGATTGTCTTTGCAGTCACTAAAGTTTTTTCCATAAGTTTAGAATTCCTAAGACTAAAAAGATGAAATTCAAATAAAAATATATGTATTTGGAACGTAAGCATTTCACTACTTTCCTCCATCATTCTAATTCTAAATTACAATCAAAGGTTACTTAACATCATTTAATAATCTATACTTTATACTATAATTATTAAACCTGGATCAACCCAACAGGTAAACTCGATGACTGGACTAGTATGGGTAAGACAAAAAATCAAGATGAGTAAAAACCTGACAAAACTTGGTTGACCTGCTGGGTTGACCCATGACCCAGGCGACCCGACAAAACCCGGTTGGGACCCGATTTTTTTTTCAAATGTATTTTTTCTTCTAGCCAAAAACCCATCTTTTTTTTATATTTTTTATTTGATTATTAACTCTTTTCAAAGTTCACTATATAAATAATAGAAGAATGTTTTATTTTTCAATGTGAAATTTGAAGCCCTTTAGTATATATACTCTATGTTCACAAGAAAAAAGGTTATATTTTTTTAATGTGGGATAAAAAAATGTTTTAGTCTAAATACTTCAACTTAAAAGGATAACATACTAACATAATATTTTTTTAATATGGGTTAAAAAATCTTTAGAAATAATCTTTTAAACTTTATTATTTATAACACGTCTAACCTATATCACATGGACTGTTTCTTAATTTTTTATATGAAATATTAAAATTTAAAATATTTTTTTTAAATTTTTTTAGGTTGAACTGAATTAATTTGGGTCAATCCATGTAACCCATGACCCAGCTCCTTGACCGGATCAACCCCGGGTCAGATTTGATAACCATGCTTTATACCCAAATAATAATAATAATAATAATTCTATACTCATTTTCAGCATGGATTATGAATTCCAGGTTCTCTAGTGACCACCTTGAAAAAGAAAATCCATCCAACTATAACATTGTTAGCCAGAAGTATCATGAGCTAATTTTGTTGATCTCATTCAAGTTATAAATTTATAGATTACCAGATTTTATAATGTGATCTTTAGAATTTAGATAATTTTTCAATTTCAATTTGAGAATTCACATAAAATCCACTTCCCCTAGGCCCTAGGCACTTCCGTCGCTTCCCAAAACAACTTACGTGCGAGAAGACAATCCAATTTCAACAATCATCAAAAAACACTTCGCTTCTTACTTCCCCATGTCCACCACCAAAACCATGATCCCTCTCCTCCTCCTCCTCCTCCTCCTCTCTCCCCTCTCCACCACCGCTTCAACCGCCGCCTACCCTACAATCCCGGGCACCATAGACACCTCAGTCTCCTCCTCCCAACCCGACAACCTGATTCCAATCCGCAACGAAATCTACGGCAATGGTAAAATCTTTGACATAAGTCACAGATACATAAACGATATGCCGGTTTGGGACTCTAAAGACGGGTTGGGAAAGTTCCTGTCTTTACCAGCAAGCATGAAAAATGGGTCTCTCGCTAACAACTCAGAAATGAAGTTACCTACTCATACTGGCACGCATGTTGACTCACCTGGACATGTTTTTGATCATTACTTTGATTCTGGGTTCGATGTTGATACTCTTGATCTTGAAGTCCTTAATGGTGATGATAAAGAACAAAACTTGCTTTCTGGGTTTTGTTATCTCTATAATTTGATTACTTCTCCTTTGTTTTGCATTGGATTTACATAAAGAAAGAAAGAAAATTTATTAACTTGATCGTGGGATTTTGTTGTTATAGGTCCTGCTTTGCTAGTGGATGTTCCAAGGCATTCAAATATAACTGGTATGTATTTTTGATACTTGAAATCAGAAACAAATTAGTATTTTCCTTGAACTTCTATTATGTATTATGTAATTATGTTAAATTGCTAATAATGAACCTTAGGCAGAATATCTGAAATTCAAGTCATACAATTTTGTGCCATTGCATCTTTGTGTGGATACTGTTTCTGAAATTTGTGCTAGTTTAATTACTGGGGTGAGAAAGATAATCTGGTTTAGCTTATTTTCGTTGGTAATTAATTATGGATTCATCTGATAAAACAATAAATTATGAGATAGTGGCTTAATAGCTTCCACAGTTTACCTTCTACACAATGGCTATTCATATGAAGCCACCTCAATATTTTGCCATATAAAGGCTTTAAATTTAGAACTGGTAACTTCAGCCAGTAATAGTATCAGTAAAATTTAGACAAGTATGTATCGCTAATTATTGCCATACTGCACCTTCCAGCAAAAAGCTGTAATCAGTATTTCTTTTAATTACTATTTTTTTTATGTCCTCTATGCTTTCCTCATCCCCTTCCTTTTCCCTAGGGATTTAATAATACTGCATGATCTTGTAGCTGAAGTTATGAAGTCCTTACACATTCCAAAGGGAGTGCGTCGCGTGCTTTTCAGAACATTAAACACTGACAGGTGAACAGTTTCATCAATTTTTGTGTGGTACCATTATTTTCTTGAAGATACTTTCCTATTGTTATCTAACCATAAAAGGATTCCATCATTGGAGGTGAAGGAATTAATCAGATGTTGCTTAAGTAATTGTTATGGTGCCATAATTAGTTATTCTTTGAATTGTTTTTTGGTCTTGTTTAACTATTTTTGTATGGCAAGTGCTGTTTGGCGTATGGTTACTTTTTTTTTTCTGAAGTGCTTCTCGTTATTTGTGCCTTTTCTTAGATAGCTTTTGAACTTCACACAAGTTCATTTACTCGCTCTACGGGTATGGATTATTTCATGGGATTTCTATGTTGTATTGGTTTATCTAGGGATTGCAAATCCTTAGAACTATCATTAAATTTTATTTTTCATTTAAATGCAACAATTTTAACATTGACAGTTTAAAAGCACATATCATCCTGTGTGATTTGAAGGGATTTATGAATCTTTTTTCTCCCTCTTAAGAAACCGTTACTACCCATGTCCTTCCATTTTTCTCTTACATTTTCTTTTCTCATTTTTCTTGGAGTTATATTCCATTTAAGTCTTTAAATGGATGTAAGTAATGATGATTTAGAGTGTGGAAAGTGGTTAATATCAAACTACCAAGTGCATCGTAATGTGCTGATGTAAGTGATCTTAGGCTTTACAATATGACGATGGAATTGAAAGATTTTGTAGTGGTGATGGAAGTTATAACATGTTAAACAGTTTGATAGACTCTGTTACAGCTACAAATTCTGTCCATTTTTAGTTTTCTCTAATTCAGAATGAGTGGAATATTATGAATGATGCTGGCTGGTTGGTGTCATCGAGTTGCAGAGTCTTGTAGTCTCAATTCATCTTTTTTCCCACCATTCTTTTTGCTGAAGCTCTTCAGGATATTCACCATAATATCCTAACTTTTTTGCAGTGCAATGATAAAGATAGCGAAATGTCTCTTGCGTGAATTTTGATTCAATGAATGAAAGTTTCTAAATGAGTTTGGACTGTGTTTATGTTACTAACTCCAATTTAATTTCAGGCGGCTTATGTTCAAAAGGGAGTTTGATAGAAGTTATGTGGGGTTCACGAAGGATGGTGCAAAATGGTTGGTAGACAACACTGACATCAAGCTTGTTGGTAAGCTATATACTTTCGTCAGCAGTTTATGTTTTTTTTATTTTTTTGTTTGCTTGAGCATCTTTTATCTGCGTTGCTTGCAAAAAAAAACTTTAGTCTTCATGTTTCATGAGTGGGGTGGCGCACGGTTCTTTGAATCAAACGTTGTCGAATGAAATCGTTTGACAATGGTGATAAATTATACCATAAAGACATCTTTTAATACATCCTTAGATGATTTTTTTGTTATACAATGTACAATAAGATGGTCGGTCCTCACCTTTTTATGTGTTTTGGGTGTTGTTCACATTTATCATTTTTAATGGGTTCAAATTCATATGCTCTGTTTTTTCTTTCAAAACTGATATATAACCAACAAGATTTTCTGTTTCCTGATGCAGGAATTGATTACCTATCTGTTGCTGCCTGGAGTGATTTGATTCCATCTCATCTTGTCTTTCTAGAAGGCAGGGTATGGCGATTTTTTATCCAACGATTATGGAATGTTTTCTTTTGAATATTTTTGTCAGTTTTTCCCTAAAAAACTTAATCTTTTCCACTAGTTTGAATTTCCATTTTCATTCACTTGGCTTGTATAGCAGAGAACTAAGCTGGGATTCTGGTACTTCAGAGGTTAATAGGACATTTTTGTTTTCTGGAATTTTGAAAACCAAACCAGAATTTAAGTTTGAATTTTTTTTCCTCCAAAGTCTTTAGATTTAAGACAAAAGGTTTGTTAGCGATCAACATTAAGCACTAACGGTGTTACTATGCTTTCAGGAAATCATCCTTGTGGAGGCTTTAAAACTGGATGACATCCAACCTGGAGTATATTCTGTCCATTGTTTACCCCTGAGGTTGTTTGGCGCCGAGGGATCTCCAATAAGATGCGTTCTCATCAAATGATAACATTCAGTGTTAGTTATTGATATCATCGCAAGACCATGCCAAACCGGTGCACGGGTTGTGCTTAGGCTAGAGCAGGAGACAGGCTGGTTGTAAAGTAACTAATAATTCGAAGACTCTCTATTAGCTTTATGGACGTATATGAACTTATTTTACCTTGAATGTTTATTTCTTGAGATTTCATCTCTTATCATTCACCTGCGTTCATTTTTGCCTTTGCTTCCCTTATGGAGATACGTGAATGATAATGCCCTTTTGGGGAATCTGATTATTTCAAGGCACACTGGCCCTTTTAATGAATCCTAAAGAGATCCGGTTCTACTTATCTCTAACAATTGTTGAGTGGTCATAAATGGAAGTTTTGAGTGATCTGACTGATTAGAGGATGAGAATTAGAATAAGGAGTGGTATATAATCATAGCGTGCAATCTCGGCCAGTCGTTTTGGCTGTTCGGTAGTTGCATTTGATCTGAAAACAGGGGCTGGTTAAGATCTGTTTTCGATTGGAAGCAAAGCATTTGGCATTTTTGTTATGATTCAAAAGTAAAACCATTCATCCAAAGATGCATTTTAAAAACTCAATTTCAATATATAAAAAACGATCAGTAACAAAGGATATGTCGCATTTTGGAGTTAATTGTGACGAGGGAGACACTCTCCTGTCTTCTTTCATGGATCCTTTATTCACAATTGTTCAATGCTGCTATCAGCTCACATGCCACACCATGGCACAACAGGCAAGATACAATCTACCACAACAAAAGCCTACTGTTTATCCCACGTGAATTGTCTGGTCAGAAAGGATCACAAACAGAGGCCAGTGTGAGTGACCAACTTCGTCTCACATATTTTAGCAGTTCCATTGTCTCTTCTCAACACATTTTCCCAGTGAGCCCAAATCGCAGGCAGGTCATATTTGCCTAGCCTGTGTGCTGGTCTAATGATGAGGGAGATACATTCCTTTCTGATCAGGATTCAAATTTAGGCGGGCGCTTCATTGACTGGCAAGTGGCAACAGAAACCTTCCACGACCCAGGATCAATGCTTGTATAGATTTTCTTTATGCTCAATTAGAAAAAACTCAATCACGCAGTTTTTTGGGCAGATTTGTGTTGGTTTTGTTCCTGGTGAGAAAGACAATACAACAACAAATTATATCAATGGTTGCATTAATGTGAGGCTGTGTTAGTAATTGATGATGCCACAATCAGTAATTCCTTGTTTTGAAATCTTGTTTGACCATCTTCACATGGCAAGTGCTGGTTGGCATTTGATTATTTTGTTGTGGAGCAGGCACTTCTCATTATCCGAACTTCATTTGAATAACTTTGAACTTCATACAAGTTTTTATTATTACATCAATTCTATCATGCATAGCCTTTTGTCACTTTATTTCTTTTACAATAACTTCAAAAGTCATGGGATCACACTGTAAGAATAGAGCAAAATGAATGAACCATCATCTTGATTAATTCTAGCCACCTCATAATTATTACTCATCCATGTACGTTTTTTCCTAACACGCTGTTTAGTGCTGTTTCCCTTACTTCATTAAACAAACTCATGAGTTCTGTTTCGGCTACAAACGTTGTTCAATATCACATTAGTTTGTTCCTTCACTAATCGAAATGAGAGGAATAACATGAAGTTCTGAACAATGCTGGCAGGTTAGTGTTGTCATGTAGCAATCCATCCTTTCTTCCACCATTTTTTCCGCTGAACTTCTTCTTCAGGATATTCTCAGTCATATTATGTCATACTTTTCAGACGAACGTGGTTGTGAGTGATCAACTTGATCACAGGCGTGCTGTATTGATGACTTTAGCAGAAATGCTTTTTCCTTGGTTAGTCTCGGGCTAGATAATTTGATTCTATGCAATCAAATAACAAAATTTAATCCTATCAAACTGAAGAAAAAAGAAAAAAAACTATGCATACAATACTGTCAAATCAATGAACTTTATTGGGGAAAGAAAATGGAACCAATCTCAGAGCGTGTTTGGTAATATGATTGCGGGTGCTTTTTAAATAACTTTTCGTGTCAAAATACATGCAAATGATGTTTTTTTATTTTTTAAAAATCATTTTTGATATCAGTATATCAAAACGATCCAAAACGTACAAACTATATTAAATTTTAATAAAAAAAATCAAATTTTTTAAAAATACGGGTTGAACCGCGTTCCCAAATGCTTCCTAAGTCTACAAGCAATCACAATTCACATATTTTTACTTCAAAGATTAATGACTTTAATTAAATTAATTTTTTTTTAAATAAACTAAGGGGAAGGAAAGTTATTGTATCCCAAGGCAAAAAAAACTTTATTTGTTGTAAAAGTATAATAACAAAATAATAATTTAACTATTCAGTCTTTGAATTAGGTATTATAGGTAAAATGATTTTTGTACCATGACACAATTATCTTTTATAAATTGTATGGGATTAGATTATTTTTTTTCATAATAAAATTACTAATTTAACCCTATAATAAAAAAATATAATGCCTATTACCAAGGAGCATTTTGATCTTTTCAATTTTAAACAAACTTATTGGCGTGTATGGACGATCCTTGCACCGTTCGGACAACATATGTGAGGCTGTTCGACCACCAAACATTATCTTCTAAGATAATGTTTGAAAGGTCTTGGTATCATCTATGCGATGACATAGTACGTGGACAAGATGAACCTTTAGTTTAGCGTCAAAAACCATTTTTTTTCCTTTCTTATTCTTTTTCTTCTTCTCAAATTCAACATCAACCCATTCAAAATTTTAGACAAGCCCCTTAAATTTATTTCTCGGTTTTGTCATTTTAATTACTATTTTTATTTATTTTGAATAATCTATAAAATTACAAATGTTTTTCAATTTCAGCCCTTTTATCTTTTAATATTTCAAATTTGGTCCCCATTCTTTTTTTATTAATATTTCTTTTATTTTGAATAAGCTATAAAGCTTTTTTTCAATTTCATCCCCTTTTATTTTTTTTACTATTTATTTTATTTGGGATTATTGTTTAGATTGTTTTTTTTTTTTTACAATTTCATCCTTCATGGGTGTTTTTGATTAAATGTGATTTTTATTCTTTGTATTGCTATATTTTTTCTTTGACAAGTTTTTTAAATTGATATTTTTTCACTATTTTATCCTTAAAAATTAAATTGGCTATGAATTAAGCTTCTTAATTAAACCGGGTGAAGGATTTCTTGATTTATCTCAATTTTATCTTTAAATATTTAATCTATTTAAAATTGATATTCCTACCTTTTTTTTCTATTAGGTTATTCTAATCTTGTGTCATGGTCGTAGAGTTTGTGGGTTAACCTGGGTTGACTCATTTTTTTTTATGAGGTTAGTCTTGGGTTCATGACCAGAGAGTATTTGGTTTCAAAGTTTTATGTGGATTGACTTTTTTTTTTGTCATTTTTTAAAATTAATTTATTTTAATTTCATCTTTCAACATTTAATTTATTAGAAATTGATTTTCATACTTTTTTTTTCCTTTTCTTTCTATTAGGTAATCTTGATTCTGTGCTCATGATCGCAAGGTTTGTGGGTTAACCACGATTGACTTATATATTTTTCCGTTGCTTTTTCATTTTTTTTTTTGTTTTCATCCTTTACATTAAGTTCTTCATTAATTAAGCTTTATGACTTTATTCAATTTGCTTTCAAACACGATCATCTTGGTATCACGACTAGGTTAGAGATTTTATAGCTTGACCTAGGGGGGCTTGAATTGATTTTTCTTGAACTTTTTTATTTACTTTTTAAAAATTTTTTGATTCAGCATTTTATTTGTTAGAAATTGAGCTTCTAATGTTTTTCTTTTCATTTTTCTTTATGTAAAGTTATCATATTCTCATTTGATTTATTAAGAATTGGTCTTCAATTTTTTTTATATATTTCTTTTTATAAAATTATTCTAATCTTATGTCTATAGTTGTGAAGTTTTTGAGTTAATCTGATTTAATTGATTTTTTTTTCTAGTTTCACCTATCAATATTTAGTTGTTTACCAATCCAAGTAAACTCAAGTCAAGTTCTTTTGATTTTTTTTAATTATTATTTTTTTGTTTTATTTAGTATTATTGCATTTTTTTAATCATATTATTTAACCTCAATTTTTTTTTAATATTTCTTTTTACATTCAATTTTTTTTTTATAGACTGGCGGTCGAGAACGGGACACAAATCTAGTAACATCTAACACGGATTGGCTTGTCATAATAATTAATGACATAAGGTTATAAAACACTATATGATTCAAAATATAATGTAAAATATTATAAATAACTTGTAGCGTTCTTCTTCTCTACAACCACAGGTATCCCCGTCGTAATCTTTTAGACATATACAGTAACTTCAACTCAATTTTCGGTGATTTCAATTGTCATTTGAGTAGCTAAGGCCAAAGCCATGGCATCCCTCCTCTTGTTACTGCTCCTGTCTCCCCTCTCCACCACCGCAGCCTCCAGCGGCGCTTACCCCACCATCCCTGGCACCATGGACACCTCTTTCCCCGCTTCACAAGACAGCAAACTTATCCCAATCAGGCGTGAGGTGTATGGTGATGGGAGAATATTTGACATAACCCACAGGTACACAAGCGACATGCCGTCCATGGGATCAGAAAATGGGCTGGGTCAGTTCCTGAGGCTCCCTGAAAGCATGAAGAATGGGTCCTTCGCCAACATATCGGAGATGAAGTTGATCACTCATACTGGCACACACGTCGATGCACCTGGACATTACTATGATCATTACTTCGATGCTGGGTTTGATGTGGACACTCTTGACCTTGAAGTACTTAATGGTAATGAAAATATTCTTATACTTACATATATAGTTGTGGTGTTTTGTTGGTTTAATCCTGTTTTTTTCTTCTCTCTTGTTAATGGGCTTGTGGAAAGGAATAAGGTTTGTGTATGGTAGATGGTGCGTATATATGAGAACCTGATCGATCTTGAAATTGTTGTTTCAATAGGTCCTGGACTATTAATTGATGTTCCAAGGGGGACGAACATAACTGGTATGTTTTCCACTTTGTTCTCTGTGCATATTTTTTAGTATAAATACAAACTCAGAGAATTCTCAACCTTTTTCTACTGTAGTTTTATCAGCACTGGTTTTTCTTTCTTAATTTTCTCAATGTCCTTTCTTCGGCTCTTTTACGGGTCAACAGTAGGTTTTTTTCTCTTCCTCTGTTTTTTTTCCAAGATTTATTCAACAGAATTGTCTATTTTGTACAGCTGAAGTTATGAAGTCCTTACATATTCCCAAAGGAGCTCGACGTGTTCTTTTCAGGACAGAAAATACCGACAGGTAATTCTATGTGGGTTGATGTATTCATTGGCTTAAAAAAAATAATGATTAAATTAAAAAATATAAAATTATATATTAAAATATGAGAGAATAAACCACACTATATAGGTAATTAAATTGACAAGAAACTCTAATTGGATTAATTTTAAATATAAATAATTTAAATATTAATAGCATACAAAAGTGTTTAAATAATATACTAGATCAACCTCAACTAGATAGAAAAAAACAAATCTAAAAATAACAAAAAAAATAATCAAAAAATAATAAAGAAGTAATGAAAATTCCAAAACATAAACTTCCAAGCGCTAACTTGGGCATGAAAACGACTTTAGTCGGTGCTAACTAGCTTATTTTATATATAGACCCGAGTATGTCGAACGTGCTTACAAAATTTCAGAGTGATTTAACATTTGAATTAAAAATTATGCTCGTTTTTATTATTTAACTGGTTTGATCAGTTCGAACTTTTTTTAGATTTATAACTGTGATGGTATATAAATTTACCTATTAAACGTTATGCATGAAAATTGATACGCCTTTTGCGTCAAAATGAATGCTTTATATAGAAGGGATCATCTCATGCTTCAATCAAGGATAGAAAAACTTCTTATGAGCGCATCAATCCATAGCCTAAATGGAGCCTGAAAACTTCTTATGGTAAAACTTTCGATTAGTTTCATGAGTTTTCCATGGAAGAAATTGTGAGGCCAATATGCTGTAAGAACCTCAAATATGGTGGGGGCTGGCCGAGACCATTAGATTGGGTATGCTGATTGCTGATCTGGGTCATAGCTATTTATTTACGTATCTGATAACTAAAAATTTCAGGCGACTTATGTTCAAAAATCAGATCGATACAAGCTTTGTGGGATTTACAACGGATGGAGCAAAATGGTTGGTAGACAACACTGACATTAAGCTTGTTGGTAAGCTACTAACCTTCTTCAATCTAGCACTTCTGTTCTTTAGCTATGTTTTTCTCAAAACTTCTATACATATGTTCTTTTTCAATGCAGGAATTGATTACTTAGCTGTTGCTGCTTGGAGTGATTTGGTTCCAGCTCATCTTGTCCTCTTGAAAAGCAGGGTGAGACTAATGCAGTGTAAAGTAATTAAATGATGTTTAATTTTGACTAGCATGTTGGAGCACCTCTTCATGTTGATTAGAAGCGATTATTTAAGCTACCATCCGTTTAATTTGGATTCTTCTGTTAAGCCACCTTCAGAATTTCGATAGTTTTCTCTGCTACAGTAGAAAGTCACTTTCAATTTTGTGATGATTAGAGAACTAAATTAATTAAGGTGGTATTATTGGTATCTATGAGCTAAAAATTTATTTTCTGTAGAAGCAAGTGGCCTGATTTCGCTTTTTATCTCCTCATTAAAAAAAAAGAGTTTAAATTGTTTGCACTCGAGGAAAAGAATGTGTTGGAAATCAACATCCCAAACTAAACATGCCTAGCATGTTTCAGGAAATCATCATTGTGGAAGGCCTAAAACTCGATGACATCCAACCTGGTGTGTATTCTATCCATTGCTTGCCTATAAGATTGCTCGGTGCTGAAGGATCACCAACGCGATGCATTCTCATCAAATGATAACTTTATATTGTAAGTTTCTGGCATCTGAAGTAGTGATTCCAAACTTGATCGTAATTTTCTAAAATTATCTGTCAAAGGTACATCCAAGCTTTGTGCCAGTGACATGTACATTTTTGCTTGTTTCATATACAATTAATGGATCTTTCTGAAATAAATTTTGTACCATGGCATATTAACTTTTATTTACTGCCTAATTTCTTGGAGAAAACTATGATATCAGCCCAGGGAGGTATTGAGTAGAATAAGATGGTACTAACAGCCGACCATCCTTGTGCCTCCCAGGACTCTTGACCATGGTATAGATAAGACAATAATAATATATTTTGAGTTCTCTGTTCTACGATTTATGAATGTGCTTAATGCTATTAGTAATTAGATATAGTAATTCATATATCAAAATTAGCTTACCAAGAAATTATACTTATTATTAGCAGGGTATATCGATTGTTGTCCAATGATAATAACATGTTCGAAGTAATTGGCTTACAATCTTAATTATCTTGTCTTTCGCTTGATTTCGATTTTTTTTTGTCTGAATTGTCTTCTATACAACAACCAAAACTTACTACCATCCATTTATCCGACCACAAATCCAGCATGATGACAAGTAGTTTGGTATCAGGAAAATGAAGCAAATCAGTGGGTTCCATTTGTTCCGAATCTATTCTCCGAGCCAGCGAAGGACATCAGCTAGTGTGCTCTTTTACCGACAAAACCCGGTAGAGGAAGGATTGCTCAGGGCACAAAAAGAAAAACTGAAGCAATGAACCCATTGCGACCTGTTAAATATTTAAGAATTTGTTAACCTTTGCTGCATGCATGAAGCCATGAGTCCATCGGGACATTTGTTTCGTTCTCTTTTGCATCTTGGTTGGTGGTAGCTTCTCATGTCTCTGGATACCAAGAAATGCAGGTGGCAACAAAAGTTACACGGCGGAAACCCCTCTTTTTATCCCTCTACCTTTTCTTTTCTTTTCTTTTTTTAACAATCTCAGATTTAATTATTTTTAGGCGCCCCTCAATTTGTGTGCAAGAGCTAAATTTCATAGTTTTATTTGTGCTTTCACCCCTCAATTTTATTTTATGTGCCGACTACATATTTGTTGAAGGAACCATAGTGGATAGAAGAATGGATTTACAATTGCAATGAGATTTCGAGAGATAAAGTTATTGGGTCTCTTATAAGAGAGCCTTGAGATTTGACTGTAGTCTTCATTAGAGATAACAATTGATACCAGGCGTACGGCCTTGACAAAATGGGTTTTTTCCCCCCTCTAAATTAATGTTTTTTTATATGTTTTTCTTTCAAAATTATATTTGTTTATATCCTTTTTTATTTTGTTTATAGAATTTTTTTAAATGACATTTATTTTCTAGTTATTTTATACACATTTAATTTTTGAAGATATTTTTTTAATTCATTTATATATTTTTTTATCTTTTGTATAGATAAATTATATTTTTCAAAAAAAAATATCATGTGTGAGATTAAATATTTTAATCTATATATTTTTTTATTTTTTCAATTTTATTTTCAGTTATTGTTTATAATTTTTTGTATTTATTCACATACATAATTCTTGGTTTATTTAATTACATAAATTTTTTCATATTCACTTTAAAAATTTTTTAATTACAAAAACATGTCAAAAAATTCCATGTATATTATCTTTTTTTATTGAAAAAAAAAGTATCTAATCTAAAACGCTAGTCAAATAACTAATACTATGCAACTACTGCGATTATAGATCGAGATACCCTTCAATGCTCCCAGAATGCAAGAGAGACAGAGACATATAATGTAGCGTTGGAGACCATATTGAAGCTAGATCCATTTTATATGATTGGATTAAAATTGATTGCCGAAGCCCTGCTAGCTCTTAATTTCCACAGCTGCTGCCTGTTTTACTCCTGTAATTGATATAATACTTGAGAGCGTGATTGATGATTTCATGCGTGCCACTGTCATCATCAGTCAGCAACTGCTAAAGGGTTACTGTGATCATTTTTTTGAACTTTAATGTTACAGTTTGTATCACTAAAATATGTATCCACATGTTTGCATTAATATTTGTACTGTTATGATCATGAATCTAATGAAAATAATTAGTATTCCTTACCTTGCCTATTACCTCAATTAATTGTCCAAGGTTTGGTAGTCTGATATGAATGCTACTTCCATGTGTTCACATGCATGTTCTTGGATCAAATCTGGGATGGTGATATTATCATGTCACGTGGTCACTGGTTAAATGTGCCCTTACTTCATTTATCAAATGCTTATAGATCGAAGTGTCCTTTGTTTATTTGTAAACTAGCCAATATTTGGGAATGAAAATACCAGTTTGTGTTGGTGTGGCAGTGACTGGAACACCCTTATTCTCGGCTTAATCTAGGCCAAGGTTCAGCCCAAATCCAACCCAATTAACCTATGTTTTTAAAGAAAAAGTTGCTAAGAACATTGTTTTCTCTTTTTTCTTTTCTCTGCTGTGACTTTCCTCTTTTATTTACAAAGGATTTCAGTTTTGAATTGAAGTGTTTGGTTCAAGAAAGATCGAAGAAACAAGTAACTATCTTTTTCTTTGGTTTTTTTCAATTAGGAATTGATTGTAGAAGGAAATAAGAAGTAATTAGTGTTTTTATATTATTTTGATGAGAGAATAATTTAAGGGATTGAATTAATGTATTAAGATGCTAGTTGACTTGAAACAAACTCATTTGATGTCTGGAAATATGAGTTGTTGAATAATAAATTGTGTTATTATAAAGTTTGCAGATTTAGAGACTGATAGATCAAGATTTTGAAAATCTTGATCAATCGGTAAACTGATTTGCTAAACTGGCCGATCGATCAACAGATTGTTGCCAGTTGACTGGTTGGTCTAAATCGGCCGTCCGGTTGGCCTGTAATAGTGGTTAACCGGTTGGTTATTTCAATTGACCGGTTGACCCAATAATAGAGTTTTATCGGGTCTGTTAGGTTTAATTAGTTTAGGTTATGTTCGGGATCAATTGAGAGAATCAATTTGGCTTTATATTTATGTTTTGGTTTCTAAGCTTAGAGTTTTTAATCTTTTATGTTACGTTTCTTCGAGTAATCTTTTAAGTGTTTTCCGTATTCGTTATAGGTTCTACTAATATTTCTCCTAACGATCTTCAGTAGTCTTCTGTTCTGCATCCACTTGTCTTTTGCTTTTATTTTCTGGGCCAGTGAGATATTCTTTAATATGCATATAATTTAAATAAATATGTATGATGATTATATGATGAGTATAACTAACTAATCTCTTGAATATTTATATATGTTGCTTTATTTTCTGAATACTCATTTATTCTTGAATTTACACTCGTATTATGTTGAACTAAATTTCAATCGATATGATATATATTGTTTTGATAATTATGTAAGTATCTATTATGTCTTGATGTCGGTATACTTGTTAATAACTACATGCTAACAGAGAATAATTAGTTTATATGCACATAATATTTTATATACCTAATTAGTGAGAGAGACATCAGCATGTAACGAGCAATCCTCCAATAATTGTTATCTTCGAGTGTCATTTGTTTTTTGACAAATATTCTACTATTTAATATTAATATATTTAGTATATATATTTATATCAAGATATAATGACTTACAAAATATTAATATCTAGATGTGATTTGTATGCATTTTCTTAATATCTTTGGGTGAGAATAAAGAATAAAACAATAAAATATCAAGAATTTTTTTTTTAATATAAAAAAAGAGTATTGTCTATCCATCTAACTAATATGCGCGTAGAACTGACCAATTTCAGGGCCTGTCCTAATTAACGGTGTAGAAAGGTATCAAAAATATAAAAATACCACACTTGTTCACTTCAATTTGACACTAAAGAGTCAAGGAGATAATATTTATTTAAATTTATGATTGTTTTTGACGAGCAACAAGACATGAGCAACACGGAACTCCATACACCGAGATTGCAGCTTGGAACTAAAAAAATGCCGTTCCCGATCTGATATGGAAGCCATATAAAAAGACTTGTTTAGTTATGATAAAAAGTCATATAAAAATATTTGTTTAATACAAGTTGATCATGGGTCGATCCTCGAATTTAGAAAAAAAAAAAAAAGAAATAGTTCTTCTGATCAAGGCACTCCCAGTAACAATTTGGTCAGAAAAGTGTGTTGGGTAGTGTGATAGTAATTGTTTTTTAAATAATTTTTCGTGCTGAAATGCATGTTAATGATTTTTTTCATTTTTAAAAAATTATTTTTAATATCCACATATCAAAACGATCCATAACATATAAATCATATTAAATTTTAATAAAAAAATTTATTAATTTTTTAAAATACTATTTGCACTGCGTTTCCAAATACATTTTAAAACAGAGCTATGACTACTACTCTTATGTATATTTGATATTGATGTAATGTATTTTTTAAAAATATGTTATAATAATTTATTTTTATTTATATATTGGAATATTAAAAATATTAAAAAATATTAATTTAATATTTTTTTAAGATAAACATAATTAAAAAAAACATATAAAAATATAAGCTACTGTACTTTTTACGGGATCTAAAACCAGAAGAAGGTGACATTCAAGAACCATCTGTGCAATGTATTTACCAAACTCAAAGACAAATATAAAAGACATTTACAAGTCTTGATAGCCAAGAAATTGAATAGAATAAAATGGTACAAGAGACACCTTATATGTATGATCTTTCAGCTAGGTATATAGCATAAACATATGAAATAACCATCTTAATTCAATAATTTAAGCTGTCAAGTGAGATTTTAAAAATTAATTTATATTATTTTCTAAAAAAAACAAGTTCTTTTAAAGAAACACCAAAAAAAAAAGAAAAGGAAGATCCATTTCGTTGCAATAGTGATATTGCTGATACCAAATTATAAATCACGGTTTCCAAATTCATATACAACCGTAAGTAGTCTTAGAAAAATCCAAGAACATGACCCTCACTCCATCGATCATACACATAGTTTATTTATTTCTTGAAAGGATTAGATTCACTGCTCGAAACCCAAGAGTACATTTGAAGTCCATCTCAGACAAGTATAATTAAAAAAAAAAAAAACAGACATTATAAGACATAATAATCTTACTTGCATTCATGTTTTATTGACAACTTGGGGGAAAAGTAAGTTTTTAATTATCTTAGTGAATATTAATATTTTTTGCAGCCCAGTGGCATGATAAAAAAAAATCTCAGCAGGATGAATTAATGACTCCTGCCTTACAAAATAATTAATTACTAGTTTTGTTGCTGTGGATTTGAGATGTTAATAATGTTCCTGTGAGTATCTCTTTGTGATCTCATAATCTACAGGGCAAACCCAGTTAAAGCCCAATATGACCGTTGTGGGTACGTATTCAAGATGGCAAGCCATGCGAGCATCTTTTTGTAAGGAGAAGGTAAATTAAACCCGGTGAAAACCGATCTGAATCTAAAAAAACAGATAGAAGGAGATGTTGGCTTGTTTTTTTTGGCAAAGAAAAGTATAATCGTGGTTGATTTCTTGAACACCAAAAACAAAAGAGTGTAGGCCATTGGGAACAAGTTCATAGTGACATTAAACCTATTATAGTAGGTCCAATTATAAAATCTTCTAACTGGATTTCTTATATATAATTTGGGCTTGAAATTAAATATATGAAAATTGCTAAGATGTGACCAAGTTGATTTGGTAAGGTCAAAGATAATTCGGAAGAACAACAAAAACATAGGTCAAATTATTTTAATAAAAAAATAGGGTGTCATTTAATTTAATACTGAAGCAAATATATATTGTATCATCCTCGTTACAACTGAACTTAACATCAAATTCATAACCCATGTTATGGGCATATTACAAGTCGGTCCCTTGTTTCTTTTCCATTCCCTTATCCTAACTCTAGTCGAGCCCTTATTGGGTTTGGGGTGCAATAGAATGTGGGTCTAAATAAAAAGCTATTTAATAATTAAGGATATTTAATTAAAAAAAAGATTTAAATTTGGTTTGGACTAAATTTAGAACTCATCAATTGAAGGTTTAATATAAAAACATAGACTAAATTAAACAAATTGTCTAAAAAGCATGGGGAGCAGGCATTATACATGCCTACATGTAGAAAGAAATGCAGGACTAAAATGGCTCGTGCGGCATCATCCCGCCTATAAAAGTGGTCTTTTTTGGGTATTTTTAGAAGCATCTTGACATCATCTTCCATTACAACTTTTTCCTCCTTTTTCTTTTTTGGTAATCTACAATATCAAATTGTCAAATATAAACCAATTCATAGCAACCACTTAATATATATATATATATATATATATATATATATATATATATATATATATAGACACACAGACAACATATCATGCTATTCCTCATCCTAGAAAAATGAAAAATGAAATTGATAATTTACAAATAGTTTAATGGTAGGATACAAAAACTTACACTTGCATTAAAATATTTAGAATATTCAAGTAGGAAACTATCCAACGAGCTTCCTCGATCGGCATCCCCTCTATACGTTAAATACCAACCATGCACCCAAAGAAACCGCAACCATCGTCTTCACAAGATAGTACCTTGCTCATTTTCTTTAACAATCTCTAACTCATTCCACAATGGTCAAAGCCAAAGGCATGACGCCTTTCCTCTTGCTACTCCTCATCTCTCCCTTCTCTACCACCACCGCCTCCAACACTGCCTGCCCCACCAATATTCCCGACACCACAGACACCTGCATCTCCTCTTCACAAGAAAACAAACTTGTCCCAATTAGACGTGAAGTCTATGGTGATGGTAGAATCTTTGATATTACTCATAGGTACACAGCCAACATGCCATCTTTCGGCACAGAAAATGGACTGGGCCAGTTCTTGCAGTTCCCTGAAAAAATTAAGAATGGGTCCATGGTCAATGTATCTGAGATGAAGATGGTGACTCACACTGGCACACACGTTGATGCACCTGGGCATTTCTATGATCACTACTTCGATGCAGGGTTTGATGTGGACACTCTAGACTTGGAAGTGCTCAACGGTAACTGTATAAACAACCATATCAGTCTTGATTATAGTTCTTGTTTTAATCTTTACAACAAGTAGAGATAATAATTTAATCAGATTTCCACGGATAACATTCACCGACCGAATAGATAATTATTTATTGGATAGTTATTAATAGATACAATATTGTCAAGCTTAATTTGAAACTTATTCAAACCTAACTTAATAAATATTTGAAGTGTGTGTGTTTATATTAAATGATAAAATTATAAATATTATAATATCGTGTTTTATATCATATTATATATATATATATATAAACTATTTTTATTTTTTATTAAATGATAAATAATAATCAAATAATTGATACTTATATGGATGCTCAAAACCTAATAGATAATTTATAATTAAATATTTAAATTTCTTACCTGATAAATAATAAATATAATATATCAAGAAATATAACTCGTGGTTCCATTACCATCCCTAACGACAAGTCCCTTCCTCGTTGGATATTAATACGTAGAAAAAAGAAGTATCCTTTATTGGTTAAAAAAATTAGACACGTTAATCTATGTATAATATTAGAATACATTTAACATGATTTATGAAAAACATTTTTTTAGCCTTAGTTTAATTTTAAAAGTTATTGTTTTATAAATAACTTATGAAAAAAAATTAAACTTACTTTAAGTTAAGAATATACTTCATAATTTTTTTTGAGAAAAGAAATATTGTATAAGTTAAATTTCATAAATTAAAAGTTAAAATTAAATTTTGATTTAATCCTGTTGGGGGAAAGGTGGTGCAGTTTGGCTTTTATTTTTGTAATGTTCATCTTCTTCTTTTTTAATTTTGAGTGACGAGATCTCGTCCGTTGTTGTTGTTGTTGTTTTTTTTTTTTTTTTTGTTGCTGCTGTAGTGAATGTTATTAATAATTGTTTACGTGCACTAATTAATTCTAAAGGTCCTGGGCTATTAATCGATGCTCCAAGGGGTACGAACATAACTGGTATGTATTTTAGTTACTATAATAATTATCATATGTTTAGTTTTCTCCCTCTATGTTATTCGGCTATGTATTTTGTGACGTTTGCACCTCCTTAATATTCCCATTTTGCAGCTGAGGTCATGAAGAGCTTAAATATTCCGAAGGGAGTTCGGCGTGTTCTTTTCAGAACAGACAATACTGATAGGTATACCAAATATCCTATTGTACCACTATCATTTATTATTTAAAATAATATATATATATATATATATATATATATATATATATATATATATATATATATTTGAATATGTCTATGTTGGGTTAGATTTGAGCCGGATTTCAAGTTAGGTTTTATAATATTTATATTATATTTATTATCTATCAAATAAAATAACTATAAAAAAAATACATTCATTCAAGTTGGTTTGACAAAATTATCAGGATGGTCAAGATTTCAACCAGATGTTTTTTAGACACCAATTGACGAAATTGTAAGGCCCAAATGGCTAGAGTGGAAAATACATGACATTTATTGGGCTGGCGCAGGCTACTATTACATTCGAATGTGACGATTTTTTGTTTTGGAGCATTGCTAAAATTTATCATCTGAAGGAAATTAAATTTGAGGTTTTCAGGCGACTTATGTTCAAAAATCAGTTCGACACGAGCTTTGTGGGATTTACTCAGGACGGGGCAAAATGGTTGGTAGAGAACACTGACATTAAGCTTATTGGTAAGCTTTTGATCAATCTTCTTCAATTAAACATTTTCCACGTACGTTCTATAGTTTAGTTTTTGTCAAACTTCTGTGTATGCTGTTTTTTCTTGAAAATTAAACTGATGTTTCCCTAACAGATGAGTTTGTTTACCTTGCCAACGTAGGAATTGATTACTTATCGGTTGCCGCTTGGAGTGATTTGGCTTCAGCTCATCTCGTCCTCTTGGAAAGCAGAGTAAGTCTAATTAATTTGTCGTCCATTGATATTAAAGGATGTGCAACACTAATTAATTGTTATGCTAATTGTGTTGCAGGAAATCATCATTGTGGAAAGCTTAAAACTTGATGACATACAACCTGGATTATATTTTATCCATTGTTTACCTCTAAGGTTGCTAGGTGCTGAAGCTTCACCAATAAGATGCATTCTCATCAAATGATAATTTTCCACTGTAAGTTTCTGACATCTCAACGTATTTAGCTTCCGGCGAGATGTATTTTCTTTCTCTAGGAAAGAAAAACCAAAGCAAACGATGATAGTAAATTATTTTTATATTACTTCCCACTATATATTTTTTTTCTCTTTTATAACTGAACTTGATTAATTGTTATAGATTCAAGAGAATTGCTGAATTCTTGCAGGAAATGGGGATCAAAGCTTTGGTTGGTGGAGAAAAATAAGATAAAGCTGACAGAGGATCATGGGCTCTTGCAGGATGAAGCTGTTTTATTAGGGTTTTTAGCCTATGGTGGTTGTATTTTTGCTTTTGTTTACGGGTTGTTCTTTATTATTGCAAATGGTATGTGTTTGATGGCACAAATATAAAAAATAAAAATTAAAATAAAAATTACGTAACTTCTCACAGCTGTAGGTGATTGAATTGGCAATCTAAATGGATGAAAACTGATATACTCTAAATAAGCGAAATCTTAACGCCTAGTTTTTTTTTACGAGGCTGGAAAATTAAGTGTTTATTTAAATTATTTTCTTATAACTTTGTCAGAAACATAGATCATATCGATGAAAATGGTTATGCATGGATACTATCTATATCCGAATCTAAACTTAAAATTATTATTTATATTCAACTTGGAATCCTACGAGCATGTATTTTTAATATCCAAACCAGAAATTTATCGGCTTTCAAGTATTCATACTTGACACCTATACACGTTAAAAAAGATCAAAACAAAGAGTTTAATCAACCAGTTTTACAATTTAAACAAAACAAATTGGCGGATCTGCTACTAGAGCTGCATCTACTGTTGTTGGAGTTGGATCTTTTGCTTCTTCTGGAGCTGTTGCTGCACTGTTGGAGTGGCCCTTCCTTTGCCTCGGGTGGTTCTTCTGCTGGTTGGAAAAGAGAGTGGGAGTGGGTGAGAGGATCTAGAGGAAGGAAAGTGACCGGAAAAGAAAAGTGTTCATATATATCTTGGTATGAACATATTTTTAAAAAATCTTTAGGTTATTTGTATTTTGGAATGGATTCAAGTAGGGTAGAATAGTATTCATATCCAATGGTTTTCTAAAATCTCTTCCATTTAAAGGCCATTACACGAAAATCATAACAAAAAATAGGGTTATATTTTCTCCATGCTCAACTTTAAGTTTGATCATGACGTGTCCGCGCCCAACTTCATGTTGGGTCAGGGACATAATTTGTAGATTTGGGGTACCTAGAATACTGATCACCGACAATGAAACCCAATTCGACAACTAGAAGGTGAGAGAACAGTATGGAAGGCTGCAGAGTAATAATCACAGGTTCTCTTTAATATCACACCCCCAGAAAAATAGACAAGCTGAACTTACCAACAGGGTCCTACTTAATGGTTTGAAGAAGAAGATAAAAGAGGCTAAGTTAGAATGGATAGAGCTCTTGAATGAAATCTTATAGACATACAGGACAAGAACAAAGACCTTAACAAGGGAAACTCCTTTCCTCCTAACATATGGAACTAAAACCATGATTCCACCAGAGATTGGATGTCTTAGCGCTAGAGTACTACACTTCTCTCTTTAAAAGAATAAGCAAAGACTCAGAGTCAATCTGGACTTACTGGAAGAGTCCAAACTCACGGCTGTAATAAGGAATAAAGCTTATAGACACAACATTAGAGTTAAAAACAGAACTTTCAAATAAGGGGACTTTGTACTAAGGAAGCTAGAAGCCACGGGCAACATTGAAAGTAGAGGAAAGTTAGCTTCAAAGTGGGATGGTCCTTTCAGAGTGACACGAGTGATCAGAGCTAACACATATCACCTACAATATCTACAAGGCTCTAACCTTCCTCATGCGTGACACTCAGACCACCTTACGTTGTATCATTGTTGAATTCATTAATAAAGAATGCATATCTTTATCATTTGTATTATTACTTAATTTACATTCATTTCTCAAGAATATTTCCTACCGATCCAAACAGGGTTACACACCCCTGTGGTATCTGGGGCCCACTTCTCCAAGATGGTAGTGAAGTCTTAAGTGAGCATCAACCTCTACTATCACCAATCAGGGCTACACACCCCTATGGCATCTGAGATCCACTTCTTTAGGTAGTATTAGGGGATTAATGTTTCACTCTTTATGGTGACTTTCAACGCCCCCTACTTTCTTTTTGTCTAGCCTTTTTAGTTGGAAGTAAGAGCATTGGTGCGACCTTATTAAGTCTATCTTGTCTGTCTAAATGGGCTAAATACCCATATGTGCGGTCTGGAACCCATAACTCTCCTAGTAGCACAATACCGATCTTTATGGCATTCAAGAGTACTGGGGCGGCCTTATCAGGCCCACCCCGTCTATCCAACTCGGGTTACATACCATGTGTGCAGTCTGGGACCCACATCTCTCATGGATAGCATGAGTACCAGCCTCTACAACATTAAGAAGCATTGAAACCAACCCTCCTACAACAACACCTCCTACTAGTCCAAATAGGGTTGCACACTTCTGTGGCGTCTAGGACCTACTTCTCCAGGACAATAGTGAATACCCAATGCTTCTCTGATGAAGGACTGAGAACACACATTGAAGACTCAAACAATGAACTCCATGTGAACATCATCCCTGCTAGTAAGGCCCTAATAGAAGGAGTGTAAAAGACATTCTGATCAGGATTATGACTCAACTAAGGTTAGTCAAAATTTTCTTTGGTTCTAAGTCTCCCCATTTTTCCAAAAAACAAAATGAGCAGATTTAGGGGGCTACTGATGGGTCATGATTTTCTAAAAACCTCCCCCATTTTAAGGTCATCTCATAAAAGTCATAACCTAAAATGGGGTTATGTTTTCTCCACACCTAACTCCTAGTTAGGTCATGATGCATCAGCACCCAACATCATGTTGGGCCAGGACGTGCCCGCGCCCAACTTCAAGTTGGGCTATGACACGTCCGTGCCCAATCCAATGTTGGGTCAGGACGTGCCCGCGCCCAACTATTATTGGGTATAGTCACAAGTTGAACCCAACTCCCCTACGAGCTGAACCTAACTCCTTTTAGGTTCAGCGTATAGTAAAAGGTAACTCCACACTAAGCCTCCTATACTCTGGGTCTGGGTTATAATTATGATACTCATTACATCTCATTAAATACAAACAAATAGTCCATGCTTATATTAATTAGATATGATGGTACGAGCAATAGAATAATATTATTTTACCATTACGAGATTACATCTCTACCCCTTCTATGTTTTATGAAGTAGGTCAAGTCAGGTAATATAAAAGGAAGCTTGAGTGTACAGAAAAAAAAAGGTTTGAAACCTTATGCTCTTAGACATAAACACAATCCTTCTTCTTCTTTAACTTCTATATTTTCTTCTATTTCTTCCTCTCTATCTTCATAAAAGCTCATTAATACCTTCATTAAAGTTTTTTCACCACATAAAAATACCTTATACTAACTTGATCTTTGAAGGGTAACACATCAACACCCCTAGGAGTCTCTAAGGGACATTATACAGGTATTCACTTAAGAGAAGATTTACAACCTCTGAAAAAATCAATTAAAAAAGAAGTCAATGCATTCTAAAAGTAAAGGTTGTAGAACACACTGTGAATGATCTACAAGGATCTTAAGGAATAATTCCTTTCAGCATATTCTCTGTGATTTTTGTAGCACCATCACTACTTAAAACTTGATATTTTATATTTGAGTCAATAAATTTCTTACTTGCTCGGATTGGGTGGAATGTGTATCCATCAAACTCGAGTAAAATTATCATCTTAACATACATGCATTTTCTATATGTTTTTTGATCAGGCATGTCATATTGATCGTTGTATTTTATATATAGAGGGAGATTTTAGGTTTATGTACGATCATAAAATTTTAAATGAGTTAGGCAGGCAATGGAGATATTAGGTCAATTTTAAAAAATAATTTGGGACTTGATTGAAATGACATTGTTTTATTTGGTTCTCCTCTGCTTGTGACGAGGCAACTCCATCTTAAGAGACTTTGTTAAAAAATTAAAATCATATCTTTGAATTGTTTAATAATTACATTTTAAAGATTATTTGATGTTATATTACTAATTCTTAATAGGATATTGTTTCCACATCATCAATTTCCATTATATATATAATGTGGGCTTTTTACAATAGCATTAGATTGTGAATTGATACTATGAAATTACAATTTTATCATTTAAAGCAAAAAAAAAAAAAAAGCTTATGTGCCAAGAGCAACTTGATCTTTTTCAATAGTTCATTGGTTATTAAAAAGTTATTAGAGGGTATATACGTCTTTAAAAAAACATTTACATATTTACCCCCAAAGTAAAAAAAAATATATAACTGTTAACCAAGGTTTTTTTAGTCATTTTCTTTTTAGCATATAGTAAAAAGATATTTTTGCCCTTAAAAACAAAGAAAAAATAAAGCATGCATTCTAGGGCATTTTAGTCCTTTTACACAGTTTTTTTTTGTAAATTCTAGACTCAAGGAGTGCATTTTTATCTTTTAACATTGAATAATTAATTTTTTATTCAAAAAAGCTACTGGCACGTGCTTATAACATGCCAGCATGTTAGAGGTGTCTATACCATTTGAATGTAACATGCAATGCCTCCTAGTGACGGGATTTGCCCTTCCATCATATGTTGGAAGTGCCACCATTCCCTATTCCTCTTGGTGCGGTGCGTGATGATGTTTGATGGGCAATTTATCGCCGGTAGTCGTTTTCTTTTTCCCCTTGTTTTCTCTCTCTAACCTGAAAAAATACACATTTGTCCTCTTTTTTTATATATTTCAATTATAATCCTTACTTTTTTAATTTTTGTTCATGGCTCTTTTATAGAAGTTTTGTTTTTTTTCAATTTAATCCTTTAATTAGAATTTGTCATATATTATTTTTTTCAATTTGGTCCTTATTCTTTTGATTTTTTCTTCTTAGCCTTTTTGTTAAAGTTTTATTAGTTTTCAATTTCATCATTCAATCGAAGTTTATGGTGTAATATTTTTTCCAATTTGGGTTCTATTCTTTTGATTTGTTTTTTCTTTTGCTAAAGTTATTTTTCTTTCAACTTAACCATTTAATTGAAATTTTTTCGTTGCTCTCTAATTTATTTTTTATTTTGATTTATCTAAAATTTATTTTTTTTTATAGAGATTAAATGTATTTTTTAAAATAAAAATATTTATTTTTTGATAATATTTCTAATGTGTTCAGCCTTGTATAATTTTTTTCTTTTATTTTATTCAATTAATAAACTTCTATTTCTATTATCTTTTACTGATTTTAATAAACAAATTCAGTAAACATAACCAGGTAAATGTTTTATTTTATGATATAAAATATCTTAATTTGCATCTATCTCTCAATTTTTTCAGTTTCGCTTTTAGTTATTGTTAATTACTTTTTTTGTTTATTTACATAGATGATTATTGATTTATTTATTTAATTAGATGCTTGCATAAATTTTTTGATTTACACTTTAATTTTTTTTTTATGTTAGAAAACATATTGAAATAGCTTGCATATCCAATTGTTTTTTGAAAAGAAAATATACAACCCTCGGTGGAGCATGAGTCAATACTAGGTTGTCGGCTTACGTTGTGAGTTAGATCAATTTTTTTTTTAACATATAAAAGAAACATTCAAGCATTGCTAATGTTTTTCTAGTAAAAAGAAAAATAAATCGTGTGGAGGTTGATCCAAAATAACCTGATCGACTTGATCATGGGTCCAAAAGTAATTCGAACGACTTGTAAAAATATAATTTAACTCACATAAATTCAAGATAACATATATTCAAAAAATATATTTTGAAATGGTAAAATTGTTTTATGTGTATTTAATTTTTGATATTGTTCTGATTTATCTATAATTCGTTTTGTTTTATAGAGATTAAATTTATTTTTTGATAATATTTTTAATATGTTCAACTTTGCATAATTTTTTTTCTTTTATTTTATTCAATCAATAAATTTCTTTTTTTATTATCTTTCATTGATTTTAATAAATAAATTTAGAAAATACAACCAGGTAAATATTTTATTTTACGAGATCAAATATCTTAATTTACATCTATCTTTTAATTTTTTTCAATTTTACTTTTAGTGATTCGTAACGAGTTTTTTTTTTGTTTATTTATATAAATGATTATTGATTTATTTAGTTAGATGCTTTCATAAACTTTTCTATTTACACTTTGAGTTTTTTCTATGTTAAAAAATGTGTTGAAATTGCCTACCTGCATATCCAATTTTTTTTGAAAAAAAATATACAACTCTTGAATAAGCATAGGTGAATACTAGGTCGTTGGCTGATGTTATGTTATTGATCATATCAAAAAAAAAATTGAATGTATAAAAGAAACATTCAAGCGTTGTTGTTAGTGTTTTTCTAATAAAAAAATAAATAAATTATGTGAAAGTTAATTCGATATGATTTTATCGATTTAATGAAATAATTTGAATGACCTGTAAAAATATAGTTTGGTTCACATAAATTCAAGACAACATATTTTTTGAAAAAATATTGAGAAATTAATCAACACATAAATTGAATTGAAAAGACAACATAAATTCAACCCTGATTTGGTTTTCTATAGGATTATGGTGTATTTGTTGGGTGCTGTTGAGCTTATACTGTTTAACTAAAACCTGAGATACAAACAAATAAATTATGCCCGGCTCACAGTGATGCCGAAATTTGCAGGGTTGAAACAGTCTATTTTTGTGGGTAAGATTGCAATTTGCATTTTCAACTCATCTCATGCAGTAAACTATGAAACAAAGACACAACAAGCTAGCGTAAGGTTGCCAACATCCACTGGGATGAAAAGGCTTGGTTACTACGTTGCTGTGAAATTAACTCTGCTCATCTGTAATAAGTTATTTTAGCAACTATGATTTCAAAGTACTCGGGTATGCTATTTTTTTAGTCATAATGTTATGTTGTTGCTGATCCAATTTGGTTCTCTGCCGCTATCTAATAGTTGTGCTTGCTTTGAAACAATTATTTTCTAGGTTGTAGTATTAGATCCCGAGGCTTATACTTAAGATGATGAAGTGATTAAGAAAGCAGAAGCTATGGGGAAACCTGGAATTATTGATATTCGCGCCAGACAATTTTGTATTTATTGTGGGATCTACTGGTGCAATCAAAGCTTCTCAGTTGGTCCTTAATGCTATTGAGATTTTAAAACAAAAGCTTGGCGCAGTTCGGCTTTCTGATGATATTGTTGAAGCTGACGATCAGTTCGATGAGCTCAGTGCGCGAAGCTAGATCAAATTGGTAAGCATGACCTCGTGCCTAGATTACCAGCCTACTCCTTTTGCTTTTAACTTTATTTGCTGTACTAACAGCGTGCTCGTCTTGTACCAAAGGATGCTGTGTTATGTCCTTACATCTTGATCAGATATTAACATCTACCTACTTTCTGCGCATGGAGTCGTGGTCTTGATATACAGATACCTTTTCTATTTGGCTTGTTGTATTTATATATGCGAGGCAAACTGTTGGATGACAATTAGCTTTGCACAATTTCTTCTCATTTGAAAAGCTGTGTGATAGAAACATGCATGCTAACTTATGACAAAGCGACAAAGCTGCACACTCTCATTTGAAAAGCGTAATGCATGCTAACTTATGACAAAGCTGTATGATAGAGAAACATGCATGTGTGACACAGTGATCTGTGCTACGTTAGGTACGCCATTGAAGCAAGATGGCAACATACTTGATCAGGTTTCTTTGTAGACTGTTCTCTCTGATGAACAGTTTAATATGTTCTTTTGCTTGGATTAGATATGTTTAGCATATCTTCAATATATTGGTGTCTTGTAATTCGTGCATCTTTTGTTTTTGTGTGTGACCACAACCACATACCATTTCTAACTCTGTATAAACAAATATATTGGTCTAGTTACATTGTGATTTGGGATGTGAAACTGGCTTTGAATTTTCAAGGATGTGGAGACCATGGATTCTTGTTAGCAATTAAGATCCGTTGGGCCACTCTACAAGGAAGTGTAGTGTAATAGAAATGGCCCACCGAGCCAGCGTGAGAATTTCCACTAGCTGAAGTTTGGTTTGAATCATGGTGGTGAGAATTTCGGTTGACGATTAAATTTACAGATTCATTATTTTCGTTAATTCTCATTTGAACTGAATTCATGAATCTCCACTAGCTGAAGTTTGGTTCAAACATCCGCCGTTTCACTCCTTTTCAGTGCTATAGTTTTCATATGAAAATACCGAGTAAGATAACTTGTTGACTTGGATATGCAGAAGGATAGGAACAGTTCAGATACTTCAACAGTTCTGCTTCGCTGTGAGTTCTAGGATTCGTTCCAGTGGTTGAGAGGGATGTCCTCCAAATACTTATCGGGGTCAAAATGATTGAAAAATAGGTTGTTAAGTTAAAGAATTTGATTTTCCAATCTGACCGAATTCAAAAAAATTAAGTGATGTATGCCTATGAGAGAAAGCCCGAACTAATAGGCTACGCGAGCTGGCCTGCGTTTTTTTTTTTAAAATCAATATTTTTTTTAAATCCAAATTATATATATATATATATATATATATATATATATATATATATATATATATATATATATATATATCTGTGTGTGTGTGAAGTATAAATTTAAGAGAAAAAAAATATTATTTAGCATGTTTGAGTTCATGATCCGGATCACGGGTTTGACAAGTTAAGCCACAAAATTAGGGTTATTTTTTTTTTTTTTTGTTATATTTTTTTAATGTCTTTTTTAGAATAATTTTTAAATTTATTTTTCCAATTAATATCACTCATCTATGATTTTTTAAAAAACATTTATTGATTTTTTTTTATTTACTTATTTAACTTTTTTTGGAAAGATTTTTTTTAAAATTATTTTGTGTGTGTTTAATTTTTTAAGCGATTTTTTTATTTGTATATAATTTTTTTTAGTCTTTTGTATAGATGAACTTTATTTTTTAAAATAAAAAAATCAAATAGTTTTTATAATATGTACAACCTTACACAATATTTTTTTTCTTTTATTTTATTCAAATAATTTAATGTGTGTCTATTTATATTATTATTTGACTGGATAAAAAAATTATTTTGATTGACAAGATTTAGCAAACATAACCAAGTAAATGTCTCATCTTGCGACGTTAAAAATTTTAATCTATAGATATCTTTAAATGTTTCTAATTTTATTTTTAGTTAGTATTAATGAGTTTTTTTTAATTTATTCTACATATAGTTGATTTATTTAATTTATATTCACTTAAAAAAATTTAGCTAAAAAAATACATAAAAAAATACCAGCATATACATTTTTATTTTATTTTAATAAAGGCGCTCATGTGGGCTGCTTGTTATATTGGCCTACAAGGACACTGCATCGCAAGAAACAGAAGAGTGGAGTTCGCATCTTTAAATAACTTTTTTGTGCGGAAAATACTGTCAATGATTTTTCTTTTTAAAAATTATTTTTGCGAGACATCAAAACGATTCAATAAACTTATTTTAAAAAAAATTTAAAATTTTGAGGCTTTACGCGGTTCCAAAAGTGTCCACCTTTAGCTGTGTTCACAATTATAATATGTTTGATAAATAACGAGCCATACTTTTTGATGCATAGATCTCATATAAATATGCGTTCTAAACGCAGAAATGCAGAAACAAGTTTGTCTTGCTTTTGTTGTGGTTACAGATTAGAAAATGTGGAAAATAGAGAATGAAAATAAAAAAAGAAAAGCTTTTGAATGCAGAGATTCCAGATTAGTTTATCTCAATTTTTTTATGATATTTTTATATTAAATAAGTATGATAATGGCAACAACTTATTATTATTTTAGAAAAAATTATGATAGTTTTGGAAAAGAGATATATTTCTCGTATAAAATTTATTTAAAAAATTAATTTATTTTATGTATTATTTATAAAAAAAATATTTTTTATTTTTTAATTCATTTCCAAGAAAATACATAGAGAATAAATAAATAATTTTTAAAATAAAAAGGTATTAATAATTAATTAGTTTTATTGTATATATAAAAAAAATAATTGATTTTGGATTATATGTGTGGACCTAACACTTTGATTTATGTTTTGAAATTAGGTGGTAATTATGAATAGGTTTTTGTGATATTTAGAATTGTGTTTTTTTAATTAATTATTTTTTATAATTTTTTATCTTTTTAATGGAACAATAAAAAACTATCGAATGTGTTGGTGCACGTCAACCACCACATTATATTTATGAATTTGTTGCAAGTTATGAAAACTGTAATTCTTGTCGGATGAAATTTATACATGATTGAATTGCAAATAGTTTAATGGAATAATAAAAAATACTTTATATAAAGTATTATTTATTTCATGATGTAATAGGAGTAATTAATTCTATAATATTTAAATTTAAAACCATTAATATTAATATATATATTTTTAAATTATTTTATAACCTTAATTTTAAAAATATTCTTAACCAAACACATTAAATTATTTTTTTCTTCAACCTCAATTTCAACCACAGTTTTAACCAAACATATATTTTTTCAAACTAACCTCAACTAAAAATACTTTTTATAAAACAATTTTTTTCAAATTACAACCACAACAGCTACCACAATACCAAATACACACTATTTTTAATAAATAAATTTGATATGGACTAGAGGAAAAGCCAGATAGGGATGAAAGAAGGTTAATTCAGGTGTTACCGCAAACCAAGAGCATCTCTAAACTGTCAGTCCATCTGAAAGCCAGGAATGTTGGGATAGCGTGTTATAGGTTCATGAGCAGCTTGGAGATTCCTCTAATATGGATGTTATCATCTCGAAGCACCATTAATGCAGTCTGTCGAGAGGCGTGTCTCCAATTAGACGGTCAATTTCACTCTACTAAAATACAGATCTGTGGATTTGTCATAATTCAATGGTAACTAGTTGCAAGATGTAACTCGCTGGCGGAAGAACATTGCATTTTATTGGTTTACTGGTCCTCTCCCATCTGTATTGCTGTCAATTCATTTGGAGTGTTTGTAGGCATTATCTCTTGAAAATGGTTTCATCAAATCAATTGACAGCGTTTGTGGGCATTCTCTCTTGAAAAAGGTTGATTCAAAAGATGTATATAGTGATGCACGTTTTGGAGGGAAGGGAATAGGGAGAAGGGACCATTGGAGTTGGCTTTTGGTTGCGTCCAAAAACCTTACAGGACAGCAAGAACCCCTCCCTCCCTTGAAAAATCCTGATGGTAGAAGTTGGGTCACCTATACCCTGCCAAAAGATACTCCAAATCTTTGCCTGAGAGAGCAGACATGCTTGCAGTATAGCAACCAAGTTTCACAGGTTTGAGACACAGGCATGACCCCTTAAGACATCAAACAATCCTGTTGCCTTTGCCACTGTCCATGAAAAGAGACCCTTGAGGCCTCCAGCAAAACTACACAGCTTAGGATGCCATGATGTGCACGGCATAGGATGATGAAGCTCTTTTCTAGAATTTAAAGGAGATTTTGAATCATAAAATTATAATTATAAAATTTAAAAGTCATTATTTAATATTATGGTTATTAAAAATCTATGGTCTATGACATATTACATAACGAAACTAGTTATGCAAAGAGAAAATATATCACCCCATTATATACTATTTAAAATAAACTATATTGTGGATTGATTGTTTTTCTAGATCATGTTTTTATTTATTGATTTCATCTAAGGTTCAAGACAGATCTTTTTTTGTGAAGAAATTTCTAGCTTATTAAGTTAAATCCTAATCGTTCCAAGGTCCATATTTAACATTGCATTTATTTTCTATTTTATATCTTTCATACCCGAGAGTATATTTTACAATGTAATTTTGCATCCTCCAAGTATTAAAATCTACATCTAAATCATAACACTCTAAATAATAAACTAATAATTGTTGTGGGATTTTTAGTATTTTGATCAAACCCTAATGGATAATCATAAACCGATTAGTATATTCATTTTGCATTTTTAAAACATGATAAAAATATGATTATATCTTTTTTTAGAAAATATACATGAAAAATCTTTAGAATCCGACCGTATGCATGAAAATAAATATTTTTTTATATTTTTGAAATGAGGTTTTTGATTTTTTTCAAAGTTGCTAGTTTTTTTATTATTAAAAAAAGGGTAAATTTTTGGGGGACACGTCCCCCAAAAATGGTATATGACATAAAACAATAAGTTTTTTTTACCTCCTAAAGAATGTTATTGTCGGATCCATCAATCTTCTCATTCAACCTAGCATAGGAGCAGCTGCTAGCCACAACATTGGCCTCACCATTATTTCTCTATTGAATGCTACTTGCCCACTTCCCATTTAACATCTAAATACTATAAATAAGGTTAAATGTGTGGTGGGGAGGGAAATTATGGTCCCATTGAATTTATATATTCATTAAGGCCCCCCGGCCCCTTACCTAAGATTTTTGAAGAGCTTATATGATGCACGAACCATAGCTGTCTCCAGGCTAGGCAAAACAGACCTGATGGCTTAGAACAATCATGCTCAGTTCATTACTAGTAGGTTATTTTTTTATTTTTTTTATTTATAATTTGGTATTTATTTGACCAACTTTTGTGCATCAAACGAACGCAATGCATGTATTTATACCCGAACAAGCTTATTAGCTTCCATTCAAAACTTAAATAAAATACACACATTTTCTATTTTGATTCGAAAGTCTATAGATCTCATTTAATAAAATTAGATGAAGGCCACCAATTCTGACATAAAAGGGACAAGACATTGAAATCTCAATTTGACAAGAATTTGTTAAACACAGTGAAAGGTAACTTTGACAATCAATTAATTTACTGGTCGGACCACGAAATTGATGTTAATGATGGGCAATGCTATGTTATTGGCCGGGCTACTTTTTTTTAATACGATGTAAAACAAAAAATATTCATGTGCCATCAATATTTTAAAAAAAAAATTATGATTTAGATAATCAAAAAATATTACATGCACTATCAAAGCATTGACCTGAAAAGCAAAAAAGAAAAAAAAAACCATAAAACAAGCATCATATGCTTATACTTAATTAATTAATTTAATTTAATTTAAAAATAAAATTCATTTTAAAAAAGATAAATTCAACAAAGACTAAAAAAAAAAAAAGCTTAATATATCCCATGTTATTTTTAAAATGACTAAGAATCCTATAGAAAGTGAAAAAAAAAAACAAAAAATGTTAGAAGAAGAAACTGAAAAAAAAAAAGCTTAAAAAAACTAAATAAGCAAACATGGGTAAACGTCTAAAACCTGAGTTAATCTTCTAAACCCTCAATTCATTAAATTTTAGGCTCAAACTCAACGAAGAAGCTAAACATCTTACTAATTAAATGTTTAATGATGAAATCAATTAATTTAATTTAATTTTAAAAAATCCTTTTGAAAAAGCTAGATTTAACAAAGACAAAAAAAAAAAACCCCAAGACACCCCCATATTATTTTCAAAATGATTGAGAAATCCCATAGAAAGCGAAAAAAATATTGGAGGATGAAACCGAAAAAAATAAGTTTTTAAAAAGAAAGAAAAACAAGGAAGCTCGAGTGAATTTTGTAAACCTGAGTTAATCTATCAAACCAGCAATTCGTTAAATTCTAGGCCTAGGGTAAACCATGAAGCTAAACACCCTACGAATTAAATATTAAATCATAAAATTGTAAAAAACAAAATCAAGATAGAAAAATAACAAAAGTTAAAGATCAAATTTGATAGGAAAAAAACTTAAGAACATTGAAATTGTTAAAAAAATAAAAATCATCTTAAATAAAATAAATAGCAATTAAAATAATTGAGACCAAATATGACAGATGAAAAAAATTATGAGGGATAAAATTAAAAAATATTTTTAATTTCATAAATTATTCTAAATAAAACTTAATTGAATTGTTGCTTTGAAACATTAGAAGATCAACGTGAAAATCAAGGTAGAGTGGGGCAAAGGTCATATGCACCAAACCAGAGATAAAAAGGGGTTGTCGAGACGCTTCAATCACTACCCTGAAAGCAAGCTTTCGGCTATTGAAAGACACCATATGCATTATCCAAAACTCATGACCATTGTTAACGTGCCTCAAGTTTTTTTAAAATATTTTTATTATTTAGAAAATGATGTTATCACTCCTTATGGAATTTGAGAATTACAAAAATTAAATTTAAAAGACTAAAGTATCCCTATACCAAATGGCAACTTGTTTTTTTTAATTTAAAGGGTAATGAAATAATTTAATATTTTTTAAATTAAGTAAGAGATCAAAAAGCCATAAATGCTAATTCCTTGTTTTTCATCCTAGGTTAAGCTCTATGCCTGAAAAAGTAAAAGATCGATAGGGCAATAAATTTGGTAATGATTATTGGGTCTTATGAAAATGACAATGATATCCTTAGAGGCACAATGGTTAAAAAAAAAATTCCATCTATAGTAATTTGTGTATTGTACTACCATGTATTTTCACAGAAGATCTGAGTTTTTTTTTTTAATTTAATTTTAATATGAAGATCTCCTTCTTATCGCATTGAATAAATGGACTGTACATGTCCAAGAAATGGTTTATTGCAAATGGATTGAGTTTTTGGCATCACCTCGGATGGTGATTGGTGACCGCAGGAAATAAGATCTCTCTGTATCTCATTGGATGCCAAATGGGTAGAGTACAATTAATGGGAAAAATTAAAAAAATTAAAAAAATAATGTTAGCACAATTACTTGATTCACGAAATGGACGTGCAAAGTAAGACAGCTGACTCTGCTTCTCTGGGGCCTATGTTCTGATCTCTTTAGGGGCCATAGTTCTCAGGAAACCATCTGTTTCTTTGGGGACCATATTCGTGGATGTAAGCTCCCTGAGAGTTTGAATTAATGCGTTCTTTCCATTTCCTTATGGGGCGCAACAATTACAGAGGCAGCAGAACCTTCTATTCTATCCTATCACAAGAAAAATGCTCTCCTATCTGAAATATTTCACAGCACACTTCTTTTCGGCTCGGAGAGATGGCTCGTCTTGTCGGTGGAAATGAAAACCATCGGTTCATATTTTATTTCATCACATCATATAATAAAATATATGATTTTAGGATTATTTTCGGGCGTGATTTTGTCCCATATTAGTTTTACAGGTTCAGATGGTCTGGATTTCAATCACATCGATCCCTATAGTTCCAAGAAAGGTAATTCAATTATTGATATTTAGATCGGTGACAAAGTTAAATCTCTTCGTCCAGTTTCCATTAAAATTAATGATCAATGGTCAAAATCGATGATGGCCGATCAAGATCTTTATCCGATCAATTCATGTCATGTACCGTTCTTGAGGTCAGGATTTTGACTCAGGAAAAACACTAACCGAAGCAGAGGCATGAGTTAACATTGTTTCAAATCTCAAGTGTATATATAAGGGGATCAAATTCTACTTCTTGAAGCCGTGAGTTTCAACGTGGTAAACAATGCAGATAGAACATTTCTTTGAGTTAATGTAGCTGGGTAAGTCCATAACATTTTGATGCAGTTTCAGACAGTCAAAAGGGCCATCGATTGTCCATGAACAACAGGGGCAAGGATGATGGAAAATACAACTAGTCTCGGCAGTGCTGCCCATGAAAACAGTTTCCATCTTCTCTAAATAGATATAAAAACAACAGATCTAGCTGTAGAGATAGCCCAGGCATGGGGAGGGAGAGGCCCCCACATCTATCTGGTCCTGATCTCTCTTTTATCGTCCTGTAAACTTTACAGCTGTGGACAAGAAAAGAGTAGAAGAAAAATTACGTGAAGATTTTCGGCCCAAATGCGATTTATTAATGAAACAATAACAAGGGGAGACCAGGTCAAAAGAAAGTTTAAGATCGCAATGGTAAAGCCATTGCCATTATCACATTATTCTGCAATTATTGGTGTAGGGACCGACTGGCCTCGAAATCTTTGGACCTGGAGAGCGAGCTGTTTCCCTTTGAAAAAACAACCCTCTCTCTCTATCTCTCTCTCTCT
This sequence comes from Populus deltoides, assembly GCA_015852605.2. Lineage (NCBI taxonomy): Eukaryota > Viridiplantae > Streptophyta > Magnoliopsida > Malpighiales > Salicaceae > Populus > Populus deltoides. The sequence continues at coordinate 21,397,552 of CM027570.2, read as the reverse complement.
AGAATCACGAGCACTAGGCATGCACATCTACTTATTAGCTAGCTCACATCTACACTCTACTAACCTTAAAGCGGAGAAACCAAAAAGAAAAGGGAAACAAGACAGCTCTCCACGACATGAAAGATTTTGTCTCCCAAATTCAAAATCTCCCACCATTCACCTTTTTAGTTTTTACCTTTTATAGATTAGTAGTTGAGTGACTCTTCCATCAAACTACTACAAACCAAAACCTTTTCCTGTCCTCTTGTATTTTCTTTCGTGACAAGACTTCTTGTTTTCTTCGCTCAATTGGCATTGCTTGTGACAGGGTTTATGCAGACTAATGTATGGATCTTGTAATTTCTTCGAACTCTCTAGGGGATCTCCACTGTAGATTAACGGGTTTAAAAATATCTCTAATGATTTTTAATTAATTTAATATTAAAATAAAAAATAAAAAAATTAACCCAACTCACCAAGATGAGCTCATCGAATTCATGACACGGGCTTAAACCAATAATTTTATTTGATCATTGGAGTACATATAAATAAGATATATTTTTTTTTTCTTTTCAGGTGATCTCATAATATACAAAGGAAAACGGTACTCTTTTGTAGTATTATAATTAATAAAATTGAAGTTATTGATATTTAAATTTTATTTTATTGGAAAAGATGTTGAGTTGTATCACATTATTTTCTTCATATTTCACATGGGTTAGTTGCATATCAGCCTCGTTTTCTTTCAAATTCTCACGATGGTATGGAAAATGCTTTCCTCTGAATTCTTCTCCTCTTTTTTTTTGTTATAGAAGAGATACCGCTAATAACAAATATCCATTAATTGTGCATTTTATGGACAATGTCTTCTGGAAGGATCATGTCTAATGAAATGAGGATACGTGGACACTTAGCCACCAATCCACACTGTCAGCATTGTCAAAATGAGTTGGAAACCATATTGCTTCTGTTGAGGGACTGCCCGCTTGCTGGTGTTCCTTTTTTTAAAGCTAGAGACAGGACTAGTTTTTTTGTTGTTGATCTGGGGCCATGGCTAATTAGCAACCTGTCTGCAAGACACGTCACCGAGTAGGGAAACCCGTGGTCAGTTGTTTTTGGTGTAGTGGTGTGGCTTATCTTTCGGACCGGTTTGTTTTTTTATTTTAAAAATATTTTTTAAAAAGTTATTTTTTTCTTTGCTTTAATTTTTTTCAGATTATTTTGTTGCACTAATATTAAAAATAAAAAAAATATTGTTTTGATGTATTTCCGAATGAAAAGTATTTTGAAAAGCAACCGCAACCACACTCCTAAACACCATGTTCGATGTAAGATTCTCCCCTACTCAAATCCAATTCATGCAATTACAAATAAAACTAAGCTCTAAAAAACAAATTACTGTAAATTGTGACAGTGAAATTTTTTTGGGTATGGTGTGTAATTAAGAGGACCATGGAGACGTTTTTGTATTGTCACGTTATCTTTTCTATTTTTCATTCAAAAAGTTATTGATGCATGTTTCACACGTCCTAGTGAGTGAGCGGCACCCGCGCCATTAAAAAAGCGTGTGAGACGCCTTCTGGTGGCCAAATTTGGTCATTCGCCATCTAGATAGATGTAAAGACGTGTCCTCTCTCACATGGTGTGGCGTGTGTAGACATATCATGGTTGGATTGCCGCTGATGATTGATTGTTTGCATTTTTTCTTTCTTTTCTCTCTCCCGACAATTAAAGTGCACAATTGCTCTTTGTCTTTTATTATTTGCTTGGGTCTGGCAGCCATGTTTGGTGTCAAACCCAAGTGTAAGCTAGCAGCCATGTTTGGTGTCAGACCCAACAAGCTTGGGTCTGGTTGGTTGCTAGACCCAAGACTCTGATCTGACTTGACCACCAGACCCACGCAGCATGAGTCTGGCATGGTTGTCAGGCCAGGCATTTGGGTCATGCTAGACCCAGGCATTGACTTACCGCCAGACCCAAGACTTTTAGGTCTGGCATGGTTACCAAACTCAAGAGGCTTAAAACATTCTCTATACTCTTAATATTTTTTACATTTTTAAAAAATTATATTGACCACTACCAATCTACTAGTAAATTCTCTAGTTGTTGACATTAAATTGTCAATATCAGTGGGCAATACTATTTTAGCAAATCAAAAGCAAATATGTTATGTTAGATGGAAATACTCACCTGATTAATGTGTAACGCTTAATGTGGATGGATATAGCAAAGGAAATTCAGGTGTTGCTGGTTCAGGAGGATTTATTCGTCATAGCTTGGGATCCTGAATTGGAGGTTTTGCTATCAACATTGGTTACTAATCTTTGGTCAAGGCTAAATTATGGGTGGTGATGTGTAGTTTAGAGTTGGCCTAGAACTTGAGAATTAGAAAAATGATTCTTGAGTTAGATTCAATTCTTTTTCAGAGACTTCATCTCGAGAAACCAAATTAAGGTAGATGTCAACTATGCTTTAATTGACATAGATAGAGACCCAGAGGTTAAGATTCAACATGTTTATCCAGAAGCAAATTCAACTGCTGACTGGTTAGTTAATTTTTGTTTGTCAATGAATCTCACTGATAAGGACATTTACGTCTTAACCTTACTTTTTATGGATTTGTATTTAATTTTGTATTATGACTTGATTGGTTCCTGTATTGCACACTTAGTGTAATCTTTAAGACTATTGTTGTAGCGCGTGTGGTGTCGAACGGAGGGTCTACCTCCTGAGTGATGGTGAAAAGAGGGTTTTAAGTATATATAATTATAAAGTTATGATTATGAAGTTCAGAAGTCACCACCTAGTATTATGATTACTGGAAAACCTATGGTCTGCGAGAGTCAAAATAAGAGACTGGTTAGGCAAGGGGAAGACACATAACCCCCAATGCACTCTACTTAAGGTAACTGCATTGTTGTTTAATTATTTTTCTAGGTCAAGTTTCTATTCATTGGTCTTTTTCTAAAGTCTAAGACAAATCTCCCTCTATGAAAAAGTTTTCATCTTATCGGGTTAAATCATAACCATTATAAGGTTTAAATTTTAACATCGTATTTATTTTGCATTTTATATCTTCAATACCTGAAGATATACTTTACAGTGTAATCTTGAACCCCAAGTATTAAAATCTATAACTAAATTCTAACACTCCATATATTAATTAAACAAAGTAATTGTAAAAGAATTTTTGATATTTTGATCAAAATCTAACAAATAATCATAAACTGGTTGTGAAATTTATTTTGTATTTTTTAAATATGATAAAACCAATTGTATCTTTTTTTTAGAAAATATGCATGAAAAAACTTTTAGGGCTTGGTCGTATGCAGAAAGACAAAACATATTTTTTTTTATTTTTGGAAAAAGGAAATTAATTTAAAATTTTTGAATTTTTTTAAAGAAAAGTTTTGGAGAAAATCGGGTATTTTTCATATAGGGAATATATATTAAAGTGTTAGTTTACAACCTGATATTTTACAAAATAGTTGAAAAACATATGAGGATTTCACAAATATTTTTAATATTATTATATTATTTATTTCTTAAATATGAATTGGACAGTACCCGGCTCAACCATCTGGACTGGGTTGGAACGAGTCCAGCCCGATTTAGTTGGGTTAGGCCGACTGCGAACCAACATACCTCTCTCTCTCTCTCTCTCTCTCTCTCTCTCACTCTAGTTTGGGCTGGACCCTGCCAAACCATCTAGGCTAGGCTGAAACGGGTCCAGCTTAGGCCCACATGGTCGATGGCCCAACCCAACGACGGTTCTGCATGCAAATGGCCATGGTTTTCTAGCAAAATAGGGAGGAGAAGAAGGCTACCTGGTGTGGGAAGTGGCTAGCTGGTAGTGCTTGGAAGTCTGGCGTGTGGCTGGTGGCGACAATGGCAGTGGAGGCATGGTAGAAGAAGTTGAAGAAAACTGTCGAGGAGAAGAAAAATAGAAACCAGAAAAAAGGTTGATTTTTTTGTCAACTTCCCCCCTTCATGCATGGAACCCACCCCTATTTAGATGAACATTTTATCTTTATTGGGGACAAATCTAGGCTCTTGATTCAACCCAGAAAGATTTCAACCATTGGCTCAAATTGGTCATCATGAACTGTCAAATTTTAGCAGTTAAAGGCTGCTTGAGTTGCCCTCTTTAGGCCAGTGTTACGGCCATTGTAGTGTCAATCAGCTGGAACAAACCATACCGGGGTATAATCAAATGTCAGGTCATCATAGTGGTGTATATTTTGTCAAGTTTGGTGAAGGGATGAAGTATTAAATGCCCTTGAAAAGTAGTAACCCGGACAACTTTTCTGGCAAAAAAACAAAAGATGAAGAGCAATAATCAGACGACATGTCATCTAGTTCCTTTTTTTTTTGCTGTTTAGGTCAAAAACGACGAAGTTTTGGACAAAACGCACCATTTCAGTTAAATGAAATGGTGTCATTTTGGATTTTAGGTTTTTAATTTAGGGATTTGACCAAAGTTCAATTTAGTCCTTTAGTTTTTGATTCCTTGAATTGCACTCCTGATTGGCTTAGAACTTTTAATTTTATGCAATTTTGCCTCTGCCAAACTTTAACATTAGCCCCAAATTTTAGTGTATTTTTCATTTTGATCCCTGGTTTTGGATTTATATAAATTGACTCTCAATTGACCATTAAACTTTCAAATCTATTCAATTTCACCCTTGATTTCAATCAATTTAGTCACCAGAGTTCGGTGCCTTTTTCAAAAAGGTTTTAGGCTGTAAATTTCTTCAATTTAGCCCGCAGTTGACCTTAAACTTCCAATTTTCTTGCAATTTTAGCCCTAATTTGAACCAATTGACTTTATAAAATTTAAGTTTGGTCCTTTAAAAATTCAATCTTCTCAATTAAGCTCAAATTGGGCTCCTAAACTTAAATTTTCATCAATTAAGTCCCAAATAAAATTAATATGACCCGTTTAAAGTATAATTAAGTCCTTGCATTTAATTAAATCCTTTAATTTAACTGAAATCAATTCTTAAACATAATTAAACTCTTAATTTGGCATATGATTAAATCAAATTGGCCTATTAAAAATCTAATTATGTCACTGGACTTAATTTTTATGCAGATTTGTCTAATAATCATTTAATTTGACATTAAATCTACATATAATTATGCTCCAAATTTGTCCAAAAATAGAACCCGATATTTCTGTATATACTTGGGATCTTCTTCGGCTAACTTTTGCCACAATATCAGTTCTCTTGCTATTATTTTTTATTTTTTATTTTATAAAAGAGAGTAAATTTTAAGAAATAACCTAAAAATAGATTGTGACTGCTATAAAGCGTAGATTTTAACCGAGATAAAATTATCCATTTTGTTTTTCAAAGAGATGTACATACTTAATTGTAAATATTGGTACGGGAAGCTTTACCCAATGATACCCTGATGATCAAAACAGATAAACCAAAAAAAAAAGAGAGAATCAAGAAAACACATCTTAAAAATCTAATTTAAGGATGTTACCACAAGACACAGTAACCTCCTGTACACTTATTCATGACGATAGTCTTGCATCATATTTTGTGGATTAACATTTTTCGACGCGGGTGGCTGGCATGCACTGCATAGATTAACATAAATAACGCTAGCGTGCAACACGTGAAAAAAGGCCGGGGGGAAATTAAAGAAAAAAAGCAAAAGAGGTACCAAAAGGGGTGAGCATGTCCTGTATTTAGAGTCCACTAGAATAGGGCATCGTGCAATTTAGGAAGGGCGACCCAAGAAGTATACGTAAACTTTACAGCGTAGTGGGTATTCCCAACTTTTGTGATACACTACTTTAACCTAGAACTCAGTCTAATCCCATTGATAACAACCCATAAAGGAGAGGATCAAGAAAAGATTAGTCTACACCAGAGAGCTATATATGCTAAGTAACTCTATTGTTTAAAGGGGAGGGAAAAGCACTAATGAGCATTCTTTTGATTGTCGTTTTATCGATGCTAGCGTTATAGTACGCGTTAGTACAATAATTGACCAATCAGGAATTCGAGATTATTGAGCATAAGATAATGAGAAAACATACCTTCTTTTTTTAAAAAAAAAGAAAGAAAGAAATAAAGACAATAATGCTTTTACAGCGTGCTAGTATTTACTATATATATCTGGTTAATAATCCAGACATTAGTTATTCTTTAAACAAGTTTATTTTGTTATCTCTTGAATGGGAAGGTCATTCAACTATCAAGCCAACAAGATTTGGCAATGGAGGGAACATCTAGCTAGATATGATAAGACTGCCTATAAATATTATACTGCAGACTTTTTCTAACGATAGTGACACGCATTGGCCTACATATATTTGCAGTCTTGCCCATTTGCCCACGCAGCATGAAAAGCTAGTATAGTATGCTTAGATTTTCCCTTCAAAATCTCGAGCTTCTAACACCACGCATCCACCTACTAGTAAGGTTACGTGCCTATGGCAATTACAAGGAAAATAAAAATAAAAAAAATCCTACGAGGCAGCATGTTTGAAATCCTCATCATCACTAATGAAAAATGTTGTAGTGTTTAAAATTGTGTTATAATTGCGAAATTGTAGTGTTAATATATAGGAATATATTTTTATTTTTATGTTTTTCATCTTATGAAATTCACTAGCTATATATATAGCTATAACACAATATTTTTCTCACCTATACAATTATATATAGCAGAGTTTGGTGGTTCTGCAAAGAGATATCCTTGCTGATGCAAATTGTGATCGTCGAATAATTGGCATAAACCCAACCTTACATATCCATGCAAGCTTCGTGGTTTTACTCAGGCTCTCTTTGGGTGAACAGGGAAAGAAAGAAGTCTCTGTTAGTCTATGGCCCCTGGTAACAGGACACCACCATACGAACAGCACTTTGAACAAAAAAGATACAGAAAATCTAAGAGCAATGGATGGTGTTTGTTTAGTTGGGGATTAGGTTATTGAGTTGAGAGAGAGAGAGAGAGAGAGAGAGGGAGAGAGGGAGAGAGGGAATTTCGGTCACACTCGACTACAAAAGGAAGAGGTTGGCTCTTCTTGCGTGGTCAAAACCCTCCCAATCGAAGTCTCTCCCGAAAACCAAGCCCCATTAACCCACTGGCCGACAAGCTGCTCCTCTCTTCACATGCAAAGAGACAAAAACATGATCTCTATCTAACAATTATTTATCCTTAATCATCTAGTGATGGTAGTTTACACATCCAGTACTAGTATTAATGCAACTAAGTTAATTTGTATCTGACCCACAGCACACACCTACGTGTCATTCTGCCCTTAGAGTTGAAGTTTTTTCGTAACAAGATCTTGGATTATACAGAAGAAGAATAGTCTAATTCCTTAGTTCCATCTCAATTTGAAGCAAAATTTAATTCATATCTCAGCAATAGAAGCAAACAAGTGAATATAAACACGAACGAACAAAAATGATTTTGAGTTTATTTTATGAATATAATATCAACATGTCCATATAAAGTATGCTCTCAAAGAGACTTGTACATGAAAAGGAAGAAGAGCATGCGCAAGAGACATTAATAAGCGAGATGACTCTTGCCCCTCTTCTTTAAATGGCCACCCTCTCATGATGCATATCTATGGTGGGGAACTTTGGAATTGTCAAGATGGGAGGCAATTTAAAGAGAGAGCTAATTAACATAGTAAGAAAATTACTATGGCAGATTTTTAGAGAAAGAGATGGGTAGAGAGAGAGAGAGAGATGAAGGTGGGCTGCTAACGATGTCCGCAAAGACCCATTTGTCTTGGGTTCTGCTCTTCTTAAAGAGAGGTTCTGGTGACGAAGAGACTGATGACCCTTGCACAGCCCAAGAATCGTTTGAGCTGTCAGAGCTAAAAACAGCACCAATTACGCCACTAGGGCTGCTAGGCATGGGCTCAAACTTTCTCTTTTGAGACTTGTTATTGGCAATGGTTCGGTTCCGTGATAGCTCCAGAATCAGACCGTAACATCCATTTACTTTTTCCTGTTAACAAACAAATGCAGTTGTTGAGACATTAATGTCATGCGCAATAATAGGAGTACAAAATGTGGCTGTATTAAGGCCTTAAACACAAGACAAAAATAATGAATAATGTCAAGATATACGAACCTTGGTTATTTTGAGAACATCAAGAAGCTGGTTCTGGTAGTCAATGGGATTGAAGGTCTCAACTTGGTCTATAACATGCATCATTGTAGCAGTGGCTAATACAGAAGGAAGATAACTGACAGATCTTGAATCTACAACAACGAAAATTAAAGAAGCATAAGACACTAAACGTAAATCATACGATGAGGAACCAAAAGTAAAACTAAAGAAGGAATCTTTCTTTACACTTTGTTCTTATCGAAGATTCTAAATTAAAGTCAAGATGAGATTTCGAAGACAGCTATGCTTTACTTACCAGAGACAACAGAGAGAAGGAGATGCTCACATCTCCTCAGAAACTCCCAATGAACATGGGTCTTCAACCCAAGCCTCCTGATGATATGATCAAGAAATGACAGTGGAGTCACTGGGTGCATCTTCCATTTCAGTGTTGAAAGTACTAAGAGCTCCATTCTTTGAATGGTTTTGGCCTCAAACACATATTTTGTGTCCTCCACCTAAAACAGAACAGAAAGAAAACCCTTGAGTGACAATCTTAGAATCAAGAAGTGATAACAACAACAACAACAACGAACGTACTTGCAGGTCTAAGAGAAAAGGAACATGAGTCTCTTCAACTTTGGCAGCCAAAGAAAGACAAGTGACAGCCACAAGCTGGATCATCCAAGGCCTACTATCTCTTTGATAACAAGGGCCAGAAAGAAACCTATCAAGATAATTGAAAGCCAAGATTGATGTGAGAGCTGAAAATCCATAATGAGCGATGACCTTAAGCATCCACTCCACGGCTTCTTGACGAGCCCTGGAAAGAAAAGGATCGTCTGCTACATTGTTGACACTAACAGAAGCTTGCTGTTCTTGTTCTTTAGAGAAGAGTGAGAGAAGTTCCTCATCTTCCCAGAACAAATCTTGTTCAAGCAATGAAAGTGGAAAAAGATCGTTCACAAAAGTACTCTCTTGCAAAACCTCTTCTTCTGATTCATCTTCCCATCTCCCCTCTTCACAGTAGAGTGCATCTAGCAGGAATGAAGCGTTTTGTTCTTGTTGTGAGTTTAGTTCATTTTGTTCTAGTTCTTGTTGTTTTGGTATCGCCATCTTCCTCCAAGAAGAAGAGGTTTTGGTACACTATTCAATACACAAATAAGAACCCATTGCCCCTCTCTCCCTCTCTCTTCTTTTTCTCGAGGGTCTTTTTTCTCTGTGGTGGTGCAAGATAGAGAGAGTGGCAGCGAGGGAGTGAAGAGAGGATGGAAGAGAGGAGAGAAAGAAAACGAAAGGGAGGGGTTGATTTTTAACAGGGTGGGTTTCACGCTTGTCTCCTTTTGTTCTCTGTTTTTCTTTTTTCTTAATGTGGCAATATATAATAGTATAACATAAAGGTAGGTGTTTGGGTTTGGTTTGAAAGTCTTTTTATTTTTTTCCCTTTTGTGCTTTCGGTGTGTTCTGTTTGGCGAGCAGAAAATGCGCGAAACGGCACACAAATCAAGCCGGAACCTCTTAGACCAACCCATTTAAAGCCACCGTGCTCTTTGCTGCTCTAGAATTGAGAAAGATAGAGGGACACGCAGGGATTTTGGTCTTGGTATTAGAGTTTTCGACCCGCTATGTGAGTGATACAGGGTGCTTGGAAAATTATTTTTTTATATTTCTAGATTGTATTAATTTACATATTCTCAATTTATGATTTGTTTAACAATAATTATGGATATTGTTTTTATAGATTGATATTCACAGTAAAGCAAGGCAATACTCAGCCCTATCGCCATCGATTTTAAAGGGGGGATTTAAGAAGAAAGAAAAAACAAAGGGAAAGGAAGGGAAACAAATCACGATAAGATTTTGGACTCGAAAATCCTCTGTTTTGCTAGGTGGGCTGAGGAAGAGAAGTCCCAAAAGACAAGCCATGCAAGAGAACGAACAAGCCAGAGCACTTTCCATCCACGCGGATTCACACATTCCTTCTCCACTCGACACCAACCCAGGACATGAAGTCAACTGCCTTACCTGTCCGTTAGATTCACTGTCTTTAACTGCGTGTGGTGAACAACACGCAAAAAAAAATAAAGGAAAGAAGCTGACTCTCACTCACATCTTGGTCACCGAATTTAAAAGTAAAAAATAAAAATCTGGACTGAGAAAAAACAGAAAAAGAAAAGTCATTAAATTTGATGGTGTCTGGTCGTCTGCGGTGCGGCCAGTGACAGCCTTAGAACCACCATGATAAGGTGTACCCTCCTCTTTCTTGGGTAATTGGCAATTTGGCATGCACTCAAAAGTTCACCCTCTCTTGGCCTCTTCCTATTTTTCACTTCAGCTTTTTATTTGTTTTGACTTCTTTTTGGCATCAATTATGTAAGATCAACTCTGTTTTTTATTTCTCTGCTGACACAGTAAAGACAGGTAATATTGCAAATGTACTATAAAAGATTTTGTGGGTGTCAATGGAATCAAAATCTCCCCCCTGTTTAATGTAATCATGTAAGTGCTGTTACTAGACTTACTCTTACCTTAGCTTATATTTCAAGCAATAAAAAAAAATGATTTCATTAAAAAAAATTAAATTATACTTGTTAAGTTCAAAAGGATAACTTAGAAAATCATAAAAAATATAATTTGACTAAAAAAAATCATGATAACATCTTTTTTAAAATATTAAAATGACAACATTTCAAATTAATATAGGCTAACTTGTCAAAACCGCTATTCAAATCATGAGATAAAAAGCAAATCAAAGAAATTATAAAACTCAATTCTCAATTAACTTAATGTTAATGAATGAAATTAAAAATAAAATTCGACTAAAAAAATGAGTTGAAACAACCCGGGTTAACCTGTCAAACTTGGATGAAGTCAATCGACTAAACTCATAACCCGAGTCATGAGACTATGATAACTTCATATAATGCAAACCAAAGTAAATTATAAAAGCATGATTTCTAATCAACCTAATATTGAAGAATGAAATTGAAAAATAAATCAAATAAAAAAAGGATAGAAAACCCGGGTCAATTGGCCTAACTCACGACCCATGTCATAAGACTGTAATAAACCCATGAAAAGCAAATAAAAAAATATTATGAAGTCTAGTTCCCAACAAACTCAATGTTGAATGATTGAATTGAAAAAAAAAAGATAAAATAATAACCAGAGTCAACCTAAGTTAACCTACCAAACTCCAATCAGAAGACCAGATAACTCCATAAAAAAAATTATAAAGAAATTATAAAGTCTAATTCCAAACCAATCTAATGTTGAATAATGAAATTAAAAACAAAAACGTTCAATTTAAAGGACAAAAAAAAAATTCAACCTAGCTAACTCGCAAAACTCGTTTCCTGGATCATGACAACGTAATTGCTCCATAAAAAAAAATCAAAAAACAATTATAAAGTTTAATTCTCGATCAACTCTATGTTAAAAGATGAAATTGATAAAAAAATAATTTAAAAAAAGATAAAGAAATTATTCGAGTTAACACGACTAAACCGTAAGACTTGTATCTATTATGTCTATTATGTCTTAAAAATCATAATAGATATAATTTGACTAAAAAAAATCAAGACAACATTTTTTTAAAAATATTAAAATGACAACATTTCAAATTAATATGGGCTAACTTGTCAAAACTGCTATCCAAATCATAAGATAAAAAGCAAATCAAAGAAATTATAAAACTCAATTTTCAAATAACCTAATGTTAATGAATGAAATTAAAAACAAAATTCAACTAAAAAAATGAGTTGAAACAACCTGGGTTAACCTGTCAAACTTGGATTAAGTCAATCGACTAAACTCATAACTCAAGTCATGGGACCATGATAGCTTCATATAATGCAAACCAAAGCAAATTATAAAAGTATGATTTCCAATCAACCTAATATTGAATGATAAAATTGAAAAATAAATCAACTAAAAAAAGGACAGAAAACCCGAGTCAACTGGCCTAACTCGTGACCCATGTCATAAGACTGTGATAAACCCATGAAAAGCAAATAAAAAAATATTATGAAGTCTAATTCCTAACCAATCTAATATTGAATGATGAAATTGAAAAAAAAAACATTCAATTTAAAGAAGGATAAAAAAAAATTCAAAATCAACCTAACTAACCCGCAAAACTCGTTTCCTGGATCATGACATCGTAATAGCTTCATAAAAAACAAATAAAAAAAAATTATGAAGTTTAATTCTCGATTAACTCTATGTTAAAAGATGAAGTTGACAAAATTTTTTTTAAAAAAAAGATAAAGAAATTATTCGAGTCAACACGGCTAAATCGTAAGACTTATAATCTAGGTTATGAGATCAGAATAACTATATAAAAATTAAAATATATTAATGTTTTTTTTTGTAAAGCGCATACCTGTTGAATTTTTTTTGAATGATTTTAGATTTTTGTTATAAGGATATAAAAATATTCAAAGAAAATATAAATTAATATATTTTGTGATGTAAATATATTTCCGTAAAGCAATTACATCGCGGCGCCAATCATACATTCAAAGTTTCCCTCACGATGCATATGCTTCAGCTAACTCCACTAAATCTCCTCGATTAATAAGAAATTATAATTTTAATCTCAACCAAGCAGATGAATCATACCACCATTGTCACGGTCAACATAATTGGTCTCATTCCCATTTTTCCACGCAGTGGGTGACTGTTGAGAGACTATCAACAGTTCGAGCCAGCGGGCATTTTTCCACGCTATATTCTTAAGAATCGAAGAGCATGATCATGTGTTTGAACAATTTCCGCATCTCGATTTACATTTCTTGGGAAGTAAATTCATCTTCTTCTTTTTTAAAATGTACCTAACACATGTAAAATTATTCAACAACGTGGTGGACAAAAGGGATTATTGACCTTACAGAAGTTAACACCGAGGAACTTCCAAGAGTTCTTCTTCTCGTATGTAGACACAAGTTAACTTCCGAGACAGCACCACACATGATAACATTTAGTACTCTTCCCCAGAATAATTTTGGTAGCTTGCATCTTGGATCTATTTCAAGCATCCACTTGCAATGATGCAAAAAAATATGGCTCGAGTCCCACTTCCATGTAGATTCTCTTTTACTAGTGGCATTAATCTTGAAATCAAGGAGTCGAGGAAGGAAATTTCATGGTCGTAATCTCGCCCGTCTTGGCAAGAGTCGATGCACTGTTATTCGTCAGCAAATCGCACTCCACCTTTTCATCATAAGCATCATGCATGAATTAGCTGCAATATCATCCTTGTTGATAGTCAAAATTAACAATCTTTAGCACCGAGTTTAGCTCTCCAATATTTGGTTCTAAGCAACACTTTCCCACTCACCAAATGATATCTCGAGTATTGAGAATCAATCCACCATGGCAGGGCTTCTGGGAGTTCCGGTGTTATCGTTGTTTTTTGAGAGGAAAAAATGGTAATGTCGTGGCAAATTTTAGTAAATTATAGCATTCTCTCCTTGTAGACTATAATTTCACAAGTACATTTCAATTAATGGGGACATAAACAAGGTGAATGCCAACTTTAACCACCGAGCCAAGTCCGAATCAGGACTTGGTTCCATGGCTGTCGACATCATAATATAGCCAGGGCATTTATGAAAGATTAGGTCCAATAATAATCCACCATTGCGATTAAATCAGCTTTTAGTGAATAAAAATGAAAACGTTAATTTGATCTGTTGTTGCCATAGCACCATGCTTTCCAAGCACCTCAAGCTTTTTGGTGACTGTGGCTGGTTTCTATCTTTATTGTGTTTCGTTCACAATGGCTGCTTTAAAGATTCAAAAATCAAACCACAAAGCGCTCACTAGTCAGAGAGAGGTAAATTTGTCATCCACTATAACTAAAACCTTTCAAGCTCACCAATGATGTCTCACTTTGCCTGTGACCCCAGAAAACTGTGTACGCGTCCATCACACAACTGCTTAATAAAGTGCCCAGTTGAACCTGGCACCTTTGACTCATCCTCGAATAACTAGTCACATGGCAGCCACTACACTACGCGTGTGTATGGTTAGTTTTTAATGTGTTTTTTATTTGAAAATAAATTAAGAAAATATTTTTTAAAAAAATAATTATTTTTAATATTAATATGTCAAAACATAAAAAAACTATTTTTTTTTTTTTTTTGAAAATCCAATGATATCAGATACATCTGGACTGTGATATTGTATATTCCAGGCCCAGCGCAAAGCCAATGATTTACAAGTGCTCATAATTAATGATGTTGGAAGATCTCGATCGATTAAGTTAATGGGTGATGATTATGATCAAATGCTGGAAGAGGACGTGGGATTAATACTAGAGATTCTAACCGAAAGACAGGCCAATGAACGCATGCATCTCTTGAACCAAGTGCTTCTAGTTAACCTATCCCATCAATGCAAAGGTAAAAATGATGAGCTCTAACGATAAAGATTTAAACTTTAAATCAACAGAGAAAGCACCTACTCATACTGTACTTCAAGAGTGAAAGCAACCACTCACCTAATAATTTGATTAAAGTTTAAACCAGTAATATTCTTAGACACTGGCTTAGAAGTCTGACCCTGTCAATGCTTATCCTGCAACAAATTGCAAGCCCGTCTGTCAAGATTTTGGGTTTTCCTCTTCTTTTTTTTTTTAAAAAAAATGAAGTCCTTGCTGTAAGCTGTTGGTGATGGGTAATTAATCGCATTCCAAGTATCAAAAGAGATACTCGGGGTGCCTAAAGCTTGGTGACGTTAGGGTTACTGCAATCCGAAATGCATCAGCTGGGATCTTAATTTGAAAGGGCACTAATCCAAGGCTTTCAAATAAAGCTCAGCCCACAAGGGCGATAACTGGTATCCTCTTGTCGTACAGATGACTAAATATCCTTTTTACATGAGACGATCTGAACTGCTAAGCAAACATTACCCAGGTCTTACCTTCGCATTGATGGGTTGGCTCTAGCCTGTTGTTTGTCAAGAGTAAGATCCCTGGAGCGGGTATGTATCTCTGTGTTTGTGTGCACGAGTGTTCATCTGTGTGCGTGTGGGAGGAATAACATACAGATGATGAAAACTAAAGTTGGAGCACGAGCATAGCAGCAGGAAGATCTAAAACAGTCTCTGAATGAAAGCACACTGAACTCTTTACATTACTGAAACACGCTGCGACAGCTGGTCATTAACAGCCCAAGAAAGCATACAACAAGTAATAAAATTATCTTGCAAAGTGAGATATATCCATGGAAAAAACTTGGTC
Organism: Populus deltoides; assembly: GCA_015852605.2. Taxonomy (NCBI): domain Eukaryota; kingdom Viridiplantae; phylum Streptophyta; class Magnoliopsida; order Malpighiales; family Salicaceae; genus Populus; species Populus deltoides. The sequence continues at coordinate 21,382,233 of CM027570.2, read as the reverse complement.
AAGAAATATAAAGAACTCCTCAGGGTGGAGGAAAAACTAGCATCACTAAAACCTAGTGTTCTTTACAAAGCAGTTCATTCTACTTGTAGCTTCTTCACACTGGACATCATGAAGCATCACTTTAGTACGGTGGTGGAGGATAGATTCCAGGAAACGGGCCTGGAGGGAGAGAAAAAAAAGGAGTCAAAATGATTGTTTTAACATTATTTCCCGAAAGAATATCAGTCTCTGACTCTCTAAGTACGAAAAACGTTCAGTTACCTGGAGGATAGTAGGGTGAAGCTTGAGGTGGAGGTGGATATGGTTGTGGAGGATATGCTGAAGGAGCCGGATACGGTGCAGGAGGATAAGTTGCAGCTGGTGGTGGGGGATACACTGATGGTGGATAAGCTGAACTAGGAGGGTATGATGGATAAGGAGATGAGCCTGTGTATGCTGTCGATGGTTGTCCATAAGGAGCTCCATGCGCTGGTGGTGGTGCAGAGTAATATGAGACTTGAGGAACAGGGGCTCCATATTGTGGTGCTGAAGGAGCATAGCCTGCTGCTGCTTTCTGCAAGAAATAATACACAGTTATTCAGCTTCCACCAATCAAAATATCTTCATAAAAGATAAGAGCTCTTTCAGTATATGTAATTGTAAGTTGTAACAGCACCATAGAGATAGCTTACATTGGCATTTGCATAGTGTATTATCAATCTTACTTCTCCAGCATACCTGAGATCACGGAAAAAAACAAATGCACACTTTAGAAAAGATGTGCTATGAGACTACTACCAAACAGGCGAAAAACATATGTAACCAGTGAACTCCCACATCATGATTTGGAGCAAAAACATGGCTGTGTGTGCATCTGTTATCAATGACGCAACATATTTGGTTTATTGATATCTAATCCAGGAGTATCAATGCAACTTTTTATGGGATATGAAATTAGCCTAACTAATTTGGTAGAGGAATGGAGGGGTTGTGAAAATTTATTAACACCATGTTTGGATGGAAGGGTGGGGTTGGTGTGTGTTTGGCATTATGGTAGTTTTTGGGATTACAATTTTAAAATGTAGGTTTAAGAAAAGCTACAATTTGTAGCTTTTCTTAAATAAGGTTTCAAGAGAGTTTTTAGTAGGACCCATGCAAAACCGTGGTGTGTGTTGATTAACCAAACACTTTTAAAATTATGATTGGTGGAAAACACAGTTTCAACCGCACCACGCCACACCACCAAGTGGGCCCTAAACACTTCTTTTTTGGTTATGCAAGGGAATGGAATGGAAAGGAAGGGAATGGAGATTAAAAAAAAAAGTAAGAGTGACTATTACAAAAATAGCCTTAATGGGTAAAAAGAAGTTAGTTTTTTAATCTTAGTAAAGATTATGTGTCATTTTGAATAATCTTAACCCCATTAAACACTTCTTATTCTTAGTAAGGGTTATTTGTGTCATTTAATAATCTTAACCCCACTAAACAACCTAATTTGGGGTGTTAAGATTTTTAATTTATTTGAAGGGTTTGAACCCTCCAAACCCCACCTTTCCTTCCATTTAGTAGTGAAACCGGAACAAAGATGGGAGGGTTTTAGCCCCATCTTTTCCTCCTCTACCCCTCAACCCTCCTAAACAAACATAGTATAAGGATGAAATATGCATATGAGCCACTTCATATCTGCCCCAAAAATAATATGGTCACTCTAAAGAGAAGCAGAGAGTTGTATTCTTTCAGCCTCAAAATGGAAAGACAATATCCTCCACAAAGCATTAAGGCAATATCCTAGTCCTGTGTTTCAAACTTGAGTGGTCATTTCTTCCCCATCTTTGCCTCACAAAGTTGAATGCATACAGATGGAGAAACCTCACCAAATTGCAAACAATAGCATTCAGTGGCCAGTGGGAAGAAATCTACCACATAAAAGTTGATAAACTGAAAGTAAATATAGTGGAAAGCACCAAAATTAATTTGCAATTGATTTCCAATATGGTATAACATCACCACAAAATCAAATCATACAACAGTTTGTCAATGCAAAAAAATATCGCATGTATCTGTAGACATGCACTCTAACTGACATCCAATTCAATGTCTAAAATCTTCATTTTCCTTCTTTGATATGAATTCAACGCAATATACCAAATGGCTTGTATCTCATTAGTACTCTTGCAAAACAGGAGACAAAAAGTCTCGAGCTCAGGCCCCAACTTTACCAATCCATCATTAATTCTATGTACAAACCATCAAAATCAGAACACATGTTTTTCAAAAGAAGGTAATCGCCCCATTCTAATCAAATAGAAATCACTATTTCAGAATATTGGCATTCAATGAAAGGGAACTTAACAGATAAAGCTAGACCAATCCTCTTTCGCAGTTAAATCATGCAAATTGCAGTTACAATTACCTTCCAGTTTTAGATTGAAGTGGCCAAGTTGTATCGTCAAAACCCTGCGATAGAACCTTGTGCAATTGAATCCTATACACAGTAACATAAACAAAAAAAAAATCAACGTCAAATTAAAGCCAAAAGCCACAAGGATCAACAGAGAAAAGCATAATTAAGTAAAAGAGGTTAAAGACTAATTACTTTCCGCTGCCGATAAAATCATCAAAAGTTAGGGTATTGCTGTTCCAAACAGCAACACCTATCTCTCTTAACCCTTCAATTAGTGTAAACATAAACTTCTCTTGGAATGTAGGATTTTTGCCTCCATCTAAGAAAAAACAATCATTATAAATACCAGTTCTGCTCAAAATAAACTTCAAATTAAAGCCAGATTGAGATCTATGTGCAGAATAATAGAAGATTAAGTACCAGTGCAGGTTCTTGTGCGAAACTTGCTGCTACCATATTCAACACAAACGTAAGGATCTTGTCTCGAAATCCATTCAGTGTCCTTCAATTTAGTACACCCAACAACTGCATAAAGAAACAAATAACAATCAATTTCAAAACAAAAAAGAAGAACGAAATAAAGCGTTTGCTTAATCACGTGAAATGAAACAAAATTAAGAAGAAAAAAAATATACCGGTGACTTCAAGAAGATGGCCTTGAATACCAGAAACCGACATTTTACAAAGATAGCTATGAGAGAAAAGAAAAGGGAGGAGGCTTGTAATATTTATCCACAATACGGTTGACTTTGAAATAAAACCACGTCCGAGGCTGATTAATCTATCGCTGCTTGGTTTTAAGCATCACGTTTATATATGCGCGTCAGGGCGTGTCTGGTTGTTTTTTCACGGGTCCGAAGAAAGAAAAACTGCAGTGATTTTCTGGGTAATTTCGTTTTTAATGTTTGGAAACTGGTTTACGCGCCTTCGTCAGTAACACGCTCTTTCTCATTCACCACGAATCTCCTGCCAAATCAAATTCAGCCTTCTCTCCTTCTTTCTTTTAGGTTGATGTCAACGTTTTTTTGCTTAATTTTTTTCGGGGAAAATAAATATAGCATTGAGTTTTTCTCTTGTTATAAAAAATTAAAAGTATTCTTCTTGTCCGAGTAGAGGTAGAAATTGGAAATTGGAAATTGGAAATTAACAAAACATGGTTACCAAATACGACATATTCTTGGCCATAAAATTAGATTATTCCTTGGAATAATTTTAGATCATTTCACCAGCTACAAACAAGGGAGCACAGCGTTTTTTTTAATTATCTGTTCTTTAAATTAAGAGACACAGCCTGTTGACCCAGGACTTGTACAATCTGGAAGGCAACTAGGGGGCCCACCTTCATTATTTTTCAAAAATGTACGAAACGAGGGCCCACCTTCACTGCGTCTTTTATTGACAGTGACCAAGATAATGTCTTACAGCGATGATCCGAGTAGTTGAAAAGGTCCAAGTCCACAAATAATCAGGTTAAATGCTATTCTTCACGCGCAGATAAAAGAATGGGCTAGGGCTGTTGTGTTCGCGTCTCGTTGCTGACAATCACAACCACGAACAGAAGCAAGAACCAGGTCGCGAGCCCATGATTTCCATGGGATTGTTTTCGAGGGCAGTGGGCAGAAGAGCCTGGCACAAAACAGCTTATGTTCTTGAAATTCAAAGTAAGAAGCAGAAGCAAATTTGCTTATAACCCTTTCCAAATAATATCAATTTACTAATGTACAGAGCAGTACAACTTTTTCTCAATAAAAGTAATGAAACAATTCCCACTAATTTGATGCCACAAAATAATGCACTGATTATTGTCGCCTCCAGCCTGCCTTTTGACTAACAAAAAATAACAAGCCAGATAAAGACCTTGGCGGAACACATCACCAACAGGTACGCGTATGACCAGCAAACTGATTTATGTACAGATCTTTGTAGGAGGGACACAAGTGCTCCTCCTTGCTCACTCACTTTCGTAGTCTTCATCATCTCCAAAGGTAAAAACAGATGCATCAGCAGCCATTGCTTTGAATTCACTTTGGGAGTTGTTAGCCTCAAGGCTTGAGACAGTTCCACCCACGGCTTCAATTTTAGGCTGAGCAGGGGCATGCGACTGCTGGGAGCCCGTGTTTCCCAGAGAAAACTGTTCAGTTGCTTGGGTTAAACTGGCGACTTTTTCTGTTTTGTTATCAGTTCCAGAACTAGGGGCAGGTGTGGCAGCTGTTTCACCCCCTGCAGAGGATGCTTGAGCCTGCTTTTGTTTGGAAGATACTGATTCCTCTGCCTCACTATCCGAGAACACATCATCTTTATCATTACTTGCTGAGTCTTTATTTTGGTTTGGTGCAGTTGTACCTGCATCAACTGATGCAGGAGCAGTACTTGAACCTTCATCTGATTTCTTCACAGCAGTTTCAATATTTGACCTGGTTGAAACAGTGCCATCATACTCTACTAGCACGACCTCAACCTGAAATCCTGGGGAAGGCAGTTTCCTCTGCACAAAAATCCAGCCATATTATTATGTAGATAGAGAAGGTTGAAAACACTGATATCGACAAAGTTACAGCCATTCTCACTCTCGTTAATAAATAAAAAATAATCTAGCTATCGAGAATTAGTTAGTTATTGCTGCTCCAAGTACAAGCAATTCTTCAGAAAAAAAATTAACAACAAAATGTTCAAGGTCCTTTACCTTATCAAACCCATCAATATCGCTGGTGTTCAAGATTTTTCTGTTCTCCATGAACTGCGTGTTCAACCAACTGAAATTCCAAAGAAGCATAAGTAAAGCACTACATTTTCTAATCTTAAAATCTAAAAAGAGATTCATTCACAAGGGAGAAGACCAGGGAACGTACAAGTAAAAATCCCCTTGGCGGTCATGAAAATGAACTTTGAAGTCTCCAGCCACCTCCGTCAGACCTGGCTCCCCTGGCAAAGCAAAGACCATAACCCCTTTCTTGGGAGCACTAAACCAGTAATCTTCTGGCTGCAGAAGGAAAGAAGCATTTGTGAAAACTCAAAGGCTTACAAGGATGAAGCAAAGTTCAGAATAATTTTTTTAAAAAAATTGGGATGGACAAAGAGATCCATAAGAAAACTTTTAATGTAGTATTGACACTTTAGTTTTTGTTGCCATGTACCCAAGGAGACCTACCGACAAATCCTTGGTTCTGGGATGCTTTTTTGAGGAGAAGAGAACACCTGTGAATGGGAGAAAGCATTAGAGAAATCCAAACTAAAGGTAACATGGTAGTGTATTATTTTAACAAAAATTTGGGCTGCCTTTATTTTTGTTCAAAAATTTTATTCCCAATCTCAATGTACTATGGATACACCTCTTCTACAAGTGTATACACCCATAAGCTTGCGTGGCAGACACACACACATGTTAGAATTGGGCAAGGATTGAGTCTATAGCTGTCTTTCAATTCATCAAAATATTATTAAGAAATAGATAGAGAAACAAAAGGGAGCTAGTACCCAAGCCTATGCAATGTAGTCCTACAAACTAAACATTACAAAAGACAAAGACAGGTTACAGAGTTCACAAAAAAGAAATCAAATCTGAGAATAAGGTCAGATCAATTAATAAGCTAAATATACACAGATAAAACCATCAAATAGAGCAGACCCAGATAATTTTTTATAATAAAGTATGAAGGGGGAACAACATGAACAAAATGAGCAGACATTGACCTTCTTGCGGTCAAATGGATTGCCAAGCTAAATAAAAAAGGCACAGCATAAATAACAAAACGCACCATTATGATCAGAGATGGTAATTGATGGCCTGATCCAATAAGGGCACCTGTGAAGCCGAAATCCCCTGAGCATGCACCTGCTTAAATGGTGTTGTCAGTAACAACAAAAACATAGATGCTTGCAAAAAACATTGAGCCAGAAGTATACCTACGCCCAGGCTGGTTTTCTCCATTGAAGTATGTTAAGATACGCTCAAAATATTTTACATATCTCTTCAAAAAAGAAAGAAAAAATTTTAGACAAGATATACAGAACCTCAACATATAGAGGAAGTATCCTCAATGTGCATTTTTTAATAAATAAATGCAATAATTAACCCACAATTTGACTGGGCAGAACAAGCCCTTTTGCATCAAAACACCTCTTCTGGTTGTAGTAGTCAATAGACTCCTCCGCGGTAGGGAAAAACTGCATAAAGATGGAAAATGAGTCTACAGATGAAAAAATCTCAGCCAGAAAACAGAAGTGTCACTCTATGTCCCTTCCAATTCCTGTTTATTAAGGAATTTGTCACATATCTGACCTTTAAGTAAAGAAGAAGGCTAGAAATCATCAGCCCTGTCCGTGCCATCCCAGCCTTACAGTGCACAACCACGACATTCTCAATATCCTCCTTCAACCACAAGTAAGCACTTTGACAGAATGATGTTATTAGCTGAATTGGGGGGCAATTGTGGTCATCAAATGGAAAACTAGCCACCTGATGCAAGTGTTCAACATACAAGATATAAGAATCAACCATATGGCTTTCCAGGAACAGCCTCAGCAAGACTGGCATTAAACATGAAACAACGAAATAGGTAATGTTGCATTCACCTTTCCTTCAAACAATGATGCATCATACAGCCTTTCACAACAAAGATTGTACACTTTATACTTGTCCTGCACATAGAAAGTGAATCAAAGGTAAAACAGAATATTTCGATACTAGAAATGAAATGAAGATTAAAATTCAACTGCTTCTTGAATGGAGAAGCTAAGTTCAGAACCAAAAGGTGTCTTTTTTTATTTAAATTGAGCTGAGCATGGCCCCAAAAAAACAACTATATTAGCAACATAGAGTAAAAGATATAACTTATAACTACCCATTAGCTAGAGTCATCTTTGAAAGGAGGACAACAAATTAAGATCACATGAAGTGGAACTCAGCATTCTTATCAAGAGGGAAAATATCAATGAATGCAACTGTAGCTGAAACTCAGAAGGCATGTCGCATGCATAGAGTGCTAACCACAAATTTCAAGCATGAAGCCACTTGATCCAAATCACACATGCATGAATTTAGATGATTTGTACAATTCAATGTCAGATTCCAAATTAAGCAGAAAGTGCAGCACATTGCATCAACCAGGACAAGCGCCACTCCCTTCCAAGCAGAAAATATTGACAAAATGTAACAGAACAGTTCTATGGTAAAGTGTGTTGTCACATAAAATATAATCTCCCAACAATGAACAAGCCAATTATCAAATGAATGCATGTTACAATAGTTGACTCGGAACAAAGCAGTATAAAGTAAAAAAAAATTAGAGAAAGACATAACATACATATCACTGAATGCATTATTACCTTGTGATGGGTTTCAAAAAACTTGATCACTTCTTCCATGTGGTTTCTATAGAATCCCTGCATCAGATAGCTTGATGCATTAACAGTGAAATTTTTAATTACGACAATATGGCTACTTTACAGTGCAAATTGACTAGCTTACCTCAACATATCCAAAAAAACCAGAACTCATATCACCAGCAGGAAACCCCATGGCAATTATATTCTCTGTGATATATGTCATATCCAAATCAAAACCTCCTTCCTGGAGAGAGATATACACCCAAAATTATCATCAGATGTAAAGTTGGAAATAAAATAAAATCCTAAATGAAGATAAACTATTACAAAATAAAATCCTACCCTTGTGATCCTATATTCATAAAATCCCAGTAAGCTAGGTGTCAATTAGGAATGCGGCTCAATTTCTAAACATGTATGAGCAACTTCTATCTCAGACACTTCCTCAATAAAAGATATGCTACGCAAATAACAAAGATAGTCAACAGAAAAATAAAGGGTACGAACAATTTATGTAGTTTCAGAACATAATATCTCTTCTCGGATAAATTGTTTAAAAAAGAATCCCCACCAAGAAATCATGGAAGCAATTTTAACCAACACAGAAAGAACAAGAATGAAACCAAAAGGAAAGCAATATATGATCCCGTTACACAAGACTACAACAATTTTACAGCAGCCATCATCCTACCTGATATCTTCGCTTATTTTGAGAGACAGCATGCCGAGCTTTGACCTGCACTGCCTTCACTGCATTCTTAGATGTATCAACTAACCCTTTAGTGATTGTTCCAAATAAGCCAGATTGTGGAGTTGCTGAAGTTCCTTCAGGATTATCATCTGCTGCAGGAGATTTTGGAGACAAGCGCAGTCCAAATCCACTAGTAAAACGTGCAAAGGTTGATTTTCCAGCGTTGCCAGTTGGTGAGTCATCTGGCGAGGAAGTCAATGGCTGGGGGGTTTTTAAACTTTTGGCCCATGACGTTATGCCAGCTGCAGAGAGTTTTGATGGCGCATCACTTGCAGGATTCTCAGGCACGGGATCAGCAGCAGCAGCAGGAGGAGGAGGAGGTTGTGTATCAGGAGCTTTAACAGATGGAGGTGGTGTATCAGCAGATTCAGAATCCATTCTTGTTCTCAAATGTCTTGATAATTATTGAACAGCAATGCTCAAGAAACCAACATAGATAGTCACTATTGCAGGTAAAGAAAAAAAAAACAACATAAGAGCGTCATAAGCAATTACTCCACTTACCAAAACAACCATCATAAATGAATAACATGGAAACAATTCAAATGTAATATAGAACCAAAGCCCAAAGCTCTCATTAAAAAACATGTTTAGCTGCTTCCACTCCCATTTTGAGAAAACTGAGTCATTTGAATCAAACTTAGGCTTGCAGCCCACTAAACCTACTTGATAATCAAAAGCATTAAAAAATTATCGATCCACGCAGTAGTAAACTAGAACCAGATTACGAGGATTTAGATTCAAACGAAAATCACGGAGATTAAACAGTAAAAGAGATGTGAATTTGGATTGAAAATAACGAAAGAGCAAACTGAATGCAACGATTTGAGATCTAAGGCAGTGATTGTTACCTGATTGAGATTCGATTTGTGAAAGATAAATTAGGGTTTGGCAGGGAGGGAGGGGGGGGGGATTTATGGAGATTGAGGTTATCAGTTAATGAAATGAAATTGTTTGTTGGTGATCGCGTTACTTCACGTGATCGGTTTGGTCAGTTGGTTATCAAAAATAGTAAGCGTGGTGGTGATTGCTGATTGTCTTTTGCTGTGATCCAACGGTAGAGACATATGGGGATGCACATTGACCATTTTACAGGGGTGGGGTACAAGAGAAGACCAGGCACATGGAAAACGGTACCGTTCAGAAAATTGTTAATTTAGTAGTTAGCATTAATAAATTAAATACCAGATCATTCACCAGCTAATCGCTATGAATCGGGTTATTTTTTTTTAATATAAAAATATTATTCAGTTATTGTTAAATTTATTTAGTAAAAAGAAAATTAAATCCGTGCGAGAATTAATTTGATGTGATTTGGTAAACTTTATGAATCTAAAAACGATCCAAAATGATATATAAAAATATAGTAAAAACATTTCAAGATGATATTCTTTTTTAGTATTAAGATATCAACATATTAAATTGACTTGGATCAACATGTCAAATCCACGACTCGGATAATAAAACTATGATAATCCCCTAAAAAATAAATTATAAAAACTTAATTCTCAATCAACCAAGTGTTAAATAGTAAAATTAAAAAAAAATCAATTAAGAGTGTGTTTGGCAGTGTGGTTGCGGTTGTTTTCAAATAGCTTTCGTGCCGAAATACATGTCAATGATGTTTTTTTATTTTTTAAAAATCATTTTTGACATCAGCACATCAAAACGATCCAAAAAGTACAAACCACACTCAATTTTAGCAAAAACAAAAAATTCAAAATTTGACGAAACGCAGTTACAAACGCAATGCCAAACAGACCCTAAAAATATCTAAACAAGCGACCCAAGTTAACTTGTCAAATTTACGATCCATGTTATAAAACCAAAAAACCCTATAAGAATCAAATCGAAATAAATTACAAATTTCAATTCTCAATCAGCCTAGTGTTGAATAACGAGATTAAAAAAAAATCAATTAAGTAAAGAACCTAAAAAACAACCTGAGTTAATCTGATAAACTCATAACCCAATTTATAAAACCAGGATAACATCTAAAAAAAACACGATTTAACCTGAGTTAACTTGCCAAATTTGGTTTAACTACGGTTAAATACTAAAACTCGAGATCCTAATTATGAGACCAATATATCTTCAAAGAAAGCAAATTAAAATAAATTACTAAACTTAATTATCAATTGATCCAATGTTGCATATGATGAAGTTGGAAAAATATTTTATTAAAAAAACACAAAAAATGACCAAAGTCAACTTAAGTTAACTCGTTAATCACTATTCTCAGGTCATGATGTTAGAATAACCTAACACAAAATAAACAAAATAAATCATGAAGTTTAATTCTTAATCAACCAAATATTAAATGATGGAAGTGAGAAATAAAAGTTATTTAAGAAAAAAAACTCAAGTCATCTAAATCAACCTGTTAAATTTGTGATCCGTGTCATAAAAATTAGATAACTCAATAAAAAAAAACCTAATATTAAATGATGAATTTTTAAAAAAAAAATTGATTGAAAAAAATCAAAGAAGAAAAAACAAACAAACAAAGCATTATTAAAATGAAATATGCTTTCTGACGAGGGATGCATCAAAAACCCCTCTTCAATTTAAAAAATATATAAAAAAATAATTTAAGTCAACTCAAATTAACCTATTAAACACTATTTTTGGGTCATGATGTTGGAATAACCTAATAGAAAGCAAACAAAACAAATCATAAAGTTTATTTTTCAATCAACCCAATATTAAATGATGAAATTAAAAAACAAAAGTTAATTAAAAAAAAATTAAGTGAATTGAATTAACTTGTCAAACCCATGATCCGTGTTATGAAAGTGAGATAAACCAATAAAAAATAAATCTAAAAGATGAAATAAAAAAAATATTAATTAAAAAAACAAAAGGAAAAAAAACAAAATTAGTAAAAACCCTTCATTTTTTTAATTTTTCCTGTTAATCGATAATGTTAAAGATTCTTATTATAACCCAAAAATAGAATGGGAAAATCCCTGTTCACTTTAAGAAAATAGTTTCATAGAAATTTTTTCATAAAAAAAAATTAATTAACCTGTATACATTTTAACTAACATATTTATTAAATATAAAATTTTTAAGATAGAGATCAAGGATTTGGTTTGACTTTTTTTAAAAAAAGAAAATAAATGCACATAAAATCAGATGAATAAAACACATATCCTTACTTTTTATAGTAGGGATTTTTAAAAAAACATTTTTTTTAATGTTTTAGATTTTTTTTTAGAAAAAAGAGAAATAGAAAATACTTGATTTTTTTAGAAAAAAGAAAAATAGAAAATACTTATTCAAAAAAATAATTTTCATTTTTTTATTGATAAAATCCTTTCTTGTAGTTCATAATTTAAAGAAAAAATGGCAACAAATTCTTGGTTTTCTTATTTAGCTACAAATCAGTCTTGCTTACCAATGTTTTCTTATTTGGCTACAAATACAGCTATCATATTTATTTATTTATTTATTTATGATTAGTTGTGTTTTTGGATATGGTTGCCATTAACTCAGTGACAGGTAACCCCTCTTTAAAAAGAATAGAAAGAAAGAAAAATCAGCTGCTGCTGTAGCCAGTAACCCAATACCACTCTCTAAAAGGGAAAAAAGCATAGTTACATCCGTGGAGTAGCCAGCTTTTTCGTTGATATTTTATATTTTATTATTTTTTTCAAGCCAGTTTTTGCTTTTTCTGTATGGATGGAAGATACCAATCGTGCACCTCAGGCTCGGGGTTTCATCAGATAATTGAACAGTGAGCAGTGAATCTAAGCAATGAGCCCCACAAACACCATTATAAACGAAAATAAGAATTGAAGGGAATCAATAGTTGATGATGATTATTTACAAATGGAGGCGATCCAATCGTGAGTTTATAGCATCTTCCTCAGAAGACAATTTAAGGAATTTACAAATAATGAAAAACTAGATGACAAGTTTCGCTGAACTAAACATGGTCAACCTTAGCCCACATATTGCTCTAGCAGACCCTTAACGACCTAGGATTATCTCAAGCAGGGCTGAACCTCCTACCAGCTCGCCTCCTACCACCAAGCTGGTGAGACTGAGTAAATTCTAGCAGGAGCTCGAGTCAACACCTTAACACCAAATGGATTGCTCTTGCTCTGTAACATATCAGCAGCATACAAGGTTAAAATTTCAGAAGCTGCCTTCACAAACTCATTAAAATTGTCTTTAAGGGAATAGGTGACTCTACTTACCATTCGGCAGGTTCCAGCTTCAAGGTCACAGACAGGATACTCGTGAGGGCAGCAGCTGTTATGGTCGTCACAGCAGGTTGCAGACTCCAGAGGGCAGCACCCCCATCCAAAGCAATAGTCACCGTACTGATATATGCAGCAGCATGTGCTTCCAGCAGGGCATGAGTAGTAATCATCGCACTCTGAGGAAGGCTTTTCTGGAGGTGGAGGGTTCACTGGAGATGGAGGGGAGGGACCGGGATTAGGGGGATTTGCAGACTTCTTGGTGGGATATGAAGCTTCCATTGCTATTCCACACTTTCCAGTTTCAGTGCTGGCAACATCACGCTCCATCCTGATGTACCCATTCTCTCCCCAAGCAGGACCCCATGAGTTCCTCACAATCCAGTAATCTACACCATGCTCTGTACCATACCCAACAGTAACCACACCATGGTCTAGCTGTGTTCCGCATGACCCAGTAAAAACACCCTGAACAAAGAAGAAAAGAAACATAAGACTATGTAATCAATTAACGTGCACAAGACAACTTAAAATTCAGTTTGTGGGAAATTGTCCCATTCAGAATTCAAATGTTTCTTGCTTCCAAACTAGTGAACTATAAATGATGCATTCTGGTAACAAGGCTATGAAGGTTAATGAGTCAGGCTTTAGCCTATTATGCATTACAAACAAATTATAATTCGTACAATTTCGATAGTTAAGCCTTGATGCCAAAGCATAAAAATGGTTAGTAAGATGGGGTGTGGTGCTTACAGATTGGTAGAGTTGGAAATCCCTTCCACCAGCTTCAATGGCAACACTAACAGGTTGGTTTGCCACAGCCTTCTTTAATGACTTCTCGTCATTTTGTGGAACGTCTTCATAACCATCAATTGTAACAACTCGAGCGTTTTTCTGCAAAAACAAAATGATCAAGTGCATTGAGGATAAGCAACATCCCAATCAGACTAAAGATAAAATATTAATTTTCTAAAATATGAAACTTGAGGAGGGAAAACGATTCAAGATACCCTATTTGGATCACACATGCTGTCAATAGCCTTGTAGGGGTAGTCTTCTTCGGTATCAATACCACCATTCTCAATAATAAAATCAAAGGCATAGTCCATGAGACCTCCATTGCATCCCAGGTTATATGTCTTATCGCAATCCACCAACTCCTGTTCTGACAGAGATGTCAAGTTACCAGTTACAATTTGGTTTATCCCTTCCACCGCTCCAACAGTGGAGAATGCCCAGCAACTCCCTTTAATAAAAAAACAAAATAAAACTTTACATTAGAAATTAGCCTGAGCCAAACAGAACGCTTTCATAAAATTTTGTAGCTGCAAAAATTAGAGACCAAACTGTTCAATCTGTGTGTGGGACATCAAATACTTCTACCTAAACCAAATTCAATTACCATAAAAAATGAATCAAATAGTCCGGTTTCTAGCAGATCTTATCTATAAAACCTAAAGATTTCATCCAGAAAATTAAAAAAAAAAATCAAATTATACTTAATCAAATCCGGATAAAAAGCAAGAGTTGCTCCCACCAAATGTCTAGTCTAAGAAAAAACAAACAGACGTATAACAAATTAACAATAGCAAATGACAGCGATAGTTTCATGGTCAAGCAGAGAAGACCCAAACTAAGAACATCCTTGGAGAAAAATATGCCCGTGGTCCCGCGCCGGTTATCAAATCTAAATCCCCAAAATAACACACACACACACACAAAAAGAAGGAAAATCTGGGATGAAATTATTTTTCATGAGCCTCAGACCCAGCAAGTTTGCTGTCCAACGACATCCTGTTGATAAAAACAAAAAGAAAAAGGAAAAAAGAAACAAAAACATACCACACTGGCCTTGATCTTTAACAGGGGCGACAGCCCCCTTTTCTCTCCAATCAACAGTCTCCGGCAAATCATCACCTTCCTTAAACAAATACCTCTCACTTTTTGGCCCACCTAACAACCTTCTCTTCCCATCCATCCTCGTACCCAAGTAAACCGACCGGTACTCTTCGTTACTCAAATCCGCAAACTTGTTCAACCCCAGTTTATAACTCGGGTTCCCAACAGAATTATGTTCATCGATAAATTTAAGGTTATCCTTAAAAATCTCAAATCGTCTTTCTTTCTCACCCAACGCATTGTATGCTCTACCATGTTTAACCAACCACATCTCGTAGATTCTTCTTGTCTCTGCCTCTGTTCTTTCTGGGACTTGGCCATGTTTTATGTTGTAATCAATTATGGACATGTCTATGGCTAAACAAACAGAAAGCAAGGACAACATAGCCATGAAGGCTAAAGATCGATGAAGAGAGGCCATTGTTTTGGGAGGTTCTTTGTGTTTGTGTTTTGTGGAAAGTCTCTAGGTATGTGTAGATAAATATATAGGGAAGGGAAGGGAATTGAAGAGGGCCGGAAAAAGGTGTTTGTACAGGAGAATGGAGATGGAAGGTGTGTTGAAATTGGCTGATGTGGGTCCTGCTTATATTTGGAGAAGGGTGTGGGTGTCTACGGCTTTTTTATTTTACTGTAATCAGGATTCTCGTTAGACAGTAATAGATTTTTTTCCGTGTTAACCGCGAGAGAGATTAATTTTTATTTAATATAAAAAAAACATTTAAATAATAATAAATTAAGTGAATTCAGGTTAATTTCATTAACCAACAATCTAGAATAACCAGAACAAAATAGTAGAAATTCAAATTCTAATAATCTAATATTAAAAAATAAAATAAAAAGAAAAATTAAATCGAATTAATTTTTAAAATTAAAAATTCTAGTCATAAGATCGAGCTAACCATATAAAATACCAAAACAAATCTTAAATAAATCTCTTAACCATTAAAAAATTAAAAAGAAACAACTAATAATCAAAACAATGAGGACCAAACCTTAGGTAAAAAATAATGAAAGATAGATGGATTTAAAAAATAAAATAAAAAAGGATAAAAAAAGTAATTAAAAGAATAAGAACCAAGATTTAATTAAAAAACAAATGAAATAAAATGTTAAGGAATAAAATTAAAAGAAAAAAATTAAGAAAATGATTAAAAAAGAGCAATTAAAAAAATAACGACTAAATCTAGAAAAATAATAAATGAAATAAAATATTAAGATACAAAATTGAAAGAGAAAAAAAAAAACAACAATCAAGAGAATGAATATCATATTTGATATATAAACAAAACAAAATCAAAATCAAATGAATGAAATAAAAAAAATCCAAAACAAAAAAAGATCAAATATTATTCTTCCACCATAGATTTGATTGATTTTTTTTATCATTATTTTTTTTCAAAATAATGTCATTTTTACTTCATACAAGATAAAAAAAATTGATTGACAACTGTAATCTTAATCATTTGACCCAATCTGTGACCCGAAACATGACAAAGGTCAACTCCTGGGCCAAGTTTTAAAAGCATAATAAAAAAATAAACATCAAATATGATATGAAAACTCAATGGAATTAAGCAATGGTGGATGAAATTGCAAAAAAAAATCAATCAAGAAGAGAATTCCAAATAAAAAGGAATTCCAATCATAAAAATGAGGATCAAGTTCAACAAAAAAAAAGAATTAAAATCAAATGATTATGGATGAAATCAAAAAATAAAATCTAATTAGAAAAAATATTAAAAGCAAAATAATAGGAATAAAAAAAATGATGATCAAACTTGATGAAAAAAACATAAAAAATCAAATATCAATTGATAAAATTGAAAAACAAGTAAATTAAATTCAATACAATTAAAAGATTAAGGATCACCTTGCAATTTTGCAAGATCAACACATATTTTGAGGTGGAGGAGATAGAAAAGAAGGGGGAGGAGAAAAATTATCGCTGGAGCTCTGTCGTTCCCTTGCAATTGACACATGTCAACCCACCATGTAAAGAGTGGCTCGCTGCTTCAAATGTCATCCTTAAAGGCGACCAACGACTACTAGAGGCACCGCACGCGCCGCCCGAAAAGCATGGGTGCCTCCTACCTGCTGATGCGTTCTCTGTATATGTTGACCATTGTTATTTATAAAAAAACCATAGCATCCTTGACTCCACAAGATAATTGTAAAAAAACAACTAAGGTTACAAAACCAAAAATGCCCCTTTACCTTGGGCAAAAAAAAGTTGACCCCAGGGGCATGGGGTAATAAGACTGTACAAAAAATATGACATTTCAAAAAAATCCCTCAGACATTAGTTGTGTTTTTCTTTTATAGGACATAGAAGTAATTATACTATGCAATAAAGATATCAAAATACAAAATTACCCCTAAGTGTTTGTTCAACTATTTAGTTTTTTTAAGGGAGGCATTAGTCATTTTACTGAGGATTGCACTATGCACAATCCACAGTAAAACACTTATGCCTTTTAGTTTTATTTGTAATTTTACAATTTACACCCTTATAACTATTTACACCTTACAATTTGATCCTTATACTTTTTTATAGTCTCAGTTAGGTTTGTTTGAGAGTGTGGTTGTGGTTGCTTTTCAAAATGTTTTTCATGTCGAAATGCATCAAAATGATATTTTTTTCATTTTTTAAAAATTATTTTTTAGATCAGCACATCAAAACGATCCAAAACATAAAAAAATTAATTTTTAATAAAACAAATTGAATTTTTTGAAAAAATAGGTGCCTTTGCGTTTCCAAACGCTCTCTTAGTTTTTAAGATTTTCAAAATCTCTTTCGACACCTACAAGTTAAATGTGGAAGCTCAGTTGGAAAGTTTTTGTTCAAGGTATAATGATGTTTCTTTGCTTTCATGTGTGTTTTAACCATGCATATTAAAATATTTTTGAGATAAAATTGTATTTATAATTTTTTTACTCGTTAATATGTAAGTATTTTTTTTTATTTGAGTTTTTTGTTGAAAAACAGTAATACTCTTAATAACAATAATAACAATGTTATTATATAAACAAAAACAATCATATAAAGACATTATACTATACTTTAAAACACGTGGAAAAAACATTGTGCAGGTACTGTGTACATAAATTCATTGTACTGTTAACCACACTATAGATATATAGTATTTGTACTGTTGACCACACTATAAACATAGAGTATTTGTACTGTGGACGACACTGTAGCACCAGGAGGCATTGTCTTTTCTGTTTTTTATTCCAAAAGTTGTTTGGTCACACTTGGGAGCTGGATCCAACATTATTGGGTTTAGATGGGCAGCTGGACCCAATAGCTTTCGGAAGAAATCACAGAGAAGACAATGCCCCCATGGTGTTATAATGTCGTCCACGATGCAAACACTCTATGTCTATAATGTAGTTCATAGTACAATAAGTCTATATACACAGTACTTGCATAGTATTTTTGGTTGGGCAATCGGACCAAAGTTTTCTTCTAAAAGTTGTTGGGTCTGGCTTTCAAAGCTGACTTTCACGAATAAACCCCGATGACAGTTACCAGCTTTGCTTAACCTAATCGGCTAGAAGGTTCTTTTACCGATAGCCGACAAGAGATATCAGGGTTAATAGTTAGTTAATTCTCTTATCTCTGTCCGGTAATAGAATTTATTTACCGATAAAGCAACCTAAAATCTCGTTTTTACTTTAAGAGAAGGTTGTACTATTTAATTTAATAGGAGGGGGAGGTGGATCTCATTTCAAAATTGAATGAACTAGGAAGTGATCTTTACTAGAAAGAATGAGAGCGAAATCAAGTTCTTTTCTTTTTTTATTTAATATTAATATTATTTCTAAAAAATATATTAATTTGTTAAAACTAATTATTTGTTGTCTCCATCAGTCAAACAAAATGGATCATTTCTGTGAGATCAAAAAATTTCATTATACCCCTAGCTAGACCCAACGCCATTGGGTCTGGCTGGGCAACCGGACTCAAGTTTTCTTCCAATGGGTCTGGCTCGGCTACCAGACTCAATGCTATTGGGTTTGGAATTGCCATTAGACCCAGAACACTTAAAATATTCTCTATACTCTTCATATTTTTTTGACATTTGAAAAAAAAAAATTATTGACCCGCTGCGGAGTGCGGGCCAATATGTTAGCTATACAAATATATACGGTTATCATTTTTCATTAAAAAAATAAATTATTACTTGTTATAAGACCTATATTTTACTATTTATTAGTTGATGCATTAATTTATATAATTTTGTTTTGTAGCTTAAATCTAAAAGCAAATTAATTTTAGAGGGTAAGGAGGTTCAACTTAATTGATAAAAGTGATTTAAAGGAAAAACAAACTAATTAGATGTTTTTATTATGTCTAAACAAATTAATGAATATCATATCATCCAAATAATTATTTTTTTTTAAATAACAAGCAAGTTTTCATTTTTTTTTTATAATATAGAGTATTCAAATAGAGGAAAACGATGGGTCAATGTTAGTTTTCATTGATTGTTTCGTAATCAAAATCCACACATAACAAACCCGAATTTAATAGGTTTAAAAAATACTCTAGAAGTCTGAAAACCCATGGTCTCATTCAACATACTTGAGCAAAACCATTCATGGACTCAACTTTGAGAAGAGCTCAAAGTTATGAGTTTAGCCTAAAGAAAAAACTCAACCCTCATGGGCTCAGTTTAGGAGAAGATTCCAACTCTCATAGGCTTACCCTAGGGGATGAACCCATTGTTGTAGGCTCAACCTAGTAGAAAAGTTTAGCCCTTATAGACTCGGCCTATGGGAAGAGCCCACCACCGTAGGCTCAACCTAGAGGAAGAGTTCAACCCTCATGTGTTCAGTTATATTTTGGATCTTATTCTCCCTACATATCCAGGTGTATAAAAAATCTCTCAAAAGCATACTATATTTTCATCGCATTAATGTTTGTGTAAGGAATATTTATCTTTTATTAATGCTATCAGGACTAAAAAAAAAAACATTTCAACCCTTACTCAACATAAAAGAACAAGACTCATATACTATAAATACTCCATAAATCCTTCAAGTGTCAGGTTCACAATCTCTTTATTCTCTGTATTTTCAATATATATATTTTCATAGTCTATTTTTCTAAAATATCATTGCATTTTCTCTCTCTAAAAAGATATTTACTTAAACATCTGAGAGTCCTCAAATCTACCAAACGGAACCTTTTACAGGTACCGGCCACTTTGGCTTACTAGACACCAACCACCTATGCTAGGAAGAATGGATCAAATTGCTAAAACCACGAGATTAACCGGTTATCCAACACATTAGTCTTGCTTCTAAGCTACTTGGAATTCTTAGGACCTCATTATTAGCGTTATCTGTAGGAACTTGAACAAAAAGTTAGTTCATTACTATTTATTAAAAGCCCTTTTTCATGGTTGAAGAAGCCTTGATACAATGGTAGCTATGTCAGTGGCTATGTTTACGGCTACGCTAATGACATGTCAGCGGCTAAGCCAGTAGTTTCGCCCACAACTGTGCTTTACATGGTTACGCTAGCGGCTACACCCACAATGACACCTATAACTATGTCGACGATTATGCCTATGACTACACTCACAACTATGCTTATGGTTATGCCCCAAGGCTACACCTATCATTTTTATGTGGCTTACACACGCTAAAAGGTGTCATCGGGGCTTGAGGGACTCTAATGATACACAAAAGATGAGTTCTATATACCAGGTGAGCTTCATTTATTGGACGAGTTTCACCTATCAGGCGAGCTCCGCACTATTTAAGTGATGGATATGAAATCTTTCTAATGCAATAATAACACTCTCCAATGGATGAATTTGATCTCTCTGGTGCAACAACACTATTATTTAAGGGATGGGAATGAAGTCTCCCTAATGCAATAACATCACTCTTCAAATGATGTACTTGGTCTCCCTAGTGCAATAACATCACTCTCCAAGAGATGGGTATGAGGTTTTCCTAGTGCAATGGCATCACTCTCCAAGGGATGGGTATAAGGTCTCCCTAGTGCAATAACACCACTCTCCAATGGATGAACTTTGTTTCCCTAATGCAATAACACCACCCTCTAAGGAATGAGTATGCGGTTTTTCTAGTGCAATATCATTACTCTTCAAGGTATAGATATAAGGTATTCTTAGTGAAATAACATCACTTTTCAATGAATGGACTTTATCTTTCTAGCGCAATAACATCACCCTCTTATTGGGTTCCTCTAATAGGTTCATTCATTAAGTTTTTCATAGCCACTTAGAAAAAATTTAAGTGATAGGTGAGTTCCATATACCAGGCGAACTCCACCTACAAGATAAGTTTCACCTATTGAACAAGCACAACTCTCCTTATAAGGGATTAACATGGTCTTCTTAGTGCAATAACATTACTCTCAAAGATAAGTTTCACCTATTGAACTAGCACAACTCTCCTTATAAAGGATTAACATGGTCTTTCTAGTGCAATAACATCACTCTCAAAGGAAAGGATTTGTATAGGGTCTTCCTAGTGCAACATCACCGCTATTTAAGGGATAGGTATAAGGTTTCTTAAGTGAAATAACATCACTATCTAAGGGATCAATATGAGATCTCCCTCATGCAATAGCATCACTCTCTAATGGATGAACTAGATCTTTCTAGTGCAATAAAACCACCCTTTCATTGGGTTCCTCCGATGTGTTCCTCCAATGGGTTCATCCCATGAGTTTCCCTCAACCATTAGGTAAGTTCTACCTCTTGGGAAAGTTCCACCTACTAGTGCAATAACACCAATCTCTAGGGGATAGACTTGGTCTCTCTAATACAATAACATCACCCCATATTAAGTTCCTCTATGGTTCCCCTCACCTTCATTGGGTTTTCCTGGCCACTTAGAAATTTTCTAAGTGCAAGCTTCCTTCTCTCATTGGGCTCCCCTTAACCACTTATAAATTTGCTGAGTATGAGCTCTACCCTTTCATTTGGTTCTCCCTAGCCATTTAGAAAGTTTCTAAGTACAAGCTCCATCCTCTTATTGGGTTCCCCCTATCTACTAATAAATTTTCTAAGTACAGGCTCCACCCTTCATGGGTTCACCTCAATCTTTTAAAAAAATTTATATGTATAAACTCACCCTCTTTATGTTCCTCTAACCACCTAGAAATTTTTTAAGTACAGGCTCTTTCTTCATAAATTTCTCCTCTTGTTAAAAAAAAACTTTCTAATTATGAACTATGAAGTCCTTTATATCTTACCCCACTCTCCTATAAGTTTTCTAAATATAGGTTCCTCCATGGTTCCCCTCTGCATGCTTAAAAATTTCTTCAAACATGGTGCATGCCCTTACACACGGGCTCACCGGTATATTACATAGGGTCTCCACCCTGCTTCTCGTACAGAGAAAATTTGACAAACATGTCATGGTAACTGAGTATTTTTACAAGTTTTTGTGTATGAATATTGCAAAGACTTGAGGAGCTACTGACAAACCTAAATTTAACAAGCCTAAAAATCCATGGTCTTATGAAACGTACCAAGGCCCAACCGTCCATGAGCTTAGTCTTAAAGGGAGAGCTTAGCCCTCATGGGCTCAGCTTAGGGGAAAAGCTCAACATCATAAGCCCAACCTATAGAAAGAACTCAACTCTTATAGGCTCAGTTATATTTTAGATCGTATCCCCCATACACCTCTAGGTGTATAAAAAATCTCTTACATACCTACTATATTATCATTGCATTAATGTTTATATAATATATATTTGCCATTCATTAATATTATCATGATAAAATAATACTTTGACCCCTTCTTTTACTAGAATGTGTTTTTGTTATCAAGTATGATTAGGTAAATACATATTCTTTCATATATAGGTTTTAGAAATAAATAAAAAAAACAAGAAGAATAAAATTTATTAAAGGGATTGCTGCTAAATTCAATGCCTCTTACTCAGGGGAAATCAAAATAGCTAGAATATAGAAGATGACAATCATGTTTATCGGGTATTTAAAAATGTATTTAAGGTGTTTGAAATTATATTTGAGTGTATTTTAAAAATGTATTTGGTTTAAAAAATGTTAAATTAATATATTTTTAGTGATTTATAATAATGTTGACATGATGATATTAAAAATAAAAAAATAATATATTTTTAAGTGAAATACTTTAGTTTCATTTTTTAGGCATTATATTTTCCAATATTCCATCTGGGTGCGGCAAGCGGGAACAGGTTAGAGGATATTGGTCCACGATTTGTACCTCTTGTCTCGATGGACATGCAAAGGGGCCATTTGAAAAAGAATCACGAGGAATGAATTTACCCAACGAAAAAGAAAATGCAGAGCACGATTAAAACATAAAACACAATCATTTGATTTGATTTGATAAATAATTGGGGCAGAAATTAATTACAACTACGCGGATTAAATGAATTTAATATATGTTTTTCTTATGGTATGAATTTAAAACCCTTTAAAGACTGGTCAATATAGAGATGATTCGAGGTGAATTCCCTGTTTTTCTTATGGAAAGGCAGACGGTGAATGAGAAGTTTTTGAATTACCTCAACTTGACTTTGAATTAAACGAAATTTGGATATAAGCCAACTTATCTCACCAGGACAAAATTTCAATAAAGAAACACAGCATATAAAATTTAAGATTTTAAAATTATTTTTGAAATCAGGATATTAAAACAATAAAAAATATATAAAAAATTAATTTTTAATAATAAAATAATTTTTTTAGAAACATGGTTTCACTATTATTTCAAAATGCTCTTCTAAATTCCATGAGAAAAGCTCGTTGGAGTTCAAACGTCAATAGAGTAGTTATTATCCATCAATTTAATGGTCGTCAAATATTGCAACAATTAAATAAATTGTCATTTTAAATATTTTTATCTGTCATGAATTAAAATTCATGGGAACAAAAGGTATTTTTCTTTTGAATGCGAGATTTGATTGGATATGATTTATTGAAGTTATTAGTTTGGGAGTATGGTTTCCGTTGTTTTTTACTCAGAAAATGTATCAAAATAATATTTTTTTTATTTTTTAAAAATTATTTTTAATATCAGTACATCAAAATGATTTGAAAATACTAAAAAAATATTAATTTGAAACAAAGAAAAAAATAAACAAAATTTTTAATTTTTCAAAAGCGCTTTTGAAACACAAAAACAAATAATGTTGCTTTTGAAACAAAGAAAAAAATAAAAAAATTTCTAATTTTTTAAAAGTGCTTTTGAAACACAAAAACAAACAGTGTTTCTGGTTAGATATTTTTTATAAACAAAATTATATATATATAAATGCTTTAAATGCTTTTCTATAATTTAAAAATTTTAAATTAAAATTAAAATCTTTATGCATACATATAATTAAATAAATCTAGAATTATTTGGTGAATAAATAAATAAATAAATTATTATTATTAATATTTGAAAATAAAACTTTGAAAATCAAAACACAGGTATAAATCAAAATATTTAATCTTAAAATATATGATATTTACTTGGTTGTATTTGCTAAATTTATTTATTAAAATAATTTTTTATTTAAACAAACGATAATAAAAATAGAGTTACAAATTAAATTAATTAAATTGAATAAAATAAAAGGAAAAACAAATATCATGGAAGACTGCAAGTATTAGAAATATTATCTAAAAATAAATATTTTTTATTTTAAAAAATAAAATTCATCCTTACAAAAAATTAAAAAAACCATCCTTTTTATATTAGAAATATTATCTAGCAAAATTTTGTTTGAGAAGTAAAAAAAAATAGAAAGCTTGTTTATTGATAAAGAATAAATTTTTTTTTCATGGAATACATGTTTAATAATTAAGAAAAACAAAATTATTTACTTCAAAACACCTTTTTCATATTTTTTATGGGATGAAGTATTGTATTATTTGGTTCATCTGTATTTTTATGATTTTCTTTTACTATTTTAATTGCAAATCGAACAAGGTCTTTGTTTTAGAAAAATTTCACACAATAATATGTTTTCTTAATCTTCTTGTAAACAAAAACTACTTAAAAAATTAAAGATAGAAGTACAGGCGGTATTTTATATTTTTGTAGCAATTATTTTTTAAAATATTTTTTACTTGAAGATATATTAAAATAAAATTTTTTATTTTTTTAAATTTATTTTTGATATCTATATATCATAACGATTTAAAAATACAAAAAATATTTTAAAATTAAAAATTCATTTTTTCTTTAAAAATACAACATAACCAAAAAACAAACAATACATAAGAGTAATCACGTTTAAAAATTTAGAATGGCCATGAAGTTTTAAAATGTTTGAGAATATGATAATAATTGTTTTTAAAATAAATTTTACTCAGAAATACATCAAAATAATATATATTTTTTTTTCAATCCATATACATACATACATATATATATATATATATATATATATATATATATATATATATATATATAAAATTTTAAATAAAAAATATAATCTCAACCACATTTACTAACACTATTTTTATAAAGGGTCGTCTGCCTTGCCCGTCAACGGTACTGCTGATGTTAGCGCACGCCATGCTAGTTTGTCGCTTGAATTTTACTAGCTTGGTGAATGATTGCATTTGAATCGAAATACAAGGAGCCTATTCGGTGCTTCTGGACAGTTCTTGCTTTTAATGAAAAACAAACAAAGGAGTTTCACATGAAATTTATAAATTTTTTTATAAAAAAATTTAATGTTTTGGAATCTTACTAATTATCAATCCGGGGCCAAGAATTGGAAGTATTTTCTCCTATTTAATTTTACAAAATAATATTCAAAAGAATTTATTAAAATTTTTAAAATATATTATTAATGATATAAAAAAAATATATCTTTTAATCTCAATTAATATATAAGCAGTTTATGACCCTCGCTACGCGGTGTGGGAAGTAAAAAAAAATCTTGGCACTAAAAAAAATATTAAAAGACCACAAACATGTTTTCAAAAAGCAAGAAGAAGTTGAGATTTAGGTCATAGATCCAGCCAGATTGAATAAGCTTGTCTTATCCCGCAACATTATTTGGATAGAACAACAAAAAAAAAGAATGGTCATGTTAAGAAAATGTTAATTAACAAGAAAAAAACAACAAAATTAAATTTCAATCTAACCTTGGGCATCACAAAGAAAATAAAAAAAATCCAAAGGGAAGAAATGACTTAAACAAACCTGAGTGTGTTTGTCGGCATGCAAATCATGCATGAGGCCATAATAATTTAAAAAAAAAACTTGAAAAAAAGGATAAAATACAAAGCGTTGAAGGATAAAAAATATCAATATCACCCAAGTCAGCCTTTCATACTCGTCACCTCGATCATAAGCCCGGTGCAACTCTACTGGCGATAACCATGACTCTCAATTTATAACCAAACTGATATTAAAGGATAAATTGGAAAACAAATAACTTAACAAAAGTCTCTAGAAAAATAATAATATAAAAGAATAAGGACCAAAAGCTACTTGAAAGAATCGGAGTGAAAAATACGTTAATTGATTCAAGGGTTAAATTAGAAAAGAAAAGGAAAAAACAAACATGTTTTAAAAAATAAAGTTAAGAATCTAAAATAAAAAAAGAGGATCAAATTTGAAACTGAAACAAAATAAGAGGAAAAATAATATTTCAATGTTAGAAGATGAAAATAAAAAAAATCAATTTGATAAAAGCCCCCCTAAAAAAAAGCGATATAAAAGAACGAGGAATAAATGCTAAGAAAAAAAAACGTAAATAATATTCATTGATTCAAGGGTGAAGTTGAAAAAAATAAAATAAAAATCCCAAAAGAACTCAAAATCAAAAGAAAAAAGGAGCAAATCTGAAATCAAAACAAAATAAATGGAGAAACAACATTTCAATGTTAGAAGATGAAATTGAATTTTTTTTTGATAAAATGCCAAAAAAAATTAGTAATATGAAAGAATGAGAATCAAATGCTATAAACAAAAGGGATGGGTAACATTAATTGATTCAATGTAAAATGGAATGAAATCAAACAACTAGCAAAAGAAATTAAAATAAAACTCAAAATCAAAAGAAAAATGACCAAAGATGAATCCAAGACAAAATAAAAGGAAAATAACATTTCAATTAAGTGTGAAATCAAAAAGAAATTTAAAGTTCACAAAAGAATCTAAGACAAAAATCATACAATAAATAACAAGATGATTGAATCAAATATTAGGAAAAAAAATAAAATGATAACATGGATTTTCTGATTGAATATTATATTTTCCATGGTAAAGAGAGAAAGAGAAAAAAAAACATCGTGGAAGTCAAACCGCCCACCAAACCACCACACACGCCACCTTATTTGAAAGATAACATCATGATCTTTTTAATGCCGTCACGAATAGACAATTTACACCATTTAAATAGCCTGCACATGTTGCTTAAAGCATGCAAAATGGTAGTTCCCGAACAAAATTCACCAACATATTTTTCTTTTAAAATATTAATTGAAAAATATCAAATTACTCCTGTCTTGATCTCATAACTTCAAAAACAAAAAAGAAAAAAGAAAAAAGAAAAGATGAATACACTCTTAGACCCTAGTTTAATTTGTTTTTTTTACTGAAAGGGCAGCCAAGTAAATGTACTTCTCATTTTCAAAGTAAAAGTTGAACTCGCCCTGTTTTGGCTTGATAATTATATACATATATGTAAAAGACTAAAAAACTCCTATACCCTAGTTAAAATATACTTGTTCGAAGAGGCAACAAAATAAATGCAATGGGGTTTTTTTAGACAAAAAGACAAAATCACCTCTGCATAAAAACAATTTTTTTTTTTTTGTATTCAAATAATAATTACACTTTCCCGTTCACAATGTACCGTCTGCATGCACAATGATTTCTCAGCCTCTTTTAGTTGTTTTTTTATTTTTATTTTTTATTGATTGGAAAATACCACTTTCGATTGAATAAAATAATAACAATAATTACCAACATTTTCTTTTACAGTTCTATATTCAATGGTAGCAAACAATAAAAGCAAGGAATGGGGGGTGCCATTCAGTTGGGGTAAATTATAATACAAAAATAAACTGTTCAATTCCGCGATGAAACAGAAAAATAGACTCTAAAAATAAAGTAAGAGAATCTAATTATTCCAAACCCCACGGACATAGATCCTATTTGATATATATTTTTTTTAAAAAAATATTTTTTTTTCAAAAACAATGTAGAAATAAACGGTTCAAAGAGTATAGACATAGGCTCTAACTTCCAACCATACAATAGGCTTGACCCATGTGGGCACAACCTATCGCCGTAATATGGCCACTGCCATGCCCTCACGTGCCTCGCATTTTGAGCTTAAATTTTGAAAAGCCAAGAAGCAGATCACACAGCGGACCGGAAGCAGCGCGCACATGCTCTGCACTTCCCGAGAACCACCGCCACCGCCACCGCCACCGCCACCGCCTGCAACTGTAATGCACGGTTATGCCTCTTTATTTTATTTGTTTCTATCTAGACGAGATATTCACAAGCACAGGCGTCCAGATATTTAGTGTATCTGACATCATATTGACGAATCGTTTTTTTTATTTCTTATATGAAAATTCGAACAATTTACTGACAATTGTGGTTGCTTCTCATGTGATCGATTATCTCGGGCTCGAACTTAACATTTTGTTTGGCGCAAGATATCAGGGGAAAATGGATAGGAGGGAGGAAATCGGAGAGGAGGGATTTGGTTTTTTATTTGATAAAAAAGATAGAAGGGATTTTTTTCATCCTTTCACATATATAATCTTTAATGCTTCTAATTAGATTGATTCATGAACTTTTATTATTTTATAATTTCCAATGCTTTTAATTTGAACATCTTTTCTTTTATTTGCTAGCCAAGCGAAGATCATCCATTGTTTTTCCTATGTTTTCTATTGTATCCTTCGTTCTTTCATTCCTTGGCCCAGGGGAAGTTGCGATAAATTTTTCATATATTCAACTTGTTGACATATCATCCGTAAGCTGTGGGTGGCTTATTAATAATAACCCGACCTGAGAGAGTGAATTTCGATGACTCAAAATTGAGTTGAGAATATTGAACTATTAAAAGATATATATTTATCGGTTTTACTCAATTTAAGATTAAATTGGTAGCTAGGAGATGTCTGGTACTGACCTAATGAGAATTTGAATGGTATCTAAGTTTTCGATTTTCCTAATTTTGTTTATTGTAAAGGTTTCTTTCTGTTTTTTTTAATTTACGTGGGTGTCCGGGTCAGCTTGCGCGTACCTCGATTAATTTCACAGGCTCTGAAGTTAACGACTATGTAAACCTCCAGTAGCTCTAAAAGAACTCGAACTCATGATCATTGAAGAACAAACCTAAAACTTAACCAGTTGACCCTCATGACTATTTTCTTTTTTCTTTTTTTTCTTGTTTGAATAGGTTGATTAGTTTGGGGTACATAATGACGTGTGAGGTTGAACTGAAGCTCAATCAGAACTCAGTTGTTGTGAATTGTAGTGAATCAGAGTCATTAGTACTGAATATTAAAGGTTTGGACTTTGGGTCATGGTTGGTCCATGGTATTTGTGTGGATTGCACAGAGAGGTCGATTTGTTGTTTGATTAATGGGAGTCTTATAATTAAAGAGACGATTAAGTAGGTGTTCACCTTACTACAAGAGCTTACAGGAAGTAAATCTCGAGAACACTATTAAAGAAGAAAACAAACCATCAAACAAATAGACAGCAATCCCGTCTGCTGCAGAAATCTGTCAAACATGGTTTTCAATAGCTTCTCTTAAGGAATTTTGAATTGCATAGCCTGAAATGAACAGACTGGATCACTTGTTTCACCAACATAGACTAGTAGAGCAATCACTGCTACGAATCCTTCTATTTCTCCCTTGCCTTGCAAGGTAATTATATAGCTACACGAAGCAAGCCTCGTTACAGTAATTTTTCAACTCCTTATCTTCAGAAACTTCTTTGTATAATCAAACTCAAAACCCCAAAACACCAACAGCCTTTAGAACGCTACAAATCTGCAAAATTGTACCCCAAGTACTCTTCACAGCAGGACAAGCGAAAAACGGTTCCTAGCCTCATCATCCAAGTAGCAAAACACACATGTAGGATCCACCACGCTTCCGCTCTTCATTTGTCTTGTTTTAGTTGATAGTCTATCAAGAGCAGCTAACAATGAAATGAAATTATATCCGAGTATGGGAAGTAAATCTCAGGTTAAGTTTAAACCAATCTACCCTGCTATTCTTCATTCTAGCCTGCTCCCTTCCCATGGAGCAGCTTTTATGTTTAACATATCTACAGACCTAGCTGCAGGCCATTTCAAGTCAACATTGGGTATGACATCTGAGACGTTAGCAGTGGAAGGCACACTAGACTCTTGAATAATTCTCATCCCAGAAATCTTGACCAAAGGATCGTGGGTTCCAATCATGCAACCATAAATAAGTTCCTTGCCATTCCCAATGTTGTGCATAAGATGCCCTCAAACGAAGCCTTTCAGGTTTTAAGATCTTCCTCCGGTTCCGGCTACAATCATTAGGAGTACTAATGCTCCAAATACTCCTTCCTCTCAACAGAGAGGTTTCATGCTCGACAATTAGGTTTTCTTTTTTCCAAACCGATAGAACTCCCCAGAGCAGGGGCTTGAACCTTCTATCTTCAATTTGAGTGAATAATGGTTAGGATGATTTGAAAGGCATTAAAATTTCCAAGGCGTATCTTAGGATCTGTCCCATTACTCCTCGTATTTGGTTTCGTACTGATGCCTAGATGGCTTTGTGCAATTCGATGATTAGTTAACTGCAGATTTTTTAATGACAAGTGTGAACAATTGATAACCATGGCATGATCAAATGCAGTCTATTTCCCAACCCTTCTTCCGCTGCTTGATTCCTTCCCCTTGTCCATCTCATATCTAGTGTCTGCTTGCCAATATGAACTTTTCAAGAAATTTTCATGGTCATTAAATCTCAGTTAGGTGAAACAATAGTTTGTCTTTCCCTTTTATATGTTCTTCCTCCTAAAAGATGTAATTAATTAGAGAAGTGTGCTACAGATGTTGATGTTCAGTTTGGCATGCCATGGAAGATTAGTTAGGTGTTATTACGACAAGCACCTGATGGAGAAGGTTATAAACTCGTCTTCTTTTACATCTCTTTTAATTTGTTAATGTAGCGGTAACTCTTGTGTTTTCACAATGAGATGCTGTTATCTCATTTGCATGTGGACTCGTGTTTGAAGATTACAAAGAATGTTAAAATAACTCAATTCACATACATATATACGAAAAGCACGTTTATTCAACATATCTTTTTTTCCTGACAAATCATGTTCATCCTGTTCTAGTAGCTGGTAGACTTTATGGCTCTAAGGTCTTCTATTAATGCATTCAAATCGCAGTATGATGATCCCTCTACTTCAGTCGCCCTCCTTGCCATCTCTTTGAGTGCCTTAGTTCGGTTTCTGAGTCCCTCAGCTACTTCACCAACCATTAACTGAGTAATCGCGTTCTCTATTTCTTCCTTCTTCACTAAAATTTTCCTTTCATGCCTTGACCATTCCTGAGCTCCAACCGCTACACCTATTTTGAGAACATCTGTAATCAATTTTTCATTATAAAACTGTTCAGCACAAAGTGGCCATGTGACCATTGGCACCCCTGCAGTAATTCCCTCCAGTGCTGAGTTCCATCCACAATGAGTCATAAACCCTCCAACGGCTTCATGGTCAAGGATCAGCATCTGGGGTGCCCATCCTCTTATTATCAAACCCTTTCCTTGAATTTTCTTCTCGAATCCTTCTGGCAACCATTCTTCTCGGTCTTCACCCTTTGTTTTTTCTCCATTTTTCACTGCCCAAATGAAGTTCTGTCCAGAAGCTGCAAGAGCCTTTGCAATCTCAAATAACTGAGTAGCTGAAAAGTCAGACTTGGACATGCTTCCAAAACAAATGTATAGAACTGAACGGGATTTCTTCATGGCTAGCCATCTCAAACATTCATTTTCATCGATAGATGCCACGCCTCCTCTTTGCATTTTATCTCTGGTGTCCCTATTGCAAAGTGAAACTGGGCCGATGTGCCATGCCTTCCTTCCCATCACCTTCTTGTAGTGTTCTGAATAAGCTGGTTCCAGCTCATGGAAACTGTTCATGATAACTCCATAGCTTTCCAAATCTGCTCGTGAAATTTCATCCATTAGCTTTGAAAGTTCGCTATTTTCCTTAACATGTGAAGGCAGTTGTAGTCTAGTCAACTTTATCTTGTCTGGAAGGCCAGGCACCGTGAAAGGCTCCAAATCAGTTTCTATGCTTTTGTAAGGTTCGAAGCGTTTCAAGCAATCAGATACACAGAGAGCAAAATAACTTGTTCCATGGAAAACCAGCCTTGGGATCCCAAATTTGCTTGCCACTTTTGTAGCCCAGGGAAACATCATGTCTGCCACAAGACAATTGGGACGGCATTCTTCGAGGAGATACTCGAGTGGTTGTTGAAGCAGGCTAACTGCCTTCAAGAACTTTGGAACCATTTCTAACGTTTCGATGGAACTCGCATTCTCACAACCTTCTGGCAGCCCAGCTTCTGCAGAAGGGAATTTCATTATAAGAATACAGATTTTGGAACCCATTTCTATATCTCGTTCAATTGTTCTTGAGAAGAGAGGCGCATTAAGAGGAGTGGTAATAATGGTTGCCTTCACCCCATGCCTAGCAAAAGTTCTAGCCATGTCAACAGTTGGAATGATGTGGCCTTGGGCCATGAATGGGAAGAATGCAATGTGAAGCTGGAACAGCGGGGACTCCATTTAGTCTTGAACTTGGAGCTGATGATGAATGAGCGATGTTAAGTTAAAAGTTTTGAAAGGGCCAAGGTAGGGCGAGGAATTAACGGGAAGCTATTTGGCTGCTTGCAGTGAAGTAATTCTTTAGAACATAATTTGCATGTATTTAGTTGTCATTCTTTCTTACCTCCCCATAAATATTTATACTCCAGCATAAGGCTTTAAACTATATGCCTTTTGTTTTTATAATGTTTAAACTACACAGTTGATTTGTTATAACTGGGTAGGTTTTGATGATGCATGTGACGGAGACATTAGAGAAAATCAAGCATGGTGGCGAACTATGGCAGGAAGCTTCCCCTCTCTCACCAAGTTTCTAGTCAAATTGATGCATTTTTTTTTATAGCGATTCAAGCTCAAGAAAGCCTTGGTAAGCCCCTGAGAAATAGTCTCTACATTTTAGGATTTAATATTCTCACCATACTGAATTTATTCATAGACAAATGGCATTGTATTTGGTCAAAACTTATTGGAGCCACAAGAAATGTTTATGTAATTTATGGTAAATCTTTGTCCAAAACTTTGGTCAAACTTCTTGAAGCTCAAGAAATGTTTTTGTTTATGGTAAATCTTTGTCCAAAACTTGGACAGGTCGTAATCCTAGTTATGATCCACTTAAAATAATATCTATTAGCTAATTGACCGGCGTTGGATAAAAAGTTTTTTTACATGAAAAAAATATAAAAGGTTGATTTAACAACCTTGTTTCTTAAGATCTATTTTTTAATTAATTAAATAATTATAAAAATAGTTTTTTCATTACAATTGTTTCAGTGAGAAAAATTATTATTTTTATTACCAGCAAGGTAACATTGAAAATATAATCTATTATATTAAAGAATCCCTGCCCACAACTCTTCCCCCACCCACCCCTCGCAAGTCCCCGCTTTTCTTGAACAAAAAAGATAACTTTATGCGTATATTAAAACATTCTTTTTTTTTTTAATGTTGTAAAAACATTTTAAAAAAAAATTAATTTAATTCAATTTTTTTATTCAAATTAATATTTTTTTATATTTTTAAATTATTTTAATATACTAATATTAAAAATAATTTTTAAAAAATAAAAAAATATTATTTTAATATATTTCTAAATAAAAATCACTTTAAATTTTTTCCCGAGATATAGCAAGGAAAAGTTCAGAGACTATTATTTCCATTTATCATTTTCCATAATCATATGTGTATAATGCTCCCATAATCTTGAAACTTGGAAGTGACCTTATAAATGTTAAAATGACTCAATGATTACATAATTAATCATTGAGGATGAAGTTCATCTTCATCCTCTCGCGTTGTACTTATTCACCTCTTCATCATCCCATTTAGTCTCTTGCTCATCCTCTGAAAAAATAAAAAACATGTTAACTAAATTAGATATTGGAATTGATTAAAAACATGAACATGTAGAAAACTTAATCTAACAATGTAAGCCTCACAAGATTTATAGAATTGACAGCACTCTCCATTACTTTCTTCTCAATATCTAAAATAAAATACCACTGGTATATATTGGATGAGGTTATGGAAGCAACGTTTGATTCTTGAAGTAAAGTTAGTGTCTTCAGGTTCATATCCAAGAAAACAAAAGGGTATTCATTGAAGTATCGTGACACAAAAAGGCTTAAGAAGAGAGAAAAACGAAGGATGAACTTTGTCCTGGAGCTATTTAGATTGCAGAACTGGAGAAATCCCAGATCAGCAGATTCTTCTTGCCGCTTAATAACACGACAGTTAGAAGTCAATTTAAACGATTTCCTTGGAGAGCATATCTATCTCTTAGAGCTACTATAAAACCAATTGATTCTTGAGTCAGGCATGACATGTAGTTTTTCATAGAAACTTCTACGGGACTATACAATGGCCACTAAAAGCAGATGGCCTAACTGCCTTTTATGGAAAATGTTTGTGCTATCATCTAATATAACCATCATCAGCTGGGAGCAATATATGTCAAGTAACTTCAAGCAAAGTTCACATGTAAAATTTTAAGAACTCTCAGTACACATTATGTTGACTTTCAGTGGTCGGTCCTAGGTGTTTTAATCTTCATATATAGTTGCCATTCCTCTTCTAGATTCAAGTAAACTATCGCTATGAACATCATTTTACCTCTTGGTGAAATTGATTGATGAAGTATAAAATTAATACCTACCCCCACATAGGCGAAGAGGACACAGTAAAGGGTTGCCACAGTTGGCAATAACAGCCCCGAATTCTCTTGTAAAAGACAGATTGCAACACCATAAGAACAATTACCATGTGAGAAATATAAATTTCTATTTGCAAATTGATCAAGACTTCAAGTAGTAGAATGATAGAGAAAAAGAGAAGGGAGTCTTTTCAAAGGGACATGACAAATAGAGAATCTAGGAAAATTGATTGTTATGACAAGAGAAATTTGATTGTTCATTAAAAAATGATGAGTAAGAAGAAAATAAAACAATGCAATGTGGAATACTAACCTAACACAGAAAATAAAAGCATAAAGCCTGTCGATATTAGAATGACTCCCTGACTTCCTTCCAACTCATGTTAATCCCAAAAGACCTGCATTTTCACTGTCAGCATGAAAGAGCAAAATTACATTACTTAATTAGCTGGAGAGAATGTTAGAAGCAGGACATCCATCAATTCAGTACACCAAATGACAACGGTATTTTACATATGAAGCGCAAAAAAAAAGATGATTTTTCTAAACTTGGGTTAAATTTACACTTTAGTCCTTTTAACTTCTCAAATTATAAACTTTCAGTCCCTAATAATTTATAAAATTCAATTTTAGTTTCAAATTTTATTTTTCTTATTTTTTGGTCCTTAATTTGAGAGAGAAGAGAGAAAGTGGCCGGATTCTAGTTAATGAATTCTTTTTTTATGGGAAAAGTTTATATAAGGTGTTCCCTCCCCTTAAATTTAGCTGAAATGGTAGATCTAAACTCGAAAATAATCTTTATTTCTTATTGATTATAGGTTTTGAAGCCAATTTCTATGCTGTTAGAGGCTATGAATATATTTCAGAAGGTGTTTAGGATTTAAGGGGAAAAAACAAGACAAAAAAATACAATTATAATGGGTAACAAAAAAGCAAAAAAGCCAATTTCTTATTGATTATTTTTTGTTTTTTTTTTTGGTCGAAATATAGTTGAAAATAGGCTTCTCTTAGTATGAAATAGATTAGTCTGATTTTTTTGATGACCATAGATCGTTGGAATCTAAGCAATGCAGGTAACGTGTCGCCTGTTATTTTTTTCAAAGCATATAAGAAAATTAAAAAAATAAAGCCCAGGCATGTGGGCTGCTCCTTGCCTGTGCTCTTGGGCCTTTTTTCTGGAGGCCCAGGAACTTTGAACCTTCCCAGGAACTTTGACCCTTCCTAACACGAGAGGCTTGGCCTTTTTTGCTTTTTTTGTTACCCATTACAATTGTATTTTTTTGTCTTATTTTTTCTCTTTAAATTTCATCACTTAATATTTGGTTGATTATTAATTGAGCAATGTAATTTATTTTGATTTTTTTTTCAATTACTTTGATATTTTGTTAGTTTTTTTGTTTATAGGTGTTTATTTTTGAAAAAAATTACATATAAAAAAAATTATTGAACCCAATTGAATCCATGAACCCAATTAAAAAACTATTTTTTGATAAAAATCCAATCACTTTGATATTTTGTTGGTTTTATTTTATTTTATAGGTGTTTATTTTTTATAAAACATTATATATAAAAAAATTATTGAACCTAGTTGAATCCATGACTCAGGTCACATGTTTGACTGATTAATTTAGCTAGGTAAGAGTTGGGTTTGATGATTTTTTTTGTTGCATAAATAGTTATTGATTTATTTAATTAGTTATGTGCATGAATTTTTTGAATTATACTTAATATTATCTATCACTTATGTCACATGTTTGACTAATTAATTTAGCTAGATAGGAGTCGGGCTTGATGATTTTTTTTGTTGCATAAATAGTTATTAATTTACGTAATTAGATATGTGTATGAACTTTTTGAATTATACTTAAGATTTTTTTATATACAAAAATATATGGTAAAAATCTACATATATATTTTAAAAAAACTAAAAAATTTGACTGGTAACGCGCAATTCAATTAACTACTTTCTTTTTATTACATGAAATTACTGCCAATCAATTGGTTCATGGCTACCCTATTGATTTTATTGTCGAGGTAGTGTTTCAAGTTTTTTTCAGTGCAATACTATGTTTTAAGTTCGACTCTTGCATGCATCTTGCAAGTCTCTCTCTTGGGTAGCTAGGAAGACGTGCTTCTATAATATATTGTGTTGATCGTCTTGGCTTTATGAGCAGGCATGAAACGCAAAATCTTCACAGGTGCCAGGCAGTTAGCAAAGCATGAACTGGTTGGTGGTAACCTGTGCTGTGTGATATCTGGGTTTCTTACCGATAAACAATGCACCAGATTTTCCTTAATTATTTATGTAGAGAGGTTATATTATATATAGAGGTTTTCGTCATTCAAGGATGGTTGCCTTTTTTTTACTTACAACTCGTGGCCAGTTAAGAGCTACAGTTTACTGGTTAAGATGTGTTAGATACCGCCTGTCTTCTCATGCCTAACACTTTCAGAAACACTTGTAGGACTTCCTCAACTATAGTTTCATGTGGATTCTAGTCACAACGGTTTTCTTGTTGAACAGGAAGCAAGCTAACACATGTCAGTGAAGCTATATGCCTCTTCTTCCAGGAAAAAATTGTGTAAAATGCTCTTTTATTTTTGTGAAAAACTAAATACGGACAAGCAGAACGCATTTCACCGCAATCTTATCCACACTCTAGGAACATTGTGATAGGAAATTAAAACAAGACATGTTAATGGACTGCGGATTCTTGCTTGCTTGTCTCAAGGGCCCTTAATTCTTCCAGCAATGCAGTTAAATCAGAGTAAGATGATCCTCCTTCTTCCATAGCGTTCCTTGCCATCTCCTGCAATTCCCTTGCTCTGTTTCTTATTTCCTCAGCTTCTTCGCCAACCATCAAATGAACAATTGCCTTCTCTATGTCGTCCTTCATCACTAGAATTTTCTTAGCATATCTTGACCATTCCAGGGCACCAACTCCAATTCCTATCTTGAGAACATCTGTAATCAGCTTTTCATTATCGAACTGCTCAGCGTAAAGTGGCCATGTGACCAGTGGCAGCCCTGCAGTCACTGCCTCTAATGTTGAGTTCCATCCACAATGAGTCATGAACCCTCCAACGGCTTTATGGTCGAGGATTAGCACCTGTGGTGCCCATCCCCTTATTATCAATCCCTTACCCTCCATCCTTCTCTCAAATCCTTCTGGCAACCACTCTTCCTTGTCTTCATGCTTTCTCAGCTCTCCCTTTCTCACAACCCAAATGAAATTCTGACCAGAAGCTTCAAGAGCTAAAGCAATCTCCCGTAGTTGAGCAGCTGGAAAGTCGAGCAAGGTTCCGAAACAAATATATAAAACTGAGTTGGGTTTCTTCAAGTCGAGCCATCTCAAACATTCATGTTTACCAATGGATGCTGTATTTCCTCTTTCTGCTTTATCTTCAATGTTCCTGTTGCATAGTGACAGTGGGCCGATGTGCCATGCCTTCCTTCCCATTACCTTCCTGTAGTGTTCTGAGTACGCTGGTTCCAGCTCATGGAAACTGTTCACGAGGACTCCATAGCTTCTCAGCTCTGATTCTGAAACTTGATTTAACAACTTCGTAAATTCATGCTCGGTTGTCTGTTTTAAGTAATCTGGCAGTTGCTGTCTTGTCGTCTTTATCTGGTCCGGTAACCCAGGCACTATGAAAGGCTCAAAATCTGAATCCACTCTTCTGTGGGGTTCATAGCGTTTTAGGGAATCAAAGACACACATAGCAAAATAACTTGTTCC
The DNA here is from genome assembly GCA_015852605.2 of Populus deltoides. Lineage (NCBI taxonomy): Eukaryota > Viridiplantae > Streptophyta > Magnoliopsida > Malpighiales > Salicaceae > Populus > Populus deltoides. The sequence continues at coordinate 21,343,941 of CM027570.2, read as the reverse complement.
ACTGAAATACAACCTTGGAATCCTGAGCTTGTCAGCAACTTCTGTAGCCCAGGTAAACGTCATGTCCGCCACTAGACAGTGGGGGTGGCATTCTTCTAGGAGCTGTTCAATTGGCTGTTGAAGCATGCTCATGGCCTTCAAGAAATTCGCATGCATGTCCCACGAAATAATAGAACTTAAGTTCTCACATCCTTCTGGCAGCCCAGCCTCTGCAGATGGGAATTTTATTATGCGAATACTGATATCATGACCCAGTTGTCCATCTCTTTCAATTGCTTTAGAGAAGAAGGGTGCATTGAGGGGAGTGGAAATAATGGTTGCTTTCACCCCACGCCTAGCAAATAATCTTGCCATGTCAACTATTGGGATCATGTGGCCAGGAGCCATGTATGGGAGAAAAAGGACATGAAGCTGATATGACTTTGAATCCATGTGGCCTGGTAGAGCAGGTGTAGATTTAGAGCAGATGATTTATCTGTTCGGGCAAAAAGGTCGAAACAGAACACCAATTTATCTGCTGATCTGGGGTGGCTCCAGAAGTTAGGTTTGGACTTTATTTTCCCTTGCCAAACTCTAATTCTTGTCTTTCCCTCACCTTATTGTTTACTGGTTGATGTTAAAGAAACATCTCAACCTAATAGTATTATTCTCTAACACACTCCCTCAAGTGAAAGCTCTTTATACTTGAAACTTGCAGAGGCCCACATTATCTTTGTGTTTAATTTTTATCAAATAAATGAGGATGATGAAATTCGAACTCGAGATCACTTGGTCATCAAGGTTTTGATACAATATCAAAAAACCATCTTAATTCAATAATTTAAAATATTAGGTAAGTTCTCAGATTTATATTATTCCTACGGTTCAGATATATTTGACCTTTTGAAGAGAAACAGACAAAAATAACTTGGTTCCCAAACATACTGTGGTTTCCTGGCAACTTCGTGAAACATAAAATAAATAAAAAAGATTGTTTCATGAACATCTAGCAAATGGGGTCAGAGTTGTTGAATCTCTAATTAAGACAATAAGAAAAACTAAACATCCAACTGCTGACCATTGAATATTTTTGCTCATGTACAGTTGAGATGTTTTAATATGCTCTCTCTCTCTCTTGGAATACAGTTGAGATGTTTTAATATGCTCTCTCTCGTGCATCAGTGTTTTTTTTTCCTTATGTGACGTCCCAGATGAGAACAAGAATGGTCTTGACTCTGAATGTCATGCTTGGGTATGGATCGGGTAAAGTGTGTTGTTTTGTATCTTTTATTTATAAAATACAAATATTTGTATAGATATCCTATATATTTATATTAATTATCTTATAATTTAGATGTTTATATAAAATATCTTAAATATTTCTTAATATATTTATCTTTAAAAAATCTATAAAAACAAAACTTTATCTCTCTAGATGAAAGGCCTACCAAAACTCATCTCTCTAGATTCTATTTCTCTAGACAATTAGTCTTGTTTGTTTTGGCATTTCAAAAGCGTTTTTTTAAAAAAATAAAAATTTTGATGTTTTTCTTTGCTTTAAATTTATATGTTTTTGGTATTTTTAGATCATTTTGATGTGTTGATATCAAAAATAATTTTTTAAAAATAAAAAATATATAATTTTGATATATTTTCAAGTGAAAACACTTTGAAAAGCAACCACAATCACACTCTCAAACATGCTTTATATGTCTAAAAAAACATAAGTCTGATAGAAGATTTAAACAAGGTTTAAGAAACATTTAAGCCTAAAAAATACTAGTTGGATGTCCGCGCTACGCGACAAGTTCACCTTTTATTTTCATAAAAACTACTGTAAACATTTATAATATAAAAATAATATTTTTTTAATATTAATAATATTTTTTCAAATTTATTAATTATTTTATTAATAATATTAATTATAATAAAAATAATTATATTTATAACCCAAATAATACTATTTTTGATATGAATATTTAGAATTATAATAAAAATAATTATATTTATAACATAAATAATTATATTAAGAATTTCAAGAATGATTACAGCACATAATATTATTTTTTATATCAATACTTTGAGTTATAATAAAAATAATAATATTTATAACACAAATAATACTATTTTTTATCTGAACAATTTGAATTATAAGAGAAAAAATAATATTTATAATACATATTATTATATTAACACATGTGGTTGGGCGCGGACGGATCCAAACCCAACATGGGTGTGGGGTTGGGCATGGACGCGTCCAGCCCAACTTCAACTTCGGCATGAACGCGCCCTTGATTTTTAATAAAAATAAGAATAAAAATAATTATAACACAAATAAATTATTTTTAATATTAATACGTTTAATAATAATAATAATATTTTTAATATTAATACTTTTAATCATAATAAAAAAAATTATAACACAAATAATATTTTTTTCAAATTTATTAATTATTTTATTAATAATATCAATTATAATAAAAATAATAATATTTATAACACAAATGATAATATTTTTAATATTCACACTATTAATTATAATAAAAATAATTATATTTATAACTTAAATAATTATATTAAGAATTTCAAGGATGATTACAACACAAATAATAATATTTTTTATATCAATACTTCGAGATATAATAAAAGTAATAATATTTATAATACAAATAATAATATTTTTAATATGAACACTTTGAATAATAATTTCAAGGACCCAACTTGGGGTTGGACGCGGATGCGTTCGGATCCAACTTGAGGTTGTCATAGGCAATCAAGCTTTTTGCCAAGACCCCAGCGTCAAATGGCACTCGGGTCTGCCCCGCGGAAGGGCAGGGCCGCCCATGCATCATGTGGCGCTCAGTCTGCCCCGTGCACGGGTCGGGCAGCCAAAACGCCAGTTGTCCTTGCGTGGGCAACGCCAGTGCCAGGTGCCCACTCCCCATGCAGCCCCACCAAAACTTGTGCTGATAATTTTCTTCTCAACCATTCTTTTAATGCCAAAAGCACCCCAGTGAAAAAGACAACCCCATCCCTCCTCCGCTGTCATTACAACTCTATGTGTCAAGGGCTGAGCTGTCATTACACTGTTTTAATTCCCAGTGCTTTGTGTTTATATTTTTGAAATACAATACCAAATATACCCTTAGCCCATGAGAAAGTGGTTACATTTGACCTTGCTTCTCGAGAAACCTAGAGATGGACAGGTTTGTGTTTTGGTCCACTTTGGTAACTGGGCTGGTCTGGTGGATGTGATGTTTAAGAAGAATAAATCGGGTCAACTGATCGAATGGTGCGTTGTCTCGAATGCTATTTGAGGGCCCGAAAAAATTGATTTTGAATGGGAGGTCAAGCACATCCAAAATCACCTCGCTAGTAATTATTATTATTATTCGATACTTGGGTTGCATTTTACTCCAAACTAACTCCTCTCTCGGACACCTGCTCGTGATTCATGAGTTGCTAGTCTTATCATAAGAGTTTTAACGATCAAGAAATCGAGATTTTAGGATATTTAAAAATGGAGAAGTAATTGTTTTTAAAAATATTTTTTATATGAAAATAATATTTTTTTATTTTAAACAATTATCTAAAAATATAAAAAGATATTAATTTAAAATAAAAAAATTAATTTGTTTTAAAAATACTTTTAAAATAAAAAAAATATTAATATTTAATATAAATATCTATTACACGACTGTATTCCAAATGTCCTCACTGCCTAACCATTAAAAAAAGGTAATGCGACTTAACGCGTTCATAGCACGAGAAGGACTTTGGTAGGCGAAAAAAGACTAAAACATATTAATTTCCAATCATTTTAGTGATTTGTGGTCACCTTTTCCGAATGACCCATAGTATCCAAAAGCCAGCCTCTTCTTCCTCCTCCTCCTCCTCCTTATTGGCGCACTAATTTCATTTTAATGGCTGATCATTGCTTTTGGAGGCGTGAAAGCCTTTATTGCAGAATACGCGTTCCCTTTCACCACCTGTCCCGTTTGCGGATGAAATTCAACAATTGGATTTGCCATCTTTGGTTTTATGATATGGAATTTTTGCCTATCAACCCGCAGGCTGAAGACCGAGTCAGAAAGCTTATTGAACACAGCAATCTTCTTCTAATCATGAACGGCAACACAGACAAATTAATGCACTTAGGTCTAAAACACATTTAAAATCCCCCCCCCCCCTCAAACAAATCCAAAATCATCTACCGACTGACCTTGAAGTAGTAAGATTAATTATAGCATATGTGTCGGATTCAATCCACCGAAACAGAATTGGTAAAACATACATTAAGAAACTTTTCGATTTGATAATGAGATTCACCAACCACACTAATTACCTACCAAGTATAAATTGACACTAGAAAATACCTTTAATCATCATCATCTTCTTCAAAACACTCCTCTAGCTACCTCATGTATCAAATGGGAAGCATTTCTTTATGCAGCAAGAGCTTGTTGCACATCTCGATCCTATTCCTTCCATGTTTTATTGGCGTAACTTATTGCCAAAAGTTTCAAGGCCTATCTCCATTAATATCACCTCCATTGATTCCAGAAATCTTAAACTTCTTAGACCAAAGGCTTGCCTTAGTGTTTCCAATCATCCAAGTCTTCAAGGACACTATCACCTCTGATCCCTTTAACATCACTCAAACTTGGGTTGGCCCAGATATATGCAACTACAAAGGCTTCTACTGTACTAGTCCACCTGATAATAACTCTGCCGTCGCCCTTGCTTCCATCGATTTCAATGGATTCCAGCTATCTGCCCCTACGCTTGATGGCTTCATTGATCAACTACCTGACCTTGCTCTCTTTCATGCCAACTCTAACAAATTTTCTGGTACCATATCACCAAAAATCTCCAAGCTACCATTTCTTTATGAACTAGACATAAGCAACAATAATTTCCATGGCAATTTTCCCATGGAGATTCTTGGAATCCCTGGCCTATCATTTTTAGATATCCGATTCAATTTCTTTACTGGAACAGTTCCTCCGGAAATATTCACTCAAGGCCTTGACGTACTCTTCCTCAACAACAACAATTTTATTCAAAAACTCCCAGAAAACCTCGGCTCAACCACAGTGCTTTACCTCACCTTGGCTAACAACAAATTTATCGGTCCAATCCCACGTAGCATCAGTAAAGCTTCCGCGACACTAAAGGAAGTGCTGTTCTTGAACAACTTACTTACAGGTTGCCTCCCATATGAACTAGGATTTCTTAGTGAACTAGTCCTTTTCGATGCTGGTAACAACTTACTAACCGGTCCTTTACCTTGCTCGTTGGGATGCTTGGCTAAGCTTGAACAGTTCAACCTCACTGGGAACTTATTGTATGGACAGGTGCCAGAGGTGGTGTGCGCATTAGGGAAATTGGTGAATTTGTCACTCTCAAGTAATTATTTTACAGAACTAGGGCCAACGTGTAGGAAACTAGTGAATAGTGGAGTTCTTGATATTAAAAAAAATTGTATACATGATCTCCCTGATCAGAGATCAGTGCTGGAGTGTGATGCTTTCTCCTTGCACCGTAGGTATTGCCCAAATCCTGCATCGTTTAACTTAATTCCTTGCAAGGTTCCATCCTCACCGAGTCACCCTTCGATTGGACCAAAGAGAAATTTGGTCAGTTATAGTGCTCTTCTGAGACATGCAGTTGATTTCCAGGAATAAACTAACAATGTACGGAAGGACGTTTGTCTAAACAATGTAAAGGTTGAGTTACACACAAGCTATTTATTGTGACCCAGCTTAGTCTAGCTACTCAAATTCCATGCTGATTCGAATCACAGGGATTGTCCAAAAAAATAAGGCAAGCTGTATTGTTCACGAGACAGTTTTCGCTATATGAAGTCGCTTCCTTTGTTTGGATGATCAAAAGATGTTCTTAATTTTGTGTTTGCGTAGTATCATGTTTGGATTTTAATCCGCCAATCCATATCTGGGCCTATCTCAGGATTACTGAATCTCAATCTACTCGGGTTTGCATGAGCCTCTTAGTTCAATTGGCTCTGACTGGACCTTAAGCCATGTATAACAGGGACCATGAAGGTTCAACGGAGTACGGTGCTTGGGAAGCCGGAGATGCGCACCATGAGGCAACCAGAGACTATGGTGGTTGTGGTTCATCTGTTATGAACTATTCCAATTCCAAAAGGATGGGAAGATCCATCCTTTCACCAAACCGGTGGAATCATAGGTAAACAGCCCACTTAGTAGATATTCAAAATCACACGGGCCTGCTATCTTTTCGGGGAAAAAACTACAAGAACATATGGAATGCGGGCTCATAGACTAGCGGAATACATCATGAAGGCTTGGCCCAGAGAGATGACCATGCCAGAAAAGGGGAAATGGAAAGATAGCATTATAAACTAATCTGCCTGGCAGTCATGATTTAGGTTTTCCATTTGAAGTTTAAGAATTGAAAGAAACGTTCTTGGCTCTGAACTCTAATTGGAAATCTAAGGCAGATTAGTTTGTTAGTGTCTTTATTGGCATGAATTGGCTAGAACCCATATAGAGAAATGGACTGGTTCCATCAAAAAACTGTATTGAGGATATGTACAAGGTTCATGATACTAGAGTGCCATGTATAGAAGGTATTTTTTTGGAAAATTATCTTTACTATATCTTAGTTTAGTTGTTTTTTTATATGTTTTTAAAAATTACAGTCGTGTGACAATTTATATTCTAATTCATCCCCTATAATTTTGTTTATTTTACACTTACAAATTATAATTTTTTAAGATACAAAGGGTAAATATAAATACTCTTCTCTTTTCTTTTTTCCAATGATGTATTTGGGTGTTCATAATATTTTAAGAAAAAAAACTTGCAAGTCCGCGTATCAAAATAGAGAGAAAAGAAGCTTGAAAGAATTTCTTACATACAACAATGTTGTCTGTGAATGATTTAGTACGAGATAAGGACACTTATGAGTAGCTAGTAGAAAGTTTCTTTCGGATCGATTGGCCGGAAATCATTACCTGTGTCAATAATTTCAATTTATTTATTTTATAAATGCCAAAAGAATAATTTATTTTGATGACATTATTTTGTGGTTTAAAATCTTTTTATCACTATTTTTTAATTAAATTTGTTCATCATATCTTCTTTTATATATATATATATATATATAAGACCATGTAGCTTAAATTTAGTGTAGAAAAATGGGGCTGCAAGAAAAATTTTCGTTCTTTGGAAACTGGATCGTTTTGAAAACGATTGATGTCTGCAAGATTTAGCATTATCCCAATGGGGCTACCATGATAAAAAAAAAAAAAAAGATTGAGTAATTATTGTTTTTTAAAATATATTAAAATAATATTTTTTATATAGCATATTAAAACATATTAAAAAAACATAAAAAATAAATTTCAAAAATTTTAAATTTTTAAAAAACATCATTTTAAATACAAACCACCAAGGAAGAATGAAAAAGAATCTCAAGGACAATGATGAACTCCATAGGTTTATTTCTAACCAAGTAAGGCATGACTGTCCGAACTACCACTCGTCACCATTAGCACCATATACGGATATATACCTCACCGACACAATTTCCAGTTCCCCGCTTTGCCATGTGCCGTAGCGTACGCTTTCACCACGTGGCTAAATACAAATGAAAAGGAATTTCAAAATAGGAGGAGGCAAATTTACAAATCAGTCTCCAATCTATGTACGCATTAGTATATCAGTCCATAATCTTCAACATCTGGCCAATTTCTTTCCTTCCTTGTTTTGATCCAACTAGCTCGTTCATATCAGTCTTCCTGGTGTAAAATACTACTGCTTTACATTTTACACATATCACGTTGAGAAAGAAGTGTAAACATGATATCCAGCTCTCATGAAGATGTTATAACAATGGAAATCGACACGTGGATGAATTGTATATCGAGCCAAACATAGCTCGGGGAGAAGCTAGCAAGATCTTAAATGTTTTAGCATTAAACGTTTGGTGGCTAAATAAGTCGGGGACTGATTTGTAGTTGTACAAAAACAAAAAGGAGCTGCCTATATGCGCTGATAGAGCAGCATAATTTTGGGGCGGCACATGATCTGGCACGTGCATCACCGATCCCACAAACAGTCTTACGAACCTTCATGTCTGAAGTGAACCCGCTTGCAGGCCAGGATTAGGACGCGTCGAGAAACACTTAGCCACAGAGCGCGTACGGATTCCAAACCTTAAAACAATAGAGAAAGAGAAGTGCCGAAAGCTCCTCGTCCCAAATTCCCTTCACCGACACAATAATAATTTTTTTCCCTGCATATCCGGTAATATAATTGAAATTGCTTTTTAGAAATGATTTCCATTTAAAAAATATTAAAATAATATTCTCTTTAAATGTTTTTATTATGATTATTATATACTTGTATCAAAATTATAAGTAAACATTAATTTAATATCTCTTAAATAAAAATCACTTTAGAAAATTATTTAAAAGATACATGAATAGCAATATTTTTAAATGTGTCTTGCCCACTTCGGCTTGCTAACTAGCAACAACACCACCCATAGGTATTTAGCATCTAAGTTAAGGGGCCCTGTCCTAGGATTTGAGATACCCATAAGCTCTCATTTCCTGCATTTCTCACGAGCGTATCATAGTTTTTACAAGGCAGGAGGCTTGCTTCTCCCACGCATGAAACATTAGAACTAAATATAGAGCAGCAGACTTGTTTTGTTGTTTCTCCTGAGTTGAATATGCGAGGAGGTCGGGTGTTCCGCGTGAGTTGAATATGCTTTTTGTGTTTGATAGGCCAAGCACTGGAAACTAATCAGGATTAGAGGGCCATGAACAGTTCACTAGTCACATCTTTGTTTCAAAATTCCCACCTTTTCTTTGTCTCCAGAGAAGATCAGACAATGAGATAAAAACTTGGGAGGGAAATAGAAAACCCTAATCCAAGAAGCCGTCACATTTTTGTTTCAATATTTCAAACTTTTTCTCCCATCAATCAAACAACATTGGACATGGAAGTAATTTAAGATGCATACTTTAGCCGTTCCAAAATTAATGGCCCATTAATTGTCAATTAGTCACCCTTTCGTTTCAAAATCCCACCTTTTCTCATCAACCGAACACGATTAGACATAAAAGTAAAATGAGAAATAGGCTTTGGCCATTCCAAGATTCATGGGCCTTCAATTGCCGCTTCAAAATCCCACCTGTTTTCATCACCTAAACCAAAAACGAGATATAAGTACGGTTTGAAATTACGGTAGTAATTGTTTTTAAAATATTTTTTATTAAAATAATATTTGTTTTAATTTTTTTATATTAAGAAATTAAAATCATTCAAGAACATAAAATATTAAATGGTCATTTGTTAAAAAAAAAAACCCACCTTTTCTCATCAACCAAACAGACCAGAAATGAGGGCAAGAATTTGAACAACGGGCACTTGATTTTTCATGATTAATTTTGAGGAGATTTTTGGCAGTTTTAATAGTCCTATAAAAATTACATCTATATTAGAAAAAAGAAAACTAAAAGAGAAAAGAAAAGAAAAATATGCAATGATACAAGTAATCACACAAACCCATGATCTCAGTCATCAAAATCATCATCCCCGGATGATAAAGATGTTGTCTTTGCTGTTGAAGATGGTGATGATGACAACAAAGATGTCGAATTTTTACAGAACTCAAAGCTATTAGCTTCCATTCTCTCCAGCACAAAATGCCCCAATGAATCAACAGTCTCTACCAAACTCTCTTTGCACAAAAACTCTTCACTGTAAACCCTCTCGACTTCTCTATTAAATTCATGCACAAAAACATGTGTCTTCTTGTTGCCTCCTCTGCTACTCCTTGCCAGAACAGACGCAGTAAATATCGGTGACATCCTCCCTGGGGCCGCCGCGAAATACCCACGAGGCCCATCAATTAAAATCACATCCCAAGTGATTTCATAAATGTGATTAGGCATGTCATTTATGCCAAGCTTACAATCAGAGAAGAGTAAATTCTGTACAGGCCTGCACTCACCATTGACTTTCCCTTTCGTAACTAATAAAAGATCACTCATTTGACTAACTTTGGTGGTGAATTGTATATCATAAGCTTCAATATCGGGGTGGTTTTTTTCGAAGTTTGAAACAAGATACTCACTTTCATCAAGAAAGACTGTACGACCATGGAAATTGAGGGATTTCCACAAAAGGGTCTCGTGGGTTAGGCCAAAAATGAGGAAATTGCAATGAGGGGAGCAGTGTTGGAGAGTGATGGCGATGGTGGAGAGTTCGGCGGATGACATGTGAGGTGTCGTGATGTTGGTGGTGGAAGCGTAGTGGAGGAGGGCAGCGGTGATGGAGGGTGGGAGAGAGGTGGTGGAGGTGGTGAGGGTTGAAGTTGTGGTGGTTGTAGGGAATGTGGTGGTGGTGAAGAGAGTAAGAGTGAAAGCTAGGGTAAAGAAAGTGACTATGAAGAGTAACCAAAGACGGTGAGTGGAAGGAGGGGTTTTGTGGATTGATTGGTGAAGGAATATGAGTTTTGTGTTTGTGTTGGTTTTCATTTTTTCTTGAAGAGAGAATTTGAGACCGACCAGGCTCAGAAGAGTTTCTAGCTTTGAAATCTCTCTGTTTGTTCGGTACTTTCTTCAACCTGGAGTTAGATAGGGAGACAGAGGAATCAACGGAGGAAATTGGGAGGTTACCACGCATATCCCAAGAGAGAGGTGAAAGGAGCCGCGGTGGGAATATAGATTTGTGCATAGCCATGCTGTTTTTAAAATTACTTTTTATTTCAAGAACAATAAAATGTGTTTTTAAATAATTTTAATATATTAATATTAAAAAATATTACTTTAATACATTTTATTTAAAAAATAATTTTATAAAAATTACTTTGTTTTTTTCATTCAATTATCGGGTACAGAAACGAGGCTAGGGATATGGAGAAGCAGTCATGATGGTGGGACAAGGGCATTAAAGAGGTTTGGAAACTTACGAATAAACTAATGGTGAAAAAATAGAAAAACAGAGGGGGGAGAGAAAAGACAGGCTAACAGAAGATCGGGTACGATATTGTTTTGAATACCGTGTAGGTTTAACTTGGTAATATGTGGAGAGATTTATTACATACATTAGGGAAAAAAGGTGACTGGTGGATGGGATGCCATTGTTGGTAAGATGTAATTCTTGCCGGGGGAGCAAAAAAATTATGACTCGTGAGGTGGATACAATTGTGTTCAATAACACCTACCAGATAGAAAACAACTACAGAAGAGCCGGTAATTTCCTTATTTTTTGAAATGTAATTAAGAGTAGAGGTGAGAAAAAAATTCAAAAAACTGAGAAAATTAGAAAAAATATAATTGAAAAAACTAAATCGTGAAAAAAACTGGTTGATTCAATTTTGGTTTTGGTTTTATAAACCTAAAATTGAAAAAACCAAACCGAACCGAATCCAAATAAAAAAACCGAGGCAAACTGAAAAAAAACAAGCTAAACCGGAAAAAACCAAGTCAAACCAAAAAAACAGATTCAAACCGGTTTGAACCGGTTTTTATTCTAAAAACAAACCAAAACCAATCGGTTTGAATCAATTTCGGTTTTTTTAAATAAAATTTTAATTTAATTAAAATTTTTTATAAAAATCCAATGGAAACAAAAATCATCTCCCATTAGCTATTAAGAGTATACCTCTCTCTCCAGCGTAAAGGGCAGTGCTATTTGATTATCTTTATCAAGCCAATAACATTCTTTATCTTCAATGTATATATAAACAAGCTATTCGATCTGTGTATTGCTTGCTGTAATTTTTTTTAAAAAAATATATATATATAGGTAAGTAAGTTATTTTTTTAAAAAAATTATGTAAGCATCTAATTAAATAAATTAATTGTCATTTATATAAATAAATATATAAAAATTATTAACAATAATCAAAAGATAAATTAGAGAAATTAAAAGATAGATAGAAATCAAGATATTTGATCCTATAATATAAGATATTTACTCATTTATGTCTATTAAATTTTTTTTATTAAAATCAATAAGAGATGATAGAAACATAAACACGTATGAAAATGATTGAATAAAAAAAAAACCATTAGGCCAAACATTTAAGAAATATTATTTTAGAGTAAATATTTTTTTTTATAAAATAAATCTCACCATATAAAATAAAAATAATTATTCAAAAATTAAATACAAACAAAATTATTTTTTAAAAAATTTTTTATTAAAAAAAGGTATGCAAGACCCACGCTCTAGGTCATGAGACCAAGATAAACCGATGGAGAATAAATTGAAAATAACCATAAAAATATTTTTCTAAAATAATATTGAATAATAAAATCATAAAAGAAAATAAAAAAAAAACCGCATGAACTTGCCAAACTCGTTACTCATGTCGATAGATTGGAAACACCACAATTAAAAAAAAACTTCAAAACTTGTTCCCCATCAAATCAAAAGCTGGAGGATGAGACTAGAGGGAAAAACCATACAAAAATTATGATTAAATGAACAAGAAAAAAAATTAAAATAAAAAATAAATTAGATAGCATTAAACAAATTTAAATTGTAGGGTTAATTTAAAAATAAATAATTTTTAATAAAATAAAAAAATAAATTAAAAGAATAAGGGCTAAATTAAAAAAAATAACAAAATTTTTGATTAAAGGATGAAATTGAAATCCAATAAAACTTTAACAAAAAATCCGAGCTAAAACAAAATCAAAAATTATAAAAATAAGAATTAAATTAAAAAACATAATATCTGAAAAATTATAATTCAAAGACTAAATTAATAATATTTAAAATTTTTTAACTATATATTTAAAACTAAGGAACATGAAACACTAGAACTAAATAAAAAGAAAAAAAAACACACACACTATATATTTTTATGATATATATATCGTTTTTATAACAATTTTAAAGACTCGTTTCCAATAAAATTTTACCTTATTACAATAGCGTTGGGAGTATTTTAACTCGTGTCGTATTCCTCTAGAGTATGACTTGGACTGAAAACTCATTTACTGAAATTCCATGGGACAGGGACTAGGGTCGTAGGGTGGACTGAATTTCTGGACCGCCAAGTTAGAAATATATGATATATTATGAGGGTCTACTCTTAATTCTCAACTTTCCAGGGACTAATATGAAAACATACCTGAAATTCTGTTTGAAATTTTATAGCCCTGACATTTGGTTGCAGTGCCGTCGCCGTTATCTTACGGGCATGATAAAAAGTTTTGCAGTTTCCCTAACTAGCATTAGTTGTTTCACTTGCGTTACTTTATTCGCCAAATCAATTGAGAGAGAAATATAGAACTACAAATACAAAAATAAATTACATTTTGTAATAATTTTGAATTGAATTTTTTTAAAAGCCCTGACATTAAAAATAATTATTATCATAATTTTAAAACCTAACTGTGGTTGATCTAAGGCATAACCGGGGGGGGGGTTCGAGTCGCGAGTTAGGTTAACTTTGAGTCAATATGAAATAAAAACAGTCCGTCGCCGTTATCTTTTTACGGGCCATGATGAAAAATGATTATTATCATAGTCTTAAAACCTGACTTAGAAGCTAACTCTGGGCAATGCCCGGGTCACATATCGGGAGGATCAACATAAAAATAAAAGTGGTTATTATCATAGTTTTAAACTCGATTTGAGAGTCGATCTGAAACAAGGTTTAAGTCATAGATCGAGAGGGTCAACCCAGTTGACCCAATTGTTTTTTTTAATAATCAAAGTAACCTTATTTTGACCAATTTTTTTTTAATCAATATGTTTTGATCGGATGTTTTTGTGTGAGGTGATCATCCTTCCTTTATTTTTAATTTTGAGGAACTCTCGAGGATTGTCAATCATTCTTTTATAATAAAAATTATTATGACATTATTAATTTTACACCAATAAAAATAAAGTAAAAAAATAATATCTAATTATTTTTAAATATATAAATCTAATAGCATACATATTAAATATATACTATTTTTTCATATTTTATTTTGTTTTGTCCATCATAATCAAACAGAAAATAAAAATACTTACTTTATTTTATACACTGCTACCGAACATAATTCTATTTATGTATTTTTTTTATCTTGTCTGCTTTATTTTTATTGTTTTTATTTTATATTCCAAGATAATAATCAAACACCACCTAATAGTAGTTTTTTTGGGGGGCCCGGGGGGGACCAAGAAATTAACCCATGATAAATTTTGAAAGATTGATTTTTATGAAAAAGGTAAATATCTTATATGTTTTTATATAAGATTTTTTATGAAAATTTTATTTGTATATTAAATGAACTTGTATTAATATCTAAGTCCACTTCATTGCCGCTTCAAGTTATAAGTTTTCGACGATTTAATCAATCGTATCGGATGATTGTGTGAGGTATCATATTGTTTGAGGAACTCTCGAGGATTGTCAACAATTTATGTGAGCAATCTTTTTTGGTTCTTAAAAATTTTGAATCAAAAAACCCCCCTGTGGGGGTTTCCCTCCCCCCCCCCAATTACTAATCACTGCTGCTTACAATGCTGACCAACATGCAGGAGAGCCGTATGGAGAAACGTATATAAGAGTGATTTGAGAACAAAACAAAGCAAGAAAGGAAGTTTAAACAACAAAAACCATAGAGAGGGGACACTCGTGGAAAATAGCAAAACACCGATGAAATATTAATCGGTGTGTAAAGCCTGATTTTATTGAAAGTATACTTATTGATGAAATAATATATAAAAAAATATTGGAAAAAAAATTGGTGATTTCTATTATATCATAAATATAATCACCGGTAAAACTATCATGAAAAAAAAAAATACTAGCTGCAATTTCGATGGTAAATCCATAAGTGACAATGACATTTTAGTGACGTAATTAATCCATCATAGAATAACATTTATATGTATGTTACCAACAGAATAAACATATGGTAAATCCATCGGTGACTATATGTATATTATTGATGAAATTAATCCGTTGGAAAATTATATTTATATATATGTTACCAACGGAATGAACCGATAGTAATTTTATCGGTATTATATGTAATTATTTTAAAAAACTAAAATGAACTATACAATTTAAAAAATTAAAACAAAATAAAAATAAAATAAAAAGCAAATTTGTATTATTAATTTTTTTTAAAATTATTAAACACAATTTATCTATCTAGGTAACATAAGCTAGAGGAGAAAAAGAGACCGGAAGGGCGAAGAGGAGGAGTATGGATACCAATGAGAGTTGTTAACAACTACTTGTTGACATTTAATTTATCTCTCATTTCAGTTGTCTCATCTTGAACTTGTTCTTGTATAATCACTTAGACGACCAATGATTGATGACTCAATTCGGATTATAGGGATTCAACGGTCGAGACATTACAACCCATCTGCATATCTTTGATTGTAGTTAAGATGTGAAGCACACCCATTAAATAACCCATTATTTCTTTTATTATAGCACATCAAAATTACAAAATAAAACTCAATTTCATTAAATAACAAAAAAATACAATTTTTTAAAATCTCAAACAAATTTAACATGTACAAATCATACAACGAACTTTTCTAGAAAAAAGCTATAAAACAAGGAAACACATAAACAAACCACATATATTACACAAAAATACCAAAAAAATTAACATAAAAAATGGGTTACAACAAAAAAAATAGATAAGTTTTCTTATTTAACGTGACAAATCTTAAGAAAAAATAAACAAGGACAATAATACTGACATATTAAGTGTTGGGATGATTGAATTTATGATGACGGAAGCTAAATTTGTAATAAAATGGAAGAGAGGGTGATGATTTTTTGCAAAAAAAGAAAGTGGATGGAGAAATAAGGAAAAGGGAGAAAGGGGGTTTTGCTACTAGTTATAAGTTTAATATTACCACTGAATTTTCAAGATATATTGACACGTTAGATTTGCCGATGAAATTAATAAGGAAATACTTGTTTATTTTTTTTATTCTTTGAATTCTACCAATAATTCTTTCGGTATTCATCCATCATTAGTAAATATTATTATAATTTATTAAATGAATTTTTTCAGTTGAATTGATAATTTTCTAGTAATGGGAAGAGCTGCAAATACAAAACGCTAAATCAAATGCAGCCTCTACCATCTTCCTCAATTGTCGGCAAACGGATACCATTCTTTCCCATTCCTCTCTCAATTCCATCTGTCAAAGGTGGAAATTTTCACCCTCTCTCATCTCAATCTCTCAAACTTTCGATTGATTTCTTTGTTTCTCTACTCGAATTCTTCTTCCCTCTCAAACCTTCATGTGTGTTGTTGATATAAACAGGTTTGAATTGGTTCCTTTACACCATCAAGCAAAAACTTGTTCTCTGTTAAGGTGACATGTCTAAGTTTGGTATGTCATGTGTAACATAAATGTCATTTTCTTCCTGTGTTTCTCGAATCAGCTTAATAGATTTGTTTGTTGTTTGATAATGCATAAACCCAGTCAATCGCAAACCTTGCGTGTCAGTAGTATTGAGACCCCTGCTTACCAAAATCACCACCATTGTCCATGGTAGAGGAGACCGGGGACCAAGTGGGGGATAGTACCCATTGTTAGAAAACCAGAAAATTCAGCAATTCTAATAACTTCAACAGGCATTGCTCTTCCTGCCTTGCTTGTCATGTTCGTTTTTTCTAGACTGGAAAGAGTTTAATAATACTCACCAAAGAACATTATTGTCGGTCAGAAAGTGCAGTAAATTACTCATTGCTTGCTGTTCGATGCTACCTACCAATTTTACCGTCCCTGTCACTGTTATATATGCCTAGCATTTCACTGTAATTCATATCCGAGTTGAACTCTCAATTTCTTTCGTACGAGTAGTTTCCTTTATTCATAATTTTTTTTGGGTCTCCATTGATTGCTTGAGTTATCTTTCGTGAGTTGTAATCCATTGCCAGCTTTTCACCTTTTCCCTTCTTCTCTCTTTATTCATTTTTTTTCGTCCTTTTTTTCATTCATTACTGCAGAATTTTCCTCGATGTTATTTTTTTCGGGGAAAGTGAATTTTCATTCATTCCCTGTCTCATCAGTATTTCTTGTATTTGCAGTGCCTCTCCTTTTCTATAATGCGTTTTTTTTTTCTTATATGATTAGGGATGGACCAAGATCATACCAGTCAGCGTGCAACTTGCAATGGCTTCTTGAGGAGACGTGGAGCGGATAAAACGTATGGAATAAAGCTGGTTCGAGGTAAACTCTTTTTTCCTCCCATCCACATCGTAATAATAATTTCTTTTATATTATTATTCAGATGTTATATGGGACAGTTCTTGCGCAGATGTCTTTATTCTCGAAGCAAATAAAAAAGGATAAATTAGATACTTGTTATATTTTATTCTGTCTTATTCTTCGAAATCAACATGTATATAAATTTATATATTGTTATCCAAGCCATATATAAAATGGTTTCATACCATCTCAAACCCAGCCGAACTGAGAATTTTTAAAACTCGTGGGCTTGTTTGCTGACAAAATATCATGCCCCTGTTGTCGAAGAACAAGAAAAGGTAAGAAAAGGCTGCAATGACTTGTACTTGCTAAATTTGAAATAGAAAGAAAGCTACGGCTATGATGAAATAACCCTTAAAAAAAATGCTATTGCTATTATAATAATAATAATAATAATAATGAATGAATGAATGACGCTCGTTGGATTTTGCGATACTCCAGGACCCTATACACTTGAAAAGTAGATAAAGTGGCCTTGATCGGTAAACTAGCATATCTGTTGTTATCGTGATGGATATGTTGTCCTTGCCACCATCATATGGAATTTTTACGTTGGCATATTAAATACCACACGACACATTACGAGCCTTGTGGTGGAGAAACCATTTCGAATAAATTTGAATTTTTTTAGGTTATTTTAAATCATTTTAATATATTGCTATAAAAAAATAAAATTTCTTTTAAATATATTATTTTGATATATTTTTAAATAAAAAATATTTTTTTAAAAAATCATTATAATAATAAAAACAAACTCTATAACCTTTTTTTTTTTTATCATGGGTGTCCGTGCCAGTTTACGCGCACCTCAACTAATCCCCCGAGACCCTGAAGTTAGCGACCATGTAAATCTCTAGTAGCTCTAAGATTTATGGCACTCAAACTGATGATTTCTGGAAAGCAAATTTAGAGTCTGATCAATTAAATTACACCCCTTCAAATTTAACTTAATTAGTTTAACTTAATTTCAATAGACTCGAACAAGTGTTTGATGCACCGAGTTTTTCCTTGTGTAAGGAAAAAATACATCATCGGTTTGGTAAATTGCATTTCTTGAATTATTTTTCCATGAAAATGTTATACTTGAAAAACTGTTCAGTTGTGAGGTTCTGATAGCATTCACATAACAGAAGTGTCCTTGAGATCTTCTGTCAAAGAATTTGAGGACAAATCTGAGCTTATCCATTAAAGAAATTGTAAAAAGAAAAGAAGAAAACACATCATCCACTAAATGTTATTGGAAAAGGGAAGCTCTCTCTCGAGAGTGAAAATAGATAGTCTCGAAGGCAATGATGAGAAGGCTTCCAGTCCGTGATTGACGGTGTTATTCAGTTAAGATCGTTACTGTGTCACCAACCACCGAGAAATAATGCAAACATTGACCAAAACAACGGTTGAAATTAGAAACGAGGAGCCAGACAATTATTGTGCGCTTATTCTTTTTTTTTTTTTTGCTTCGAAGACGCAACAATATAGTATGAAACTGATTGTTTTAGAAGTAATATATATTTTTTATTTTTTAAAATTTATTTTTAATATTAACATATTAAAATAATCTGTAAATATTTTTAAAATATTTTGTCGAAAAGAAAAAATAAAAAAATTTAAATTTTTTCAAAAATATTCTTGAAATGTCAAAATAAACAGTGTTTTATCTGTGTGTGGACGTTTTTCCAATTGTAGTTTGTAAGTGACTCCACTGATGGTGACTCAAAAGAGTTGTAATAAATATGAAATTTATTTGTTAAATCTTTTGCAGCATTTTGTTTCCTGTTTCAACTCTAAACAGTAAATTAGAGTTAGAACGGGGACAGAGCGGCGAGCAGAAGGGATCGAATTGAACAGTAATAATAAATTACTACAAGTTAAAGATTCATGAGATTAGTTGCTGAGATGCATGTAAGCTAACTTGAATAACTATGTTAATAAAAAAATTACTACAAAGACTCTAATTGATGTGGTATGAAAACTATGTATGCTTCCACTGTTCACCTTATCATATTTTACAATGTACGTATTATTTAGAATTTTTATTTTCTTTCATTTTAGTTTTTGAATTTTGAATTTGCACAATTGCATTTTTTTTTGGCACAATTGAAGAGCAATTAAACAAATTTATTGATAAGAATAAAATTAAAAGGCAGAGGATCTAAGTGAAAAAAACCACCACAAATAATTGATGCTTTCAAAGTTATCATAAAAAAATTTATTTAGTTCTTAAACTTTACAAATTATACATGTTCAATTCCTCAATAGTTTCTTAATTCAATTTTCGTACAAAATCTGATTTTTATTTATTTCTTGGTACCTAGTTTAATAGATGAGAGAGAGATGATACGTTGGATTCCAATGATAAAGAGAGAAAATCAACGTTGACATCAATTCCTCCCACAAAAATAATCGATTTTGGTGACTAAATGTTTTATTTAGTGACGAGAGTTCAACTTATGTGTTTTTTTGGTTGATTTTGGGTTTTTATATTTTTTTTAAAGCAATTTATGGGTTTATTAATGTGTTTAGATTATTTTATAGGTGTTTTTGGTTAAAATTAGGTTGAAAATGGGGGTTTTTGGTCAATAAAGCATAGACCATGTTTTTCCGGGCACTACAATGACTAGAATCTTGAATACCAAGTAATGTGTCGTCTAAAATTTATTTTCAAAAAAAATCAGGGTGGCAATTGAATTTATTATTAAAAAATAGGCCCTCCCGCGGACAAGACATGCATGCTCTTTTTTCTTCTTCTTTTTATTTTTTGTTTTGCTCTTTTTTTAAAAAATCATGTTTTTTTTAAACATGTATTTTAAAATAATTTCTCAATTTATATTGAAATTAATGCTTCTTCTCTTTGATTTTTTATTTTTTGTATTTAGTCATTTTTAAATAGTGGTTTTTTTTAATTATTTTTGTATGTATTTAATTTTTGAAAAGATTATTCTAATTCATCGATAATTTTTTTTTTATGTTTTATATAATTGAACTTTATTTTTAAAGATGAAAAATATTTATTGTTTGATAATATTTCTAATAAGTTATAATAAATGCAACCTTATGAGATATTTTTTTTCTTTGGATTTTTTTCAATTAATTTTATGTGTTTATCTGTTTCTACTATTATTTGATTAAATAAAAAATAATTTGAATAAACAGAGTTATTGAACACAATTGAGTGAACGGACTGTGTTACGAGATTAAATATCTTAATCTATATCCGCCTCTCGACTTGTGCCGGATACATATTTAGTTATCATTAATGATTTTTTTTCATTTATTGATATCGATGAGATAGTTCTCTATTTATTTAATTATATATGTGTATAAAATTTTTGATTTATACTTGATATTTTTTATATAGAAAACTATGTTGCTAATGCCTGCATGTTCAATTTTGTTGTTGAGAAAAAACCCCTACCCGCAATGAAATACCGGTCAAATAACTAGTTTATCCCATGGAATGACGGGAAGGAATTTACTAAAATTTTGATTTTTTTAATTTATTTTTTTTAATTTTCTTATCAAAAATACTTTTTAAAAAATAAATAAAAATATATTTTTTAATATATTTCTAAACAACAAACACTTTAAATTATAACCATTATCCTACTCTCACGTTTTTTTTTTCTTTTCTTTCAAGAGAGCAATGTTCCATATGGGATGAAACAATGGGGTGTCAAACGAAGCTAGGAGCAGGAAGTAGCGAATTAATTAATCTTTCACTCAACCTTGTTTAAAAAACTGGCTCAAATGTACTTTGCCTGTTAATATAATAAACCAACACAAGAACGACTCAAGAAGCACGAAATCCTAAACTACTCACAAACGGCTTCATGGTATGCATTTTTTCTTCTTCTATAAATTATAAGATAGAAGAGAGGTGGCATGTCACCTCCCTGGAGGCCGGTGGCGGGCGCAGGATTTCAAAATCTATCTTCACACTGAGGGCGGATTACTTTATAATCAAAATACCAAATCCCCGCTCACAGGTTAAGGGTATAGGACGCTGAATAGCTGGCCCATCGGCATGCAGCTCTTAATAAAATCTGGTGGCTAACAACCATTTGTCTCATCTTTTAGCTAATAATAACATGCTTTCCTCGAACCCTATGTTCCTTCTTTTTTAATAAAGGCGTCCCTGTCGCTAAGTGGAGCTGGTTAGAATAAAATGGTGCCTATCACCTGTCAACAAATGATTATCGTATTGAAGCTAGTTGGACCACTTTGAGGTTGCCATATCTTGCAAAACTCATCATGGCAGTAATAATATTGGGTCATGGCGGAGGTGCGGTGGGCGTGTATTCAGTTTCAATATGCTTTTCTCATTGTTCAAATAAGCTTAAAAAAATGTTTCAAGGTTCATTATTGATTCCACCCGAGTACGCAAATCAATTTAACAGGACAGCGGATGTTTTTGCTTTATTACTTGTAATGTTTCAGAGATCCCATTAAAACTTGGCCAGGACACTGTCGATTTGATGTCATGTTTTATTTTAGAAGAAAAATAAGGATGAAATTTTTGTTTTGTTTTTAATCGATGATATCCGGACCATCTTATACGTACCTTGACTAATTCCCTGAGACTTTGAAGTTAATGACCAAGTAAGCCTCTAGTAGTCCTGAGCCTAGTTATTAAACCCGGCCCCGCGGGTTGACCTGGTGGCTGAACCGGTCCGGGTTTAATAAAAGACTGATCGGGGCAATAACTCAGCAAAATCCAGTCGACCCGGCGGGTCAACCCATGACCTGGGTGAACCCGGACGAGAAGTGGTGTTTTTTTTTTTTCAAATGTAGGATTTGAAACCCATTAATATATATACTTTATGTTTCCACAAAAAAATTATGTTTTTTTCAATGTGGGATAAAAATTTTTTTGGTTTAAATACTTCAACTTAAAGGAATAACATAGTATCTTTTCAATATGGAATTTGAAACTTTTTCATATATATACTTTATGTTCTAAACTTCCAATGAAAATAATTATGTTTTTTCAATGTGAGATTTCAAACCCATTAGTATATATACTCTATGTTTCCAAGAAAAAAAGTTATGTTTTTTCAATATGGGATAAAAATCCTTTTGGTTTAAATACTTTAACTTTAAGGGATAACATAATAACTTTTCAATGTGTGATTTGAAACTCTTTCATATATATATTCTATGTTCTCATAAAAAAGATTTAAAACCCATTAGTATATATACTCTATGTTCTCAAGAAAAAAATTATATTTTTTCAATATGGAATTTGAAACCCATTAGTATATATACTCCATGTTCCCAAAAAAATAGTTATGTTTTTTTAATGTGGGATAAACAACTTTTTGGTTTAAATATTTCAACTTAAAAGGATAACATAGTATCTTTTCAATGTGGGATTTGAAGCTCTTTCGTATATATATTCTATGTTTCAAAGAAAAAAGTTATATTTTTTCAATGTGAGATAAAAAAACTTTTTTCGTTTAAATACTTCAACTTAAAAGCTTAACATAATATCTTTTTAATGTGAGATAAAAAACTTTTTAAAATATTCTTTTAAACTTCATTATTTACAATATGTATAGCTTATATTTACATGAATTTTTCATATGAAATATTAAAACTTTAAATTTTTATTTTTAATTTTTCCGGGTTGACCCGAGTTGACTTATAAAACTTGTGATCTGGGTTCTTGACTGGGTTTAATAGCTATAATCCTGAGATATATAATATTTAAACTAGTGATATTTAAGAAGCAAATTTAAAAACTAACCTGTTAAATTATACATTCATGTTCAAAGTTTTGGATTTTGCTTTGAGATGTTGTGATTACGGAAAAACAGGGAACTTGTGGTGAGTTGATCTTTTGGGCCCTCGATACCTGTGGCATATGCCGGTTTGCAAAAGGCCTCGGGCTAATTTTGTATTCGCGAAAAGTTCTACTGAAATCCAAACAAAAAAAAAAAAAAGCAGGAAGATTTATACTAGAAATAATGCTTATGAACGGAAGGACAAGTTTCAAGAATCACGATGAGTGAACGTCTAAGCAACAGGGGGGCGTATTTGAACTGATAAACTGTCAAGGCTCAATTCTTCAATCATTGTAAGATGAGCCTCCCTCTTCAACAGCTTTCCTTGCCATTTCCCCAAGACTATTTGTTCTACACTTCATTTCCCCTGCTGTCTCACCTACCATTATCTGCCTCACTGCCTTATCCATTGCTTCACTCTTCACACAATCCTCACCAGCCTTGTAAATGATGATAATCTGATCTCAGGTCAATTTTGGAGAAGACTGTTGCACCGCACCCATTAATTCCTCTAGTAATTCATCAATTAATGGTATCAAAATTGGTCAGCAAAAACTGGCCAAGTTACCACTGGCAAACCAGCAGCGACACCTTCTAAAGCCCATCCATAATGTGTCACAAATCCACCAACAGCTATATGATCGAGAACAAAACTGGGAGTGCCCACCCTTGTATGACTCTTTTTTCACATCCACAAGGCAACCATATTTCCTCATTTTCTTGCTCATTCTTTTCTTTTTTAACTACCCAGATAAATTCCTGTTTTGACATTTCTAGGCCTTTAACAATCTCACGTATCTGAGAATCAGAGTTTTTTTTTGTGGTACCAAAGCATACATGAACAACTGAATTGAGATTCTTAGGGTCAAGCCATTTCATGCACTCATATTGATCAATGTTCGGTACCTTCCCTCTTTTAGCTTTTTCTTCAGCACATCTATTGCAAAGTGAAGCTGGCCCTATATGCCAGGCCTTTTTTCTTTTTTATGAAAGAAAAACCTCCTTGATCAAAATCAACCAAAAAAGGAAGAAAAATCATGTTTACAAAAGAATTACAGCTCCAAACCAAAGCAAACTATAAAAAACATTAATCTTTACACAAGTACTTAGCCTTACAAAAACTAGCCCAACTAGGATTACGGAAAGCTTTCTACAACTGGTTAGTTCCCTCCATTCTAACTTCAACAGATTGAACAATACTCTTGATGATGGTACTTCCATTTGATGAAATAGTGCTATGTACTCTCTGATTCCTCCCCTTTCAAACAAATTAGATGAAGGAGCACCATGCAATTCTCACAACAATGGATTGGAAACACTTCTTCTGAAGATTCTGTTTCGCCCAACAAAACTCATAATTCCAATCACCAATTCCTCTGTCGCTGCTGCGCATTTGCTGGACTTGTCGGCAAATTCTTTTGCAGACCAAACATTTGAAAAATAAATGATCTCTGTCTTCATCATCAGAGTTGCACAGAGCACGTATAGGATCAACTACTCTTCCCATTTTTAGTTGTCTCTTCTTAATTGATAACCTATTCGTAATTGCAGGCCAACTGGTAAAACTATGCTTTGGATGTGCAAAGGACCCCAAAGAAGTTTAAACCAATCGACACCATTACCCATCTTCCTTACTGAATCCCAGGCAATTTTTTGTAGAAAATTACCCGTTTGTAGTGAGCTTCCAGACAACTCTATCCTTCATCATTGGAGAAGGATATAAAATGCCCCATATGGCACTTTGAATAGCTTCGATAGCATCAGATCTAGCAGCAGGCCACTTCCATTCTCCCTCTTTAATAACCCGTGAAAGTTTAGAAAAACAAGGTAATCTAGATTCAACAATGATTCTGAGACCATATTTCCTTACCAAAGGTCCATGAGGATGTCTTAAATCCCACCAAATATTCTGCATTGCCAACTAAATGCTCCATGTGATCCCAAGCTAAATATCTAAGCTTCATCAGCTTTTTCCAAACCCATGAACAATCACTTGATATTTCTTCGGACCACAGACTTCTTCCCTTCAGATAATAGGTCATACACCAGGCTTCACATAAAGATCCAGACTGTATAATTAAGCACAATTCCTTAAAATACAAGCTGAGTTCCACTCTTTCAACTTTCTTATACTTAACCCTCCCTTCTGTTTTGGCATCGTCAAATCTCGCCAAGCAACCTTAGCTTCAATAGCACAATCATCCTTAACATGCCATAGAGAGGCATTACATCTCCTCTCTATGAATTTTATTACTTGTGCAAGAAGTATAAATAAAGAAACTCAGTAATTTTGAGCGCTAAAATCACTGAATTCAGGTGTAATCTTCATGCAAACTTATCAATAAGATTTCTTCAATCGTTAGAAAAAAGCTTGCCTGGTATTAATGGAACTCCAAGATACCGAACTGAAAGCTTCCCAATAGGAAAACCAGTTCTATCATGAAAAACAATATGTTGCTCCTCAGAAATACTAGCACAAAAGAGTTCACTCTTTGAAGGATTAAACTTCAAATCATTCAAAGAATAAAACTGATGGAAAATGGTGTTTATTTGAAAAATATCATCAACGCCCCCTTCAGAAAATATCATCAAATCATGAGCAAAGCACAAGGGTGTAAGGGACACTTTCTTACATTTTGGATGATATTGCACCCCTTCCTTGTTCAGCAACTTGATTCAAAAGACAAGAAATGACCTCCAAATAAATTACAAAGAGGTATGGGGACAGTGGATCCCCCTGCCTTAAACCAGTCTTCCCATTAACAAATCCACAAAGACATCGCGACAGAGAAGTTAGAAGAATCCAGATTCCAGACACGCTTGCAACCATTTAATGAATTTGGAAGGAAAACCCTTTGCTTCCATCACATTCAATAAGAAATTCCATTTTATAGAATCAAAAGCTTTCATCAAATCTATCTTCAATGTGCAGCTAGGATAGATAGATTGCTTGTGATAACCCCATAAAATTTCTTGTGCCAGCATAATGTTTTCACCAATCCTTCTGTCCTTGACAAAAGCAGATTGATTCTTCTGTCCTTGACAAAAGCAGATTGATTAGGGAACGTTTGGTACTGCGTTTGTACCTGCGTTTCCTCCAAATTTGAATTTTTTTTTTTTTTGCTAAAATTGAGTGCGGTTTGTACTTTTTAGATCGTTTTGATGTGCTGATGTCAAAAATGATTTTTAAAAAATAAAAAAACATTATTGGCATGCATTTCGGCACGAAAAGCTATTTAAAAAGCACCCGCAACCACACTGCCAAACACGCTCTAAGACTGATCACATGAGGTAGACATTTTCTCACACTATTAGCCAAAATTTTGAAATGAACTTGTAAAGAGTAGTGCAGAAGGAGATAATTTGTATAACCTGGTTCTAGCTCATAATTCCTTATTACTATTACCTGATGATAGCTTCTTTTTTTTTTTCCTGATTCTTTGGCACTTTCAAGCAATTTGTTTCTTACTCATTTGTGAACTCTAATCTTAAATAATCCGGGAGCTCCAATCATGTAAACATGACTGGATCCGGCAAACCAGACAAAGTGAACAGTTCGGTGTCAGAGGATACCTTGGTGTGAGGTGATATAGCCTAATGCATGCTATTCGACACAGGCTGAAGAAGCTAGTACACTACATCATTATATCGTTTTATCGACGGATTAATTCTATCGGTATAAGAAACACAAACTGCCGGTAAAATTATTACCGACGGTATCTCCGACGAAACAAATCCGTCGGAGTCATGAGCGTCGGTAATTCTAATTCCGTCGCCATTTCTGTCGGTAATAAAAAAACAAAAATACCGATAGAATGTCCGACGGACATACAGACGGATAAGTGCGCCAAAAAAAATATATTCCCGCCACCAAGTTACCGATGGAATATTCCGTCTGTAAAATTCAACGGTAATTCCATCGGTAATGGTGGCACAGGCCCGTAATTTTTTTCCAACTCTCTGTGAAATATCGACGGAACTATTCCGTCGGTGATGTCCGTCGGTGATTGCTGTCTGTGATTCCGTCGGTAATTGTGGCACAGGCCCGTAATTTTTTTCCACCTCTCTGTGAAATACTGACGGAACTATTCTGCCGGTAATGTCCGTCGGTGGTTGCAGTCTGTGATTCCGTCGGTAATTGTGGCACGGCCGTAAATATTGTAAACGATACTACAATACTTTTGGTATAAATTTAAAATATTTTTTAAAAAATTATTTATTAACAATTAAAAAACTTATAACCAAATAAATTTTCATTAGACATTAAAAATGTAAAATTAATGTTAAATAATATTCATTACAAATTTAATGTTTTTAAAAAATAAAATTAAACTAATTAAAATAGCGAGGTGGAGGAGGAGGAGGAGGAGGAGGAGGAGGAGGAGGAGGAGGAGGAGGAGGCCGATTGTGGCGGGACCGGACGGCAAAAAAAGAACGCACATGGATCATCACCCATCTTTGATCTAATCTTCATGACCATTTGATGGAGCTGAGCATAATCCATCGAGAGGCGTTCATATTGTTATTTCAAGGCTAAAAACTCCTCCGATGGGTGCTCAATATCGATGGAGAGCTCCCAACGGTTGAGACACTACGGGCCGACCGTAATTTATCAGCCGTCGTGTTGGAGAGCCCGTAGACCCGATTTTTATTGGGTCCACCAGATGATCCGACCTCCATCCACAAATCCGGATCGAAATCTGGTTTGGTCAAAGGATCGTCCCCATATCTCTCTCTCAACCGGCTATTATAGGTCTCCTGATTTTTTTTTTTAAAAAATCATCATATTCAATTCAAGAAAATAATAACTTACAAAATAATTTGATTGATCGAACATACCACAAAATGCTGAGCACGGTTGTCCACGTACTGCTGCACCCCCTTTTGGCGGTCTTGACTCCGCACGTGTGTCTCTACAAATAGCTCCATTGGACTCAGCTCACGTCCAAGAGACATAGCCTGTAAGGAAAAAAAAGATTGCAAGTGAAATATATTTATAAGCAACAACAAATTAATTAATGATATATTTCATTTAAAATAATCTTACCATCTGCTTCGCATGTGCGCTGAATGGGACGGAGCCGCCAGTGTGCGTGGTCACCGAACCATGAATTTCCCGGTTCTGGTTGACGGCTCCGGATTGTGAGCGCCGTAAGAACAGCTCAGACGTGACGTGCTCAATATATGCCGCCCATATATCTCCCGAGATGAATGGCGGTTTAAATTCCCGCCAAACTGCCACCTCATTCCAGCCTTCAAGACCGTTGTCCCTCACATATCTTTTCACCTTTTTTTGAGTGTCGTATCAAAAATCACGCAACCTACATCCATAGTAGCTAATTAGAATTTAGAACATAAAATTTAAATAAATAATAAATATTATTTTTGATTTTACCTAGTTGCCGCGTGATTCTCTCATACTCTCCCGACAACATTGTTGTCCGCTTATCCCACTCAAATTTATTTTATATATATAAATAATTCATTGAAAATAAAAATAGTACAAGATATAAAATTACAAAAATTATTTATTAAAAATAAACTAAAAATTAAAAATTAACACTTACCTGAAATCGCCGAAACCAGGCATCGATATTAGGTCTCCACTCAGGATGTTTGGAGACCTGACTCCATTGAAACAATGGAATCTCCATCGACGATTTCATCGCCAATGTAAATGTCATGGCAGCCTCAATGTTTGTAAACCTGAAATTAAATAAAAAAATTAATTATTTGTTCATAAATTATGTTATAAGTATTAAAAAAAAACTAAAACCTAAACAAACTTACATTGAGAGGTCATCCTTCCATTGTGCCTTATACTTGCGGGTGAATTGACCCCGCTGTGAAGGCACGCCGCTCCTGCGCTGTGAAATTGCGGTAGAAGATGAAGCATTACACGGTGGCGCAAATGCATCGCCGTGATCAGCACCTAAGGAGATGTCCTCCTCGCTATTAGAAGAACTATGTGCAGCCGTCTGCTGACGACGTGATGTAGATTTCATTCAACGCATTTACACAAATGTATATGAATTATTACATAAATTAACTTTAATTATTTAAAAAAAATTTAGCAGCACCTTCTTTATACTAGAGACTACCCACAGTTTTCAAACCTGCAATATTTACAATAACCACAATCCATATAATCTCCATCAACATCATATATACAACCTAATATCATTAGGAATTCAATCATTAATAAAAATTCGGCAGCACCTCCCCTATATTGAAGACTACTCACAGTTTTCAAATCTGCAATCTTTACAATAACCACAATCCATATAATCTCCATCAACATTATATATACAACCTAATATCATTAGGAATTCAATCATTAATAAAAATTCGGCAGCACCTCCCCTATATTGAAGACAATCCACAGTTTTCAAACCTGCAATCTTTACAATAACCACAATCCATATAATCTCCATCAACATCATATATACAACATAATATCTATACCAATTCAACAATAACAATTATTCAAATAAAAACAATAATATCCTAAAATTAATATACACAAATTAAATTTAATTCTATATTTTAATTCACATTTATAACATAAATTCAACAATAACAATTATTCCAATACAAACAATAATATCCTAAAATTAATATAAACTAATTAAATTTATTCCAATACAAACAATAATATCCTAAAATTAATATAAACTAATTAAATTTAATTCTATATTTCAATTCACATTTATAACATAAATTCAACAATAACAATTATTCCAATACAAACAATAATATCCTAAAATTAATATAAACTAATTAAATTTAATTCTATATTTCAATTCACATTTATAACATAAATTCAACAATAACAATTATTCCAATACAAAAAATAATATTCTAAAATTAATATAAACTAATTAAATTTAATTCTATATTTTAATTGACATTTATAACATAAATTCAACAATAACAATTATTCCAATACAAACAATAATATCCTAAAATTAATATAAACTAATTAAATTTAATTCTATATTTCAATAACACTAAACAAAACATCCTAAATACAAAACACACAATACACAAAACTAAAAAAACAATACATTAATTCAAAATAAATTTTGGAATAAAAAATGCTTATCTTAATAGTGTTGATTTTTAGATTTTATCTATAAAAATACACAAAACAAAGAACACCAAAAAAATAATGATAATTAAAATAAAAAAATACAAAGATAAAGAAAAACCATTACATACCTTTTAATATGTTAAAAACTACCACCAAAACAATCAAATCTCTTCCAAAAATTAAACTAAAAACTAAGAGGAGAAGAAAGAGAGATGAGAGCCAAGAGAAAAAATGAACCAAATAGGGGGGAGGGGGGTTTTTATATGCCAATATTTCTGTCGGAATTACCGACGGAACATAAATTGTTGTCGGTGGCATTTATTTCCATCGGTAATTCCGACGGGAAATAAATTGAAATGCGCACCAAAATTTTCAAAACTGCCGCCCTTTGTTTTTATCCGTCGGTAATTCTGTCGGTATTACCGACGGCCTACAATTCCGTCGGTAATAGCGCGCCTCTGACAGGCGTGCACTTTGGGACGTGTGATTTCTGACAGGCCTCCAATTCCGTCGGTAATTGCCGTCGGTGATTCTGTCGGTAATTGTGGCACAAGCCTGTAATTTTTTTCCAACTCTCTGTGAAATACCGACGGCACTATTCCATCAGTGATTTTCGTCGGTAATTGTGGCACAAGCCCGTAATTTTTTTCCAACTCTCTGTGAAATATCAACGGCACTATTCCGTCAGTGATTTCCGTCGGTAATTGTGGCACAAGCACGTAATTGTTTTCCAACTCTCTGTGAAATACCGACGGCACTATTCCGTCGGTGTTACCGTCGGTAAACCAGTCAATATTTACATGAATTTTCTTCTAACCTCCTGCACACTTATATCACACACAACACAATAACAGGAGCTGACAATTAAAAAGGAATAAATATTTCATGTTTCAAAATATTACGTTATAAAAATAAGGTTTTACAGCATGTTTAGTCAGAATTTTCATCTTCGTCCTCAATTGAATTGTTATCATCCGCTTCATCGCGCTCTTCAATGTGGTTATCATCTTCTTCATCAACATTCTGTACTGCACTAGTAGAGCTCAAAACGGCATTCATCTCCTCTGCGTCAACATCAATAAGACTATCATCGAAAACATAAAAATTCAAATTTTCTTCTAAGTTAATCAAAGGAGCAACTCGGTATGGTTCAACCAACTCACTAGCTTGAAAGACTTCATCTATCACACTTGTGTCTTCGTTCTCATCCTGAACAACCTCAACACGACCCCTTGGTTTTGTTTTTAAAACGGATAACCAATCAACTCTTGATCGGTCCCTTCTAAAGGAAGAGGTGTATGTGTAATAAACTTGTTGGCATTGCTTTGCGAAAACAAAGACGTCGTTTACGTTGCGGTTTCTAGCTTTTGAGTTGATTTCAACGAGACCATAGTGAGGATCTACTCTGATTCCTCTGTTAGTTGTGTCATACCAATAGCATTTGAATAAAAACACTCTATTTTGCTCGCTATGATATTGCAGTTCCATGACCTCTTCCAATCTACCGTAGTAGTCAACTTCAAACTCACTAGAAGTCGATCCCTTAATACAAACACCGCTATTGTATGTCTTTCTTTCATGCCCATATTCTTTAGTATGAAAGATATATCCATTAACAAAATACCCGTTATAGCACTTGACTTTTCTTTCAGGGCCCAGGCTTAGTA
Organism: Populus deltoides; assembly: GCA_015852605.2. Lineage (NCBI taxonomy): Eukaryota > Viridiplantae > Streptophyta > Magnoliopsida > Malpighiales > Salicaceae > Populus > Populus deltoides. The sequence continues at coordinate 21,312,161 of CM027570.2, read as the reverse complement.
AAGACAGTGAAATAGTATCACTAATTCCCATTTGATAAACCTTGTATAATAAATGCAATAATAATCAATAAACAGATATTATGTAATATATATTTACGTACAGTGAATTACATTGCAAGAGATTATGAGTTTGTGATAGGACTTACATGTGTTCTAAACCATGTGGCAAATTGTTCATCTTGTAATTGAAAGATCTGGGATTCGGGCAGCTGTGAGTTATTGGACAGTAAGTATCGTCGATGTTGTCTGTAAGGTTGTTTCAAATTATATGAGTTTATGGTATCACAAAACATAAATAATACACTCTTGACAAAGTTTATGTCGAACATCTACTTACTTAATAAAAGGTCTCAGCTCATCACAGTTAAATAAGATATAATTGTGTGCTTGTCTGAACTCTATTTCAGACAAATATCTTCCCCTCACAACATTTTTAGGTGTGGGTCGTCCAGGATTAGAGAATATTGACAAGTTCCCACTTGAAGGCACTTCACCACCATCATCATGCCATGGAACACGGTTGATCCTCATTCTCAAATGAGGTTCGAAATAGTATGAGATAAATGTTGAGATCTCCTCAACAATATAGGCCTCACATATTGATGCCTCAACATGTGCCTTGTTCTTAACCTTTTTTTTAAGATTGAACAAGTACCTGCATATATATATATATATATATATATATATATATATAGAGAGAGAGAGAGAGAGAGAGAATTAATAAAAATTATAAAAAAAACAAAAAAAAACATTTAATTATGAATTACATAGAAACTGTAATATCTAACCTCTCGAATGGATACATCCATCTGTACTGGACCGGTCCTCCAACTTTTACCTCAAACGGTAAATGTACGGGTAGATGCTCCATTGAGTCAAAAAATGATGGAGCATATATCTCTGAAGAAATGACTGATCTCCGTTAGTGCATCCCATATTTCTTTTGGCAACAAATCATGAAAAGCTAATGGGATGAGTGTTTCCATAAACACATGGCAGTCATGACTCTTCATTCCATATAATCTGCATTCCTCGGTATTAACCAGCCTTGATATGTTCGAGGCATGTCCATCGGGAAAACGCAGACTCTTAAGCCATTTGTAGACTAGTTGTTGTGTGTTTTTCTCTAACACGAAGCTTGCTCTTGGTTTTGTGACCCGTGACCCATCACAAACCAACTCCATATTTTTACGGTTACAGAACAACACTACATCCAATCTAGCCTTGATGTTGTCCTTTGTCTTCCCCTTCACATCCATGACGGTGTTGAAAATGTTCTCAAACACGTTCTTTTCAATGTGCATGACGTCAAGGTTATGACGGAGAAGATTGGTCTTCCAATAAGGAAGCTCCCAAAATATACATCGCTTCACCCAGTTATGGGTCAAACCAAAACCAGAAAACTTCTGCTTCCCTAATTAGAGACCAAACACAATGTCACCATACTCTGAAACAACATCAAGCAATTCTTCACTGGAAAGACGCGGGGGTGCAACATCCTTTTCAACTCTGCCAACAAAGAAATCCTTTATGTTCTTTCTGTACCTGTGATTCAGCGGCAAGAAGAGACGGTGACAGTCAAAAAAAGAAGCTTTACCCCCGTTTGTTAGCGTGAATGCCTTGTTGTTCTCCATACAATATGGACATACTAGCTTTCCATGCGTGCTCCAATCAGAAACCATTCCATAAGCTGGGAAATAATTGATAGTCCACATCAAAGCTGCTCTCATAACAAAATTATGTTTCCTCGAGATGTCATAAGTCAAAGCTCCAGAGGACCACAATTACGTCAACTCATCAATCAACGGATGAAGACAAACATCTATATTCCGACCCGGACTGCTCGGACCTGGTATGACCATACATAGAAACATGAACTCCGACCTCATACACATCCCCGGTGGCAAGTTATAAACCGTCAGTATGACCGGCCAACAAGAATAAAGTGTTTCCAGGCTTCACAACCCAAATGACCAGAATGGGTTGAATCCGTCTGTACACAACCCAAGACGCACGTTCCTTGATTCACTGAAAAGTGAGGATGCACATTGTTAAAGTGTTTCCAGGCTTCACCGTCAGAAGGATGCACCATCACTCCATCAACCGCATGATGTGATTGATGTTATGTCATGTGCTCAGCAGTCCTTGGTGACATGAATAACCTCTGTAGTCTAGGTGTGATTGGGAAGTATCTAAGTTTTTTATATGCCATGAGAGTCTTTACTCTTCCAGTTCTGGGTTTGTAACGGGAATGCCCACATGTCACGCACTCGGTCAGCTCAACATTTTCAAGGTAGTATAACATGCAGAAGTTAGGGCACATGTCAATTTTCTAGTATCCTAAACCGAGGGGTTTCATCATGGACTTGACAGTATAGAAGTTCTCTTTCAGCTTGTTCCCCTCAGGTAAAATGCTTCTCGCCCATTCGATAATCTTGTCATAACCGGCCTCACTCAACCCGTAATCTGACTTGATGGTGAACATTTGTGCTACGGCCGATAATTTACTGTGGTTCGTGCAGCCATCCCATAATGGCTCGTCAGAATCTTTCAACAGATCGAAAAACCTTGCTGCATCTGCATTAGGTTCTTCTTTTATGTTTGGAAATTCACTGGCATTACCTTCACTCATTCTCATTGCATCCATAACCATATTCCTGTAACGATTACTGTTCTCGTTTCCAACTTCATGCATGTTACTAGCACTAGAAGTTGACCCGACCACCTTTTCAACCATGCTCTTATTAGGAACAAATAGTTCTCCGTGTGCATACCAACATAGGTAGTCCTGCATGAACTCTTTAGTTAGAAGATGCATTGTTACAACATCTTGATGCAGAAACTTTAAATTTTTGCACTTCCTGCATGGGCACCTAATACCGCTATCAGTAAAATTCCTCGGGAAAGATGTTGTGAAATTAATAAAACCCTAAACACCGTTACAATAATCCATCCTCCGCAATCCTTGGGGTGAGTCCCGATACATCCATGAACGATCATCCATGACTTCTGTTGAATCTATATAAAACATTAAAAAAAATTGGTTTCTTATGTTAAATATTCACTATCAATTATCCAACAAACTAAAAAAACACTTATGTTAAATATTCATTATCAATTATCAACTATCAACGTTCATACATATAAATTTATACATATATAAATTTACATATATAAATTTATAGAAATCACAACTTCGCAGTATAATTGATAACAATTAAAACATTCCCGACGTTAAACAAGCTATAATATAATTCGGTGTAATTCAAACAAAATTTCAACAATTTACAAACAAATATAATTTGATAAAATATTCTAAAACAAACTATAACAACTACAATATTATACATTCATACAAGAAATTTCTTTAACAAAATAAATGTACTAAAAAAACAATAAAATTCACATTTAAAAGTTAAAACTAAAAATGATAAATTTACTTACAAAAAATGATAAAATCCACAAGAATTAACGGATGTTATGACCACGTACAAAAGTATAAGAAACTTGAGTGCTAGCTTGTGTTGAGAAGAGGGGAGAGTTGAGATGGGTGGTTGGCTGCAGTTTGGGAGGGGAGAGGTGGGATGTGGAAGAAGAAGGGGAAGAAGAAGGAGAAATAGAGGAAGAGAGGAAAAGAGAGTGTCAGCAAAGGCAGTATATACTGGTGTTACCGACGAACTCACCGATGGAATATTCCGTCGGTAAAATCCGTCGTTGATTTTGCCGGTGGTAGCGACACGTCCCTGCTTGGCTGTTCGGGTTTGAATCCCTTAGTATTTTCGTCGGTAAATTCGTCTAAATAAAATCCACGTCATCCTGCCGTTGCAATTTTAAAAAAATATTTCACGCCGTCGGCGATGCCGCCGGTATATACTGACGAAATTATTCCGTCGGTATATACCAACGGCATCGCCGGCAGAATTTTTCCGTCGGCTAATTCCGACAAAATTTGAGATGAAATTATTTTCGTCGGTAATTCTGTTGGTGTTATCCGATTTTCTGGTAGTGGTACCATGAAAGATTAATCCTGGAACCCCAAACTTGTATGCTTCATACGTAGCCGATGGAAAGAAAAGGTTTGTAGCAAGTCCAAGTGGATGCAACTCTTGTATAACTTGCTCCAGAAGCTATTGAAGCATATTTAGAGCACAAAGAATTTATTGCGAGTTTCTTGTTTAGTGACCAAATCAAGATTTTATGGGCCTTTAGTGACGTGGGGAAATTTCTTCTATGTTTTTGACATAATAATGCTTAATGCATTATTTCGGTTAAGATTTTTAGATTTGAAAGAGTTTAAGAAGAGTACAAGATGCAATTTGGTAAATTAATCATATAATGTTTAATCTAACCTTTAGGTCAATCTAAAATTTTGATAAAAAAATTTGATGGCCATATTTTCTACTAAATTATAATTTCATCAAGATCGCGGATTGGAAAGATCTTTATATAAAGCTCAAAAGTTATTTTAGGTAATTGTTTTTATTTATGTTATTGTATTTGAATTATTTTTTCTATTTAAATTATGACTTTTAGTTTAATTAATCTTTTACTATTTATAAATCCTAATGCTTGATGAGTTCTATTAATTATGTAAGTTTTAATTAAGAATCCTTTAATATAAAGGATTTTAGTTTTAATTAGAAATCCTTTCATATAAAGGATTTTAGGAATAATATAAACAAATGTGTCATGTTTATTTTAAGAAAAAGACTATTGTTGGGATTTTATAAAACATTAGATAGTTTTCTCTAAATTTCTCTACAGCTTAGATTTTGTAACCTTGATGAGTTTTTAATTAAGAATCCTTTCAAACAAAAAGATTTTAATTTTAATTAGGAATCCTTTCATATAAAGGATTTTAGAAATATTATAAACAAATGTGTCATGTTTATTTTAAGAAAAAGACTATTGTTGGGATTTTATAAAACACTGGATAGTTTTCTCTAAATTTCTCTACAGCTTAGATCTTGTAACCTTAGGGTTTAAGAATCCTAACTTTTAGTCTTCTTATACGCTACATCAATTGTTATCAGAGTAAGTTGGCCTCTTTGATGGACGAAGATGTAGCAACCCACTCCACGAAGTAAGACTGGAGACCTTTTGGGGCGCTATGCGTACTTAGGAGCTGAAACAAGATTGTTAGGAATAAATGTTTAATCATTTAAAGCAAACCATAATAGATCTAGCTTGACTAATGGGTAATACAAACACGGATTGTGAAGAGGAGATTTATCTCAAGACAGACTACAACCCATTCTATGATAGGGGATTTTCGAAGAAAAGATTTATTAAGTAGGTAGCAGAGTTGGAAGTTTACTTTTATTTCAACAAGGTTCCTTATCATAAAAAAATAAGACTTGTCGTGCATAAATTTTTTTGTGGTGCTACAGAATGGTGGTTTGAATTTCTAGACTTTAAAACTTGTAATGGTGTACCTTTAATTTCATCTTGGCAAGATTTGAGACATTCATTAATTTTAAAGTTTACACAAGATGATTATGAAAAGATTTTATATTTTATAGATAAACAAATACATTATTATTATTATTATTATTATTATTATTATTATTATTATTATTATTCTTGTTGTTATTATTATTGTTATTGTTGTTATTATTATTATTTGTCTTATATGCAACCTTGTTAAAAGGCAAGGTGGAAAAACATAAAGGAGTTTGATGAAAGTAAATTTTCAAAGTTATCTAATAATATTGATGAAAAAGTGATCAAAGAGGGTGTTGACAAATAATTTCAGCCGTTTGATCTTAAATTGGAGAAGCTGATGGCAAATGATGATCTTTCAGTCATAGATGAAGCTCTTGCAAACAAAAACATATAACACATGCGGAATTCTGAGAATTCTCCTAAAAGTATTTTCAAATATTATCTTGAAGTTTCTTTATATTCAAATGTTGAAGTATTGAAAGTCATAAATGATGATAAGGTCAAGCTCGAAGAAAAAATATATGAGAAGGAACTATAAATAGACTTTATAGAAACGAAAACTATAACATTAACTATTTGAAGCTCACCGATTAAGGACATGCTACATTGTGAATATGTTAGCTACAATGTTATATTTGAAATATTTGTTCATTTGGAGCGAAAGTATTCAATTCTTGACAAATAACTTGATGACGTGTATTATAGAAGTAGAGGAGGCTAACATGGAGAAATTTATTCTGTATTCTTAACATTTTAATATTTATTACATTATTTCATTAATGATTAAGATTTTTAGATTTTAAAGAGTTTTAAGAAAAGTCTAGAATGTAGTTTGAAAAATTAAGCATAACTTTTAATCTGACTATTGAATTGAACTAAAATTTTAGCAGAAAATTTTAAAGTTATTGGGTTAAAATTTCTCAAGGACTGCAAATAAAAAATATTTTCAAATAAGGCTTGGAAGTTACTATGTGGGATTGCCATTATTTACCTTGATGTATTTGGATTCTTTTTTCTATTTAGATTATAACTTTTAGTTTAATTAGTATTCTACTATTTAGAAATTCTAATATTAGATGAATTTTATTAATTAGGTAAGTTTTAATTAAGAATTTTTGCATTGAAAGAATCTTAGTTTTAATAAGGAATATTTTTTATAAGATATTTCAGAATTGATACAAATAGAAGTGTATATTTATTTAACCAAAAAAAAAGACTATTATTGAGGTTTATTTGGGTGGTTGGATTTAGGTTTTTTATCCTGATGGTTAAAGTGTTTGACATTGCGTTATGGATGCATTTTTAAAAAAATTAATTAATTATTTATTTTTTTGCTTCAACTTAATATTTTTTTGATGTTTTCAGATCATTTTGATGTACTAATCTCAAAAATGATTTTTAAAAGTAAAAAATATTATTTTACATATGTTTTGGAATGAAAAATATATTGAAAAGTAACCGTTATCATGCTCCCAAACACACCACCTCCATGTTGGTCATGGACTCGTCCCGCCCAACACCATCTTGGGTCCGGATGCAACCGCCTCCAACCCCACGTTGGGCCTAGGCATGTCCGTGTCCAACCCTATGTTGGACCTGGACACGTCCACGCCCAACCTCACGTCTATTTTCTTAATATAATAATATGTATTATAAATATTATTATTTCTTTTATAATTCAAAGTGTTCAAATAAAAAATATTGTTATTTGTATTACAAATATTATTATTTTTATTATAACTTAAAGTATTGATATAAAAATATTATTATTTGTGTTATAATCACCCTTGTAACTCTTAATATAATTATTTATGTGATAAATATTATTATTTTTATTATAATTCTAAATATTCATATAAAAAATAGTATTATTTGTGTTATAAATATTATTATTTTTATTATAATTAACAGTATGAATATTTAAAATATTATCCTTTGTGTTATAAATATATATTTTATATCACATGGATTGTTTGGTCAATTTTTGATATAACATATTAAAACTCAAATCATCAATATTTTTTCCAAAAAAATCTTAGAACAAAACATCGTGCCTTACTTTTCCTTTGGGCTTGGAAACTATTTGACTTCTGTAAGTGAGATCATGATGGAGCATTAAATATATATTTTATATCACATGGATTGTTGGGTCTGGACGTGACCGCGCTCAAGCCCATGTTGGGTCTAAAAGCTTCCCCGTCCAACCCCATGTTGGGCCTGGACATGTCCGCGCCTAACCATATGGTGGTCCTGGACGCGTCTGCGCCCAACCCTCCACGTTGAGTCTGGACACGTCCACGTTGGTTGTGGACGCGACTGTGTCCAACTCCTTGTTGCAGGTACACGCGTCCACGCTCAACCCTATGTCAGTTTTCTTCATATAATAATATATATTATAAATATTATTTTTTTTTTTATAATTCAAAGTGTTCAAATAAAAAATATTGTTATTTGTATTATAAATATTATTATTTTTATTACAACTCAAAGTGTTAATATAAAAAATATTATTATTTGTATTATAATCATCCTAAAAATTCTTAATATGATTATTTATGTGATAAATATTAGTATTTTTATTACAATTCTTAATATTTATATAAAAAATAATATTATTTGTGTTATAAATATTATTATTTTTATTATAATTAATATTATTAATAAGTTCTCGCAAGGTGCAGGACCAATTCGGTAATTGTATCTTGCTGGGTGCAAAACCCAAAATACCTCTAGGTACTCATATCTCTAGGACCCACAATTGCGCTTTGAATCCAGAGGTCAACTGCCATAAACACTCTCTGTGAAGCGCCGGCTATAATACCATTCCTCTTGTCTGCCTTGTTTCAGGGGCCACGCCACCTCAGCTCTTCAATCAAAGCATTGAAATCAGAGTAAGAAGATCCACCTTCTTCGACAGCCTTCCTGGCCGTGTCTCCTAGCTTCTTTGCTCTGCTCCTCATTTCCTCTGCCTCTTCACCCACCATAACTTGAGTGATTGTCTTCTCTACAGCTTCACTTTTAACATGATCTCCATGCACTCTAAGCCATTCCTTAACTCCAACACCAACTCCAGTTTTCAAAACATCAGTCACCAACTTTTCATTATAGAATTGCTCAGCAAATATTGGCCATGTAACCATTGGTTTCCCTGCAGTTATGCCTTCAAGAGTTGAGTTCCATCCACAATGAGTCACAAATGCCCCTATTGCTTCATGATCGAGAATCAAAACTTGGGGTGCCCATCCTCTGATAATTAGTCCCGTGCCCTCCATTCTTTCCTCAAATCCTTCAGGTAACCAATCTTCCTTGTCTTCTTGACCCTTTTTGTTTCTTCTAACTACCCAGATAAACTGCTGACCAGAAGCTTCGAGACCTGCTGCAATCTCCTTAAGCTGAGAGTCACTGAAGTTGGTCGTGCTTCCAAAGCAAATATAAACAACTGAATTTGGTTTCTTTGAGTCGAGCCACTTCAAACACTCATGCTGATCGATTGAGGTTTCTTTTCCTCTTCCTGCTTTATCTTCAGTGTCTCTATTGCATAGTGAAACCGGGCCTACATTCCAAGCCCTTCTGCCCAAGACCTTCTTGTAGTAATCAGCGTAAGCTGGCTCAAGCTCATAAAAGCTGTTGACAACAACACCAAAGCTCCTCAATTCTGCTTCTTTAGATGCTTTCAAGAACTTGCTAAAGTCATTTTCAACATTTTCTCTTACAACATCTGGCAGTTGCTTCTTTGTCAACTTTATATCACCAGGAAGATCAGGCACCACGAATGGTTCGGAATCTGATGAAACTTTCTTGTGTGGCTCATAAAGCCTCACACATTCTGAAGCACTTAAAGCAAAGTTACTAGTGCCATGAAACACTAGCCTCGGAATTCCAAATTTGGCAGCAGCATCAGTAGCCCAGGGAAAGAACACATCAGCAACAATGCAATCAGGGTGGCATTCTTGCAGCACCTTCTCAAAGGGTGCTTGAAGCAAGGCTGTGGCCTTGATAAACTTTATGGTCATTTCCCTTGGATTTTCGCCGAAAATGAAGGCATCTGTATTTTCATATCCTTCAGGCAAACCTGCCTCTGCCGCAGGGAATTTGATGGTTAAGATATTAATATCAAAACCCAACTCTTTGGTTTTTTGGATTGTTTTCGAAAAGAAAGGCGCGTTTAGAGGAGTGGTGATGATAGTTGTCTTTATGCCTCGAAAAGCAAAAAGCTTGGCCATGTCCACGGATGGTATCATGTGGCCATGAGCGAAGAAGGGGAAGAAGAAAATGTGCAATTGGTGACCCAAACTACCCATCTGGCCTTGTAGGATAAAAAAAGAACTGAACTGAATGTGTCAGTGAAAGATGGGAGTGACGATGAAGATGAAGAAAAGCTTGAGCTGATTTTGTTTTTCTATGCTTATGGACCCAATATCTTCCTGGACATGAATTGGTATTTATAAACAGACAGGTCTAGGCATCTGAGATTTTGATGCAAGAGTTAACTAGCTAGATTTTTCTCGAGCTACGAAATTTCCAGCCCATGCTAGCCTTTTCTCTTAACGTTGTATTATTTAACTACACACACGTCATTGCTCCTGTCACAAAGGAATCAAATCTAGAGGAACGTACTGGGAAAGTGTGAACAGGTAATCTGAACTTTTGGTCCGCACAAAATAAATTTCCTTAAAAGTTAAAAGTGGCAAGAGAGTTACGGCAAAATTAAGAGAATAACAACGTCCACTACTGCATTATATTTTTTTTCACTTGTTTTTCTTTGTTTATTACTAAATATATAAGGATAATAATTTAATCCATTCAAGATGGTTATCGATCCGAATTGATCAAATTATATTTAATGATTGCCCAATTCCGTGATTAATAGCTCCCAGTATTGCACCTGCATGCGTAGAACACTCAAGACGACTTCTTTGTTATGACATACGCTCTTACATCACGACCCTAAGTAGAAGACAAAAGAGTGATACACTCAAGACGACTTCTTGATTCCTGAAGGCGGTAGAGGCTTCAAGCCTTGAACTAGTAATACATTCATGAATGTGTGAGCTCCAATGATGCTCGAACACAACTTCACTTTTTTCCTACCCTATAATTACTTGGCAAATAAGCTTTATATATATATATATATCGGGATATCAATGCGGAAGAAAATCGCTTTGACGGACCTCCAAATTTCAGGATGCATAATTTTGACGCTTTTAAAAAAATAGAGTACAAAATACAAAACTTCATACAGCAGCAGCAGGAGGCAGGTATTTTTTATTTAAAAATATATCAAGATATGTTTTTCTGTTTTGTATTCGGGAGCTTCTTCAGCCTCTGCTTTGCTTTATAACCAAGCTTTGTGAGCAGAGAATGGCTTATTTACACTGCACCAAATTTCACTGAAGCATGCAGTTTGTTTCCATACAAGAAGCGCTGAATGAGAGCTGGCGATCAACCATAAAAGAAAGAGATTAAGGGAGATGGTAAGGGTTCAAAGCATGTAAGAAATAATTCATCAGCAACATGCGCTCTCCTCTCTCACTAAACAACATTCTATAAAATCAAGTTCCCTGTAAACATCTGAAATCTTCCTACTGCTTGCTTGTTTTCAGTGGCGCCTGCCTCTTAATTCTTCAATTAGAGCATTCAAATTAGAGTAAGATGAACCATCTTCTTCGATAGCCCTCTTTGCCATTCCTCCAAGGACCTCAAATCTGCTTCTCATTTCCTTTGCTTCTTCACCTGTCATGATTCGAGTTACGGCCTTTTCTACGGCTCCACTCGTAATTTTATCCCCGTATACTGTAACCCAATGTTGAACACCAACAGCCACACCAATTTTTAGCACGTCAGTCACCAGCTTCTCATTAAAGAATTGCTCTGCGGAAACTGGCCATGTTACCATTGGCTTCCCGGCAGCTATGCCTTCAAAGGTCGAATTCCACCCGCAATGAGTCACAAACCCCCCTATAGCTTCGTGATCGAGAATCACTACTTGTGGCGCCCATCCTCTTATAATCAGTCCCTTGCTTTCCATTCTTTTCTCAAATCCCCCAGGCAACCATTCCTCTTTATCTCTAGCTTTCTTATCTTTCCTGACAACCCAAATAAACTGCTGCTCTGAAGCTTCAAGAGCTATTACAATCTGAAAGTTTTTTAAGTTTTTATTTATAATGAAAGGAATAGATTGTATATCGTTCATATCCCGAAGCGGCAAAGGCCTATTTTCTTATTGCTTGAAATTTGAATATCTTTACAAATATACAGAAACAAAAGAAACTAAAATGATAACTTATAGCAACATATCATGCTGCACAAACTAACAGATTAATAAACTTCTAGAGACTAGAACAACTCTTTATTATTGCAGAAAAATCATAACAGAAAAAACAGAGTTTTTGACAGCAATTTGAAGCAAACTTCAACACTCCTCCTTACTTTGAAAGCTGCAAACTCCTAACATTTGTCTTAGAAACTTAAAGCAAACAAATCAACTAATTGATCTTCATACTTGCAATAAATCAACTTAACATCACCACGTAAAAAATAAAGTTTGATGTTAAAGTGTTTGGTTTTTTCATGAAACATTGGATTGTGAGAAATTGTTATGACTGCTTGATTGTCAACTGAGATCTCTGTTGCTTCTTCTTCCTCCATGTGTAAATCAAGTAAAATCTTCTGAAGTCATAGTGCTTAATTTACTGCTATTGTGGTTGCAATGAACTCTGCCTCTGCAGTAGATTGTGCTACAATATCTTACTTCTTAGATGACTACGAAAATATTGTTGATCCTAGATTGAAACAAAATTCAAAAGTGTTTTTTCATGTCATCAATGAATCCACCCCAATCACTATCAGAGAAACTATGCAATCTTAACTCTTGACACTTCAAAAATTTAACACCAAAATTATATGTCCCTTTGATTTATCTCAAAATTCTTTTGGCTGCTCTCATATGTATTTTTACTTGGACAATGCATAAAACGAGATAGAAGGCTTGTTGCATAAAGTATATCAGGTCTGGTTGTTGTTAAATACAGTAAACAACCAATTAAGATTCTGAATTTCTGTTCATCAACTCTAGCAGTTCCATCTTCTTTGCTGAATTTGTCTTTTTGATTCATTGGAGTGGTTGTTGGTTGGCAGTTCTCTATATGTAATTTCTTCAGGATTTCTTTAGCGTATTTCCTCTAGCAGATGAATATTTCTTATTTGTTTTGCATGATTTCCATTCCCAGAAAAAATCGCATGAGACCAAGATCGATCATTTCAAAAACTTGCACCATCTTCTGCTTCAATTCTCCAACCTGCTGTATAGTACTTCCTGTCACTAAAAGATCATCAACATAGAGTGATATTATGAGAATATCATTGTTAATCTTCTTTACATATAGAGTTGCTTTAGATAAGCTTTTTTGAAAGTCAGAACCTGTCAAATAGTCATCAATTCTGTCATACCAGGCTCTAGGTGCTTGCTTCAATCCATAGAGAGCATTCTTTAGCAGATAAACTTTATCTTCTTTTCCTTGAATCACAAACCCAGCTAGTTGTTCAACATAATTTTTTTTTTTTGGTAGAATGTCATTTAAGAAGGTTGATTTAACATCTAACTAGAATACTTTCCAATTCTTATGTGCAAAAACAACAAACAACAATCTGATGGTGTCCATTCTTGCTATAAGTGCAAATGTATCTGAATAATCAACATAAAAAATCTGATCATACCCCGTAACAATTAACCTAGCTTTATGTTTGTTGATGGTGCTATCTACATTCAGTTTGGTCTTAAATACCCATTTCACGCCAATGATATTTTTGTCTGGTGGTCTGTCAACTAGTTCCCATATGCAGTTCTTTTCAATCATAGATATCTCCTCTTGCATTGCTTTCTACCACTCTGGGTTCTGCTGAGCTTCTTCATAGCCTTCTGGTTCGCAGGCTGCTACATTACTCCTTTGGTAAATGTCTTCAAGAGATCTGGTGCCTCTGATTGGTGAATCATCAATTGATTCATCCTAGAATTGAAGTTTGATTTGATCTTCAAGCAACTCATTTCTTTGTAAGTCTCCCCAGTCCCATTGTTCTTCTTCATGGAAATGAACATTCCTGGTAATGGCCATCTTCTAATTTTGATGATGATATACTTTGTAGGCTTTAGAAAGCATCTAGAGCCAACAAATATACCCGCATAGCCTTCTTGTCAAACTTGTCCCTCTTGATTTTTGGAACATGAACAAAACATATACTACCAAATATTTTAAGAAAGCTTAGTGAAGGTTTGTAATTATACCAAACTTCAAAAAGTGTCTTTTCTTCCAACAATTTTGTTGAAAGTCGATTTTGAAGAAAAATAGTTGCGTTAGCTGCTTTTGCCCAAAACATCTTTGGCAAATTCTTTTCATGTAGCATGCATCTAACCATCTCTATTATGTATATGTTTCTCCTCTCACTGACTCCATTATGTTTTGGAGTGTAATGAGCAATGAGTTGATGTTCAATGCCAGCATCTTCACTGTAGAGATTTAATTTTAATGAAGTATATTCTTCACCATTGTCTGAGCGAATGGCTTAAATTCTGTAGCTGCTTTGATTCTCCACCTTCTTCTATAATCTCCAAAAAATCTTCAATGATGATTCTCTAACCTTTTGAATTAACCTAGTAAAATCAGTTTCCACGTTTTGTTTCACATATTCTGGCAGGTACTTGCTTCTGAACTTGATGTCACCAGGAAGTTCAGGCACCACAAACAGCTCAGAATCAGAAGAACTTTTCTTATACGGCATATATATGTTCAAGCAATCTAAAGTGCACAAAGAAAAGCAATTGATGCCATGAAATACTTATCTTGGAATCCCAAATTTGGTTGCAACATTAGTAGTCCAAGGAAGGAACATGTCAGTAGTAAGACAATCAGGGTGGCATTCTTGTAGTAGCTTTTCATGTGGTTGTTGGTGCATGGTTGTGTTAGCGTGAGCTGTACAGTTTAGGAATTAATATTAGCATGAGCTGTAGAGTCCAATATAGGAATTATTCCGTAACTGATCCTAATTCATTGTATCCCGATTTGTAGGGATTCTTTAATTACTTGCCATTTCATAGTCATCTTGTAAAGCTTCTCTATAAGAGAAAGAGTCTGTAACCTAATTTCTAAAGAAGAAAGAAAGTGAAATTCCCAGAATTGTCATGGTATCAGAGCAAAGGTTCATTCTTTGCTACTCAAAAATCTGACAGAAGGCGTAAGGGTGAAATACAGAATGGAAACACCAACTAAAATGACAGAACAAGAACAGCAAAATACGGTGGCAACTCTTGATGATCTCACGACGAGAATGGCTCAGATTGTAACCCAAAACCAGACCCAGACCCAGACCCCATCGGTTATCTATGACACTACGGCTGCATCAATTGGTATCAAACTTGATGGTACCAACTATGCCTTGTGGTCCCAAATTGTGGAGATGTATATCTCGGAAAAGACAAATTGGGATACATAAATGGAGATCTTCCCCAACCGTAGCGCATGATCCCCACTTCGGAGATGGAGAAACGTAAAACTTCGATTGTGAAAGGATGGCTAATTAACTCAATGGATCCTTCTCTCATAGGCAATTTTATTCGATTCTCCACTGCCAAACAGGTATGGGACTCGATCGCCACCACTTATTTTGATGGATCTGATACTTCTCAAGTATATGATTTAAAGCGCAGTAACGAGGATGAAACAATCAGGAGAATCCATAGAAACTTATTACAATTGCCTTCAAGGTTTATGGAGGGAAATTGATTTCCGTAGACCTAATCCTATGGAATGTGCTGCTGATATACAACGATTCAATGATCTACTGCAAGAGAATCGAGTGTATACTTTCTTAGATAGGCTGGACGATAGGCTTGACAATATACGGAGTGATGTACTCCAATTGAAACCCTTCCCAACTGTTGAACAAGCCTATGCCTATGTCAGGAGGGAAGCAATTAGGCAGACTGTCATGCTTACTAATAACGGAAATTCTACTGCTGCAGCAATGGTTTCTAGAGGGGGGAAAACTTATTTACCACGACAGCAAACACTTCAAATAAACAGAGCAGGGATGGCGCCGACAGCAGGGCGTAACTTGCATCACCTAGCAAGGCCTAAAGGACAGGTGGAGAGTGAAGGCAATGGGTGTTCCCATTGTGGAAATATGAAACATACAGGGGAGACATGCTTTAAATTGCATGGTTATCCCGATTGGTGGAGTGAATTGAAGACAAGGAAACAGAGAACCTCATCTGGGGACACAGGCCAAACATCATTGGCAAATACTAAACCCCAACTATCATTAGCACCGTTGGTTGAATCCGGAGAAGCTGCCACCAGTCTGCCCAACAACCAAGGTAACACAGAATCTAAAAATGACTGGATTGTGGACTCTGGTGCAACGGACCACATGACATATTGTTCAGATGATTTTTCAAACACCACAGAACCGAGGAGAACGGGTATCTCTAATGCCAATGGGGTGGTCTACCCTGTCACAGGGGCTGGAACCGTGCACATATCAACCTCTCTATTATTGACCAACACGTTACTTGTGCCTTCTCTTTCAAATAAATTGTTATCGGTGAGCCAAGTCACCGAAGACCTAAATTGTGTTGTGCTAATGTATCCAAAATTCTGTCTTTTTCAGGATATCCTCACGAAGGAGATCATTGGGCGTGGTACTAAAAGAGAGGGGTTATACTACGTGGATGACTTCAACATCGGCAATGTCAACACCGTGAGACGATCACTACTGACAAAAGAAAATCAGATTTGGCTTTGGCATTATCGGTTGGGACATCCATCTTTTAGCTATATGAAGTACTTGTTTCCAGAATTGTTCTTGAATTTGAATTATGTAGAATTTAAATGTGAAAGTTGCATTCTTGCCAAGAGTCATCGTGTATCCTTTCCGATTAGCTTGAATAAAAGTGATACTCCTTTTGCCCTGGTTCACTCTGATGTATGGGGTCCGTCACCAATTACCACTGTTTCCGGCATACGCTGGTTTGTAACATTTGTGGATGATTGTACTAGAATGACATGGTTATATTTATTGAAGCGTAAAGATGAAGTGTTTGATGTGTTTTGTATGTTTGAAGCTATGGTTCATACTCAATTTTCAGCAAATATTCAGATCCTTCGATCGGATAATGGGGGGGAGTATGTGAATCATAACTTCGTAGAATTTTTTCGAACGAAAGGGATTTTGCATGAAATGTCCTGTAGTCAGACTCCACAACAAAACGGAGTGGCAGAACGAAAAAACCGACATATCTTAGAAACAGCACGAGCATTATTATTTGGAGCATAGGTGCCGGGTAGATATTGGAGTGACAGTATTACTACCGCTGTATATTTACTGAACAGGATGTCGTCCAAAGCCTTGGACTTTAAGACCCCACTACAGGCATTATCACAATATGTTACTCTACCATCCATCTTGTTACTTCCACCAAGAGTGTTTGGTTGTGTAGCATTTGTTCATATACACAAACATCTACGAACAAAGCTTGAACCATGTGCCGTTCGGTGTATATTTTTGGGGTATGGCTCGAATAAAAAGGGATTCCGCTGCTATGATCCTAAGACAAAACGACTCTACATTACAATGGATGTTACCTTTCTAGAATCAGAATACTTCTATCCGTTCACGGCTTTCACTTCTCCTCTCCAGGGGGAAATACGGAATGAAGATGAGAAGTGGTGGACTATTGGAGATGTTGAGAATGTTGAGGTTAATGAGGTTACTGGAGTTATTGGAGATGTTGAAAATAATGAGGGTACTGGAGCTATTGGAGATGCTAAGAATAATGAGGTTACTGGAGCTATTGAAACGGTGGTCATGACTTCCACCGTGACTGATGCTGCTGAGAATACTGAGGGAACTCCCGTCGGAACTACTGAAAATGCAGAGAATGTGGTTATAATAGATGAAGATGATGAAGGGACAGAAAGCATGGCATCCGACAGTATCAGTAAATCCCCCTCTCTTCTAGTACCTGACAATGACAATCCTTTGCATGAGGATGATCCTGAGGTAATTTCTCATACAACCCCTACTGGAAATATTTTGAATTCTTCAAATAGCTATCACTTACCTTTCAGGCAGAACAGAGGCAGGCCTCCATCACGGTACTCACCAGATACGAAGGGAAAAAAAGCAAAGTATCCCGTCTCAAATTATGTCTCCACACAAAGGCTGCCAATGCCTCTCAAAGCCTTTGCATATAAGTTGTCCTCTGGCCATATTCCTTTGGGAATTCATGAAGCACTAGCAGACCCCAAATGGTCCCAAGCAATTCAAGAAGAAATGACAGCCCTAGAGAAGAACCAAACATGGGAAATTGTCACATTACCGCAAGGGAAGAGAACGGTTGGGTGTAAATGGGTATTTTCAACCAAATATAAGGCAGACGGGTCAATTGAGCGACACAAGGCAAGGCTGGTAGCAAAGGGGTACACACAGACTTACGGGATAGATTATCAGGAGACATTTTCACCGGTTGCAAAACTTAACACAGTCAGAGTATTGTTATCCATAGCTGCAGATTTAGATTGGCAATTGCACCAATTTGACGTGAAAAATGCCTTCCTTCACGGAGACCTGGAAGAGGAGGTATATATGGATATCCCACCAGGATATAATTCAAACACACCTGGAACCGTATGCAGATTACAACAAGCGTTATATGGGCTAAAGCAGTCTCCACGTGCATGGTTTGGCCGATTTAGCGTGGCTATGAGAAAGTATGGGTTTCAGCAGAGCAACTCGGACCATACCCTTTTCCTTAAGAGGCAACGAGGAAAGGTAACTGTCCTGATAATTTATGTAGATGACATGATCATTACAGAAGATGATGAGGAAGAAATTAAAAGATTACAAAAGCAGCTTTCCGGTGAATTCGAAATGAAGGACTTGGGCGGACTGAAATACTTCTTAGGGATCGAAGTGGCTAGATCAAAACGGGGAATTTTTCTCTCACAGAGAAAATATGTATTAGATCTACTGACTGAGGTAGGTATGCTTGACTGCAAGCCGGCAGACACTCCAACAGTTCAGAATCAAAAGCTTGGAGTGTACCCCGATCAAGAACCAGCTGACAAAGAAAGGTATCAACGATTGGTAGGTAAATTAATCTACTTATCTCATACTCGTCCAGATATTTCATGACGTCGCCGCCTTGGTTAGCCAATTCATGCATTGCCCTAGCAAGGATCACATGGACGCAGTTAGTCGAATACTACAGTACCTAAAGTCCGCTCCGGAGAGAGGGCTTATGCTCTCCAAGAACGATCATTTGAAGGTTGAAGGGTACACAGATGCTGATTAGGGGAAATGTGTTTGATAGAAAATCTACATCCGGATATTTTACATTTGTTGGGGGAAATTTGGTGACCTGGAGAAGTAAAAAACAGAAGGTAGTTGCTTTGTCAAGCGCGGAGGCAGAGTTCAGAGGAATGGCTAAAGGTCTTTGCGAACTCCTTTGGATTAGAAGATTACTCTCCGAGATTGGATTTACTCCCAAGTCAAGGATGAATCTATATTGCGACAATAAAGCCGCAATTGCAATTTCTCAAAATCCAATTCAGCATGACCGAACGAAACACATCGAGATAGATCGACATTTCATCAAACAAAATCTGGAAGAAGGAGTGATATGCTTTCCTTTTGTTAGATCAGAAGGTCAACTTGCGGATGTGATCACAAAGGCCGTCTCAAACAAAGTGTTTCAGGACTCACTTAGCGAGTTGGGCATCGAAGATATCTTTGCACCAACTTGAGGGGGAATGTTAGCGTGAGCTGTACAGTTTAGGAATTAATATTAGCATGAGCTGTAGAGTCCAATATAGGAATTATTCCGTAACTGATCCTAATTCATTGTATCCTGATTTGTAGGGATTCTTTAATTACTTGCCATTTCATAGTCATCTTGTAAAGCTTCTCTATAAGAGAAAGAGTCTGTAACCTAATTTCTAAAGAAGAAAGAAAGTGAAATTCCCAGAATTGTCAGGTTGTTGCCATGGAAAAAAATTTGGTCATTTCTCCCTCTATCTCATGAGAAGTGATCGAATCTGTGTTTTCGCATCCTTCTGGCAATCCAACCTCAACAGCAGGAAACTTGATGGTTTTGATATTGATATCTAAGGGTGAGTAAAAAAATCGAAAAAAAAATAACTAAAAAAACTGATTAAACCGATTATTTTTTTAAAAAAAATTTGATTCAGTTTCGGTTTAAGAAACCTAAAACCAACCAAACACCAACCGAATCGAATCGGTTCAGTTAAGGGGGTACTATAAATATAAAAAAATAAAATGCTTTTTAATTCTTAACCCTAGCAATACTTGTCCGTGTTCAGGCGCAATACCCATCCACGTCCAGCCGCCCCTTCTCAACCCTTATAATTCACAGATCTCATTCTCAAGTCTCAATCTCAGAATCTCTCACACTCTCAGCCTAATCAAAAATAATTTCCCCATTATCTAATAAAATCAAATTAATCAATCTTCATCTCAATTCTCCTAACTCTTGTTGTCTGCTGGTAAACCTTCAATCTTCATCAAAAGATCTAACAAACGAGCCACATCCCTCTCCCAGTTTCCCACATGGGCATGACACACACCACACGTACCCTCTAGATCTAGCAAACCAATTATCTCCCTCTCTCACACCCGACCTTGAATCTTGTCATACCAAGTATGATTTTTTTTTTATCAATCTCTGTTTTTATTTTTTTTAACATATGCTCTATGATCTGTGTATTTGTTAAAGTGGTATATTCTTATAAAAAATCAGAATTTAAGCTTAGAGTGATATTTTGGTTGATTTGGGATTCTAGAAATATGCTTAAATTTAGATATGTTGTTTGTCTATTAGATCTGTTTTAGATTGAAATAAGTGGGTCATTTGTTTTAACATATGCTCTATGATTCGACATTCATCCTGTCTCCCACATTTATGAAAATACTTACAATTAATTTTCATGAATATATTCCAAGAAAGCATGTAAATACAATTAAAAACTTGGTTTATATTCCTTGTGTTTCCCTTAACCCGGACTCAGATTCATTGTTCTTCGTTTCCTTTTTTTTCTGTCTTTATTAAACTTTTCTTATGGACTAATTTCTTGAATTGTATTTCACATGTTTATTATTTAGCAAATTTATGATAGTTTTTTAATAAATTGCTTAAAGTTATTTGTAAAATGAGAAAAATATCTTTATAGATTTTTGCAAGAAATGTCTACATTTTATTAGATCCCACTATTTCAAGAATCAAGACCATCCATTGGCTCTTGGATAGGAACATAAATGCAACAGCCTGGAAGCTGCTAATTCTTCTTGATTTTGGACATTATTAACCAGGACTCAATTTTATTAGCTGTTATTAGAAATTTTCTTGTGCTAAACCCAATTAGCTAGCAATCATTCTAGTTCACTTGGTATTTCCAAGTATTCAGTTCTTCCTTTATCTCTCGTACGTGTGAGTGAGGAATGTAAGGAAAGGAAAACCTTAATATCTTTGCTTGTAGAAATTTGGGATCACTTTACAAAACTTGATGTTGATCCTAAAACCCCCAGAGCTGAATGTAATTATTGTGGAAAACATTATGCATGTCATACTATTGTTAATGGCACAAGTAATATGTGCAGTCATTTAAAAGCGTGGAAAAAGTTTTCTTTTATAGTTGATAGGAAACAAAAAGTTTTGGTATTAGAACCTAAGATAGAGAAGGGTGAATTGGGAGATCAAAATGTGGGAACTCTTAAGGCAATAAGTTATAATTATGATGAATGTAGACAAGCACTAGCAAATATGGTTATAATTAATGAGCTACCTTTTAATTTTGTAGAGGGTCAGGGATCTAAATTGTTTGCTAGGACCATGCAACCTAGATTTGACATTCCTTCTCGTTTCACTATTATGAGAGATTGTTTGAAACTTTATGTTGAAGAGAAGGATTGATTGAGGACAGCTCTTAGAAACCGTTTGGAAACGCGGTTTGCACCTCGTTCCCAAAAAATTTAAATTTTTTTTGCTAAAATTTAATATGTTTTGTATGTTTTGGATCGTTTTGATGTGCTGATGTCAAAAATAATTTTTAAAAAATAAAAAAAATTATTGGCATGCATTTCGGCACGAAAAGTTATTTAAAAAGCAACCGCAACCACACTGCCAAACATACTCTTAGGAGTCAACAATTGTGCTTAACAACAGATACATGGACATCAATCCAAAATATTAATTATATGTATTTAACAACCCATTGAATTGATAATGAATGGAATTTGTATAAAAAAATTCTCAATTTTTGTCAAGTTTCCAATCATATGGGTGAGACAATTGGTAAAGTTATTGAGAATTGTATGTTAGAGTGGGGGATTGATAAAGTTTTGACTGTTACAATAGATAATGCAAGCTCTAATAATGTGACTATTTCATTTTTGAAAAATACGATGAAAGATTGGCCAACTAATATATTGTCACATAAGCATTTGCATGTTAGATGTTGTGCACACATTGTAAATCTCATTGTGTGTGATTGCTTGAAAGAGATTAATGTTTCAGTTGTTAAAATTCAAAATGCAATTAGGTTTGTGAGATCTTCACTGTCGAGGCAACTTGCATTTAAAAAGTATGCAGAAAAGTTGCATATAGAGTGTAAGAAATCATTGTGTTTAGATGTTGCAACTCGATGGAATTCAACTTATCTTATGCTAGAAGCTGCTGCAAAGTTTAAAAAGGTGTTTGTGAGGTTAGGTAAAAAAGAACCTAGGTATATGAGTTACTTTTTGGAGGTTGATTCAAAGAGGAATAAAAACAACATAGGGCCAACTAGTTTGGAGGATTGAGAAAATGCTAGAACTTTGATGAAGTTCTTAAAGATCTTTTACATGGTTATTTGAGATTTTCTAGCTCATTGCATGTCACATCAAATTCCTTCTTCAATGAATTGATTTACATGCATATAAACATGTTGCAATTGTGTAAAAATAAAGATAATCTTTTAAGTGGAATGACGATGAATATGATTTTAAAGTTTGAGAAGTATTGGGGTTGTGAAGCAAATTAGAATTTTTTGTTATATGTGGCTAATGTCTTAGATCCATATTTCAAGTTGAAATATGTGAAATTTTATTTTGGTGATTTGTATAATTATGACAAAGCACAATTGCTAACAAATAAGGTGAAAGATACTTTGGTGAGCTGATGAAGCAGTGGATAATAATATGCATAAACAAGATGTTAATGTTATTGATGATATGGAGATGGATGTTAACACTTTAGCTCGATTCAAAAGGCATTTACACGAGGAGGATAGTGTGGAAAATAGAAATGAGGTTTAGAGGTATTTGATTGATGGTTGTGAGGATCCGAATGATGATAAGTTATATATTTTGGGTTGGTGGAAGAGTAATGCTTACAGTACCCGCGCTATAGTGTAGAACAGTATAATCTATAGTGAAAATACTTATAGTACACAGTAGCTTGCGCATCAATAAAACACTGATGAGTTTTAGTTATAGTTAATGCGCTCCATTCTTTACGCAAAACAAAAGCAGTTTTATGGCATGTTGGATTGCAGGAGAAAGAATACCCTTCTGACATGGTTCACTTATATATATATATATATAAAAGTTGATATCAAAATATCCAAAAAATAATTCAAAGCAAAGAAAAATCATGTTTTTTGTGTAAAAACACTTTAGAACAGCAAGAATAAAGGTGGCCTTTGTCAGGAAAAGATTACAAGCTTATATAAATGAGCTATGAAACCGTGGAAAGGGATACTTGAAAGCTTATCTGGGAGATGTGTTGTGCAGATCCTTGCTGCCTTTGGTCTATCCTCTGTGAGAGAGTTTCGATGTATCCAAGGTCTACACAGGATGTGTTGAGTTTCACAAAACTACCATGTGTTTTGTTGAATGTGCCTGCGCTGCCCTTCAAGAAAACATTCCATGCTTTCTACTTACTAACATTTATGATGAAGATCGACTGTAATCCTATTAATTTTCTTAGAAATGAACTTTTTTTTGTTTTTTTGGTCAGAAGTAAAATTCCTTCCTTGTCCATTCAATGTTACTGATTCACTGGTGGATGTCATGAAGATTTTGTGCTTTTCAGCTTGGTTCCTATTTTCTTTAATCTATTCGCAACCATGAAATGATTGTTGCGAGGAAGAAAAAGGGAAAAAAAATGTTTATTTATTTTTATAAGAAAAACACCATTTTAGGTTTATCACCCTTGAAAGCCGACTGTAATGTAAATCGACAATGAGATGGTCTGGGCTGCAGGGTTTACGCCGGACCATGAGCTTGTATTTGATTGATTATTTGGGCTAAATATATGAGATGGACTTTTCTGCTGCTTCTGCATTTAGCAATAACAACTCATTCTTTTAAAAGAAGAATTAAAATCGCAACTTTATTAATTTGTAAATAAGATACATTATAAAAGAAATGATGAATACTGTAAATCGCCAAAACCATTCCTCTTGTCTGCCTTGTTTCAGGGGCGACGCCACCTCAGCTCTTCAATCAAAGCATTGAAATCAGAGTAAGAAGATCCACCTTCTTCGACAGCCTTCCTGGCCGTTTCTCCTAGCTTCTTTGCTCTGCTCCTCATTTCCTCTGCCTCTTCACCCACCATAACTTGAGTGATTGTCTTCTCTACAGCTTCACTTTTAACATGATCTCCATGCACTCTAAGCCATTCCTTAACTCCAACACCAACTCCAGTTTTCAAAACATCAGTCACCAACTTTTCATTATAGAATTGCTCAGCAAATATTGGCCATGTAACCATTGGTTTTCCTGCAGTTATGCCTTCAAGAGTTGAGTTCCATCCACAATGAGTCACAAATGCCCCTATTGCTTCATGATCGAGAATCAAAACTTGGGGTGCCCATCCTCTGATAATTAGTCCCGTGCCCTCCATTCTTTCCTCAAATCCTTCAGGTAACCAATCTTCCTTGTCTTCTTGACCCTTTTTGTTTCTTCTAACTACCCAGATAAACTGCTGACCAGAAGCTTCGAGACCTGCTGCAATCTCCTTAAGCTGAGAGTCACTGAAGTTGGTCGTGCTTCCAAAGCAAATATAAACAACTGAATTTGGTTTCTTTGAGTCGAGCCACTTCAAACACTCATGCTGATCGATTGAGGTTTCTTTTCCTCTTCCTGCTTTATCTTCAGTGTCTCTATTGCATAGTGAAACCGGGCCTACATTCCAAGCCCTTCTGCCCAAGACCTTCTTGTAGTAATCAGCGTAAGCTGGCTCAAGCTCATAAAAGCTGTTGACAACAACACCAAAGCTCCTCAATTCTGCTTCTTTAGATGCTTTCAAGAACTTGCTAAAGTCATTTTCAACATTTTCTCTTACAACATCTGGCAGTTGCTTCTTTGTCAACTTTATATCACCAGGAAGATCAGGCACCACGAATGGTTCGGAATCTGATGAAACTTTCTTGTGTGGCTCATAAAGCCTCACACATTCTGAAGCACTTAAAGCAAAGTTACTAGTGCCATGAAACACTAGCCTCGGAATTCCAAATTTGGCAGCAGCATCAGTAGCCCAGGGAAAGAACATATCAGCAACAATGCAATCAGGGTGGCATTCTTGCAGCACCTTCTCAAAGGGTGCTTGAAGCAAGGTTGTGGCCTTGAAAAACTTTATGGTCATTTCCCTTGCATTTTCGCTGAAAATGAACGCATCTGTATTTTCATATCCTTCAGGAAAACCTGCCTCTGCCGCAGGGAATTTGATGGTTAAGATATTAATATCAAAACCCAACTCTTTGGTTTTTTGGATTGTTTTCGAAAAGAGAGGCGCGTTTAGAGGAGTGGTGATGATAGTTGTCTTTATGCCTCGAGAAGCAAAAAGCTTGGCCATGTCCACGGATGGTATCATGTGGCCATGAGCAAAGAAGGGGAAGAAGAAAATGTGCAATTGGTGACCCAAACTACCCATCTGGCCTTGTAGGATAAAAAAAGAACTGAACTGAATTTGTCAGTGAAAGATGGGAGTGACGATGAAGATGAAGAAAAGCTTGAGCTGATTTTGTTTTTCTATGCTTATGGACCCAATATCTTCCTGGACATGAATTGGTATTTATAAACAGACAGGTCAAGGCATCTAAGATTTTGATGCAAGAGTTAACTAGCTAGATTTTTCTCGAGCTACGAAATTTCCAGCCCATGCTAGCCTTCTCTTAACGTTGTATTATTGAACTACACACACGTCATTGCTCCTGTCACAAAGGAATCAATTCTAGAAGAACGTACTGGGAAAGTGTGAACAGGTAATCTGAACTTTTGGTCCGCACAAAATAAATTTCCTTAAAAGTTAAAAGTGGCAAGAGAGTTACTGCAAAATTAAGAGAATAACAACGTCCACTACTGCATTATATTTTTTTTTTCACTTTTTTTTCTTTGTTTATTACTAAATAAGGATACTAATTTAATCCATTCAAGATGGTTATCGATCCCGAACCAAACATATATATATATATATTAAATAATTAATGATTTGAATCTAAAAACATGATCCAAAGTAAAATAAGAATATGTTCCTACTAGAACAAATTATATTTAATGATTTCCCAAATCCGTGATTAATAGCTCCCAGTATTGCACCTGCAAGCGTAGAACGCCACTTTATTATGACATACGCTCTTACATCACGACCCTAAGTAGAAGACAAAAGCGTGATACACTCAAGACGACTTCTTGATTCCTGAAGGCGGTAGAGGCTTCGAGTCTTGAACTAGTAATACATTCATGAATGTGTGAGCTCCAAGGATGCTCGAACACAACTTCACTTTTTTCCTACCCTATAATTACTTGGCAAATAAGCTTTATATATATATATATCGGGATATCAATGCGGAAGAAAATCACTTTGACGGACCTCCAAATTTCAGGATGCATAATTTTGACGCTTTTAAAAAAATAGAGTACAAAATACAAAACTTCATACAGCAGCAGCAGGAGGCAGGTATTTTTTATTTTAAAATATATCAAGATATGTTTTTCTGTTTTGTATTCGGGAGCTTCTTCAACCTCTGCTTCGCTTTATAACCAAGCTTTGTGAGCAGAGATTGGCTTATTCACACTGCACCAAATTTCACTGAAGCATGCAGTTTGTTTGCATACAAGAAGCACTGAATGAGAGCTGGCGATCAACCATAAAAGAAAGAGATTAAGGGAGATGGTAAGGGTTCAAAGCATGTAAAAAATAATTCATCAGGAACATGCGCTCTCCTCTCTCACTAAACAACATTCTATAAAATCAAGTTCCCTGCCATAGCTTAAAAATCTGAAATCTTCCTACTGCTTGCTTGTTTTCAGTGGCGCCTGCCTCTTAATTCTTCAATTAGAGCATTCAAATTAGAGTAAGATGAACCATCTTCTTCGATAGCCCTCTTTGCCATTCCTCCAAGGGCCTCAACTCTGCATCTCATTTCCTTTGCTTCTTCACCTGTCATGATTCGAGTTACGGCCTTTTCTACAGCTCCACTCGTAATTTTATCCCCGTATACTGTAACCCATTGTTGAACACCAACAGCCACACCAATTTTTAGCACGTCAGTCACCAGCTTCTCATTAAAGAATTGCTCTGCGGAAACTGGCCATGTTACCATTGGCTTCCCGGCAGCTATGCCTTCAATGGTCGAATTCCACCCGCAATGAGTCACAAACCCCCTATAGCTTCGTGATCAAGAATCATTACTTGTGGCGCCCATCCTCTTATAATCAGTCCCTTGCTTTCCATTCTTTTCTCAAATCCCTCAGGCAACCATTCCTCTTTATCTTTAGCTTTCTTGTCTTTCCTGACAACCCAAATAAACTGCTGCCCTGAAGCTTCAAGAGCTATAGCAATCTCCTTTAGCTGAGAATCACTGAAATTGGCTACAGTTCCAAAGCATATATAAACAACTGAATTAGGCTTCTTTGAGTCGAGCCATTTCAAACACTCATGTTTGTCAATTGAAGCTTCCTTTCCTCTCTGTGCTTTATCTTCGAATTCTCTATTGCATAGCGAAACTGGGCCTATGTGCCATGCCTTCCTCCCTAACTCCTTGAAAAAATTAGCATAATCCGACTCGAGCTCATAGAAACTATTGACGACAATCCCATAACTCTTCAGTGATGATTCTCTGACCTTTTGAATTAACCTAGTAAAATCAGTTTCCACGTTTTGTTTCATATAATCTGGCAGTTGCTTGCTTGTGAACTTGATGTCACCAGGAAGCTCAGGCACCACAAACAGCTCAGAATCAGAAGAAACTTTATTGTACGGCTTATATCTGTTCAAGCAATCTGAAGTGCACAAAGAAAAGCAACTGATGCCATGAAATACTAATCTTGGAATCCCAAATTTGGCTGCAGCATCAGTAGTCCAAGGAAGGAACATGTCAGCAATAAGACAATCAGGGTGGCATTCTTGTAGTAGCTTCTCAAGTGGTTGTTGGAGCATGGTTGTGGCCATGAAAAGTTTTTTGGTCATTTCTCCCTCTGTCTCATGAGAAGTGATGGAATCTGCGTTTTCGCATCCTTCTGGCAATCCAACCTCAACAGCAGGAAACTTGATGGTTTTGATATTGATATCAAAACCCAAACCTTTTGACCTCCGGATTGTTCTGGAAACAAGTGGTGCATTGAGAGGAGTGGTGACAATGGTTGCTTTCACTCCTCGAGAAGCAAATACCTTTGCCATGTCTATGGTTGGTATCATGTGGCCATGTGCCATGAAGGGGAAGAAGAAGATGTGTACCTGATTCTCCTCACCAGCCATGTATATTCCTGGCAATCAAAAGACTAAAAGAGGTGCTAATGACGCTGATAATTGGAGACAATAATTAATACCGTTAAGCCTTTCAAGATGAACTGGATTACTGGATTAAGCAGAGAAGAAAATGATGATGTTGCAGACAAGGAATGTAAAGTAAGAGAGAGAAAGAGAAGCTCAGTCTATTTTTCTTTGCGTGGGATGTCTGAAGTATGAGTGGGGCATATATGAGCACTGAGTATTGAATACTTCTTTAAATTTGTGGTTAGAAAGTCCACCTTAGACTACTGTTTTAACTTCAAAAGTCTGTGGTTTGGTTCTCCTATCTAGAAAATTGTGACTAATGTATTTTTGTAGACTTGATTTTACAACTCTTTGAACATTTGTTGCAGAAGATATTTATTGTATTTTAAAATATATTAAAATAATATTTTAAAAAAAATTATTTTCATCATCAATATATCAAAAATATTTAAAAATATTAATTTTAAATAAAAGTAATTTTTTTCAAAAACATTTTAAAATAAAAAAAACAAAAAAGTTGTAATATTCAAGGAGCAGCAAAGTCAGTCCTCGATTATTGATGCAAGAGACGACTTGGACCCGTAGAGTGACTTTTTTAGTTGACTTGAATGGTCCCATTGCATTCTGCGACCTACCAGCAATGCTTCATCAGATCCACTGCAAATTTTTCCACTCTGCCATTCTCTTTTGTTAAAAACCCTGACTGGCAACCCAACAAGTGAGGACCGAGGTTTACAGTGGCTTAAGGTACTGGTTTAAATGTTCTTAATTAAAGATGGATAAAACAAGAGCTGTGTTTAACATACAACCGTGCATTTTTTGAATTTTTTTAAATATTATTGTGATATATTTTCAAAAAACAAATATTAAAAATACAGCCCGGTCCATTACCATCCCTTTATTGACATTAACCCAGAACAGTTGCTGCCCTGGAAAGCAGAGTCCATGTAGCAAGCTACGCAAAGTTCTCAACTTTGCCTGCGAGATTTAAGTTCTTGGATCAGAGCATCAGCATTCTTACAAGAGAATCCACGTTCTTCGACGGCTATCTTTGCCTTCACTCCAAGTTTTTCAGCTCTTCTTCTCATCTCGGCTGCCTCCTCGCCGCTGCCCATCAGCCTCTTTACCGCTGCCTCCACTTTGTCTCTCCCCACTGAAACCCATGACTCGGTCCTTGGCGACATCCAGTGCATACTCCCCACTTTCACCCCTATTTTCAACACATCAGTGATCAACTTCTCATTGGTGAATTGCTCTGCAGTTATAGGCCATGTTACCATTGGCATTCCAGCACTCACACCTTCTAAAGTTGAGTTCCATCCACAATGAGTGACAAACCCTCCAACAGCCGGATGCTCTAATATCAACAATTGAGGAGCCCAGCCTCTTATTATTAGTCCTCTTCTGGATTCTTTAATTCTATATTCAAGCCCACTGGGAAGCAAATTTTCTTTGCTTTCTCCATTTTGTCCGGTTGATTTAAGGATTTTTCCTATCACCCAGATGAATGGGTGATTGGAAGCCTCAAGACCGTGGGCGATCTCAAGGATTTGTTCAGGGGCTAGACGAGCTAAGCTTCCAAAACTGACGTAAAGAACCGAATCGAGTTCTTTAATGTCAAGCCAGCTCAAAATGGTTTGCTCGTTAACTGAAGTCTTTTGGCCTTTCTCAGCCTTATCTTCCACGTTTCTATTGCATAATGAAACTGGTCCCACGAGCCATGCCCTGTTGCCTAATTCATTCCTGAAATAGTCCACATAAGCAGTCTCCAATTCACAGAAACTATTAACCATAACACCGAAACTCTTCTCATCTGATCCTCGCATTCTTTTATGCAACCCTCCACCATTTGGTGGTCTTCCAAGGAATGGTAACTGGGACGTGGTCAGTTCAATCCCATCAGGAAGACCTGGAACAATAAAAGGCTCCAAATCGGAAGTTACCTTCTCATGGGGCTTATAGCGTTCCATATTTTCTCGGACACAATGAGCAAAGCATCCATTCCCATTGAAAGTAATTCTTGGAATCCCAACACTGTCAATAGCATCAGCAGACCAGCGATGAAACACATCATGAACAATACAGTCTGGTTTTCGTTCGACTAAAAGATTTTGCAGAGGTTCTTGGAGCATAGAAGTGTCAGTGTAGGAGGTTGCAGACATGTCCGTGTCGGCTATATCAACATTGTCAGACAGCTCAAGAGCGTGGATGGAGATTGGGAGATCAGATTCTTGGTCACGGTGGATGGATGTTTGGAAGGAGAGGGAATGTTTTGGAGTGGTAATTATGGTAGCTTTGGCACCATGGGAAGCAAAGACTCTGGCTATGTCTATCATGGGGATTTGGTGGCCTCCACCAACAAATGGAAAGAAGAACATTTCAACTGGAGGTGAATTTAAGTCCATTGTTGCAGAGGGGATGGATTTGGATGAAAGCTTGGCTGGCAAGAGAGAAAGAGAGCCTTCGACTTTATTATATTATAGATTATTAAACTATAACTGCTCATTCTTTTACGATAAACTGTATTGTTATGGTAGAGTGAACATTGCAGTACATAGTAAAAGATAAGTTTTTTTTTAATATTTTTAAAGGTTTTTTTTAATAATTTTTTTATTAGTATTAAATTTTTTTTATTCAGTTATAGACTTTTATGACACAGATTCCAGATTTAATAAGTTAATATGATTTGACGAGTTAACCCATAAATTTTTTTTTGTTTTTTTTAATTAATTTTTTTCGTTTACTTTAGTTTATTAATATTAAATTTCTTTCCATTTAGTAAAAGATGAGATGGTTTTTTTTTACACTTTCAGAGTTTTTTTTTTTGCTTTTTTTTTATTTTTTTTGTTTTAATAAATTTTTTTTTTGTTAATGTTAAATTTCTTTTATTCAGTTATCAGACTTTCATGACACAGATCTCGGGTTTAATAGGTTAACATGGTTTGACGAGTTAACCTAGAAATTTTTTTTGCTTTTTTTTCCTTTTTAATTAAAATTTTTCGTTTACTTTAGTTTGTTAATGTTAAAATTCTTTTTATTTAGTTATTGACTTTCATGACACATATTTCAGGCTTCACGGGTTAACCTGGTTTCACGGGCTGTCAATTTTTTTTTGTTTTTTTATTTTAATAATTTTTTTATTTAATTTAGTTTGTTAATGTTAATTTTTTTATTTAGTTATTAAACTTTCATAACACGGATCGCGGGTTTAACGAGTTAACCTGGTTTGGCGAGTTAACCAGAATTTTTTTTTCTTTTTAATTAATTTTTTTCGTTTAGTTTAGTTTGTTAATTGACAATAAACTAAAAGCTTTCGATGTTTCACTATGCAAGTCCCGATGAAACGAATGAGTTGTCTTCTTCTTTTTTTTTCTCTTTTTTTTCGTTTTCTAGCCTTTATGGGTTTTTTTTTATTTTTTTCTTTGTGGTTTTTTCTTTTAATGAATTTTTTTTGTTAATGTTAATTTTTTTATTTAGTTATCAGATTTTCATGACACGGATCCCGGGTTTGACAAGTTAACTTGAATTTTTTTTTCTTTTTAATTAATTGTAATATATACTAAAAGGGATGAGTGTTTTATTGTGGACTGCACATTGCAGTTCACAGTAAAATACTGATACTTTAGGTTTTTTTTAAGTTGTCACATTTTTTTTAGCTTTTTTTATGCTTTTAGGGATTATTTTTTTGCTTATTTTTTTGTTTTTTTCTTTTAACAAATTTTTTTGTTTAATTTAATTTAGTTTATTAATATTAAATTTTTTTTATTTAGTTATCAGACTTTCATGACATGTTTTCCGGATTTAACGGGTTAACCTGGTTTGACAAGTTAACCAAGAATTTTTTTTCTTTTTAATTAATTTTTTTCATTTAGTTTAGTTTGTTAATACTAATTTTTTTTCTATTTAGTTATCAAACTTTCATGACATATATCCCGAGTTTCACGAGTTAACCTGGTTTCACGGGTGAACCCAGTTAATTATGGGTTGACGGTCAATTTTTTTTGTTTTTTTATTTTCATAAATTGTTTTTGTTTAATTTATTTTGTTAATGTTAAATTTTTTTTATTTAGTTATCAGACTTTCATGACACAGATTCTGGGTTTAACAGGTTAACATGGTTTGACGAGTTAACCCGGATTTTTTTTCGTTTTAATTAATTTTTTTTGTTTGATTCAGTTTCTTAATTTTCACTTTTTTTTTATTTAGTTACCAGACATTCATGACATGAATCCCGGGTTTAACGGGTTAACCTAATTTGACAAGTTAACCTGTAATTTTTTTTTGCTTTTTGTTCTTTTTAATTTTTTTCGTTTAGTTTAATTTGTTAATGTTAAATTTCTTTCTATTTAGTTTTTTTTCTTCTTAGAGGTTTTTTTTATTTTATTTTTTTAATTAATTTAGTTTATTAATATTAAATTTTTTTCTAAGTAGTTCTCGACTGATGCTTTTAGTTTTTATTTTTGTTTTTTTGTTGTTTTTATGCCCCTGTTTGGATGGCGCGGTACAGGATCCATAGTGAAAAGGCTTATATCTTTTGTTTTTTTTCTTTTTAATTAATTTTTTTAATTTAAATTGTTAATGTTAAATTTTTTTCTATTTAGTTATCAAACTTTCATGACACGGATTTTGGTTTGAGCTAACTTTGGTTTGACAAGTTAACCCAGTTAATTCTGGGTTAACCCATTAATTTATTTTTTCCTTTTTAATTATCAAATTCCACGATACGAATTCAAGGTATGACGGGTTAACCTGATTTGAAGGGTTAACACAGTTAATTCATATTTTTTTTCTTTTTCTTCATTAGTTTTTTTCTTCCAGTTGGAATTTTTTCTTTGTTTTTTTTTTAACTAATATATTTAATTATTACACTTTTATGACACGACCTTGCAGTTAGACACACGTCCAATGCTATTAGGTTTGGTATTGCAGTCCAGACACTTTTATGCTAAGGGTTAACTCAAGTTTAATGTTATTATTAATATTATAAATATTACTTTTTGGTCAAGCGTTGCAATCAAACCTAAGACTCTTGGATATAACTTTGGAAAAAAAACCTAACACTTTTAGATCTTGACTTTTTTTAAAATGTAAAAAATAATTGACCCGCGGTATCGCGCGGGGCATGTTACTAGTAAAATACTTTAAAACGTGTGGGATATTCACTGTAGCAGCAGTGTTTTTTTTTTTTTTTTTTTTTTTTTTTACATGTTTTTTTACCCAAAATTGATTTCTTCTTCTTTTTTAAAAAAATTTTTTTGTTTCAAAATTATCTTTGCTAATTTTTTTTAAATATTGAGCTAGTTGAAAATTTAACCACGTAGTTTTTTTAAAAAAAAACATTGTAGATTGCTATAATATTCTCATACATTTTTTTCTTTTTTTTATGATTTCTTTATTCGTTGTTTTTTTCAAAATGGCCTTTGTAGATTTTATTTTTTTATATTAAGTTGGTTCAGAATTTAACTTTGTAGTTTTTTTTTAAAAAAAAACAATATGGATTGGTATAATGTTCCCCCTACATAGTTTTTGTTTTGCTGCAGTGTTTTCTCATATATTTTTTTAAAAAATTATCTTATCGAATTTATTTTTTTAATATTGAGCTGGCTGATAATCTAACTTTAGCTTTCCCCATGTTTTTTTTATTTTTCTTTTTTTCCAAAATTGTCATTTTTTACATATTTTCTTTCCTTTTGTTTTGTTTTTTTCAGAATTATTTTTGTTGATTTTATTTTTTTACCGTTGAGCTGGTTGAAAATTTAGTTTTTTTGTCTTTTTCTTTAATAGCTTTGCTCACGTGTTTTTTTTTCGCTTTTGTTTTCTTTTTTGTACATTTCTTTTCATTTTTTTACCCAAAATTGACCTTTTTTTTTAGATAGCTTTTGTCGGTGTTTTTTATATATTGAGCTGGTTGAGAGATTAGCTTTGTAGCTTTTTTTTAAAAAAAAAATACTATGAATTACTACAATGTTTCCCTTACATGGTTTTTGTTTGGCTACAGTGTTTCCCCCACATGTTTTTTTTTAAATTATCTTTGTTAAATTTATTTTTTCAATATTGAGTTGGTTGAGAATTTAGTTTTAGCTTTAGCTTTCCCCACTTTTTTTTTTAAAAAAATTTTCCCTGTGTTTTTTCATTATAATTATAATTATAATTAATATTATATTGTATTATATTATATAACTGTTTTTTTTCTTTTGTTTTTTCTTTTTATTTTTTTTAATGAATTTTTTTGTTTGATTTAGTTTGTTAATGTTAATTTTTTTTATTTAATTATCAGATTTTCATTATACGAATCTCGGGTTTGATGAGTTAACCTGATTTGACGAGTTATTTTTTTCATTTAGTTTAGTTTGTTAAAGTTAATTTTCTTTCTATTTAATTATCAGACTTTCATACTTTAATGACACGTGTCTTGGGCTTGACGGGTTAACTTGGTTTGATGGGTTAACCCGGTTAATTCTAGGTAAACCCATTATTTTTTTTCTATTTAGTTATCAAACTTTCATGACGCAAATCTCAAGTTTTACGGGATAACCTGGTTTAAAAGGTTGACCCAATTAATTCAATGTTTTTTTTTCTTCATTAGTTTTTTCTTTCTTGTTGATTTTTTTTCTTTGTTTTTTTAATTAATCTATTTAATTATTACACTTTTATGACACGACCTTATAGCCAGACCCACATTCAGTATTCTTGGGTCCGGTGTTACAGTCAGACTCACTTAAACTTGGATCATGCAAGTTTAATTTTATTATTAATATTATAAATATTACTCTTAGGTCAAGCGTTGTAGCCAAACTCAAGTTTTTTGTGTATAACTTTGCAGAAAAACCTAAAATTTTTAAATTTTTATTTTTTTTAATATTTTTTATGTAAAAAAAATAACCCGCGACATCGCGTGGGTATCAAAGCTAGTAAGTTCCAAATTATGGGATGTTCAGTGAAGACATGGAATGGAATATTTATAAGAAGAAATGAAATGAATTTCCATAGGATTTATCCATTTTTTACACCGAACAATGATGGACATCACTCTCAAGAACCTAGACGTGGCACCTCCACGTACGTCAGCAAGGGTGTCAGCTAATTTGGAAGAATCATAGCAGTTTGATAAGGTCGGTCGAAGGTAGACATGCCATTCTGAAACTTCGTTTACTGTCGAATTTATTATTTACAGAGTGTTTGTTTTTGCTATCGAAACAGATTATAGAAAAAAATTATTTGATTAATTACTAGATATAATTTATTGTTTATAAACCTAGTATAATTTACGTTTAAAAAATAGATTTATAGAAAGTGAAGAGTTTCACTGTCCACTGTTTATTTTTGCATGTTTACTCCTGTAAAGTGAACAATAAAAATTATTCATGACTAAACCTAAATATATTGAATTCGATCCGATTCAATAAAAAAATATTTAATTTTTTTTTTGTTTTTAATTATATTTTATTTAAAAATCTAGTATTTTATATTATTCAATGACACTACATAAATTAAAAAAAATTGCATGATGACGTAGCATTTGCAGAACTTTATTACAATCCCAATTTTATTCCTGATGATATTTTAATTGATGTTATTGCACGCTTAAAAAATCATGAAAATTATATTCCTTATCAAATGAATTTCATACTTGATGAAATTATAGATAGTTTAACGGAACAATAAAAAATATTTATAAAGTATTATTTATTTCATGATGTAATAACAGTAGTTAAATCTATAATATTTAAATTAAAAACTACCAATATTAATATATATCTTTTTAGTTATTTTATAACCTCAATTTGAAAAACATTCTTAACCAAACACATTAAACTACTTTTATTCAACCTCAATTTCAATCATAGTTCTAACCAAACATATATAAATATCAAACCAAATTCAATCAAAAATACTTTTTATAAAACAACTTTTTTCCAAACCAAATCCCCAAAATCTACCACTTCTATAACAATTGATACTCCTGTTTATTTCAAGAGTAAATAATAATTTAGTTCGAATTTAGCAATATAATATCTTGACCATCCGATTTCATAAACCATGACTTAATTTCTTTTATGGTTTCCGACGGTTAATTCTTTAAAAACTAAATTATTATTTTTTTGAAAACAATCAAACTAACCCTAGGTTTCTTTCCATTACCTTACAGCCAAATTAGTATTTTAAATTATTATTTTTTTAACTAAACTAGTGACAGCTCGCCACCTCATTAACGGGCAACAAAAGGAATAAGTTATGAACGGAAATAAAAACATAAGGATGCGATGAACCTCTTAAACTAGAGAGACTGACTAATTGTATGCTGAAAAGTGAAAACAGGGGAGCTAAACCAGTGGGGTGCCATGCCAGATTTGGTTAGATTCCAACAGTTGAGGTGCTTTAGCCAACACTGAAATATTGTTTTTCTTGAGAATTAAGACTCCTTTAAAATAATGGGAAAATGTCAAAATAATTGGCCTTGTTGCGGCTGGAAATCTTACTTGCAACAAGAATGGTACTAGTAAAAAAAACCTTGCGTTAGACTACTGCCAAACCACTCCCAGCCTAGATACAAGTATTTACCAAGCCTATACTATATATAACATTTAACTAGAAATCAAAGTTTTGAACCTCATAAAAAATACAATTTGTAACAGAAAAGACTGTTGGGGCAGGAGATTGATAGCTTCCCTCTGATTGTACCTGGAAGAATGAACTGCAAAGCCTTTGTGTTGAACAAAAACAGAGCACTGCTATATCAATATAGACTTCAGAAGTCTTAATCTATCATGGAACTCGAACTCATGCTGACCTTTCAGTAGCATTTTTTATCTGTAGAGCAGCTCTAACAATGTCTCCCCGTGTAATGATTCCAGCCTTTGGTTTTAAATTAGAGACCAGTTAAAAATTACTCAGAACAGATTAGAATCCATAAAATAAGATTGAATAAAGAATATTGGGAACAATTCTTACCAGCTTTCCATCATCATCTACCACTGGGAGTCGCCGATATTTTGTTTCAAGCAGCAACCTGTCATTAGATTAGGACATCAAGCGTGTTTTCAGTTTAATGTGAAAATTCCCACAGAATCCGATTGCAATAAGAGAAAAAATTAGAAATTTGATGATAACCATTTAGAAAATATTTTTAATAAAGCTTGGACAGAGAGAAAATGCATAATAAAATCTTCTCGAAAGTATTGGCATACATTTATGGAAGTACAAAATAGAACATGTTGTCTTACAGGTTTAAACAGAAATGTCCTTGAAGAAGAAAAGGATACACTAGAGTGGAAAGAGTTAATACCTAACAGCATCCTCTAGATTGGTAGTTTCATAAACAACTAGAGGATTAGGAGTCATCAAATCACCAACAACTTTGCCATTGTTCTTGATTAACAGTTTCTGTAACTCATTAAAAGTCTGCAATATTTATCAAGACACAGAATTCAGTACTAAAAAACATTAACTGAAAAATGTTCTAGAAGTAAAATCCCCTTTGCCAGTTTACATGCCATTCTCTCTTGTATTTCTAACATCAAACTCTTATTATAGGCCCAATTCCCACGATGGAGAAAACTCTCATTTATCAAGTTGTTGTATGGTTTTCCATTAACTATTAGAAATTACCATCATTACATCTACCCACCAACAAGAATTTCCCTGCATTTGGAGAATGTGTTCAAGCAAAACTTGTATGTAAGGCCAGCAGTTGGGTTGCAGGATGTTGCTAAACGTAATGGTGCAGCAATCAAACCATCAACTGGCCACATTCTTCTGCATTCTTTACAACCAGTCAAGTTGGATCGAAGTTTTGGGTTCTACCTCCCTCCAATAAGAGTTTGTTGACTAATTGTGAGCAAGCCCTGGTAAAGGAGGAAGTACTGAGCATTCCTTGATTGCATGCCATGTACTTGAAAAAGGAAGGATGGCAAGGATTTTAAAAAGCCAAATTGCCTTATTGAGCCAATCCACCCCCCATTTTCATTCTGAACCTTGGATTCAATAGTAAGGGCTACTCCAGTGTTGGAAAGACTTACCGAACCCCCACCCCCACAACACCCACCTTTCTTAATCTGACAAAGAAATGGTTATGATTTGTTTGCTAATCATGGCCTGATCATCCTCTTAAAAGTATGATAAACTACATATCTTTTCTTGCAGATGTGGCCCCCAATTCTCACCATCTTCATGCCTAAAGAAAATACTATGTTCAATTTGTTTCTGTTCGTTTGTATATTTGATTGGCAAGTATAACAGCAGGTCTACAACATTATTGGGAGTTGAAGGACGGTAGCTCTGAATTTGACAAACACGAAGGATTCTAATCTCTAACTATAGAAATCAGTCAAAATATCTCATTTTTTAAAGAAACAAAAATACATACAAACAGATGGATGCATGCATGCATGCTCAAATACAAATACTAGATGCAAACATCTGGAATATCAAAGAGGAGCTTCACACACACCTTCCAAGAACTATCAACATTAGGAAACAAGTTTGTGTCATTTTGACAGCCACCTGATAGACACCAAAAGAAGAAATTAGTAGCAGTTTCACACATTACAAAATTATAGTGCCTGTTTGTCGACAAAGAGCAATAACGAATGACAAAACTAAGTACCAACATCTAACAAAACAATACATATATATATAAAACTGAATCAGTACAGCATCGTTGCTGCTATAGGCCCTCGAGATTGAAAAGAAAAGTTTGAGAAACAAGCTAAGAATCATCATAATGTTGCCACAATCAAAGGGATGAATAAAATTTATTTCTGAAAGGCCATGAATCCAACATTATTGGTTACCCTAGCTTATCCGTTTTTACTCTAGTCTATCTCCAAGCCTAGCAAATTGATGCTAGAATTGACTTTTCAATTGATGCCAAGATGAATTAGTATTGTTCGACTAGATAAGCAAGCAAATCTAACAAATAAACGAAGTTAGCAAGTAAGGTGCCGTGTGGTTGTTTAAATTGTTATGACCATCAATCAGTCACAGTCTGAGAAAGCACCTGTAGCCAAGTTTCTTCAGCCCAACTTTAATGGAACTCCTTGAATCAAACTTAACAGAGCTCAAAATTTAACAAAGAGATCGACTTGGTTTTGAAAACCATAGTAATCTAATTCGCCATCATTCTCCGGTCAACTTAAGAATTCTCTAGAAAAGAAAAGGGGAAAGAAGAACAAACACAAAAATTATAGAACACGCAATGGCAACAAGGAGATTACGTCCAAATGGAAATAATTTCCCACACATTCACTCTTCATGAGAAAATTCAAACAAGGGAGCACACAATGGTAGAAACATACGGGGAAAAAATAAATAAAAATCCAACACTGGCTTCACTAATCTTATACTACCTGAAATGGAATCGAGCGCAAGCAGGTCATAGTCAGAAACAACACCAACCTGCAACAAGTAAAGACTTGAAATCAGTTCTTTACAACACAATCTCAAATAAATATAGTTTTTTTTAGCTGACCAAGTGTTATCCTTCATTTTCAGGAACAAGTAACATGAATATTTTACTACTTCTTAGACTAGCTTTCTAGTTTAGATCTTAGCTTTTTTTTTCTCAGGGTGAGCTTTGGACTCCACGAAATCCCAAGAACAGCATAGAAGCAAGGAACTGGTAAGCATGAAAAGAAACCGTATGACAGTGGAATCATGAGATAAAATGAAAAACTTACCAATCTCCAGTCATCATCAATGACGGGAAACCCAGTTATTCTCTTCTCTACAAGAGCCTCCAATGCTGCAAAAAAATATTCGCGAAAAAATAAAATCAACAAACAGAACAGCTCATAATCAAAGAAAAAGTAGTAATTACCATCATCAACGGTTGTGTTAGCTTTAACGACATATAAACCCTCCTTCTTGGTCATAAAATCACCAACTGTGTAAATCCCACTTCTCGCCTGCAGAGAAAAAAATTATATATAAAAAAACGCTATAAATAGAAAACAGAAGCAAGAGGCGGGCAAGTCAGTTATTCACCGGAACAGAGTTTGCTACATTGGACAAGGCAACTGCAACAGAAGAACGGTATGGTGATCGAGGGACGGAGGAGGAGCGAAGACGACAACATTTCGATCTTGGGGTTTTAGAAACAAAAAGAGAAGGTGGTGGTGACTGGTTGTTATTGGTATTGAAACAGAGTGGCGGAGGCAGAGAGAGTAGTAAAGTGTTCGTAACAGAAGCCATGTAGCAGAAGATGATTGTAGTTAGGGTTAGACCAACAATGATGGTAAAAAGGTTACGCTTGTTCTGTCAGGAAGGGGGGATTTGTTAAGAGTGTATTGAATTGCTCTAACTGAGGAATTTCCAAGTGAGATTTGAAGCAGATGGGTACAGAGATAGCGCTTTGATTCTTTTGAATCAGAAAGTGTTGTTTTTGGGGTTGCCCTGAATAGGAGGAAACTTGAGAGACGTCGAAACGCCGATTGCTTGGTGAGGACTTTTCTTTATTACTCTGTGGACCCCTCTACAGCTCACATGTCACGGCTTATCCAGCCCTTTAATGGATTTACTTCTTGTATTCTATTACTTTATTTTGACTTTTTGAGTTTTTTTTACATAAAATATTTCACATGTAGATTATCTTCTCATATGATATTTTTCACTCGAATTTTTTAATAATAATAATAATAATAAAAGAGATGATGAGATATTAGTAAAAGAGACTGTGGTGAGCAGATTTTACTTTTAAAACAAGAAAAATATAAAAAAAATATTAATTTAAAATAAAAAAATTAAATTTTTTAAAGACACTTTTTAAAAAATAAAAACAAACAAGCTCTTCTGAAAGAGCAGATTTTACTTTATGATATAACGAGATGAAAGTGGTGGTGAGATGGAAATGATAATTTAAATAGTTGAATAATATTGTTAATAAATTATTATTTATAAAATATTTTATAGGACTTTACACGTGGAAAATATTTTTTAGCAAGTCAACAAAATCACAAAGATTGATGATAAAGAAGATCTGAAAAACGCATTAAGAAAACAATTTGGATGTAAAAGATTTGTCAACAAGCGATGGGGAGAAAAGAAAGGGAAATGAGAATTGTCCTGACTCGGTACAAATAAGAAAGTTCGGTCGAGTTGTGTGGTAGGGGGCAATCAACATTGCTTGGAGGCTGCGTTTGTCCACTTCCTTCGTCCATATGTAAATATTTTTAATTTGTATTTGAAATATTTTTATTTAAAAAAAATATCTAGGTGATGGTTTTATGTATTTTTCAATGATTTATATCAAAAATACATCGATATTTAAAATAAAAATAGTTTAAAAAATAATTTTAATTAAAAAACACCATGCTTCGCGTGGACGTATCATCCAGCATGAAATAAAACCCGCCGTGTAACTAGGAAATTTTCCTTTGTCGCAGAACGATGTAGATTTGTGTGGTTCAAGTTTATCAGCAAGGAATGAACAATAAATGGAAAACTCGTGCGAAAACAAATATCTAACGCTGATGTCGGAATCACCAGCTGATCGAAAGTCTTTGTCGGCAAAACCATGCAATTACATTAATCAAATGTCGTGTGGGTATTAATTGACCCTGACCTGTGAAAATAAAAACCGAATGCGTACAATCATCTACGAAGTGGTCTAATAATATGACCTTAAAATTAAAAGCTTTATTATTTTTATAGTTTTGAATTTGAGCCTTATAATTATTTATATGATAATTATTAGAGATTTATATGGTCGTTAACTTTAAAACCCGTAAAATTAGTCGAGATGCACTCAAGCTGACCCGAACACTCACGTTAATAATTAAAAAAAACCGAACGCATACACTGAATTCTAAGAATATTTAAGATTTTGATAATAGTTTTTTTAAAAAAAAATTACTTGAAAATATATTAAAATAATATTTTTTATTTTAAAAAATATTATTAATATCAATATATCAAAATAATACGAAAACACAAGAAAACAATTAATTTAAAATAAATTAAAAATTTTCAATTTATTTAAATATTTTTAAAACATAAAAACAAAAAAACCCTTTGAAATTTATTTGTATATCTCGTTTTCTAGCCTTACATTATGCTTTTAATTGTCAAGAAATAAATTGAATTTAAAAAAAAATTCCAAAAACACAAGACAAGCATCACCTCATACATGCCACGAACCACAGTTACTCACAATGCTTGTACTTGTTGCATGATATACTCATAATCATTATTAATTGACAGTTCCTTCCACGTATGCGTATTTATATTGTGCTGTACCATAATCCATCTTCGTATCCGTACTCGCCAGTTTTTCACAGACAACTTTCCTGTCTTTCACGTGCTTCTTTCTCAAACGTTTTTTGCATTCCATCTCGGTGCTTGCTCGCTCGCTCGCTCACTGGCTGATAGCAAGAGGTCTCACGTCATCTCTGCCCCCATAGCACGGCGGCGGCAATCCACTGGCAGTGCTTCTGAGACCTTTTTCATAAATTGAAAACAAGACAATTCTATGATATTGTTTTGGTTGGCATTGACCCTCTTGAAATAACTCATAATTAAGATGTGAACAATCCTATTTTTTCAAAAATAAAAATTTAAAAGGTTTTAACCTTTCTAGACATGAATCAAAACCCCTAAACCTTGATTTTTTCAAAACTACCAACCGCAAAAATTCAGTTATTTTGATTATCAAGAAGCTTGGTTTAATTTCTTTTTTCTAAAAGACTATGACAATTCATCGTTCATTCATTTTGATAAGAAATTGTCCAAAGAACTTATTTCTCAAACAATTGGTGGCAATGAAACATTCTCAATTTGACCATTCATCGTTCATCATTTATAAGTGCCAAAGACATTTCTCAAACAATTGGTGGCAATATTTTTCTTCAATAAGTAAGATTTTCCCTACAAATTTATATAAATATTGGATTTGTTTACAGCAAAAACACCTTTGAATTCAATTCTTACCTCCTTTTATTTCATCACAACCTTTCGTGTCCCATGGTATCTTGGGACTTCATTATAATAAATGATGTAGATGAAGATATTGGTTACTCTTTAGATCTCATGAGAAAAATCAAAGTAAAATGGTGGACCCAATTCAGAGAAACTCAAGCTTGTTCTCAAGTCGTGCATACTTGGCTACAATCTCATCAAATTCCATAGCTGCAAGCATCCCCGTCAACTCCATCTCAAGAAGGACGATTTACAATTCTCACCTCTGAAAGTCGAATTCAAGAAAGCCTTGCATCATCAAGCTCAAGGTCAGAATACAAGAAAAAACTCCAGAAAGCCTTGTATGAAATATCAAGTTATGATGAGGATGGATTCGCTAATGAAAATCCAGATTATGGTTCTAATTTTCTGAGTTACACACACACATATATAAGAATCTTTTAGTATATGTGGACGTCATTCTTTATAAAACATCCATCTATTTTAATTATTCAAGAATATTTGACAAAACATTCTTGAATAATTTAATTAGATTTAAAGTTAAAAAAGCCTCTTGTAAATAAATCTTTCA
Organism: Populus deltoides; assembly: GCA_015852605.2. Taxonomy (NCBI): domain Eukaryota; kingdom Viridiplantae; phylum Streptophyta; class Magnoliopsida; order Malpighiales; family Salicaceae; genus Populus; species Populus deltoides. The sequence continues at coordinate 21,268,404 of CM027570.2, read as the reverse complement.
TTATTTATTTATTTATTTATTATTTTTAACATTAATATATTAAAATAATTTAAAAACACTAAAAATATATTAATTTAAATTGGTATGGCATGTTGATTTATTGATATTAATTTTTTTCTGGAATAGATTCGAGTCTCTACTATTTTATTCATTTATTTATTATTTTTAATATTAATATATTAAAATAATTTAAAAACATTAAAAATATATTAATTTAAAGTAAATAATATATTAATTTATGGCAGATTATCCCTGTATTAACCAGTAAGAAAATATTTGGTTGGGTAAAACAAAATATCAAGATATATAATAGTAAAAACCGATCGAAAGCATCGATTTTTATTTCCCCGTATGCTTCCACCAAGAATCTAATTCAAATGCAATCTCAAATATCAATAAATAAATAAATAGAAAATAAATAAATAAATCTCAAATATCTTTGTTTAGAATCGTTGCTAGTCTTGGTGAATTATTTTTATTTTTCACAAAGAATGATGTTCACCATGTCAAATAAAAAAACACACCTGACTTAAGTTATCTACTTAAGAAGTTATGGAGTCGACTTAGTAAAACAAATTATTTTTATTTTTATTAAAAAGTAGAAAAAATAATATTAGATGGATCAAAAAAAAATATAATCATCATAATTTAATAAAAAATTATTTATTTTTAAAAACAAACTATCCAACTTAAATTAATAACTCATTGAATATAACAAGAAAAAATAAAGTAAAGAAACACTCTAAAAAATCAGCTATGATTAACCAGAAATGCAAACTTATAACCCCAATAATCAAGATCCCGTCAAACCCAATATATCTCTTCAAATTTACTACTCAAATTATGAGATTAAAATAATATAATAAAAAAAATTACAAAACTAATTTTTTTAAAAAATATTTATTAACTCATGATTACTTTTTAAACTTGTTATCAAAGTTATTAGATCTAAAATATTCTATCTGGAAAGATTATAAAATTTAATTTTTAATTTAAATGATGAAATTAAAAAAATTATTTTAATTATATAAAAGAATTCAAGATAAAAATTAAAAATTAAAAAATCAAAATCAAAATTTAAATACAAAGTAAATTTTTGATGAAATTAAAAAAAAATTAATTTAAAAAAACAAAAAAAATCAAAATCAAAATTTAAAAAAAAAAAACGAAAAAAAATATTATGCCAAACACTGCCTGTATCGCGCGTCAAAACCTCTTTATCCCACAAGTTACCCACTTTACCTCATCTGGACCCCACACACCATCAAATCTGATGGTTGATACCTCTGCCTCACACAATCTTAGGGTTTACATATAACCCTCCCTAACCCTCTCTCAGCCCCCAAACACTCTTCCCTTTTTTTATTGCAGCTCCCACCAGCGCACTCTCTCTCTTTCTCTATTCCTCCCTCCCCTTCTCTCAATATTTCCGCCGCCCCCACCACCACTTCTTATCCGGCGGCCAATATCTCCTCCTCCTCCTTCACCTTCCCTCTCCTCCATAAAACCAAAAAAAAAAAATAATTGAAAAGAAAAAATCAAAACTTCTCTGTTAAGCATTTTATCAAACAGTTGGCCTGTCTGTTTTTTATTCTTGTAAAAAAAAGAGGAGAGGGAAGTTATTTCAAAACCCACAAAAAATCAGAACTTTTTCCAAGAAAAGCAAAAAAGAAACGGAAATGGCACAAGTTCAAGTACCAGTTCAACCACAGAGTGTGAATGCAGGGGCTAATAACCCTAATTTTGTGACGACGTCGCTTTACGTGGGTGATCTGGAAATAAGTGTGACTGATTCCCAGCTGTATGATCTGTTTAATCAAGTGGGTCAAGTGGTTTCGGTCAGGGTTTGCAGGGACTTGACGAGCCGTAGGTCCCTTGGCTATGGTTATGTTAACTACAGCAATCCTCAAGATGGTCAGTTTCTATTTTTGTTTGTCTTTTTTTTTAAGTTTTGGGTTTTTAGTGTGTGATTATTAAGTGGAGAAACGAAGATTACTTAATTGAGTGGTTTTCTGTTAGGTATTAGTGTTAATGTTGTATTTAATTGAGTGGTTTTAATGGGTCTGAATGATACTTTGGTGTTTTATGTACCTTTGAGCGTAAAGTTTCAAACTTCAGAATTTTTGGGAGGGGTTTTCAACTGGGTATCATGACTTTTGAAGAGTATTTATATGTTCTTAGAAATCGAGACTTGGTTGAATTTGATGACAAATAATGAATGCATTGACACCCTTAATGTTTTGCATGTAGAGAATGTTGAGTGTCATTTTTTTTGGTCTTCCTGGTGTGTTGTGTTAATTCCATCCGTTCACTTCTGTTTTGTGTGGAACATGTTTACAGCTGCGAGGGCATTAGAAATGCTGAATTTTACTCCCCTGAATGGAAGTCCAATCAGGGTTATGTATTCTCATCGTGACCCAACTATTCGCAAAAGTGGGGCTGGAAATATATTTATTAAGGTATTTGTATTTTATTACCGGTCACTTTGCTTGTTGCTATGTTTATTTGTATTTTTTTGGCGTTATCGAGTTCCATTTCTGTTTCTTGTCTGACTTGAATGCATTACTTGACAGAATTTGGACAAGGCAATTGACCACAAAGCTCTGCATGATACTTTTTCAGCATTTGGGAACATCCTCTCCTGCAAGGTTGCTACTGACCCATCTGGCCAGTCTAAAGGCTATGGTTTTGTGCAGTTTGACAGTGAAGAAGCTGCCCAAAAAGCAATTGAGAAACTGAATGGCATGCTGTTGAATGATAAGCAAGTTTATGTGGGACCGTTCCTTCGCAAGCAGGAAAGGGACACTGCTACTGACAAGATGAGATTCAACAATGTCTTTGTGAAGAATCTATCCGAAACAACAACTGAGGAGGATTTGAACAAAACTTTTGGTGAATTTGGAACCATCACTAGTATTGTGGTGATGAGGGATGGCGATGGAAAATCCAAGTGTTTTGGATTTGTAAACTTTGAGAACGCAGAAGATGCTGCTAAAGCAGTTGAGGCTCTTAACGGGAAAAAAATTGATGATAAGGAATGGTTTGTTGGGAAAGCTCAGAAAAAATATGAAAGGGAAGTTGAATTAAAGCAGCGATTTGAGCAGAGTATGAAGGAAGCAGCTGACAAATTTCAGGGTGCAAACTTGTACATCAAAAATTTAGATGATAGCATAGTTGATGAGAAGCTTAAGGAGCTGTTTTCTCCATTTGGTACAATCACGTCGTGCAAGGTATGCAGCTTTGAATTTTGAGTAGCTAACCATTTTGAGTATGCAGCTTTTGATGGTTTGTGTAATCTTTATTAATATCACCTTTTGTCGAAGAAGAATTTTCCTCGTTACATCGTTGATTTCTGACATTAGTATTAACATTAGAACACCTCTCATGTTTCTTGTAAATCCTGCTCAGAACCCAGTCTTCCAGCTGCACCAAAACAAAGAACAAAAATCTGGTTATTAATCATATTAAGAATAAACAAATGTTGTTATGTCAATTGGAGACAAGAAGAATATCCATGTTACCCTCATGTTGTCTGTATGATTTCTGACATGAGGAGGGGGATCGATCACTCAAACTCATGCATTATCCAGTTGGTTTTGTCACCCTTTGGAGCCTTTCCAGTTTAATGAACGACTGCCTTCCTGTATCCAGCAAGATTTCTCTGATATGTGATTGTATTACCATCTCCAACAACAGGTTTTTCATAGCTGATTTGTATATCAGCGCCAGTGGCTTTCAAAAACCACCACCTGCTGCTCGATTCAGTCTAGTTCCGTTTCTATACTTTTTGTCCCCTGGTGTGAGAAAGTACCATACTTTTTCTCCATGATGATTATATCGAGCTGTTCATATAAACAAATAAATTTTATATTTTTAATTATAGTATCACAAACTGTTTTCACCTACAGGTTATGCGAGACCCAAATGGAATAAGCAGAGGATCAGGGTTTGTTGCATTTTCAACTCCTGAAGAGGCATCTAGAGCTGTAAGTTGATACTTTTTCTGTGCTTTCATGAAGGCCCTAGAATACACTAATATCATTTTTTTTGTTTTGATAGCTCTTGGAGATGAATGGAAAAATTGTTGTTAGCAAACCTCTATATGTTGCACTTGCACAAAGAAAGGAGGATAGAAGAGCCAGGCTACAGGTACTTTATTTTCATTTATGTTATCTTTTGTTTCCCTTTGTTATTTGTCAGTCTGCAGCTATGCTACTTTCCTTTTTGCTGATCCTTTAAAGGTGTCTTTGTTCTTGTTCCTTGTAAAATTAATTTTCTTGGTCGTTCGTATCTGATGGATTTCTGTTCATCAAACAGGCTCAATTTTCTCAAATGCGACCAGTTGCAATGGCACCTTCAGTTGGCCCTCGTATGCCTATGTATCCCCCTGCGGGTCCGGGTCTTGGACAGCAAATATTTTATGGACAAGCCCCACCTGCTATCATACCACCCCAGGTAATGCTTTCCACTCGTGTTGTTGCACATTAATTGCATAGCTATGTGTATGAATGTTCTGTTTTTCTATTAATAGATTTGTACCCATTTGTCAATTTTGTTAAATTGCTTTCTCACTTGAAAGTGCCTTCTGTAATCGTTGCACTTTTATCAGCCTGGGTTTGGGTATCAACAGCAGCTTGTGCCTGGTATGAGGCCCGGCGGGGCTCCTATGCCAAATTTCTTTGTGCCAATGGTTCAGCAGGGTCAGCAGGGTCAGCGACCTGGAGGTCGACGGGCAGGAGCTGGTCAGCAATCCCAGCAGCCAGTCCCACTTATGCAGCAGCAGGTTGATAGTCTTCTCCTTACTAGTTAATTGCAAAACCCTATCTTATGGTTTTATAATCTATGACAGATGCTTCCTAGGGGGCGTCTTCTCCTTACTAGTTAATTGAGATGGCAAAACCCTATCTTATGGTTTTATAATCTATGACAGATGCTTCCTAGGGGGCGTGTCTATCGCTACCCTCCAGGACGTGGCTTGCCTGATGTTCCAATGACTGGTGTTGCTGGAGGCATGCTTCCTGTTCCATATGACATGGGTGGCATGCCAATGCGTGATGCAGCATTGTCTCAGTCAATTCCTGTTGGGGCTTTGGCTACTGCACTCGCAAATGCTACTCCAGATCAGCAGAGAACGGTATGCCCTATCCCTATTTTATTTGCATATTCATTTCTTATTTAGCTGCCTGCATGGCCTAGGTTAGGATGTTAGGCCACTTCGCTGATGCTCAGACTCTTGTGCTCTTCGAAATGGCACATTATAATACTGGAAGCATCGGTTATTTATTAAATTTCAATACTTTCCTCACTGAAACAGGCCACTGTTTCTTTCTTTATTTTTAACTGGAGGTGTATGGGGTTTTGTTGGACAAGGCCAGAATGATATTTTCATCACCTGAGAACGCATGTTTTCTAGATACAGTAGTTATTGTCTACTGGGACATATCAATGATGTTCTGATTAGTAGAAGCTGTCATTTTTTTTCTTGCACAAAAAAATCATGTTTGCTCATTTCAATTTTTCACAGTATAGATATCAGGAACATGTCAGCAAATTACAAAATGAAAATGAGAGGATCCCGATCCCAATTTCTATCCCTACCGGGAATAATATAAAATGTCTCTACTGAAGAGAGTGAAATGGACATGGTGACCAATACATCTGATGCCTGTGTGGTAGTCTGGTTAAATTAATAGTTAATTTTTACTGGATGCATAACTGTAGATGCTTGGCGAAAATCTGTACCCTCTCGTGGAACAGCTGGAGCCTGAAGCAGCGGCTAAAGTGACAGGTATGCTTCTGGAGATGGATCAAACTGAGGTTCTGCACTTGCTTGAGTCACCAGAAGCTCTCAAAGCAAAGGTTAATGAAGCAATGGAGGTTCTAAGGACTGTTCAGCAGCAGGCCACTGGCACAGCTGATCAACTAGCTTCTTTGTCATTGAATGACAACCTTGTGCCCTAGGTTGAGCTTGGGCATAGTTTTTGAAATGCCAGACAAGAAACCATTCTATCTACGGCTTTGATTTATACTTTGACTGCCTGGTAGCTTAGGCACCGGTTTTGTTTATTTTGAGATTCTTTCAAAAGTTACATTGATGATGGAGACGATATTGCTTGAACTTTTGTTATGCGAGTGACAAATTTCTGGTGCTTTAACATGTTCGTATGGTGCTGTTTTAGGTTATTAAATTAATGGGCGTAAGTTATTTAAGATGGGGGAGATGCAATTTGCAAGATCTGGCTACTGGGTAAGCAAGGGTTTAATTTGAAAGAAATTAGCATAAATGGTTCTCCATGTTTAGGAAGCAAAACCCACTTCAGGCTTTTGATTAGAAGAGGGGGCGTGATCCTTGCGGTGTTCCTGGTGCCGATCCAAGTGGTGGACGGAAAACTTCAAACCAGAGCACACCGAAAGCACCCTGGCGAAAGAACTGGTAGCTCTGTTGCAGTATGAACACACATTGGTTATCTAGCGGTTACATTGTTTAACAAGGGATGGCCGATTCTTGTAGTTGTTGCCATCTTACAAGCATGTTGTGGACCTACAGCGGATAGAAAGGAGAAAAGGCAGCGAAAGGGATCTCATTAAAATTAAAACGCTTTTGGTGCTCTTCTAATTTCTAATCTAACATTGTATAATATATGCACAAAAAACAACTACAAAGAAACGATCACAATTCCTAAGACTCCCAATGGTACATCCTATAGGCATATAATTAGGCCATGCATCCCCTTACTGGTACTGGCCTCAGAAACATCAAAACTTGTACATAAATTAAGCTTCCTGTCGATTAGCACGTCTTTGTCTAATTCCCACATCAGCTTCTCGAATCAAACCAGTGTCCTGTGAATTTGAATTTTGTGCTTCGGAGGAAGTCCCTGCCTCATTTTGCTCCTCTCCTGGATCCTCCCCATAGTTATGTAGCTTGCGACCAATGAGATAGCGATCATCACGAATTGAATTGTGAAGGTTGGTGAACCAGACATGGAATCTCTTGGCACAAAAGCACAGCAGGCTGAAGCAGAGACACCCCAGCCATGCAAATCGGTACACTGCTGAGTTTACTGCCATAGGGTACCCAAGCACAGGAAATACTCCTCTTGCTAAGACATAAGGTACGCACAAGGCTGTTAGCAGCTTCATTATTATTGGGAACACAATCTCCTGCAGTACCCAAAGGGATTGCAGCCTTGAGAAACCATCTTCTCTCACCCTTTCAAATTTTGTTCGCCAACTTTCATCCACCAGTGGCATCACCTGGTCCAACATAACCTGTTCAAGCACAAGATTTATTTTGAGTATATGAAATGGAAATCATTGTGGTATCACTGCTGTCACAATCCCAACCCACCATGAAAATACTCTCCGCTCCTTGCACTCTACATTCTTAAAGGAAGCAACCCATTGCTAGGATAAAACAATCTATGTTATTGCAGGTCACTATATGGACATTATAATAGCATGCAATATGGACATTATAACAGCATGCAGTAGAAACGGGATTTTAATGCTTTACAGACTAATGAAACAAAAAATTTCCTAATCCACAGTAATTTGAAAATAGATACAATTGTTACTTCTGCAAATATTGAACCCTGGGCAGTCTAAGAACAAGCACACATCTCTTAGGGCGTTGGTGATCTACTTTTCAGGCATCTGATAGTAAATCACCATGTCCTATCAGGCTTTTAATTGCCAATAACCATAGGTTATGAAGGTTGGGGCAATCCTGACGATTATTTAGCCATTCATAACTAAAGCGTAAAATAATCATGTGGAACTGACAATTTGATAACTCACCAGCCGAGTACAAATCTTAAGAAAGATGAGCCCCAATGCCCAATCCTGATACAAAAGGAAAACTGGGCTTTCATCTACAGGCACCCGCAATGGCACAATTACCAAAAGCTCAAAGAGAAGCCCAATCAACACTGGGATAACAAAGATCTGGAAAGTGAAAACAGCAAATTTAAGAGTTGAGAGTCAAGAGTTCTCATATATGAGAAACAAGCAAAACAACATAATCATAAAGACATACCCATATTGACAAAAGAGCCAAGCTCTTAAGAACAATGCTACACCACTTCCATACTTGGCTAAACAACACTGTTGCCCTCTTGTTTCTAATTTGCTCAATGGAGTATCTTGCTCCAGCTAAAGCCATCCAAATGACATAACTTCCAATTACAAAAGCATAAAGATCTGAGGAAAGAAATAAAACCAGAACAAATCAGCTCTCTCATCCCAAATGCATGATGCAAAAGAACAACCAAACAAATCCAATCAACCACATTACCGTTGCACTTGATGCCATGAGTTATTGGCAGAAGAGGAATGGCATTGAAAAGAGCACGCCCAAGTGATATCGGAACAACTATCAACACGGAGTTGAAGATAAGTAAAGACATCCATGCCACCACCAGCAAGAGGACGATACGAAGAGCAAAGCTGTACCTGCTACAAGACACATGTACAATATCAGGAGCAATCAAAGCAGCCTTGACCCAGTGACCATAACTAAATGCAACAACAAATAAAGAACGAAAAGAAAATATTAAAGTGATAAATAATGCATCATTAATTGCGCAAGCTTCTGGCAGTTGATGGTGCACAGAACTGCAATACCAATCAGCACTAGATGATTGAAGAAAAGTAAAACAATAAAATGGCATAATAGATTATAAGATCTTAAAGATATTCATGGAATGCCATACAACAACAGAACACGAGGATATCATGTAAATGCTTAAGAACTAAATATAAGTAATCTTTCTACCCTTGCATTTAAGATTTAAAACAAGCAATCCATAAGATAAGAGCAATGTCACAAATGATGGAATAATGACACATTAGATGAGTGCCAGTAGACGTTACTGGGGTAGGCTGATTGATGAATAAAATATCAGAACCCCTACTTCCAATTCTTGTTATCAGGAAAAAAAATAAGAAGGGTACACTATAATGTACAAGAATGAAGAAAATTAACATAAAGAGTCTAGGACAAACAAGCCACTACAGATGATAAACTATTTTTTAAAAATAATATGATGCAGATAATAAAGATAATAAAAAATAGTAATCAGCAAAGAATGATATGGTTCAGACAACCAAGTTAAACTGTTAATAATGTAGCACATAATGCATACTCTGAATCAGATTGTTCATCACTATCATCCTCCTCCGCAGAACTTCCTGCTGTAAGAGTGGTCCTGTTTTGGTCATCTGCGGCTGCAAGGGCCACTACAGCCTGATCCTGTCCACCGAGTTGAGCTACCTGTAGCCTATCCTGTCTTCCTTGCTCCGCGTTTCCATTGCCTTGACCACCACTGTCCTCAGGTCCAGGCAGTATGAAATCCGTTAAGCCAAGTGCCCAGCCAACTGCCGTAAACCAGTAGTGGAGAAGGGACTTGATTGTGGTCCGCCACTTAAAATGTTCAATGGCAAATGGGATGCAGATTTGAAAGAGAAGCATGTCAGCCGGAATTTCAGTAAATGGGTCGGATACCCTGAAATAAAAGTGCATTTGGATATCAGCAAATAATGGCAATATACAATTGTGGTACCTCCAAAAAAGAACAGTGGGTGTAAATGAAGTGTGGGTTTCTTACGATATGTCCAGTGGAAAAATGGAAGGTGCCATTCTCATAGCAAGTTTTACGGGTAAGAATACAAGCATCACAATTAGACTTCCATAAACAGCAACAGACAATAAAACTCTGCGAGCATGCTTGTGCACAGGATCATCAATTAAATCACGGAATGGGTTGTAGTTAGGATCTGCTGGATCTCGAAGAAAATACAAAACCCCTTGACGCAAAACCTGCAAACAGTAAGGAAAAAGAAAAATTATCAATTCAATTGAACCACGTGATTAGTTATTCAAATTTGAATAATAATAAGATGGCTGAGAAGAATACCCCACGAAGAAGGCTCACGAAAATGCTTATATGTAACATGTAAACAATTCCTACAACCCAATGAACTAATGAGCTTGCTAAAGGAGAAATCACGAAGAATTGAACCCTTTGAGCCATAGACTTTCCAAACATCCTTCTGGTACAAACATCCAACCACCATCCACACATCAAAGGAAACACCCCAAGTTCGATAACCAAAAGGAAGGCAACCTTAATCATGGTCATCAAGTGTCTCATGGCTGCCAAGAACTGCCTGAAGAGGGATGGAATTGTCTCTGCTATAGAAGCAATACCATAAAATCTCCCCATAGTCAAAGGTTCACCCCTAGTGTACCGAATTAAAGCAATAATACCAAGATAGAAGAAGACTAAAGAGAATATAAACATGTATCCAATAGCAAGAGTTGTGACATCAGAAAGCCGTGATGCGCCAACACTTGCCCCTTTTAGGAGATCTGCAGAAAGTGGACTGCTTAAGTTATTTGCAACTTCATTTAGTCCACTGGCATTTGCATTTAACATGTCTGCAACCTCACCAAGAACCCCACTGTCTTCACCTTCAGATGTCAAATTTGCAACAGCAGTTAATGCATTCTTCAAGGTGATATTTGCTAAGGAGAGGGCAGTATCAGTAAGAGGCATGACTGTTGACAGCACAGGAACACTTGCAAAAGAGAAAAGCCATGATATGTAGTATAGGATAATCCGTCCCAATGAAAATGGCACGAAGATTACAGCACCAAGGAATATCATATTGCTAGCCAGAACCTGCAGATCAATAAAGCCACAATAAAAAAAAAATCACCAACATGGAAAAATGAAGCTGCATTTTATTCAGCCTTTACTTTTATCTTGATGGAGTCAACACCACAGCAGAGAGAATAACTTTTATAATTAGTTGCAAGACAGAAGAAAAAAACAGACAGTTGAGGAGGGGGGAAGCATCATGTTGAAGGAAGATTTGTCCAATATTCACCAAGGAGAGGAAGGAAAGAGCATAGAGATTGAAAATGACTTAGATGTGATAGAGTGAAATTCTTGGAGGCAAATGGTAAAAATAACACCAAACAATATGATATAGAGCAGTGGACTTACAGTGAATGCATTTTCAACTAAATGGAAAACAGGACCCTGCATGCCCACAAGCTCATCAAAGGGCACATCCTCTGCACCATCAGCATCATCTAAACCATCAAACATCTGCTCAACATGAGCCTCGAGACGAGCTTCCTGCATCTCCCATCGAGCAGCAACATTCTCCGCATTCCTTCGGATTATTTGACCACCCCCAGCAATTCCTTGTGCGCCACCAGCATCTTCAGCATTTGCCTCACCAGCAACATTTCTATTAGCCTGTCCTGGTTGTTGTCTTGCAGCATGGGCACCATTTTGGTCTCCATCATCTTCTCTCTCAGCATCATGTCCTCCAAGCTCTCTTAAATGCCTAAAATAATCTCTTAAAGAAGTTGCACCAAGAAAAATGAAAACAATACTCGCAGAAAGCAGGAACCCATGCAGACAATCGGTAAGAATAACAGTAGTGGAGATATGACTTAAGAATAATCTCTGGGCTTCAACAAAACTCCTCAAAAAAGCCAACCTCCATATCCAAAACGTTATGAAGGGTATAATTAGAAGCCAGACAGAAAGCACGAAACTGAGACGCAAAAAGAATTGCAGAACATGGCAAGTCTTCATTGCCATCCCTACTACAAACTCCTGAAAAGGAAGCCTTGCCGGGGCATTCTCAGAATAAACAGGAGAGAAAGAAAATGGATGTTTGCAAACCTACAAAAAACACGAAGAAATTCATTGGGAAACAAGGAAATGCATTTCGTTTCCTACAAAACAAAGAAAATGCCAGAGATACCACTTTTATCATGCGTTTAACCCATTACACACAAAAAAAATGGCGCAATTCATCAATTTCTTCAAACACCTTTCATCCCTATCTTGTGAATCTAAAATTAAAAATACTGTGAGCCTAAGCATATCCAGTACAATCCGAAACTTCATAGATTAAAGCAAAAGGAAGAAAGTTTATATGTGTTTTTCTTTATAAAGACTACGATTAAATCCTAGTTTCACCAAATTGAATTAATTAAACAACCTCCAAACCCTAATCAAACCTCTTCCGATCAATCTTTCAATATTTCAATTATTACCTCACAAAATCCCTAATTATCAAATGAAACACGCGAAACAAGATAGCATGAGAGAGAAACCTCGCATTGGCGAGCATTACTATGATTGAGCCACTGAAGGAGACAATCCTGGTGAACAAACTTAATACTACCACTGCAAGCGCAAGGATACCGTAACGGATTCTCCGCATCTCCTGGATTCCTACATATCCTGCAAACATCCCCCTCCTCTTCCTCGTCATCATCAAACCTCGCCGCCGCCGCTCCGTAACTCTCCTCTATCCCCATCGAACCGGATGGAGATTGTGTCTGGTTTACGCTCTCGGGGGCGGCTTCGGCGGTGCTCGGTTGTTGTTGTGGCGGTGGCTCCACCGCGGAGTCGATCTCCATGGGGGGAAGGCTGCTAGGTATGGGATTTAGAGGCGGGTTGGCTCAGTGAGTTAATGGCGCGAGTTGGGATTGGAGAGAGATTCCAGAGTTTGTATTTTTGGAGGTTTTATATAATGAGAAAAAAGGGGAACTGCAACGCGGATTCGGTTTTTTGACACATGTGTCCCTGATTGTGGGGTTTTATTACGGGAGTATCCTGGTGGATTTGGTGAGGATAACGAGGAGGTCTGTGTCTGTTTGCTAGGGATGGGTAGATTACGTGGAGGTGTAAAACCGGTAATTCACGTAGGAGTTTTAAACTCTGTGGTCGTGATGATAATTTGACCTGATATTAATGGATACCGACCGCCTTAACTTGGATGGGTATGAAATTTTTTGATCTAGTCGGGTTGGAGAAGAATCTGGAAATATTTAGAATGGTTTCGAGGTGGTTGTGGATATTGCTATGTCAGACGTTGACTTGACCCGACTCCAATTCAAAGTGCATAAATAATTTTAAAGTTTGAAAATATTAAAATTATACCAAGATATAAGTTAAAAAAAAATTAAAGGCATTTTCAATATATATATATACACACACAAAATTCATTATTTATTTTGATCTTTTTCAAATGGTCCATTAAAATATTCACCAAGATATAAATGACTTTTCAATTTTTTTTTTACGTTGTGAGATGATCTAATTATTTTTTAACTCATTATTTTTTAAACCGACAAAAAAAGATATTTTTGTCTTTATATGTCTTAAAATATAATAAAATGATAAGTTTACCCTTAAAATAAAAAATAAACAATGCATGTAGGGATTTTTGGTTTTTTCACTTAGGCTTTTTTGTGATTATAGGTCCATTAAGGGTATTTTTATATTTTAACAAGGATTAAATATTAATTAAATTACATGTTAGTCTCCTTCTTATTTTTTCTAAAAAGTTACATGTTAGTCCTTTTTAGTGTTGATATTTCAACCTCGATATTTATTCTTTTGATTTGTAATTTTTGTTCTTGGTTCTTTTATAATATTTTTTTGTTTTTAACTTAACCCTTTAATTCTAATTTTTTTATATATATTTTTAATTTAATCAATGTTTTTTTAATTTTTATTGTATATAAGTTTTCTCAACTTTGGAGTAGTTGGAAAAAAAATTGGAATTGTCAATCTAAAATAAGAGAGAATGTCAAACCTCCTACTTATCTTAATTTTCAGTGTTCATATTGTGTTGTTTGTCTAAAAAATGTTGTTAATTCTCTTGCCAAAGAACTACAAATTCATGTTTTCCTTTAGTATCCTGCAGGTCAGTCATTATATATCAAAGTTATTACCTCTGAATGAAGAAAATCATGTCTTAGCTTATCAAGCATGTTGTCTTGTAATTAATGTATAGTGGCCTTCTGTTTTTGATCTCCAAATGCATAGTGTACTTATGCTGTTGATGCCTGTTTTTGTTAATCCTAGGGCATGCAATTGAAGTATTAGGAGGAGGTGATATTACCTTTTTCCTATAGGATGTAAATACACCATATTGTTCAATCGAATACCAGTTTTGGGCATTCAATTTGTTTAAGAATGTTCGGGAGTGTGGTGCTGTCACTTTTCAAATAATTTTTCGTGTCGAAATGTATCAAAATGATATTTTTTATTTTTAAATTATTTTTTAAATCAGCACGTCAAAACAATCAATAACATATAAAACAAATTTAAATTTTTGCAAAAAAAAACCCAAACGGACACTTATGAATATGCTATACATGTATGTATATATAGGAAATTAAAAACGCCAGTAGTTAAATTTTATAGCTTATGATTTGCTTGATCATATACTAAATTCGAGTTATAGATATCAAAATTTAATCAGATTAAGCTCGAGTATATAAATTTTATACATAATAAAGTTTGAAAAGTAATTTTAGATTTGAGTTCGATATAAACAATGCAAAACCTAATCCATAGATATATTTATGATCCCTATTTTATAACTCATCAAATTAAACCTCATTTATGTACCAAAGATTTTGTTGCTCAAACCTCAAATTAACCCCTTATTTTATAATCCAAATCTCAATTAAATTTTCAAAATATTAAATTGGGTCTTATGCAAGGAAATAATAAGATTGAGTAGGATAAAAGGTAAACTAGAGATTTCATTCAAGATCCAGCTTGTTTGTATTTGCTTTCTTTAAAAGAAAAACAAAAAAACAAAAAGAGATCCAAAAGAGAGTCGATAGAAATTAATAGTTAAACTAATATGGTTCGTATATAACAATTTTTTTTTATATTCTCTCTATTTTTTAAGTTTTTAAATTAATTTTTTTCAAAAATAATGATAAAGGACGTCTTGTAAAAAAAAAAAAAAAACAGGTTCTGTAAATTTTTTCTTAAATATGAAGAAAGCTGGGGGGTTGACGCGTAGGATTTTATTTTTATTTCTCTTTCTTGTGCAATGAAGCCATTATGAAAAGATGTGGATAGAAGCCTTGCTGAATTTTGGGCTGCGTGATTTCGTCTCATTGAGAATGTCGTTATAATTATTTTTAAAGTTAATTTTATTTAAAAATTTATTAAAATAATATATTTTTTATTTTTTAAAAAATATTTTTCACATCAACATATTAAAATGATTTGATAACATTAAAAAAATTATTAATTTAAAAAATAAAAAATAAATTTTTTAAAATATTTAAAAACACAAGAGCACCCCAACTATTATCCAATCCACAAAGGATAAAATTAAATTTCAAACAGTGATATTACTTCCTTAAGAAAAAAGAATTGGCTGACATTGGTCAAGGAAGACCGAAATGGGTTTTCATCGATGCTAACCGATTGATACAAATGAAATAGATAAATAAATAAATAAAAAAAACAACTTCCAAGTGAATCTAAAAAACCTTTAAAAAATAGTAAAAAACTAAAAAACAATAATTCAAAAAGCATAGACTCTTACGTTGGGGTTCAAACCCACCTCCCAATAAGCATGGTCCTGGGCAAGATCCCAAGCCCATGCCCTAGGCATACTCCCAACTAGAAAAGGAGCATGGGCGTACTTGCATGCACTAGAAATACGCCTAACTTCCTTTGCAAGACATATGCCCATGTAACGGCTGGGCGTGACGTGCCAAACACCCTTGCAGGCTTGGGTCATCACGCCTAGGCCTAATATTTTTGCATCCACACAGAGTATTTAGATTCATTTTTATCTCTAATGAGTTTGTGAACGTTGCTCACACCCGATACTTGCTAGGAAATTTTGTTGGGACTCTACCTAAGTCTTTTAGTATTTTATATTGGTTTTATTATGTATTATTTTAACTATAATACAATTCAAAATATCACAAGTATAAAATTATAATTTAACTCATTTTCTCCACAAAAAAAAGACTTATAGACTATAAATACATTATGAATCCACCATAAAACCCTTCTTCTTCGTATGAAGAGAATTCTATGAACTCATCATGGTAACCAAACATTTTTACTAGTCTTTACGGATTAATACCACAGAGACTTAGGAGACTGTTGATAGATCCAAATAAAATGGACCTAAAAAAACCTAAAAATAGACCCAAACAACCCTAAAAAATAGTATAAGTTCGATAAACACCTAAGAATCATAGGCTTGGGCGTTGTGGCCCAAGCCCAACTCCCAAAAAGTATGGGCTTGAGCAAGAATCCTAAGCCCAAAGGTTGGGCATATCGTCACGCCTAGCACCCTCGCGGGTTGGGCCATCACACCCGAGCCTAGCATTCTTGGACCCATCTTTCATCTCTAACGGGCTTGGGCCACCAATAATTATTTTCAAGATCTTACGCGGGTCCCTTAATATTTTATATTGATCTAACACGTATTATTTTGAGTAGAATACAACTTGAAATATCACAAAGATAAAATTATACTTTAGCCCCTCCTCTACATAAAAAGACAAGACTCGTGGGCTATAAATGCACCATAAATCCTTCAAATTAAAGGTTCACAATTTTTTTTATTCTTAATATTATCAGCATATATATTTTGAGAGCTTATCTTTCTAAAATATTATTGCACTTTCTCTCTTTATAAAGTTACTGACTTTATCATCGTAGAATCCTCATATCCATCAAAATAGATTTTTTACAGGTATCAGCTATCAACCACATTGACTTGCCAGATACAATCTACTACTTGATAAAATGAGTTTCACTCTACGAATTTTATTCATAATATTTGTATACTGTTTCAAGTTAATTAATTCATGAATACATCTGCCTTTATATAGCAGTAAGCAGTAGAAACTATTCCTTGACTTCTACGGAAAGACCCCTGTAATTGCGGTTTGTTACAAACAAATTCCTAACTGATATAACCATATTCTGTATGAGTAACAGCAAGGTGAAATTAACATAATGTTAACACCCCCTCTCAAATTGGTGCATAGATATCATTCATGCCTAATTTGTCAAGACTGGTATGAAAAACTTGGCTGGATACTGCCTTCATCAGCACATCTGCAAGCTGATCTTGCGATCGAATATGAGGAACTTCAATAATTTTTGCTTCCAATTTTTCCTTGATAAAATGTCTATCAACTTCAACATGCTTAGTTCTATCATGTTGGACAGGGTTATGAGCAATGTCGCATGCTGCCTTGCTATCACAATACAATCTCATAGGACTTGTCTGCTCAACCTGTAATTCCTGCATCAAATTTTTTATCCATAATAATTCACATATCGCTTTGGCCATTCCCCTGTATTCAGCTTCGGCTGATAATCTAGCTACTACTTCTTGTTTCTTACTTCGCCAGGTGACCAAGTTTCCACCCACAAATGTGAAATATCCCGATGTAGATCTTCAATCCTGTATTGACCTTGCCCAATCAGCATCGCTATATCCATCAATCTTCAAGTTGTCCCCCTTTTTAAATAGAATTCCTTTACCTGGAGATGATTTCAAGTAGCGCAAGATACGGGTGACAGCTTTCATATGTTCTTCACTAGGGGAGTGCATAAACTGACTGATTACACTTAAAGCATAAGCTAAATCAGGTCTGGTATGTGCAAGATACATTAATCTTCCCACTAGCCTCTGATAACGTTCTTTATTAGTGTGGATTTATTGTGGATGTATACTCAGTTTCAGGTTTTCTTCTATAGGAGTGCTGACAGGACTACAAGCTGTCATACCTGTTTCTTTTAACAAATCTAGGGCATACTTTCGTTGAGACAAAAAAATTCCTTCTTTCGATCTTGATACTTCAATACCAAGAAAGTATTTTAAGTGACCTAGAGATTTCATTTCAAATTCCTGGGCAAGACGATTCTGTAATGCTTTCTGCTCTCCAGGATTATTTCCGGTTACTATCATATCATCCACGTATACAATTAGAGCTGTGACTTCTCCCCCTTTTATTTTCAGGAATAACGTATGGTCTGATTTGCTTTGCTTGTATCCAATGGATTTCATGAAATTAGTAAACCTCCCAAACCATGCTCTTGGAGATTGCTTTAACCCGTATAGGGATTTCTTTAACCTGCATACCTTTGTGCTTCCTTTGATTTGCATAATACATCCAGGAGGTAATTCTATATATACTTCTTCTTGGAGATCCCCATGTAAAAATGCGTTTTTTACGTCAAGTTGATATAGGGGCCAGTCAAGGTTCACGGCCAGGGATAGTAGGATACGAATAGTATTTATCTTGGCCACTGGTGCAAATGTTTCCATATAATCAATCCCATAAGTTTGAGTGTACCCTTTGGCGACAAGCCTTGCTTTAAACCTTTCAATGGTGCCATTCGCTTTGTGTTTAATGGTAAACACCCACCGGCATCCAACCGGTACCTTTCTTGCAGGAAGTTCAACCACTTCCCATGTACAATTTTTTTGAAGGGATCTCATTTCTTCATTCACGGCCTCTTTCCATCTTGAATCTGTTATGGCTTCCTGCACACTGTTAGGAAGAGATATAGCAGATATTTGATTCATAAAAGTTTCATTTTCCTTTGATAATCTATGGTAGGACACAAAATTACTCATAGGATAATGAGGTTTAGAGGTGAGAAGTGGTTCATACGCAGTTTTGGGTTTTCCTCTTGTGGTTCTGTGGGGTAGAATCTTGAGTTGAGTTTCAGAACTTACTTGAGGTTCAGTTACAGATTCAAACTCAGGACATAATTGAAGTGGGGAAGCTAACAACTGAGGTACCTAAGTTTCTTGTTGCAGTACCTTTATTTGGTTTTCTTCACTGCCAGTTGTTTGTTGTGGTTCTGCTTCTATATTTTCTTCACTATTTCCATCTTGCATGGTATGTGAAGATGTATCACTAGAATGCTTATCTCTTGTAACATATAGGTCATCATAACATGTCTGCCCGTTACCCTTGTTGTGCTCCTGACTTGAGGATTCAGGGGCAGAGTAATACATTATATTTTCATGGAATACAACATCAAGCGTGACGTAGAGTTTCTGAGTTGGTGGATGATAGCAGCGATAACCTTTCTGATGCTGGGCATAACCAACAAATATGCACTTGAGTGCTCGTGGTTCCAGCTTATTCCTTAATGGTTTGTGAAGATGAACAAAAGCTGTACATCCAAAAACTCTTAGTTGCAAATGTGACACAGCAGGAGAACATATTGTTTTATGAAGAACACTCAATGGGGTCTGAAATCCTAATGTGCTTGAGGGTATCCGGTTAATAAGATATGTTGCTGCTGTGATAGCTTCACCCCAATATTTAGTTGACATATGAGCTTCAAATAAAGAGGCTCGAACAACTTCAAGAAGCTGGCGGTTCTTATGTTCCGCAACCTCATTTTGTTGAGGGGTGTAAGGGCAAGTGGTTTGGTGAACAATTCCATGATTAATCAGATATTGTTTCAACTCCTGATTAATGAATTCTCCACCATTGTCGCTACGAAGAACCTGTATTGTAGAACTATATTGTGTGGCTACCATGTTATGAAATTGTTTAAATAATGAACTTACTTCACTTTTGCATTTCATTAGGCAAATCCATGTCATGCGTGTGTGATCATCAATAAAGGAAATAAACCATCGTTTACCATTAAGAGAGCAAGTATTTGCTGGACCCCATACATCTGAATGTACAACCATAAACGGTACTGGGCTTTTATTCATGCTGTTTTGAAATGGAACCCGATGGCTTTTAGCCAATTCACACACATCACATTTAAACTCTGTGTCAGGTAGCTGCACAAAGAGTTTCGGCATTAATTTCTTCAAATATCCAAAGGATGAGTGACCTAAACGTTTATGCTATAACCAAATTTCAGAGTTTACAGCAGATTCAGAGTTTGCAGTAGATTTATTCATGGAGAATGCTTGAGCTAACTGGTGATAACTTGCTGGTGTTAAATCTAGATAATAGAGCTTTCCCCTTCTAGTACCATAACCAATTGTCTTCCGAGTTTGAATATCCTTGAAAACACAAAGGTTAGGCCAAAAAATAACAATGCATTGCAGAGCAAGAGTTATTTGAGCAACTGAAAGTAAATTATAATTAAGAGTTGGAACAACTAATACGGAGTCAAGATTTATATTTTCAGTAAGGATGACAGAACCTTCTCCATTAACAGACGATGAGGTACCATTTGCTGAGGATATAATATATTGTTCTGATGGTTTAAAAGATTGAAGCTACAATTTGTCAAAGGTCATATGGTCAGTAGCTCCGGAATCAATTATCCATTCATTTTTACTGCTAAGAGTGGAGGTATGAAAGACTTTACCAGATTCTTCCTTTGTGAGTGTTGAAGGAAGTTGATGTTCTGCCACAGATTCTTCCTTAGTCGTGAGACTGGTCATTGTTTTGATTGAAGGATGTTCTGCCACTGCAACTAAAGCATGAGTATTTGGTTTTGAGTTTCGTTTACGAGGTGCTTTAGCAGGATCCCACCATTCTGGATACCCAATTAGTTCATAGCATTTCATCTTTGTATGTCCAGTCTCACCACAGTGTGTGCAAACATATTCTGATTTTGCCTTTCCAATTTCATAGCTACTGTTCTGGGTTTCTGATGTCCGAATTTTTTCAATGGTAGGGCCATTTGATCGGTATATTCTTGGCTTACCTCGTCGTGCCATCATTGTAGATGATTCAGTATGACCAGCTCCAGTTTCATTGTTTAAAGTAGCTTTGCGAACAGCATCACGGCGTACATAAGCATGAGCTTCTTCAAGATCCAGTATCGGATCTTTTCTAAGAATTTCCCCTTGGATTTGTTCAAATTCTGCATCCAATCCATTTAAGAAAATATGTACCCGTAATCTTTCAACAGATCTTCTGTAAGTAATAACATCATCCGGGTCTTTCATTTCGGTTCTATCGCGATGATCCAGTTCTTGGAAGATTTCCATAAGATCACCATAATATGTTGACAGTGGTCGTCCCATCTGTTTTGTGGAGAAGGTTTTCTGGTTAAGTGAAAAAAGTTGTGATTCGTCTGATCCATCGTAAAAGGCTTTAGACAAGGCATTCCAAATTTCTCGTGCAGTGCGTAGTCGGATGTATCTTTTCATGATGTCTGGTGACATAGACGTTAGCAACCATCCTTTAACTTTTTGATTTTCTGCATACCATCTTGAATAACCAGCATCAGTATCTTGTGGTGGTTGTGTTTTGCCCATAATATATTCAAGATTTTCTCTTCCTGCAATCTGCATTTCCATGATCTGAGACCATACATTGTAATTAGTTTCAGTGAGAATAACACTGGTTGTGAATCCAGAGTTTTCAGTTTGTACATGGATAATGGGTGTCGATTCTGTTGTTTTATCATTCATTATGAAAAAAAAATCAAGAATGATAGAAAAGAAAGTGATCTCAGGATGCAAGAAAAGGAAATATTCAAGAATAGATTTCAAGATCAGAATGCAGAAAATATTGACGAACAGATTGCAAGATTTAGAGTGCAGAAGAACAGGTGAATGATTGTATAGGCAAATGTTTATTTTGTTTTCCTTTTTTTTCTTTAAAAGAGAGAAAGGTGATAAGCATGCAAGATTGACAGAGATAATGCAGGATTTACGAATAGAGGTACTGATTGTAGAACTGATTGGATGGTGAAGGAAACTGAGAAAGATACACAAACAGAGAAAGAGACGATACAGGTAAAGGAAAGCTTTATCAAGAAGGAGATTTCAGGGGAAAGATATATCAGAAGTGCATTTCCATGCTCTGATACCATGATAAAATGAGTTTCACTCTACGAATTTTATTCATAATATTTGTATACTGTTTTCAAGTTAATTAATTCATGAATACATCTGCCTTTATATAGCAGTAAGCAGTAGAAACTATTCCTTGACTTCTACAGAAAGACCCCTGTAATTGCGGTTTGTTACAAACAAATTCCTAACTGATATAACCATATTCTGCATGAGTAACAGCAAGGTGAAATTAACATAATGTTAACACTACTATCACAGCTATCGGCCACCATGACTTACTAGATATCATCTGCTATTATCAATCACCTGAACTTTCTGTATCAAGTTGCAAGACATTTAATTACAAAGAATAAATTAAATTACTTTAATTAAAAGAAACAAAACATCAAGTAATATTAATTGCGGCACGAGGATTTAATCAAGTGCACATTTGCAATTCGATATTGCAAATTTCACATTCGTTCCAACTCTTTTGCCGAGCACATTAGATGATAATATATAAAAGAGCTTAATTAAGCAACCAACCAAATAGTTACCATGAAATAACTATTTGGCAACAGCTAAGACCTTTGTGATGAGTTGTGCGCGGTGGGATTGGTAAGACACACAAGGCACTTGCTGGAGAGTAATGGTAGAGCTTGCATGTCTTCACTCAGTCCGAGTTCCTTTTGCACGTAGCCGAAGCGCTATAGGATAATCACAGTGACTCAGTTCTCCATTTGTTTCCATTGCCTGACCAAGGAAAACAAGCAGGACTTCAAGGAGGGAGACCAACTGATGAAGCTTTTGAGAAGCCATTGTCTTGCCTTGCTTACTTAACCTTCAAAAAAATCACAAATTTTCAGCTTCAAATAAGAACATTTCGTTCGACAGAAACAGCAGGCTAGGGAAAGAAGCTAGCTATCAAGGTTTATATAGAGACAAAAATATGAAATCATGGAATGCTTTTAAGGCAATGAAATCCGACATCTTGATTTCCTTCTCAAAAAGAAAACAAGGCCAATGCATATATGGAAATGATTTAAATAATTAGAGATAAAATACAAATATGATGTCTTTTTAATTGTCTTCATTGCTTCATAATTCGCTTTCAACAAATGTTTCTTATTCACTTGTAACTTCTATTTCTCAATATCTTAATTATTAGAAGTATTGACATCATAGTTTTTAGACCTGGCCCCGGTCCAAGGCCCGAGTTTCGGGTTTTGACCGGGTTGCCTGAGTCAATTTTTTTAAAAAAAGATCAAAACGGCGTTGTTTTAATTAAAAAAAGTCAACGGGTTACAACCGGGTTTTTGACCGGGTCTTGTCAGGTCAACCAGATCGCCGGGTCAACCTGCTGGGTCAGCCGAGTCACACCGGTTTTTCCTTACCTTGTTTTTTCTTCAACCTGCCCGGTTCCAGTCCCGGGTCGGCCGGATTTCGGGTCTACCCATCAAGTCGGGCCGGGTTTTAAAATTATGATAGAAATCATGGAAAATGAGACATGGCTTTGCGGACAAAACTTCATCCTTCGGAAAAGACAAACAATTTTGGATTTTCTGTTAAAGGAATCTACTTTTTTTTTGACAAAAAAATAAAAAAATTATTAGTACGGTTACAATTATAGTTTTCATCCTTAGGCCCCGTTTGTTTGCTGAAAAGTAGTTTCTTTTTGGAAAGTGAATTCCAGAAAAGTGAATTCCGGGAAAGTGAATTATTTTCTGATGTTTGGTAGTGTAATGAAAAATAAATTGAAAAACACTTTCCAGTGTTTGGTTATGTCATGAAAAATGAGCTGGAAAATAACTTATTAATGTTTTATTTTTCTTAAGTTTATTAAAATAATGAGGAACAAATTAAAAAGTTAAATGAGAATGAAATTGAAAAAAAATATAATTTTATAAATTATCTCAAATAAAATAAATAATAATTAAAATAATAGAGATAAAATCTAAAACATAAAAAAAATGAAAGATGAAGAAATTAAAATAATAATAATTAACATTTCATAAATTATTTCAAATAAAATAAGTAACAATCAAAAGAATGAGAACTAAATTTGATAGATAAAAAAATTCAATAAAAAATGATAAGGGAAAAGCAAATAACAATTATAAAAATGAGGACCAAAGTTAATATAAAAATTAAATTTTAAGAGATGAAATTGAAAAATAAATATTCAAAACAATATATATAGCAATCAAAAGTTTGAGGATCAAATTTGATATAATCAGCAAATAATATGACATTTCTAAATTTTTCACAACTTCTGGAAAGTGTTTTCTGCCCAAATTTTTCAGGAAAACACTTTCCTGAAAACCAAGCCAAATTTTTTTTCACTGGAAATTTTTTTTCGTTGACCAACTTTTCTAATAGCAAACAAACACAGGAAAGTTTAGAAAGTGATTTCCTGAAAAATAAATTCTGAAAAAAAAATATAACCTTAATTAAAATTATTAGCTTGGTGAATAAACTTAGAAGCCCATAACAATTAAAATAAAAAAGGAAAGCAAAGGAGCTTAAAGCAAAGGTGTAACATTATACCAAGGTTGAACTTTAAATTATTTTATATATAGGGTTGTAGTACTTTTAATTTTGATTAATGCCAAATATAATTTATTAAACAATACACGATTTCAGGGCAGATGGTCAAGGAGATAGCTTTCTCCTTTGAGTTCTTGAGTCCATGAGTTTGAATTTTAAGGTTAGTTTTAACAAGAACTTCTTTTTTTTTGGAATACATATAGTTTCTCGTGAAAGATGTTAAGAAAATAGATATTTTAAAGATATTTTCAATCATTATAAAAAAAAGAAGAAGAAGAGCTCATGTAAGTCTAAATTATCACATAAACCATGTAAGCAATTATCTGATTATATAATTTTAAACATGCACAATCTAATAAAATAAAATTATAATATTCATAATCTTAGAATTTTATAATTTTTATATTCAAATAAATATTTAAATAAAAATTATTTTAAACCACAAAAAACTCTCCAGACATTGAAATCCTAAATATAATTTCATGAGAAAAAAATATATATATTTATGGTACAAAGAATAGACCCCTTGTATCAAACAGTCATCAAGTGTGTTATTATTAAATAAAAAACTACCTATACAAACTAATTATTAAATAGAAAACTACTTTTATAAATTGACCAAATGGGTTTTAGCAACTAGCCATTTGACCACACTTCTTCGCGGGCTGAATAATTTTTTTCATGAAAAAAAAAATATAGGCTCCTCTAATGTATTTTTTCGATAGTAAATGTAAAAAGAATTGAATGATAAACATAAAAATAAAAATATCCAATTTGAAAAATAACAACAAAGAAGACTTTAGCCAACTGAGATCAACCTGTCAAACTCGTGATTCAGGTTATACACCCCGTTTAATTATACATCAACCATGTGCACGAGACTTTCTTTTATATCAAACAACAATTTAAAAAAGTAAAATAAAAATAGGAGCTGCATGTGGGATTGGAATAAAAATAGCCCTAGATTATTTAAAGATTGATAACAAAAGTTTTTTAAAAAAACACATTTTAAAAAAAATAGAATGATGTTTTTTTGTAATATGAAAAGGTTAAAAATACATTAAATAAAAAAAAAGTTAGGGGGCATGAGCCTACCCACACACCTGGCTTATAAAAGAGGTCTGGCTTGCACGCCATCCTATAAATGAGGCTTAGCTCTTTATTTTTGCCAATAGTAAAGGGCGGATGATGCGTCGTCCGCCCTTTAATTAAAAAAAATTACAAATGTCTTATTGTTTGCTGGCCCAGTTTCTAGTGACCATAGGTCATTGGAAAATAGGCCCTATGTATTATTTGCGTTAACTTTTGATTTTCAATCCATTTTTTTACACAAAAAACATAGAAAAAAAATTAAGACACCTTGATATACCCATCAATGACATTAAAAAACCTAAAAAGCGTACAAAAAAACCCAAAATTATCACAAAACAAAAAAAAACTTTTCTCTAGCTCAAATTTGTTTTTTTAGGCAATTTGAAGGTGAAAAAAATACCTTAAATGGATCTCCCCTCACCGAATAGGACCTATTGACATTAAGATCAACCATATTGATAGTTAAAATTGATATTAACGATGATTTTCTCTCTCTACAGCTAAAATCTCGTGACTCTCTCTCTCTCTCAAACCAAGGATTAAAAAATAAAAAAAATAAAGTTTTGGACTAAAATTGGCTCTTTGTTTTCTGAAACTTAAAAAATTAAGGGTCGTAGTATTTATAATTTAGAAAGTATAAGGTCTACAATAAATATTTTGTTCAAAGTTCAAAACAGCTACCCATTTCCCCTATTTTGTTTTTCACTTTAGTCTCGTGTCTTGTAATCTTACCATTTCCTAATACATTAACTTAGACTGACCTCTAATTTGATTGTATAAGAGTGAAACCAAAAAAACAATATTAAGATAAAGAAAAAACCACCGTGAATAGTGAGTTCACAGTGTTTTGTGAGAGGATCCATAGTGTAATTCATACTGATCATTTTGTAGGTACTAACACTTTACTCTTCAGTACACCTGAAGCTCTCTTTTCCTTTATAACCCTTCAAGCTCCATCTGAGATTGTGGATCCACCTCTATATCAATCCATAAGCATTCATAAGTCCACAAAGTTACCATATTTTGTTTATTCTTGTTATTCTTCCTCTTTTACTTTCTTTTTAGCTTCTATTCATTGTCTTTCTAAGCTCTCTTCCTATAAAGAAATAATTCTTAATCCTTTTTGACACTAAGATATGGATGATGAACTTTCTGCTTTGTATAAGATAAGTATTTGGGATTTGGCTCCTCTACCTCCTAGCAAGAGTGTTGTTGATTGTCGTTGGGTGTATAAGATTAATACTAATTTTAATTGGTCTATTGAGTGATACAAATCTACGTTGGTTACAAAAGGATACTCTTAACAATATGGTATAGATTATGAGGAGATATTTGCTCTTGTTGCAAAAATGACTATTATTCATGCTCTTATTGTAGTAGCTTTGGTTTATTAGTGGTATATCTCTCAACTTGATATTAAAAATATCTTCTTGAATGGAGATCTTCAAGAAAATATCTTTATGGCGCCTCCTCCTAGTGTTTCACATGACTCTGGGTATGTTAGCAAGCTAAAAAAATATTATATGGTCCCAAACAAGCACCTCGTATTTAATTTAAGAAATTTTCTGTTATGATCTCTTCTCTTGAATTTGTTTCTAGAAGTCACGATTTTGTTCTTTTTGTTAATTGCATTGATGCAAGTTGTATCATTTTATCTTTATATGTTGGTGACATAATTATTACTAGTGATGACATTAATGGTATTTCAATTTTGAAGACAAAGTTAGCTAAACAATTTGAAATGAAAGATTTGAGTTCTTTACGATACTTCTTAGGTATTGAGATAGCCTACTCACCTAGAGATTGTTTTTTTTCTTAGTCGAAATATGTTGCAGATATTCTTAAGCGGGCTAGACTTACTGTTAATAATATTGTAAATACTCTTATTGAGGTTAACGCAAAGTATTCTTCTTCTGATAGTTTACCTTTGTTAGATCCTACTTTATACCGTACTATTGTTGGAAGCTTGATATATCTCATTATTACTTGCCCAGATATTGCATATGTTGTTCATGTTATTAGTCAGTTTGTTGCTTCTCCAACTACCGTTTATTGGGCAGTTGTTCTTTGTATTTTGCGATATCTTCAAGGTACAGTCTTTTACTTTCATCCACATTTTTCTTGGAGCTGCGTGCATACTCTAATGCTGATCATGACAGTGATCCCACAGATCGCAAGTCTGTTACTGGTTTCTTTATCTTTTTAGGTGATTCTCTTATTGCTGGAAGACTAAAAAACAATATATTATTTCTCAATCTTCAAACGAAGCAGAATATCATTCTATGATATCTAGTTCCAAAAAGATTTTTTAGTTACGTTAGTTTCTTGTAGATACGAGAGTTTTTCTTTCTCATCTCACTCCTATGTATTGTGACAAGTAGAGTTCTTTTTAGATTGCTCATAACTCAGTTTTTCATGAACGAACTAAGCACATTGAGATTGATTATCATCTTACTCTTCGTCATCTCAAGCATGACACCATTACTTTGCCTTTTGTTTCTTCTTTGTAAATTACATATTTCTTTATCAAGTCACATTTTCTTCTCCATTTTCATTTTTTAGTTGGCAAACTCTCGGTACTTGTAGTTACCGCATCGTGAGTTTGAAGGGAGATGTTGAGAAATATATGGTTTTTTTTGTTTTATTTATTTTGAGTAGAATATTATTTTTATTTTTTTTCAGTTTAGTCTATATATAATCTCTTTGTATCTAGGTTAAATTTGTTCCTTTAGATTATTGTGATCATGCAGTATCAATAAAACTCTAACCTCCTCCTTTTTTATTTTTGTATTTCTCTTTATTTATTTGGATTGTTTAACAATTAAATAGAAAACTACTTTTACAAATTGACCAAATGGGTTTTAGCATTAACTAGCCATTTGATCGCGCTTCATTACAGGCCGAATAATTTTTTTTCATGAAAAAACGAATATGAAGGCTCCTCCAACGTGTTTTTTTCGATAGTAAATGCAAAATAAAAAAAAAATTGAGGGACAAAAATAAAAATATTCAATTTGAAAAATAACAAAAAAAAACTTAATTCAACCGAGATCAACCTACTAAACTCATGATTTGGATCATGCATCCCATTTAATTATACATCAACCAAATGCATCAAACTTTCTTTTATATCAAACAACAATTTAAATGGTAAAATAAAAATAAAAGCTCATGTGGGCTTGGAATAATAAATAGCCCTATATTATTTAAAGATTGACAACAAAAGGTTTTTTTTTAAGAAAAACCTTTTAAAAAACAAACAAACGATGAATAATGTGTTTTTTTAATCTGAAGGGGTTAAAAATACATTAAATAAAAAGGGGGTAAATAAAAAAAGGTGGGGGGGGTGGGGTGGCCTACCCACCCGCGCCTATAAAAAAAGTTGGGGGGCAGGGCCTTTATTTTTTCCAACAGGAAAGGGCAAACGATTTTAATTAAAAAAAATTGCAGATGTCTTGTTGGCAGCTGGCCTAGTTTCTAGTGCTCATGGGTCATTTGAAAATTGGGCTATGTGTGTTGTTTGCCTAAAAAATTAATTTTCAATCCATTTTTTACCCTAAACACCTTGATAAACACATAAATAACATTAAAAAACCTAAAAAGGGTATAAATTTTCTTGGTGAAACATGATGTCAAATTTATTTTTTAGACAATTTGAAAGTGTAAAAATATACCTAAATGGATCTCTCCTCACCGAATAGGACTCTTCGACGCCAATATCAACTATATTGGTTGCTAGATTGTATTACAATGTTTTTTTTTCATGATCGAGATTAAAAACAAAAAAAATAAAATTTTAGAATAAAATTGGCTCTTTATTTTCTGAAACTTCAAAAATTAAGGACCCTAATATTTACAATTGAGAAAGTATAACGCCTATAATAAATATTTTGTCCAAAGTTAAAAAAAGCTACCTATTTCCTCTTCTTCTTTTTTGGTTCCATGTCTTTTAATCTTACTATTTCCTAACAAATTAACTTAAATTGGCTTTCAATTTAGTCATATAAAAGCAAAAAAATTAAAAAAATATATATTGAGACAGAAAAAACCACAATAAACTATGAGTTGATCGTGTTTTTGCGAGAGGATTTATAGTATAATTTTACAAGGTGAATATTCTACACTTTTTGAAGTATTTTTAATATTTATTAAACCATTTAATTTCACAACATCTCATTCATGAGTGTCACGTATTACAAAACAATCATCCAATTTTCGAAGTAAGTTTTTATAATAGATTATCTCCACGGTTTTTTTTTTCTCTCTCTCCTTGTTTTAGCATGGTGGACCCTTGCGTACTCCTTTACTGTTTGAAATCATGATTAGGCATGTTACATTGTCGAAGAAAAAATAAAAAAAATAATTGTTTGCTGTTAATTATTAGGCAAATAATAAAGGTGGAGGAGGTCAAAAGAATCGTGGGGCACGTCTTTCAATATTCTCCAAAGACATTTTAATCTAACAAAAGTGTTTGAATGGGAGACATTCCATAAAGTTGTATCTTGAAAATTGCCAAGGTGAAAGTTTTCCCTGCAAAATTTATATTGGGGTTGATAATTTTTTTGTTCAGTTGAGTTTTTATTAAAAAAATAATTAAATTAAATTTTTTTTTTTAAAATTAAAACTAGTTTAAACTGACCGGTTTCGGTTTGGTTCGGTTTTTTAAAATAAAAACTGATTTGGCTTGGTTTTGGCTCGATTTTTTTTCGTTTGAGTTCGGTTCAGTTTTTTTTGTTTCAGACTTATAAAACCGAAACCGAACCGGTCAATTTTTTTAAAATTTTAATTGGTTTAATTGGTTTTTTTTACGGTTTGATTTTTCGATTATTTTTTTGGTTTTCTTAATTTAATCGATTTTTTAATTTTTTTACTCCCTTCTAATTTATTCTAAAAAAAAAATGAACGTTCAGACTCCCCTCCCTCCCTCCCTCCCTCCCTCTTTTTTTTTTTAATAAAACTCTGACTTTTGTTTCACTATTGTTAAAATTGAAAAAACAATTATTAAAGTGAAGACATGAATGATAATTGAGCAACAATCCTTAGCATTTATGTTTAGTAGTGTGATAGTAGTTATTTTTTAAATACATTTTTTAAAAAAATATATAAAATAATATTATTTTTATTTTTTAAAATTTATTTTTAATATTAATAAATTTAAATGATTTGAAAGTACAAAAGAATTAATTTGAAAGGACAAAAGAATTAATTTAAAATAAAAACATATATTTTATTTAAAAAAAAGACAAAAACAATAGTAAAAACAACAAATACAATTGACATCACGACAGTCACAACTTGCAGAATACATTCGTGCCCGTGGCTGTCTAAAGATTTAAAATCCGGAAGACATTCCTGCTACAAACCACGTTTTACTCTAAAACAGAAAAGAACAATACCTAAGACAGAATCATTTTTATCAGGGCCCATCTCCTCTTTTTATGATGCCTCGTATCACACCCTCCTTCGAAGCCAGTGCCAGGCACTCCATTATAATTCACAGAGCGTGCTACACACGAGACCTTACTTAGCATGGCACCATCTATCCATCCTTCGATAATCTCGCATCCCGAAGTAAATCAAGATAACGAAACCTGAAAAGGATAGCCTCAACAAGCCTCATCTTTCACTTGCCTTGCCTTGCCTTTGGCAGTTTTCATCGTTTCTTTTCTCCCTTTCCCTTTACCTCACTGTCTCATTCTCTCCTTCTATCCCTCTCATATGATTAGCATACTTAGGTATAGTTGTCGGTGGTGCAGTAGCTAAGCATCCTATGCAAGAAAACCATGCTCACATTTGACCTTGTATAAGATCACATGATCTCTATGGGCTCAAGTTCTTGTGCTCTGTACACTGCACTCGATTGTTTGTCACTTCACAGTTTCTACCTTACCCGTCAAGGTTTTGCTGCATTTAAGTCTTGACAGTCTCTACATTAAATCTTTCTCTCTCTATCTCTCACAGCTGCTTTGGAAGGAACATTAATGGTGGATGATCGTTTATAACTGATTACATCTCTTCTTGCTAAGCCAGGCTCAGGTGAGCAACGGATATATATATAGTGCTTGCTTCTTTCTTCTTCTTCTTCTTCTTCTTCTTCTTTTGTTTTTTCAAGATGGTAGCCCGCATTATAGGCGATAGCTAGATATGGTAATTGATGCTTGCTTGCATTAGTAGATGGTTCAAGTAGGCTCATCGTTATAAAGTTCCATCAAATGATCGAGAATAATTGAGGGTAGAAAGTTTGCAAAGCAGATGATTGCATCATTGAAATGACACTAGGAGCTGAAATCTTTAACTAGAATAAATATGCCACCACTGTGTTCATGTTGAGTATATATGTTTAAACTTCGCATCGATCTTTAACTGAAATCTTGGGAAGAATGTTTCTTGCTTATGAATTTACTTTTAACTATACACAGAAAGTAAAGTGATGGACAACAAGACATGGTTTTGGAGGAAAAGATCTTCCGAAAAGACAATTGTTGCAACAAACAAATTCGGCATTTCTGTGAAAGGAATTGATGAAGAGGTAATTACAGAGGCTTCTTTTGTTCAAAGCCAATTAAATTTCTATTTCAGCTTCCACTTTCCCTCTGTGAAAACACCTTTATGATCCCTCTAATGTATGTGATGTAATCAAGTCCTGTAGCAATCTTGCTTATACATTTATTGTTGTTTCTTTCTTTCTTTTCTGATTCTTCCCTGGTAAGAGGAAACTTGCATCTCAGTACGAGCTGGTTTCTTGTCCAGATATTAAACTTACTTCATGGTGAAAATATGAAATCTGACTGATGCATTCTTGTTTCATTTCAATAGACACAAAATATTCCAACTGGGAATGGAGTGGGACCAGTTAGAGCTGTAAGAAACTTAAACGAGAAGTTAGCTTCAGTGCTTCTTGATTGTCATGTTGTGACAGAAAATGAAAAATCAGTACCAAGAGCCACTGCAGGTGATTCTTCCTTCTTGTGTCTGCCTGTATATGACATTTGGTTATCTTTCTTCTGTATATGCTTGCCTAGTAGTCTTTTGGTCAATCCAATGAATGGATATTTTTTTCTTCTAGGCCAGGAAAAGGAAGAGGCAGAAGTAGATTGCGTAAAGAAAGAACTGGATGGAGATCCGAAGAAGGGATTAGCTGCAAATGAAAAATTAAGTCATTCAGATGCTGCATTAAAGAAATGCATGCAGCAGCTGAACTCTTTCCGAGAAGAACAGGAGCAAAAGATACATGATGCTGTCATGGAAGCAACAAGTGAATTTGAGAAGGCACAGAAAACTTTGGAAGTCAAGTTGATGGAGACAAGCAAAAGGCTTACGAATTTAGCCATTGAGAACACAAATCTGAGTAATGCCCTTTTACTCAAAGAGAAATTGGTCGAAGAACTGCATAAACGTGCATCTCAGACAGTTGCAGAATTCAATACTCTAATGGCTAGATTAGATAACACAGAAAAAGAAAATGCTTTTC
Source organism: Populus deltoides (assembly GCA_015852605.2). Classification (NCBI taxonomy): domain Eukaryota; kingdom Viridiplantae; phylum Streptophyta; class Magnoliopsida; order Malpighiales; family Salicaceae; genus Populus; species Populus deltoides. Next base: position 21,235,697 of record CM027570.2, on the reverse strand, counting down.
TGAAGTACGAGTTTCACATGCTTCAGAAGGAACTTGAGGTTCGAAATGAGGAGCTGGAATATAATCGTCGTTCTGCTGATGCATCACGCAGGCAACACTTGGAGAGTACGAGGAAAGTCACAAAGCTAGAAGCAGAATGTCAGAGACTCCGTACCCTAATGCGGAAAAGGCTGCCTGGTCCTGCAGCTTTCTCAAAGATGAAGAGTGAAGTCGAAATGCTGGGAAGGGATCAGATGGAATTTAGAAAACCGAACCTCACCAGAGATTTGGTAGTCAGAGACCCCATCATGGGAAATTTTCCAGAAACTCCTGTAAAGAACGTTGATTTCCTGATCGATCAATTGCTTGGTAAGGAAGAGGAGAATAAAGCTCTCAGAGAAATGATGAGCAGGAAGAATGCCGAGCTTCAATCTTCAAGGATCATGTTTTCACGCACAGCTTCAAGGTTATCACAGGTCGAGGCTCAGCTTATAGAGCTTTCTGGAGACCAGAGGTCTTTGGAGCTGGCAAAGCATAGTCCATCATCACGTCAAATCCACTCTCCAACTGCAGGTTCGGATACTGGATCATTGGCTAATGCTCTAATCGCAGAATTGGAACACTTCAGAGATAGGAAACTCAAGAGTCCGTCGGAATGTAAAGACATTGAAGTTCTGGACATGAGTTTAATGGATGATTTTGTTGAGATGGAGAAATTAGCTATAGTTTCCACACAAACACCTTCTGCAGGTGGGAATCGCTCTTTCTCGGCTGGTAAGGAACTAGTTCCCATGGAACAAGATCATTCTGGTTATAGCGACAAGAAACAAGAGATCCATTCAAAACAAGATTCAACTGAAAAGTCTTTTGACTGGCTTCAGGTAGTTCTGAATGCAATATTTAAACAGCAGCGTATTTCAAAACGAAGTCTAACTGAACTCCTGGAGGACATTAAAATTGCTTTAGGTTATATAAATCATCCAAATGCTTCTGAACCTGATGCAGCAGCATTGTCAAGGCATCCATTGGAATGTGATATTGGTGGTTATATCACTTGGAAGTCTCCAAATGAATCTTCAATTGCAAATTCATTGAATGAAACTTCCAGTATCGACACCCCTGTGAAAGAAACAAGCAAACAACATGATCAATCTAATCTGAGTAATCTGCAAGAAGAGAACGAGAGACTGAAAAATGAGCTGGATAATATGGAACCCAGGCTGCAGTCTGCAACTGATAAGACGGAGACCCTGATGGTGAAGCTTCGGGAATCAGAACAAAGTGTTGAAAGGTTACAAGCAGAAGTGGAAATTTTGAAGGAATCAAAAGGAATGGTAGAGGATCAGATTGAAAATCAGAAGTCAATCAATGAAGATCTTGATACTCAGCTTACAGTTACCAAAGCTAAATTGAATGAGGTCTTCCAGAAATTTTCATCTTTGGAAGTTGAATTGGAAGACAGAAGTAACTGCTGTGAAGAATTAGAAGCAACTTGTCTTGAGCTTCAACTTCAGCTGGAAAGGTAACGAGTTTTTTCTTTTTGTACCGTCTGAAGATTATCGAAAAAATTAAAAACTTTCCTGATTGAAAGAGAATTCTGATATATTTGTAACATTTAACAGTGCTGCAAGGGAAACCCTGAGCTGCGGCATAAATAAAGAGGGAAGGCATCCACAGGATGTAAGTTACCGATCACATCTTACTGTGTCAATTAAAATTCCTTTGTAAGATATATACACTCAACACCTTAGCTAGGAAAGTAATTTGATAATAACAACAAGATAATCTAAAGAGTTCATTCTAGATAATTGATTTCTTGCGCACGACTGCTGAATCTGATGGTCAAATTTGCAGGGCTGGGAGATCAAAGCAGCTTCTGTGAAGTTGGCAGAATGCCAAGAAACCATTCTTAATCTTGGAAAACAACTGAAGGCTCTGGCTTCACCAAGAGAAGCAGCACTCTTTGACAAGGTTTTCACCACTACTGGTGCCACTACCACAGCCAACAATATCAGGAACTTGAACAAGCGCTTCTCCTTACGTGATCAAATGCTAGCTGAAGATAGATCTAAGGAAATTATTCTCAGATCTCCAACTGAAGATGCACAAAAATCCTCTCTTGACCACTCAGATAATGGTAATGGATTGATTAGTCCTAATGCCTTGGTATGTGCTCCTGAAGCATATATTGGACCAGAGCACAAAGCCGGTGATGCCGCGGTTGAAGCTCTGGCTATTGTTCCTAGTAAAAAACAAGGATTTGGTTTGCTAAGGAGGCTATTAATGAGGAGGAAGAAAGGGGCAAGCAAGAAGTCTCGATCCTTAGTGAAGGTATGATAGAACTTGTTGAAGCCGAGTTGGAAGAAACTGCTGTTGCCATGACTGCACCAATACAAACTGAACTGGTGAAAGCCACGGTCTTATGTTTGAATATTTTAATGTTCATTGGTTTTGGTTGATGATTGGAAAGAGTGATAATGCGGGCATCATACTTTTTTCTTCTTTTCGAAAAAGAAACGTATATTGTCTTTATGTATTGCTTGATGTGTACATGCATCTAGGTTTGAGGACATAGAGAGCTTAAAGTGGCACCTGTAACTGAGAAAATACAAGGAGATGCTTTGCTGCCATTAATATTGCTGATGCATATATGTGATTCATTTTTACTTGACATTATGTAGTATTATCCAAAATCTAGAATCCTGGTGGTGATTAATTGAGTCTAAAACTCAAGTGCTATTAAACGGGTATTTGAAAGTGTTGTAGTTGTTGTTTTCAAAGTATTTTTCAACTTGAAAATATATTAAAATAATTTTTTTTATTTTAAAAAAATTATTTTTGATATCATGATTTTAAAATAAAAAAATTTGAAAATTTTTTTTGACATTCATCAGCACACTAAATTTATAGAGACATTAGGGGTGAAAAAAAAATCGAAAAACCAAGAAAACCGGAAATACATAACTAAAAAAACCGAACCGTGAAAAAAACGGATTAAACTGATTAAAATTTTGAAAAAACCGACCGGTTCGGTTTTGGTTTTATAAACTTAAAACTGAAAAAACCAAACCGAACCCAAACAAAAAAACCAAAAAAAACCGAGCTAAACCGGTTTGAACCGATTTTTGTCCTAGAAAAACCAAACCGAACCGAAACTAACTGGTTTGAACTGATTTCAGTTTGGTTTTGTCTTTTTTTTTAATTTCAATTTAGTTTTTTTTTTTTATAAAAACTGAACCGAACAAAAATTCATCAAAAGAGATATGGTTAATGGTTTAGTGTGAAGAAAATAAGAAACAAAGCCAGCTAGGGGATCACTCTAACCCCCTCCAAACTAATAATCTGATCATCTCTATTATCCACAACAGCCAATCCACAAAAATTCTTACAGCCAAAGAGAAGATATTCTCTAGCTGGACAGAATGAAATGTATGCTCAACTTGCTTGTTACAAAAGGTGTAATTAAAAAGAAAAACAGATGCATCAAGTTTTACATCTTCTTGTACTTTATAGCTTACAAAAACTCTACGCATTTGCCTCAAAAACCATGCGATACAGACCACTTCCACACTGCTCTTCCAATAACAGAACAGCTGAAACAAATAGAAATCAGAGAATAGTTTCGATATCAAATTTTACGACCATGAACCAAACGATTCTTTCCTCGTCGGTTCTCGTCGGTTATTAATCTCTGTACAAAATGAATCTCGCATCATCTTCAAATCCAGCCTCTCTATAACATTCAGCGTTGAGCTCCATAACATCATGCCAGGTTCCTTAAATAGAAGCTAAATCCAACAAGAAAGCAGCCTCATCCAACGCATTCTGCAGGCCAAATCAATATGAGCATCAAAACCAGCCCACATGTATTCGATGAGAGTTTCTAATCAAAATTTGGTTTTTGATTATCGGCTAAAGTGGTACCTGTGCAGCTGCCTTTCCCTTCTTTAAATCCTCTTGCCTACCCTCTTCACTCACCTTTTCCTTAATGTATTCAATTTGTTCACCCTCCCAGTGTGCGTTGCCTGCCGCTTCATGATCAGGAATAACCAAAATCAAGAAAAGGGGAAAATAAGAAGGAAATGTTAGATCTAAAAGACAACGAGTTCAGATTAAAGAAGGGTCAATACCTGTTATGCACAACCTAAAGTCCATGGTGATTTTAAAGCAACCCTTGCAGCATCTTCCGATGTACGTCCAACCCTAAAAAGAAAGTAATCATAGGGATTGATTGAGAAATAACGATGCAAGACTGGAAATATGTGGAAGCATTCTGGAAAGACTTGTACAAACCTCTGCAAAATCTCTGCATAGAATACAAAGGGCCTTCCAAATCCTGGAAACAGACCCTTCTTTACGTAGAATTCCCCTGTCACCATTGCCAAAACCTTCCACCCACAGTATGAGAGAATTTGTTAAGCATAGAAGCTCTAAACATTGTAAATATTGACGGCCAAAACCATAAATAACTTACATGATCCCTTTGCTCAAAATGGCGCGTCAAGTATCTGGGAACAGCCTTAAGAAGATAGCCATCAAAGTTTGCAATCCGAGATTCGGCAAAATCACCCCTTCTGTAAAGTTTCTCTCCAACTTCTGAGGCAGTATGAAAGAGTTCACCATTACTTTCATTGAAATTGTTGGCATCTTCCTCAACCAGAATTCTGTGCATATACTGATCTACCTGCATTGCAAGTGCTGTAGAATATAAGCTGCCCTTGTCCAGTGAATCAGAACATTTTCTTAGACAATGCCCAACGCAGACACAAAAGTTGAACTTTTGAGGTGGCATTGAATTTAATATAATGAATAATCAACATAATTATGCACACAACAATATTCTCCATCTAACTATTCACATCGATGCATGCTTACAGTTTAATGTGTTACATTCTTGGCTAAAAGCCACACCTTGCGAACATCCACAACCGGCATCTCCATTCCATGTGATCAGCACCAATTTTGTGAAGATAGGTAAAACAATAAACAACTTTTCCAATTGCCATTAACAACATCGAAACACAGTAGAAAATCAACAGCAATTCAACAAGAAAATTATACGTATCTTACCCTGGTGGGGCTGTCGGCCACCGCAGCAGTGCAGTTACAGAACCTATTGGCAAAACACATCTATGATATGAAACTGACTTAAACTGCCATGACTCATGAGCGTACCATAATACAATGTACACCAAATGTACGTCTAACCTTACAGATTCTCCGACAGAGCAATAACAAGTGGTATCAACCCTTGTTTAGCCCCTGGAGAAATGATGGTTTCACTACAACCAAACAAATTAATTGCAAAAAATAGCAGGTCATTAACGGATAGACCAACAAAAAAGAAAGAAAAAAGAAAAAACACTTCACATTTTCAGGGTTTCTTCAAACACCATGGATTATTATGGCAATGATCAATACCTCTAGTTGGAAGCATTTTTAGCAAGTAATGAAGATGCTGATGAGGTTGAGCAGCGGCTACATCCTCTATGAATTATATGTGGCCTGAACTGAAATGAAGAAAAACAAGGCAACATACACACTTGTGGATGTCAAGAGATAGAAAGGGATGAAGGATGAGTGCCTCCACTTTCTTGAAGATGAGTCAATTCAAGTTATAAAGAAAACATTATGGTGATAAGTTATTGATTAAGTAGAGAACAGCTAGAGATGAGTTTTTTTTTTTTTTTTTCCATGTTGAATAAAGTATTTTTAGTTAGACTCAAGTTTTCATGTACTCGCATTTTTTTCAATACCAATCTGTGCTTAAAAATCCGTTTAGAAAAGCTATGGCTTTTAATTGTGATTATAGCTTTTAAAAAATTATAAATTATAGATTCTAAAAATAACATGTAGAAAGGAAACGTGGTTTCCCAATAGCACACTAAATATTACAAGTATTTTCATTCTACGATTAAATTGGTTTGGTGAAATCAATGTGCTAATTAATTAATCAGACAATGACAATACATATATTCCGTGAGTAATTTATACGGTGGCTGCAGCTGCTTCCTTCATTTCAAACAAGGCATCTTCAAAGCACTTGGCAAGAAATTCTGGGTCCGGGATAATGTCTTTGGCCACCATGATTTGCATGTCAGCTCTTCCTGCATAGCTCACCATGTGCATCGTGAGTGCCTGCATTATCACCCAACAAAAAAAAACAAAAAAACTTGTATTAGAAACAAATTAATCTATGCATTACCACCCAACAAACAATGGGATTAAAGTTTAAAAATGGAGAATCATTAAAGTTCAGAGGTTGTACATGGGGTATGCTAGATGTATTCACCCTTAAGAACGTTACAGGATTGCCTGACATAGAAACCACCTCTTGTGGTCCAACCACGTTTGAGAACGTAAACGTAGTATTACAAAGAACCCTGTAATTAAGGACATATGCGGCCTGAAATGCAAACAGAATTGAATTATATATAAGCATACACCAAAACTATGAGGTAAGAATAACTCAATGTCTTGTTTACCTTCGGTCCTAGCAAAGACATTGCTAGATGTCCGATATGATACGCGAAGTGAGCCTCTAATGTTTTTTTCTTCCTGTCAATCATCGTCTTGGCTCGTCCCACATGCTGAAGAGGGTTGACATCACTTTTACGATAAAAAACAGGAAGGAGAATGAAGCCAAACCTGTTGCCCCATCGTGATTGCGATCCTGAATTGTTCTTCAACATCTCGGATAGATCCTGAACAGGTCAGTCAGGAAACCATTTGAACGGCTTGCAAAGAATAAGCGAAAACATGTTATTAACCGTATTTAAAATGTCTAGATAGATCTATCTCTACAGGCTATAGATTTCTTTAGATTGAAACAAATAAATTATCCATCCTCGGATTAAAAACTTATTCATGTACTTTATATTACTAAACTAGTCATCTGAAGTTTGCAAATGTTTTCCAATATGGTTTGAACTAGTAGCTTTACCTGGGGTTACCTAGAATATGACAGCTGTGTTGATAAGACATTGTTCCCAAATTTACTACTTTGGAATCTTGAAAAAACGTAGACAGAATGAAAGAAGTGGATAATTCACCTGCATGGATAGTTGTTCTCTTAAATTAACCATGGCCATTCCTGTTATTTGCTGGCCCTCTTTCAGAGCTACAGAGGCATTGAATTCAATATAAATAATAAGGAAATGTTTGTTCAAAATCCGAAATCCAAGCACCAAAACAAAATCTGGCTTTACCTTTCGGAGATCTGTGGTCCAAATATCTTGACAGTCCGGATGATATCACCCCGAAGAGGACGTCATTAATGGTCTGCGTTAATTTGACAGAATCAAAGTCATTATATCAGAAATGAACTGCGTGTATGCTATTGTTCCCATGTCTGCCAGTCGAAATGTCCAAGGATCTCAATTACTCGTTGCCTGATAGTAATGTTGTTGGTTGAGACAACTCTTTTCCTGACTTCCATGTTTGTTTTTCCTTAATAAGTCCAAATGATATTGCAAGAAAAAAAATATTCACATAACTTTATTCTACCTGCTAGACTTGACTATTGACTTGTTGTTTCATCATATCATGAAAATCCCCGATATGAACAAGTTTTCTCGCTAATTTTTCTCTTCTTTTTTTGGTTCAATTAGTTTTTTCCTCCAAGTTGATATGACACTCATCACATTGTGGGTCTAATAACACAAAACATGATTTCAAACTTTTTTAGCATTCATAGAGTTGTTTAGATGTCATGATCGTAGTATTGGCTGAAACAAAAACATGACAGAAGAAAAGGGCAGGTAGATACAATACGTGGCTCTGGTTTATTGTTAAATTAACTCTCTTAATGACCCTAGCATGCTCTTTAATCATTGATTACGCGAAGAACCCCTGGTCTATCTTCATCGTGTGATAATGATATCATAATCATATACTGTAAAATAGAGATACTATTAACATTTAGTGTTGACACATATTCAACTGAGCACTTTGTTTATTTGAAAGATTTTAAGCCCTGCCACGTGGTAAATATGATATGTTATGTTATGAAGTGGCTAGCAGTTATGAGAGATGCTAATTGCAAGAAGATAATTATCAGGGCTTCTAATTATAAGACGGCATGAATCCTCGTTACAAATAATCTAGATATATTTTTTAAACACCCTTTTCTATATATATTAATTAAATCTTATCTAGAACTCCAAGGCTTAACTGGTCAGATCTTTAAGAAATCACCGATTCAGGTTTCACAAACCTCAGACTTACATGAACCCGTAATTAATTATAAAAAAAAAAAAACTTCTAATCCAGCCACTGAGTGGTTCCAAGAAGGCATAGATATGTTGTTGGAAGACAAATAGACTAAGTTGTGAAGCTAAAAGCAAAGACACCTTTCAATGGCTAATCACAAATTCACAAGCAAATCACTCCATCAATATATATATAATAACAAAATCTGTAATTTGTTTCCCAGAAAAAGGTAAAAGAGCCCATGTACTTACCGCATTAGCAACAGCTCCTTTCACAGTCTTCATATCTTCAATCAAAAACTTGGCAGTAGCCAATTTCCTCGGCCACAGCTCCACCCCATCACCACCAGAAATCACGGTCTTCTTGTCACTAACCCACAAAAATCTCAACACAAACTCCAAACTAAAAGCCATGCCAAACCAAACCATCTTTAGAACTCTCAAAATAACCCCTCTCCAATCCTGCTGTTTCCCTTCCTTCCCACTATCCGGCCTCCTCCCAGTGACCAAAGTAGGTATCGCCTCAGGATCGCTCGCTGTCCTGCAGCTTGCCAAAAACATTGACATCAAAGAGATCCCATCTCCCAACGCATGATGAATCCTCATGATAACACACTTTTTCTCCAACATGACGTGGACTTCCCACAAAGGCTTGTTCATGTCAAGTGGAGTACTAACTGATAAATCAGCTATATATTCATTCACTGCTTTATCAACATCATCATCATCATCAGTACATGTCTTTTTGTTTACAATAATGAAGTGCTGATCGATATCGATATCTGTTTTTTTCCAGTGCTCCCGTCCATTCTTGTCACGTACTAGGAGGCTGCAAAATCTTGGGTGCTTGAGCATGAGAGAATTCTTGATTACTGATCTTGTGGAATCTATGTCTATCTTGTTTTTTACACCAAATGCACAGTGGATTATGGTATTCATTTCTGGTAGGAGGAATAGTCTGCCTGCCGGAGTTACAGGCTCGACGGAGTCACTTTCCGGTGGAGCCATTGGGGGGGGGGGTTGGAATTTAGTTTGGTCGGTAAGTGGCGATTTTGACTTGTGGACAAGAGGGCACATTAATTAATAATTAATGAGAGGGCGTGAGTTTTCAAAATTTGTAATTATTTTTAGATTATTTTTTTATTTTTATATTATTTAAATATCTTAATATTAAAAATAAATTTTAAAAATATATATATTATTTCAATATATTTTTAAATAAAAAAAATTCATTACTATGGTTAAAAACACCTTTTATTATCATTTTTAATTTTTTTCTTTTTCATCATGAATACGGATATTTATTGTAATTCTGAAGGTATATTTTTTCTAAAAAAATATTCAAGGAATTCAGTATCTAATTTTCCTATTTTTGTGTGACGAGTGGAGTACTCTTGTTTTTATATTAAATATCGCATTCATTCTATTGATTTTTTTTTATATTTATAGTTTTATTTTTTTAATTTATTATCCACGATCTTTCCTCCAATTTTTATTTTAATATGTTATTTTTTTTAATCTAATAACCTGCTCCACTCGGCCCACCTGGGTCAAAGCCCAAAGAGCAGGTCCTCACATTGTCCGAGAATAAATAAAATAAAATAAATTGCTGGCTGAATCTAAGGTTTGAAAAGTAGATGGCATGCTTTGTCTACCAGCTTTTTTTATGATCACGATCAGAATTAGACTTGATAGGTGAAATATATAGGCATGGCGAGTGCTTTTTTTATCTAAAAAAATATAAAATTAATACTTGGGTTATAATTTTAATTAAATAAATAAATTGATTTTATTTGATTTATATTAAAAAAACAATGATAACAAATAAAATAATATAAATATAAGAAAAACAGTCACGGTAACATTAAAAAAAATTATTCAAAAATAAAAAAAATTATTTATCTAGTTATGTTTAATAAATTAATTTATTAAAATTAATTTTTAATAAGAAATCGACACATACATAAAATTAATTAAATAAAATAAAACAAAAACATATTTTACAAGGCTGTACATATTAAAAAATTTATAAATTTATAAAAAATAAATATTTAATCTATATAAAATAGATAAGAAAAATTACAAATAAATTATACTAACCTTCTAAAAAACTAAACACACTTGATATAATTAAAAATTAATTATTATTTAAAAAAAACTAGAAAAGCCACACAAAAATGACAGACAAGGGATATTAACTAAAACATAAATAAAAAAGTATATATTTAAAACATATAAAAAGGTATTAATAAAAAATTAAAATTAAAAAAAATATGCTAAAATATTGCTGGGTCGAATAAGCTAGCCAAGCGCTGACTCGTCAAGAAAAGACATGTGCACGTGCTTACTAGGTCAAGACCATGCACGTGGCCCTTTGTTTTTCTTCTTAATTCAATAAGCGAACGACTGGAAAAAAGAAAAGGCAAAATATCATTTGAAATTCCTTAAATTCGGCCACTAGTGACCCATAAAAAATAGAATTCATGGTTTTTTTACTCAAAATCTCATTTTAAATTTTTTGTTTTTTCTACTCAAAATATCTAGAAAATATCCTATAAGCTTTTTTAAATCAATTCATAACCTTCAAGAATACAAAAAAAAAAAAAACTCCCCAAAACCCTAAATCAAACAAAAACTAAAATATTCACAAACTCAAATATGTTTTTCTAATAGTCTTCAAGCTAAAAAAAAAAACATTCAAAATATATATATATATATATATATATATATATATATATATATATATATATAAAACATGCTATTAGTTTCAAATCTAGGCTCCCAATCATGTAAAAACTAAAAATTGAGAATCAAATTGAAAATTTTGAAAAAGATACACTATCACAGTCAATGGTCAATTGGAGAGAGTGAACAATAAAAAAAATTAAAAAAAAAACAAAACATTGATGAATAACTTGCATTACCAGATTTCCAATTTGATCAAACTTTCTGTGAACAGTATCTGTTAAGATCCTCAGGCCCACAAGTATGCAGAACAATCACGGCATCACATGATCTGATACAACGCAACGCTGAGCTAAACCAAAGTCTATTACGCGACGTTATCGTTGAAGTTGCAATGTTGACACCAGAAAACGACAATCGCATCCAAAGAACACGATCAATTTCTGAATCACCAGGCCAAATTTTCAAGGCCAGAGCTTATTTCTTTTCCGCCCTCACCATCACTCATTTAGCGTCGAAGAACTGGAAAGTTGTGCAAATCAAAGAAACAATCCGAGACTCTGGCGGCCCCATAATGTAATGGTCAGTGCAATTGTGCTCTATGTAAATTAACACCAGAATAATGATACTTCACTGCTGGCTCAAGAGCGTCACTTATAAAAAGCCTCCACCGCCGGTGACCAAAATAAGCCCCCGGTTGAATGCGAAGGGTCATCAACCAAGTTCCCAGACAAAATAAACTGTCTATCGGTTCTCTCTATCAACTATCTCTCGATATCAACCGTTTCATAACCCCAAAAATTAAAATTTATGATTTTATTTTTATGATGTTATCCATTAAGTGAAAAAAGTCTTGAGGTAAGGTTTAATCAGGTAATTCTCAAAAGAAAGGGGTGTCGATTGAGAATTGGTGTTCATGAGGGTCCCATTCATGGAATAATACCAAACAATAATCTATACCAACCAACCAATTAAATCATTTGGTCGCGGCATAAGAACTTTTCAACAACTAGGCACGCAAAGCAAACAGCAAGTTTTTGTATTTCCTCGCTGTGGTTGAGCCGGTCCTCGCATGCAGACGATTTAAACAAGGACACAAGGCCCCACTTAAGAAAAAGACTCTTCAAAAATAAGTAAGGTGTAATTAATTATCATACATATTTTATAAAATAAAAATTATTCTTATTTAGTACAAGACTTCTTCAAAGGATCTTCAAGGTCCCATGTGTCAAACACACATAAAACATTTAAACAAATATTTCTCAGATATTTTAAAAAATCTCATTTATAATTTTGCTGAAAATCCTCATTCATATTAATCCGGCTTTACGAAGCAACGCCAAAAAAGCATACATACTAGAGTAGTGACATCATTGTCTGTATTAAGCAATGATAACAGATTTTAACTTTTTTTCTTTTTAGGGGGGGCTTTGTGGTTTTTTTTTTTTTTTTTTTTTTTTTTTGAGGTAAAATTTTTATAACGGGAAATTAAGAATTGTACATGTAAATAGATGAATAAAAAATACTTAGAGATACTTAAAAATCAAACTTGAAAAATTGAGATAAATGTGTAAGTAAAAATATTTAATATCAAAAAACAAGATATTTACCCGGTTGTGTTTGCTAAATTTATTTATTAAAATAATTTTTTATTCATGCAAATGATAATAGAAATAATAACATAAATTAAATTAATCAAATAAAATAAAAGGGAAAAAAAAAAAAAAAAAAAAAAAAAAAAAAAATTTTAGCTGAAAATATTTTTATTTTAAAACTAAAGTTCATCCATACAAAAGAAAAAAAAAAATTAAAGCAAAACAAAATAATAATCATTATTTAAAAAAATATTTAAATAAAATCAAAGAATGAATGATTACTAATTTAAATATAAAATAAAAAATTTAGATAAAAACCTTAAAAATCATTACTTAAAAAGGCTATTTGGGCCTAGACAAGTTGGCTAGCATGTCCTGACGGCGGACCTTTTTTTCTTCTCCTTCTCTTTGACGGCGCGCATCTTATTTGCTCAATTGGGTAAAACCGCAAGTTTTCTTCCTCGTTTTGAATCTATTTTTTTCACCTCAAAAAACCACTAAACATTGTAGGGACACAACCTAAGGACAAACCCAGACCCTTTAAAATTGGATCAACCCTCTATATTTTCCTGGATTTAGTAAAAAAACATCTAATATGAACTCTCCTCATCGAATGGAATCATTTAACACATTTAGAAAGGAATTAGTCTTGGCCCCTGTCTCGAAACTACAAGATAAAAAAAATGAACTTTTTATACCAAAATTGAATTAGAAAAATATTGAGGTACTAAAATTGTATAATTTGTATGATTTTTATTTTTACAAAAGTGCTATTTTATAAAACTAAGACACACCATCCAGTGGAATGGTTTCCATATTTATATTTGATTACAATCATTTTAATGTCTTTCTGAAGTCAAAAATTATCAAACTAAAAATGGGAACTGGACCCTATTCAACCCTGGTTTAGTACATAAAGTCTATATGGAGGGGGGGGGGGGCCCCTTTATGAGGGTTCGTAAGATTGCAATTTTTTTACTTAAAATTATTTTTTTATATATATATTCTAATAATTTTAAGTGTTTTTATCAGGGATAGGATTGGCGGCCTATTAATTTTTGTTCCGGTGATTTTGATGGACCTTGGCCCGTGTTTTTCAGCAAAGCTTGGTGACGAGTGTTGCAAGCCCCAAGCTCAGTCCGGGTTCATTACTGGTGTGACCAATCTGGCCCAAGAGTAAGGGGCTAAACCTGGACTCATGCAATACCAGTAACAACGAAGAGGGCAATCCCTACGAGTACTGGAACTGCCCTTCATGGGAAGAAACCACACCAAAAGGACCACAAAGACAGAGTAAATGTGATCTTCATGGCTGATAACAGAGGGCAGGGGCTAAATCTTAATTGGGATAATAGGATCAATGTTTTTTCCTTTGTATAGAAGGGACACCAGTCCGTGCAAAGAAGAAGAAGAAGCATGCTGTTCGCGTATATAGAGGGCGCGAAAAGAGAAATTACCTTAAGAATCCAAACGAGTCTTCAACCACGCAATCTCTCATAAACCAATTTGAAGAACCTATATATATATACATATATGCTAGCACTAAATTATGTATCTCTTGAAACAAGTGTTTATGTATAAATCAATTACTATTTAATCGTGTGTTATGGCTCAGTAATCAGTTTCCTACGTGGATCGATTTTAAAAATATTTTTAAAATAATTTAAATTTTATTTTTTTATTTTAAATTAATTTTTTTAATGTTTTTAAATTATTATAATATATTAATATAAAAAATAATTTTTAAAATATAAAAATATATTATTTTAATATATTTTTAAATAAAAAAAATACGACAACAACACCGACTCTAAACCGCATTATTATCTCATTAAAATCTTTGCCACACAAACTGTTACTAAATAGTAAATACTTTATTATCTGTACCTACCACGTGCTGAATCGGACTAGGGTAGAGTACTGTGGGAGTTAAGAACATTAAAATGACATGATAGATCTCGCTCACGGCTTTTATGACCTTGATTTGTTAGATTCATTGAAGCCTTGTTTTTTTTTTTAAAAGTATTTTTTTTAAAAGTAAAATCTAAAAAAATAAATTCTAGAAAAATAAATTATTTTTTAATATTTAATAGTATAATAAAAAATAAATTAAAAAATGCTTTCCAGTATTTGATTATGTCATGAAAAATAAGTGGAAAATATCTTATTAATATTTTATTTTTCTCAATTTTATTAAAATAATAAGGAACAAATCTTACAAATAAAAAAGTTGAATGAGAATTAAATTGAAAAAAAATATAATTTCATAAATTATATAAAATAAAATAAATAATAATCAAAATAATATAAATCAAATCTAAAAAATTAAAAAAAATAAAAGATGAAGAAATTAAAATAATAATAATTAACATTTCATAAATTATTTCAAATAAAATAAGTAACAATCAAAAGAATCAGGATACAAATTTGATAGATAAAAAATTCAATAAAAAAATGATAAGAAAAAAGCAAATAGCAATTATAAAAATAAGAACCAAAGTTAATATAAAAATTAAATTTTAAGAGATGAAATTGAAAAATAAATATTGAAAACAAAATATATGTAGCAATCAAAAGTTCGAGGATCAAATTTGATATAATCAGCAAATAATGACATTTCTAAATTTTTCACAATTTTCGAAAAGTATTTTCCGTCCAAATTTTTCAGGAAAACACGTTCCTGAAAACCAAGCTAAATTTTCCTTTGACTGGAAAGTGTTTTCCGTTAACCAACTTTCTTAATAGCAAACAAACACAGGAAAGTTTGGAAAGTGATTTTTCAGAAACCACTTTCCGGAAAACAAACATAGCAAAAAAAAAAAACACTTTCTTAGAAAATATTTTCGTTGACCGAAAAGTGTTTTCCATTGATCAATTTTTTTAATGGCAAATAAATATAAAAAAGTTTAGAAAATAATTTTCCAAAAACTACTTTTCAAAAAAACAAACATGTCCTTAATGACCTTATTGTCTCACCCTTTTCTTGCCATTAACATGGAGGGCAGCCCCCTAATCTAGGAAACATAATATAAATATTTATTGAAAACAAATTATTATAATGTGTGAAACAAACGTGCTGAACTTCTTTGGTACCACCTCCAGAGAAAAAATTAATCTGGACCCAGTCGAAGAATAGTTTTAATAACTGGGCCCGAGCCCGAGCCCATCACCCAGTCAGATTCTCAAACATAGCTATTTAACGCCAGATCCTTGGTTGTAGTAGTAGGAATTGGGTGACCATGACCAAGTTGAAGCACTTATCGCTGGATTTGTTGCCCGGGCAAAATATATTTTGACGTAAAATAATATTAGGGTGAAAAAACATCCAAGTCACGAGTTATTGATTCTGTAAGTAATTGAAATAATATATAACAATAATAAATAAACTAGTAAAACAACAACAAAATAATAATAATAAAATATCTGACTCTATTTGGATCCTTTCCAACTTAAATGAATCCAGCCTAGCTCAGGAAACGCCTGGAGATTTTAATTTTAGCCCAGCCCAACTCCCAACCCACGATTTCACCATAATGTCAATTTCGTAATTTCATCAAAACCCAAGCCTGCTCTCCTCCACCCTAACTGAAAAACCCTAGCACCCCCACTATATACTCTTCATTTACTCTCCGCTCCTTAGATCACCGGGGTTTCACGTTTGCATTCTACTTCGAACGAACCCTAACAATGGCGACCGCTGCACCAACAGAGTCGGTTCAATGTTTCGGGCGGAAGAAAACCGCAGTAGCAGTCACCCACTGCAAGCGCGGCCGCGGCCTAATCAAGATCAACGGCAGCCCAATTGAACTCGTTGAACCGGAGATCCTCCGATTCAAGGCTTACGAGCCAATCCTCCTCCTTGGACGACATCGATTTGCTGGTGTCGACATGAGGATCAGAGTGAAGGGTGGAGGTCATACCTCGCAGATTTACGCGATAAGGCAGAGCATAGCGAAGGCTCTTGTTGCTTTCTATCAAAAGTATGTTGATGAGCAAAGCAAGAAGGAGATTAAAGATATACTGGTTAGGTACGATAGGACTTTGCTTGTAGCGGATCCAAGAAGGTGCGAGACTAAGAAGTTTGGTGGACGTGGTGCCCGTGCTAGGTTCCAGAAGAGTTACCGTTGAGAGCTTGGAGATGATGATATCCATTTTGGTATTTTGAATTCTGGAATTTTAATTTCTGTATTTTTTTCGTTGTTGTTGATGTGGGTTTCAGTCCATTTTGTAGACCTTATGGCCTTTAAAGCGTTTGATTACTCTGTCCAGGATGATTTTAATGATTATGGCTAGTTGAAATACGAGTTTAATTTTCCATATTTTTTGTGGATTTTGTTTCGCTGATTGATTTGAGCTATTGCTTGATTTTTGTTATGGTGTTAATGGCATTGTTTTTTAGTAAGTGACATGTATGATAACGAATCTGGCCTATGTTACTGCTTTCATTGAATGGCGATGATAATACTTTGTATTTTGATTAGGATGCTGGTTGCTCTCCCTATTTCTCCAAGAGGTTTAAGTTTGAGCTAAGATTATTGTTTGCTGATGCATTCTTGCTCAGAATATCAGTGAGCTTCTTTTCCAGTTAATGAAATGAGCTGTTTTCAGTAGGTTTTAAGGTAACCCAAGTAAATATAAAGGCTAGTTTAATGAAAACTATTAAGTTTCATATTATAAATATTCGGAAAGTTGGGTTTTGATGGGTTCTTTGTGAGCTTATGATTTATCAAGCTTTTTATCAATCAAAAGTTGCATGTCTAGTTTGTGTATCCAATTTGCACTATGGCTTGATCTGGTTGAATTTGTAATGTTATGAATTGTTTCTTTGAATGCTCTAAGGGCTTGATTTTTTTAAGAGCTTGGCATGTGTTTTTTCTTAGATGTTGAGATGGTGATCTTCTGTTGTTTTTTCATATGTTTGTAGTTTTCTAAAGGTTTTTGAGGCGGAACAATAAATAATAAAATTAAAGCAAGAACATAAATAAGTTTTAGAAAAGAAAGAAGCTGAAGAAGAGAAAACCAAGAAAGAAAAGAAAAGAGATTGGAGATATGCAAAGTCTGTAAATTTTTCATTAATCATCAAAATTGTCTAATATTTAGAAAAGTGGGATATAAATACTAAAACCCTAACTAGAACAAGTGTTTGGGCTTATGGCCCACTAAATAAAATACCCAACAATAATTAAATCAAACCCAACAAATAAAATCAAATTAATAAACCTTAACTAAAAGTTCATATAAATTAAATCAAAAAACATAAGTTAAAGCCCAATTTCTCAATGGTTTGGGCTATTCTCCATCGTCTATGATCATACGCGCGCGTAAACAATGTTTCAGGTTCGTGTCCCCATCAATTCTCTCGGGGTAGGAAGAACTTAACCCCGTCGAGTATAGGTCAAGGCTGCTCCGATAATGCTCTCAAAGATAAGGATCAAGCTGTTGTGATATCTCTCTGATAATCCAAGTATAGTCTGAATCTGGTCGTCGAGTCCATATACTGGGATTTGCTTAAGTTCACCATCCCTGGTAAAAACAACTTGTGTATTCAAAGTAGCATTAATATGTTTCTTTTGTGCCAAAGATATGGATAATGAGGTAGGGTTATCAAAATGAGCATCATGGGTAGGCTGTATTTTATAAAAACTGAAGTCTTTCATGTTAAAAGTAGAGCTAATATCAAAGTTTAATGGTAATTTAATGACATAATTATTTGATTTAATCATTTGCAACACTTTGAATGGTCTAGTACTACTTACTTGCAATTTATGATTGGTTTCCAAAGGACACCGTTCAGGTCTAATCTGTATCATGAAATAATCTTCAACATTAAGTGCATCATGATATTTAAGTAAATCAGCTCGAAATTTGTATTGTTCATTACTTGCTTGAATTTGTTTCATGATCTCAGTATGCAAATTATGAACCCTACATGGTAACGACTCAGCTGACTTAGACATCCTATCGTGAGGAGATATGGGAAGGTGTTATATCGGCTCCTCAGGTTTGTAACTATGAACACTAAATGATTGAGGGTGTGGAATGAGACAAACATTGTCTGAAACTTGTGTAGATATGGTATGGACACAATCAAGTAACCTAGGATTATCTTCATCTTCCTCATCACGTGCATGTGGTAAGGGGTCAAGAAGCTCAACATGTTGCTCTAAATTTATGATGTGCTGCACACCAAACATGTGGGATGAGGAATTAGGTAATTCAGGAGGACTAATATCATAAGACTCTTTTAAGACTATACTTATCTCTATTGGTGATTCCACTGGATGAGTTCCCTAAAATTTCCTCTACATTAAAGCAGACATATCAAACTCTTTCTTAACCTTAGTCTCAAGCTCATGTGGACTCATTGTGTTAAGTCCCTCTTCTTGCACATCCTCGTCATCTAGGTCACTAAAATCCTCAAGATTAGGCTCATACACTTCAACACTACAATATTCCTCTTTACCTAGATCCTTGTATTTTTGGATGACTAAAGGTTTAGAGGTACAATCTAAAGAGATATGATGAAAACCTAAACAATTAGTACACTTAACCTTTGAACTCACCTTCATTGACAACTTGTTTGCCCTTATCTTTTTTACAAAGTTGGGTGCTACTAGGATTAGGTTTGTGGGGTGGAGCACCTAATAAAGAATCACTACTTCTGAATTGGGACCTAGTAGGGATACTATAAGAGCCCTGACGATTCATCCACTGATTCTTCGTGACCAACTTGTAATCTTGAACTAAGGTATAAGCTTGGTTAAGGGTAGATACACCTTGAAATTCAACTTCTTTTCTAAGATCATCATTTAAGCCTTTACAAAATCTATGCAAAGTCATGACTTCATTCTCTCTTATGGCACCTCTAATCATGTAATCGTTAAACTGCATTATATACTCATTGATAGACTTATTCCCTTGTCTTAGATTGTTCCATTGGTCTAAGAGTTTATTCCTATATGACTAGGTAGGTACTTCTCCTGAAGTTTTTGTTTCATTTTGATCCAATCAGTTATAGGAGGTTTACCTTTCATCTCTAAACAATCCTCAACATCTCTCCAATAAATTTTGGCTTCATCAATGAGTTTCATCTTAGCAAATCTAACTTTTCTATTATCAGATAAGTTATGCCACTCAAAGAATCTATCCATATCATGAATCCACATATCAAATATCCAAGGGTCATGACGACCGTCAAAAGTGGAGGCTTCTATTTTGTTAGGACTCAAGACTCGCTCATCAAAGTCATTGTGTTTAGAGTAACTTAAATGATAGTCATATTGGTGGCGCTCAGAGTGAACTTATCCATAATGATTATTCTTGTCATATTTATTGGTCTTTAAGTGTCTTATTCGAAAACTCTCTTGGGCTCAATTCTTCTAAACATGTTGATCACCTAAGTTTGCAGTTCTTTTTAAATGGTCGTAAGAGAATCACTGAAGGTTGAGTCTACAACAAGTGCAAACTTAAGTTTGGACACTAGATGATCATGACACAAATGCATACTAACTTATAAATGAAATTGAGATAACAAATGGTTCTTGTAAGTGAAGTCACAATACAAAAATAAAGCTAGTCATATCTTTTTTTTTTTTTAATGTGGAGATTAATCAAGAACAAATTACACTAATAAAATTGTAAGCATGTAATACTAGATTCTTAAGTGTAAATGATTAATCAAACACAATGTCACAAGTAAGAACTCATAATTATCAAATAGAATAAGATATTAGCTATCGCTGATAAAAGAGGTTGATGAACAAAAATTAACAATTAAAATGTTAGGGGATTTTTTTTATAGGCACAAAAGTAATATTAATGACAACTCTAAATGACAATTGCACTACTAAAAAAAGATAAAAATTCAACAAACTAAAAGATGAAGAGATTTACTGACTAGTTCAAGGGGTGGAAGCTTTCTGTTGCTGGTGTGGCAGACTGGATGACTAGTCTGCCGACGTGGCTTCACTGGTTGACGTGGCTCTAAGTTGCGCATGACGTGGCGCTGATGTGGCATCAATGGGCTGGCTTGGCTAGTGACGTGGCATGGGTTAATTAATTTTGCCTCAACTCTCTTCTTCTGTGCTGCAATTGCTTTGTTGAGTTCCTTTGTTGCTATTGCTGGCGGCGCGACGTGATTGCTGAAGGTGAGGATAGTTGTAGTCTGTTGAAGGTGGTAGTTGCCACCGGCCGGTTATACTGCTCTGTCTGTGGCTGACGGTTGAGGGCGACGACACTGGGGGCGGTGGCAGATGAAGATCTGTTGATGGCGCGGAGAGGATGACACTAGTTAAGGCGCTGTCACCGACAAGGATTTACTGCTGCTGGCATGGGCGACCTGTTGTGGTTGCTGAAGGCGATGGCACTATGGACGATGGCAGATAAAGATCTGTTGTGCTGCCTTTGTTGCGGTGAACCACCAGTCGGTGCTGGTTGTGATGGGTTTGTGGGTGGCTGTTGCTGGTGGTTTTGTGTTGCTGAAGCTGAAGATCCACTGATGTCTCTTGTGGTGTCAATCTGGTGGTTGCCGATGGTCTGTGTCGGAGGTAGCAAATCGGTGTGGATCGGTGGACTGATGTGCAGGTCTTCTCGGTGGTGGGTCTGCCGCTGTGACTGGCTGAGGCGCCGTTGATGGCAGGGGCATTGCTGTGACTGACTGAGACGCCGCAGATGGCAGGGGCACCGCCGCTGGAAAACCAGATTGCAGTCGTGGATGATGAACAATGTTTTTTTTTTTAATCAGAACAATGATGTTTTTTTTTAACAGTGACAATTTTTTTTTTAAGATCAAACCGGATCTAGCTTTAGCATAAACATTGTGGATCGTTTAATTGTAACAATTAAAACTCGGGCTCTGATACCAAATTTGATGCGAAACAATAAATAATAAAATTAAAATAAGAACAGAAAGAAGCTTTAGAAAAGAAAGAAGCTGAAGAAGAGAAAGCCAAGAAAGAGAAGAAAGGAGATTGGAGATATGCAAAGTCTGTAAATTTTTCATTAATCATCAAAACTGTCTAACATTTAGAAAAGTGGGATATAAATACTAAAATCCTAACTAGAATAAGCGTTTGGGCTTATGGCCCACTAAATAAAATACCCAACAATAATTAAATCAAACTCAACAAATAAAACCAAATTAATAAACCTTAACTAAAAATTCATATAAATTAAACCCAAAAACATAAGTTAAAGATTAATTTCTCAATGGTCTGAGCTATCTTCCATCATTTATAATCATACGCGTAAATAATGATTCCGGTTTGGTGTCCCCATCAGTTTTTGTGGGAAAGCTAGGTTTGGAGCCTGAAATGGCGAGAAAGAAATGGCCTAGGACAGGTAGTTTGGGTTCGATTTGTATCCTATCAGAGAATCTCTAGCCATTTTTATGTGTGCTTTAGTTTAGTCTGGATTGATTTGTTTCAGTAAAAACTAGTTGAACTGGTCCATTGTCTTCCCAATTGCTCAATACGGTCAGTCTTTGCTAATGGGGTTGCGAACATGGTCCGTCTACTTCAGGGTCTTCAATTGAGTTAATTTCCAGTTCCCGTAGCTTTAGAAAATCAGAGGATTTCTATTCAATTCTCCTTGTAAGTTATTTTTTTTTCCCTTGACTGCCAATTCTAGCTTCTGCCTACACTGGATAATGGGAACTATAATGGGTGTTAGTAAATGTGATAGAGGTTTTTTTTCAAAGTATTTTTTACTTGGAGATATATTAAATTAATGTTTTGCGTGTTATCATGTAGCTGTTGCTACTGGGGTAATTCAAGATTTTTCTGGAGTTTCCTGATGATACATTCCCTGAAACCTTGCCTGTTGCGAACTTTATGAAGGTTTTGAAATGCTGTTTGCATGGAAAGAGTGATTTGGGGATTATTACTCGCTGTCGGTATTTTATGCTGATTAGTGCTCCGGGACCATTGATGAGGTATTATTCAAGGTTGTTTTTTTAAAAATAGAAGTCAGTATAGGCTTCACGTCTTTCAGGATGAGAACTTCATTCCTACCTTTGAATTTATCTGTATGCGAGTGTAAAGTCAAACTGATGACCGCTGGGTTGGTGGCCAAAACTGGACTAAAAAGGACCGATGCACTTTAAAAATTAAACTCGATGCCCACCATCCACTCTTTACAAATTTGTTCAAGAATACCTTCATGAGGGGACCCTCTTGCCAACAATCACAGGTTAACAGTAACACGATGCTTGACTATAACAGAACCAACTTCAAGAACTACCACCCTTCTCTTTTCCACGCTAGTTCAAGGCCAAGCTTGCAAAAGCCCTTTCTCGATACACATTCTTTTACTTCCGGTTAGCAGTTTTTATTTACGAGGAAAGTGCGGGCTGCATATACAGAAAATCAGAACGAAAAGGAAATAAACTCGTCCATAAGGCCATTAACTGAATGGGAACCGCATCTAGTGGTCTTCGTAAGGGAGCAAGGGACCCCGTGCTTATTAATTTTGAATGTTGAAGCAAACTACTTAAACCATGAACATTCTCAGCACCGCGTGATAAGTACTTGGTTAAAGAATAATATGGATTAAGTGCGTAAAAAATCCACTTAGACAGAAATTCAAGAATGGAGTTTCTCGGCCATTCACCATTCTTTCAGGTACAAAATATAAGCAAGGTCGGTAAAATCTCTTTTATTGCACATCACTTGTTTTTGCAAGTGACCAAATCAATGGTCAACATTTGATAATATATATAATATAGGCAGGGAATGCAGCCCCTCACTTGATCCGACGGCAGAGAGTGATACCATCACCAACAGGAAGCATGCAAATTTCAATCCTGGGGTCAGCTGCAAGTGCCTTATTGAGCTCCAGAACAAAGTCCCTATAGTACCTCACATACTTCCTCATCGGCGCATCGGCTGGTGCCACCACAGATCCATTCCACAGGGTGTTGTCATACCCAATCAACCCTCCGACTTTGACAAGCTCAATCAACCTCTTGTGGTAGTTAATATAATTGTCCTTGTCAGCATCCACAAAGATGAAGTCATAAGTTCCATGGTACTTTCCCTGTAGTTCGCCACACACAGAATAGTAAGCTTAGTAATAGCACATCAATTTTCTTAAATGAATATCATCTCTTTTCTCATACGAGCAAACAAAAAATGTTTTTTTTTGTCAAAGATAGAATATTTCTTACATCTTCAATCATTTGATCGAGAACTGGCAGAGCAGGGCCTTCCTTGAACTCAATCTTGTGTTCCAGACCAGCTTTCTGAATCACCGGGAGACCCAGTTCATAGTTTTCTCTGTTGATGTCCATAGCCAAGATCTGCAAGTCACAAGATCCCAATTATTTTCTTACCGTCACCTAATTTCTTTTGACTGATTTGGGACCGAGAAATCTCAGGTCTTTAGTTTTTACCTTTCCATCCTCAGGGATAGCAAGAGCAGTGGCCAAGAGAGAATAGCCAGTGAAAACACCAATCTCCATGGTGTTCTTGGCATTGATAAGCTTTAAAAGCATGTTCAAGAATTGCCCTTCATCAGCAGATGTGGTCATGATGTTCCTGTTTCCCATCAGATTTATTAACACCACGCCATAAACATCAATATATAGAAAACAAAACCCTTTTTTTTTATGAAAATAAAATCTCTCATGTTGATGTATTCAAAATGCATGTGAGGATTCAACAAACATACCAAGGATGCTTGGCAGTCAACTCTCTAAGCTCCTTCATGCATTCAGGCTCTCTTGGGTACACACTGGTCTCAAGAATATACTAAAAACCAATCCAAATATATACAAAAAATGTTAAAAAAAAAAAACAAACCAAGGAAAAAAAAACAAAACTCGCACCAAGATCAGGGGTTTCTCGGTTAAATTACCTGGTAAAGAGCATCACTTTGCAAAAGGCTCTTGTGGCCAACTTCTTGATGCCTTCCGGCCTGAGTCTGCTGTTCCTCTCCGTTGGCGGCCATTATTTTGTATATCTTACAACAAAACTATACTCTCTTTCCTGGCGGTGGAAGGTTTTTCTGGGGGCTGACGATGGTAAGGGTGTCTGACCTGATTGAAAATGGCAAGGGCAGGTGGTATTTATTGGAGATTGAGAGTCCGGTTTGAGCCGGAGTAGGGGGTGGTTGGACCGGCTGCCAACCGGGTGGGGGTTGGTGAGTTCTTAGGACACCGTGGGTATTTTGGGACCCACTTATCGGTGTTTGAGTTGTGGTCCAGTGGTCATTTTAGGTTTCGGACACTAATTCAATTTCTATATATTTAATTCATGTCCCCTTATTTTAGATATTTGCGAAAGAAATTAAGTTCACGGTGTTAGGTTTGGTTTCTTGAAATAAAAAAGGCTCGACATTTTATGCCACGTGTAATTGATTTAATTTGTAGAGGGTAGAAAATTGTGGTGGGCTCACCAATTTGTTGTTGGGGATGGCTACATGTGGAAGTGGGTAAGGGGTTGGTGAGGTGGCCTCAAGAATTTGACTCCGCCGGAGTTGGTGGCTTGTAGCCACCTCATTGACAATGGATGACTCCTGTAAAGAATCTCTCCATCTGACTGCTGACAAAATTTATTTTCTTTTTTTTTTCTCCAACAAAATAAAAATCCAATTTCGTTTTACCGTCTCTCACAGGACAAATATAAAATGGCTGATTAATGTTTTTTTTGAGTGTTTTTTAAGTATTTTTTACTTAAAAATATATTAAAATAATATTTTTTATTTTTTAAAATTTATTTTTAATACCAACATATTAAAACATATTATCTAGTTTTCTTACCCTCTTGCCCTGTTCGGTGTTGTGGGCATGGCAAAACATTTCAATGAAAGAAGACAGAACCATCAACCCTAACCTAACATCAAGCTTGCTGCTATTGGATAGGAAATTACTTATACCATGAGTTCATGACATTTTTCCTTATCATACAGTCTCCAACCACTGAATCTTTCTCCCTGAAGTTTCAATAGACAGGATGGAAAATTTAAATAATTGGTTAGTGCATTCTGCTTTGAGATGTTTTCAGAGCCCGTTTGATGTTCTGTTAATAGTTGCTTTTTAAGGTGTTTTTCGTTTATAAATACATTAAAATAATATTTTTTTTATTTTTAAAATTTTATTTTTAATATCAACATGTTAAAACGATTTAAAAACACCAAAAAATAATTAGAAGATAAATAAATAAATAAAACTCATTTTTTTCAGGATTGTTTTAATATGCTAATGTTAGAAATAATTTTTAAAAATTAAAAAATATTTTAACATATTTTTATAAAATAATATTTTAAATCATTACTGCTACCGAACTAACTAACTCCTAATAATTAACGGGAGCTCCTTGTTATAAACCGCATGAGATTAGGTTTGTAATAATTCAATAACCAAACAATCATTAGAAAAATCATGGTCGTGAAAGAAGTGTCCCCCATCAAAACCTTAAAAAAATAAAAAGAATTAGAAGCTAGGTCAAAGTTGGTGGGAAGAGAGTTCAAGCCTTAGGGCTACCAACCACCAATTAAAGTCCAGATAATAATAAAAAAAGATTTCCTTTTGTTTTTGGTCCATTATGAACATCGATGGTTTTTCTTTCTTTCTTTCTTTCTTTCTTTAGAGAAGAAATAAAAATAGCAAAAGCTGAGAAGGGAAATGAGTTGGATGGGCTTTATGCAGTAGCCCATAAGATAAGATAATTGCCATTGATGATGAGACCATCGAAGTCTAAGAAAATCAGCAACCTCCCCTCTCTGGGAGTGAACTAACTCTGGGCGGGCGAGTCTAAGACCATCAAATTTACCTGGATCAGTCCAGCTATCAAGGTCGATTGAGTTTTGGATTAATCCACCGGCCAAACCGGGTTTAATAATTATGAATGCGGGTGATCCATACATGCATGTGTTAACTTCATTGCTTATATCCAATGCGAATAGCGATGGTTTAAACCTTAAAAATCTATGTTCAAGTTAAATAAATGCACAAGGCATTAGTTTATCACAAGATATGACAGGTTGCTCTTCGATTCAAAGCCTGCTGTAGGGAGGTTTGGTTGCAAGAACTCCATGTTCTGCAATTTCCAATATAGGTGACATGATGGTATTCTTGCAGATAAGTAGAGTGATGCCGGAGCAACATGCCTTGCCGAGAGTTTAAGGATAAAAAAGAAAAAGGAAATTAAGCGAGTAACTTCATTTGTGAAACAATGAACTGGTGCAAATTGGGAATGGTTTTAAGCAGAGGCGCAGAGTCAAACTTGATCTGAACTGTGAAAAATGCAGCTTCCTCTGAAGATATCCAGCACCAGATCAATTACATTGACCACCAGAGGACCCTGGAACCATTTTCAGCTAGGTTGTCCAACATTGGCCTAAACTGCATTCAGTTCCCAAATCTCCATCCATCGAGAATATCACCAGCTCAACATGTAACTTAAACATGCTAATAAATTGGTACTAGCACATGTTTGCCCTAGAAGACCTGTACATATGCGTCTAATGCAAAAGAAAATCATTAGATTCTTTTGGCATATACAAAATCCTGTAACTTTCGATTGATTTCTAGAAAAGCTATGATTATGGAAGACGGAGCATCATTCTATCCACAAATAGTGCTACAGTTTACTTAATTGCTGTAATATTTCATTTATCTGATAAACCAACCTAATGATAGTTGGCTACGTGCCAGCGGCAAATGCAGACAGCAAAGACCTTCTTTTTGAGTGAAGAATTATCAGAATTTTAGACCATTTTAGCAACACTTTATCACATTGTTTTAGCTTTCTAGGGGCACTTGGAGCAAAATGATGGGTAAACAAACATAAATTGGAATCAAGAAATTTTGAAGTGGAAGATATCAGGGGGAGGTTATATTTTCAGCCGTGAGAGAAAAGCTCACTTTGCTTGTATCATCAACGATATTTATTTGATGCTTCGAGGCTTTGAGATTTGCAGAAACTTCAGTGAAGCCTAAGGAACAACGCTGCAGTTGAGCTATCTTCAAAGAGCATGGAAGGAAAACTGTGAGGGACAGCCTGAAGCAAGAAGAGGGAGGGTGGATTTCTCAAGGATTGTAGGGTCAATCACACTGTGTGCTTATGCCAGTTAAATGAGGAATACAGTGGTCAGTGCTGAAGCAGTCTTCTTTGATAGTTTCTATCCTCTGAGTCTGGTGGGTGGAAGGCCTGTTATTTTACCTTCAATAGGTAGTGAGATTACTAACACAGAGATCCCAAGGGCTATGGTTACTTCAGAACTGCTTCAATAAATGGTAATAAACTGAAAACTAAAAGAAAATGCCCACAACCAGTCTGTCCTAAACAAAAGTGGCCTGCAAGGATTGAGATTAGTAGCTATTAATGTCCCTATCCATCTCATAGGACTTTTAACATAACATAAATCCCTACAACCCATCAAGAATTCAGTCATCTGATAGTTAAAACTTAGGTATGTAGTTGATACAAGACGCATGAAGAAGTTGAGCAAGAAAACCCAGAATTTGATGATCACCTTTGAGTGTTAAATGTTCATCGATAAACAGGTCCACATAAAGGAATCATGGGTGAAGCTAGTTAAATTAAGCTTATCTGGTGTTTTTCTTTTAAAACATCATAAACAATTCTCTTCCAACATTGTATATAAATATTCAAATATAACTCTTCCCTTGTCACAAGAAACCTATATATATATATATATTTATATATATATATATATATATATAAAAAGTTGAAAAACTCTTTGCAAATTTAAAGATTGAGTTTTTAACTAGGATGTTTCAGAAGACAACATCTCCATTCTCAGGAAGAAAAAGAAAAACATATGATAGTTTTAGATAAATGCAAAGGACGCTGAATTCTGCACATCTTAAAAAATCAATTGATCAACGAAAGAAAACAAATCCGAGCCAGAAGGTTAAATTTGTCAGTGATGCATCTATCCCAATGAACTTATTAACACTAAGATACAAAAGCCTGAACTACCTGCTTAAAAAAAAGTTGAATTGAATTGTGCGCCTCCCTTCCAAAATCTGTGCAAGCAAACCGCTTTTTGTAAAATTGAGACTCCAAAAGTATACGGATCCTCAGGTCTTATGAAAATTCTGTAACTCTTGTAGTCAATGCTCTTCTCGTATCAGAAGCCTTCTTTTCGGTCAAATTCTCTTCCGTCATTGCATCCTTATAAAACTGAGAATCTTGATCATATAAAGAATAATCTTCTACATCAATCAATGCAGAATCATCCTCCCTCATTAGCAAAACATTATGAAGAATCGAACATGCCCCGATAAAAGCAACAGCAGTCTTAAACTCCTCTTCAACTGGTTTATTCAAAACACCCCAATTCTTCAAACTAGCTATGGTTCTAAGTGCACAAACATGCATTAAATTATTTGCAGCATTGAATTTTTCTTCGCATGATCCTGGCACAACATCAACAAATGGAACCATTAACCATGGAAGCAGAGGATATCCTCCATCTCCAATTAGGTACTGATCAATAGCCACCCCATTGACAATAACCGGAGTCGCATTCAATAGCCTCCGCCCTTCAATATCATGACATAAAGTCGTCGACTTTAGTATCCTGGAGTCATTCTTGTCGCCACGAAAACCTGCAACAATACTCAAAATTCTTGAAGATGAATCAACAACAATTTGAACAGCAATGCTGTCATCTTGAACCTCGTCGTCTGATGCTAATATGCAATCATTTCTTTTAACAACATTGAATCTTGTACAGTCTATCACACCACAACAATTTGGCAATCCGGTAAGACCCTCGATATCTTTTGACACCAATTCAAGGGCGGTAGAGGTCGGGAATGCGATCCAAAAGCGAAAATTGGTGCATAAAACACGACACAATTGCTTTGCACAGAACCGAGTCACTGACTCAGTAACCCCAAATCTCCCAGCGATTTCAATGTAACTTGACCCAGTAGCCAATCTAAACAAACCGATGCCAAGCCTGAGCTCGGATGAGAGATTTATTGGTGTTCCAATAGGGTCACGACACTCTAGTAACGGTTCAAGCAAGCCAGACAACCATTCAAACGTTGAAGATCTCATCCTGAAGGTGGTTTTGAAAGAGTCAGGATTAGGAGCAACTCGGCTCAACTCACCGAGTCGAGATCCGCGTTCGAGGTCTCTGTCTTCATGGGTCGGCTCAGAACCCGCTTCTCGTAATTGGGTTCTCTTCCTTTTCTTGGAGATCGGGAAGAGGGAGAGTGAAGTGGCGAGTTCTTGGCAGGAAAGATAATGGCGAATGATACGGAAAAGGATTCCATGGGAATTGGAATTGTAGGAATCGGAAGGGAAAAGGAGGAGGACAAGGACGAGGAGTTCAGAGACAAGAGAAGAAAGCAAAGCAGCCAATTTTTTCGATTCCATGTTTTCCAAGATTGACTGTCGGGGGAATTGGATTTTCTCGGGAACCGAAATGTGTCAGAGTATGTCTTCTGGGTAGAATCTTGGAAACTGGCGAAATAGAGAGTTACAACTGTCCATAGTAAACTTGCTATTGACATACTTTACGAAACGTGATTGAATTGCCTTTATTGGAAAAT
Organism: Populus deltoides; assembly: GCA_015852605.2. Lineage (NCBI taxonomy): Eukaryota > Viridiplantae > Streptophyta > Magnoliopsida > Malpighiales > Salicaceae > Populus > Populus deltoides. The sequence goes on along the minus strand of CM027570.2, from coordinate 21,205,698 downwards.
TTATGTCTTTTGTGAAAGGATTTGAAGGTCTGTAACTGCACGCACCAACCCCCCTAAGCTCCCTTTTTTTTTTTCTTTTTTTCCCATCCACTTAAACAGGTCAGATTATATGAACAGCTTGGATAATAATTTAAAATCTTTACTGGATAAAAATAAATAAATAAAATATATTTGTTAATTATATTTTATGAAATAAAAATGGTCCCCGCTTAATAAAAAAATCTGAAACACAAAATGAAAATCACTCAAGGCTCTGCTTGTTATACATACATAAAAAAAAAAACAATATTTCTTAAATATTTTTAAAACCCCTATTTAGAATTTTACTCAATACCCCTCTTCATCTTAAATCGGCTTTGCAACTAGTCAAGAGATCAAATCCTTGATTATAAGGTTTAACTTCTGTCAACTTGAAAAAATTAAAAAAAAAATTAAGATTTTAACATTACACATAGAAAAAATAAAAAAAATAATCCACGTGTGTATAGCTATCTCACATCGAAAAATTAAAAAATATCTCATATTAATGTAAGCTATATATATAGCTAGTTATCACACATCAAAAGGTTAAAAAATAATTTATATAAATGTAGACTATATATAGACTTCTCACATTAAAAAGTTAAGATATATTACATTTAGATTAAACTATAAAAAAAACATGTGAGGTTAAGTATTCAAAAATTAATTATATATATATATATAAAGAAGGATAGTGTCTTACTTGGCGGGTTGCTCGAGTTTGACCAAGTCAATCACAAACTTGAGTTTTGTTTATTTAAAACCTAGCTAAGGCCCCGAGTCACATCGTTGGATTAGGACTAGATTCATAACAATGCTTTTTTTTTTTTATCAACAAAGGTGGAGAGGATATGCACATTATATTTTTTTTAGGTATATACATATACATTCATGTGTTTATATACAACATGAAATTTAAGATATGTTATTGATAAACTCAAATTTAAAGTCCCATAAAATCCAATTTTCATTGGCTTATATAGGAGAAGAACCCAATCTCTCTTGAGTTCAGTTACATTTTGAATCTTACTTTCTTTATACTCATCAGGTGTTTTGAAAGATATTTTTGAATCCATAATTTCTTTGAGGGCCCATTATTTTTCCATTCATATTTATGCATATGTTAGTGATATTTTTTTCGTTGATATATATGTCAGAGATATTTTATCTCTTTAATACTATCAGAACAATATTACACTTTAACCCTTGCTCTTTATGAAAAAAATTCGTGAACTATAAAATAGGTCATAACTTTTTAAATAAAAAATTTGGAATCTCCACTCCCTTTTAAGTTGTAAAATAAAATTTATTTCCTCCAATTAATACATAAGATTTTTGAGATTTGAATTGAAAATTTCATTAAAATTGACCCTTTATAATTACATTAATGCGTAATCGATATGAAACTTCAACAGAAACATAAGATTCGTGGATGAAAAATTGACTTGCGAGCGTCCTTGTCATTTGTTTTTCTTTTTTCTTTTTTAAGAATCGCATACCAATTTTGTGAACTTGCTTGGAAGTAGGAGGGCATACTAATAAAGCCCAATAGGCCCATCCTATCAGATGACTGGAGGACCAATCTACTGCCATATCCATCAACTTCGCCCTCATATCTGTGCTATTGAACCAAAGCCCAATAGGCCCATACTCTCGCACGAGGCTACTGGAAAAAACAGAGAGAGATGAGAATTGGGTCAAGTGTGGTTCTGGTCCGTAACTATCTGCAGCACAATAATACCTTGTTTGGTAACACGATTGGACAGTATTTGTAAAAAAAAATAATTTTTTTATTTCAAATTATATATTTAGATTTTTTTAAATTGTTGATATTAAAAATAAATTTTTAAAAATAAAATAAATTACTTTAGTGTATTTTTAAGTAAAAAAAATTTTAAAAAAATAAATGATATGTTTTCACCTATTTTTTTAGAAAAGAAACAAGAATTTAACAGACCCAAATGCTAAATAAATAGCGTGAAGAAACGAATCTTTTGCACAGTTTGAGAACACGGTGCAAACCACATTCCATAAAAATTTAATTTTTTCTAAAAATTAATTTTTTTTGAATGTTTTGGATTGTTTTGATGCGTTGATCTCAAAAATAATTTTTTAAAAATGAAAAAAACATCATTTTAATACATTTTGATATAAAAAAATATTTTTAAAAACAAGTGCAACCGGGCTAAATAATTATGTCACATGGAATAGTGGTAGAAACAGATAAGAGAACCAACTTTTGCTCCTCCCTTTATCTCACCTCTACGTTTCTCTTCCATCTACACTACCAAAGAGTAATGGTGTTAGTTGAGGTTGGTCCAACTTGTCTGTCATCACCATTTTAATACAAACTATTAAACTCTGAAGCACCCAACTCCTACAATGGTCTCCTGTGGAAGAAAGCACCCTGATACGAATCCAAGGCTGATTTTATCCTCTTTTACCTTTAATGAACCGATCCAGCTTAACTGAATTAGTGGGAGTTGAGTGAGCTAGTTACATTCCTAATAAAACCAGATACTGCATAATCACGTTCCGGGCCAGGTAGGTCCATAAAAAACTTTGCCGTAAACCAAGACTGGGCCTGAACATAACCTCGCCAAGCTGCAGTCTCGTGTTAACATCATCACCACAGCATCATACAGAATAATCTAAGGTCAGATAGCAGAATCTCTCATTCATTTTACCAAACCTGACCGAACAATGCTTACAAAATACAAACTCCAAAATCATCCCCATTTTCAGGGTGACGTGTCTTCTTGTCTGTGGCCATTTCCAAATTCCTCTACCATTCATTTTCAAAATCCAATTTCCTTGCCCACATAAAATAAAAATTAAACATGGGGGAAAGAGGGGTCGGTCCCACGGTAATGCATTAAGAGCCCGTGTGTATTTTTTTTGAAAATAAATAAGAATAATATATTTTTTAAAATTTAATTTTAATACTATGATATAAATACAAAAATATTTAAAAACATAAAAAATAATTTAAAATAAAAATAAAAAATTATTTTTTAAAAAAATACTTTTAAAATATAAAAATAAATTGGCTTAAAAGCTACATCTATAATAATAAATTTACCTTTTAAAATTATGTGATAAATATTATTTTTTAAAATTATTATTTTATAACAATTTAAAAATATATAAAAAAATTAATTTAACCAATTGAATCTTTCATTGCCCAATTGTTTTCTCTTTATTTCCCCATCTATATCCTTCGTAAAGTAACTGAAGCCAGAAAGAACAAAAAACTAAAAAGAAAAGATAAAGGTTTGAGGGAGAGGTAAAATAAAAAAAAAAAAAGAGAAAATTTTTACGTTTCTAATTATTTCCTATTTTTTTTTAATTTTTATAATTAAAACATCTCTTGATCTTTTAAAGTTTCATTTTGGATCCTCTCTCATCTCCCTCTCTCCCCTAGGTATCTCTCTTAATCTATGTAATTATTGTAACTGTTTTCGATAATCTTGATTTTTTTAGCTAATCTCTATTCATGGTTATGATAATCAACATTCTTAGTATTGACTTTTGGGATTTAGTTTTCTGGGGTTGTGTTTAGTTCTAGGCGATTGTGATAGAAGAAGGAAAGGGATCAGGCTCACCTATGCTGGATTTTTTTTTATTTTTTTTGTTGTTGTTTTTTTTTATTGTGATTGTGCATGCATTTGATCTCTCTCTCTCTCTCTTTTTTCCAATTTATTCTTGGGTCTTTTTTTAGCACCATTATCATCTAATTTTTTTTTCATTCAAATGTTCTTTATTTTTTTTTAATTGGTAGAGTAGCTGCCTTTTCCCATGATCAAAAAGTTTATTTTTTTCCCTTTATTTTTAAAATTTGGGTTATATTTTGTGGCTGGTTTTGTGAATGTGCTAAGTGTGATACAGTTTCTTATGCAAAGATATGGAATATTGATTCTGCATACATTTAGACTTGTAAATTTTTATGGGTTTGGTTCAAGTTGCTGGCGTCTAATCTCGATGTTGAAATTTGTGAGCTGAAACTAAAAAATGCTCCTTCAGGTGGTTTTCCTTATGTTGGTGATCTAATTTTGGCAAGCACATTATGTTTGATGCAGCTTTTCACTGATTATCACTGCTTGCTATCATAGTGCTTGCATTTTAGCTTCATAGCTAAGAAAACAGCGCAGATACCTTTGTAGCTGAGCTGTGGCAATGGACATTCTTTAAGTGTTCGCTAAATACGACTCTAAAAGGTGAGATGATATCATGGATAGGTGAGGCACAATGCCATATTGCCTATCAAGGAGCTATTGAGGATATGGAATGTATTTCAGTCTAGGAATTGAATGGAGAAATATATGGAAAGAGCAATCCATATATTTAGAGTGCATGGTATTGATAGTTTGGTGTCCGAGTCTACAATGGCTAATATCTAGTGCTTGTGCTAAAAGAGCTAGAAATAGACTGTATGGAAAAAGTTAGTGATGTGGCTAGAATATTGATAACCATGATTTGCTTTATGCAAAAAAGATGTAGCATGTATAGCTGATGAGATTGGGGTTGGGACATTTGGCAACTCGAGATGGGATACGGGAACTGTCACCATGTGGAGTGGAATTAGATATATTACCTGGAGTCGCGTTTGAATGCCAGAGGCAATCTGTTTAGTCTGAATCTCGTGTATGCAAGTCTACCAGTCTTTCCTTGAGAAATATCTGAGAAAATAATCATGACAATAGAATTCCTGAAACCTTAATGTCCCGAACAAGATGGAAAGAACTAATTATCATTTTAGGATGAGACATGAGAGAGATCCTAGTGGGAAGTCTGATATAACTTTTTGGATTTATGTATTATGGTTTATAGAATTCCAATTAAACTTTAAATTGTACAACGTGGTTTTTGTGAGACAAGCAGAAACTGAAACGGGATCTTATTTTTTTGTCTGGTTATTCTGTACAATTTGTTGTTGAAGCTTTTCCACGTGGTTCATTTACTTTTTGTGGTGGTATGGATTGCTATAAAGGCTTAAAGACACCCTAAAGCTTCAATTTCCTGTTAGGGATGTATCTTGGAAACTTGTTGTCTGAGATATGGAATCTATCAACCCCATTTTTTCCCCAATAAGCAATGTCAGGCATTGCTGGATATCTTGATTGTTTTGCTGTAATGCAAACTGCTTATACTTGCATATCTTGCCTATCGTTTGCACTTTGGATTTATTGTTTATATGCTCCAGCTGCTGATCGGTTTCTGCTTCCCAGTTCTGTTGGTATTCCAGAAACCGATCGACTGGTTTCTGGGTTTTCTATGAATAACCGGTAGACCAGTTCTGGATTTTCCAGAAACTGGTCGACTGGTTCCACTGCTGTTTTTTTATCGTTCTGTTTTTCTAACTTTTGAGTCTTTCTTAGCTTCTTCTTTGTTTTTCTGCTGCCCTAAGTCTTTTGGATTCGGGTATAGACCTTTGTACTTCTTGGGGTATCCCCTCATATTTTGTACATTTTTTTTTCCTTTAATACAAATTACACTTATCCAAAAAAAAAAAAAACTGCTTATACTTGCATATCGTTTGCACTTTGGATTTATCGTTTATATGATCATATAAAATTTTGAAGGATTTAAAAAATATGTGCTAGAGGTCTTTTTGGCTTTTAATGTGCTGTTATCCTTTTCAAATCTTAACATTCTCTGCTGCTAAAGTCTTAAAAGTATTCCCATTGACATTTCAGATGTTAGCGGCCAGGGTGTTAATCCTTTCCCCTTTTTTGGGATAAATGCAGGAAGGTTGAGGACATGCTTAAATGCATCTGGTCCTGTTGTTGGCATTGAAACAAGCTGTTATGTCCTCATAGGCGATGCTGATAAGTGCATAACGTGAGCCACATTTTCCACCAAGAGGATTTTTCAGCATCTTATACATTATATTAAGGGAATCGGACCTGATGCAAAGGCAAAGGGGTGCTTTTCATTCCTTCTCTGAAACTATTGATTTTGATCAGGGATCTGTTTCAAACAGTACCATTATGAGTCAGCAAACGCCTTTCAGTAACATGCTAAATCCAGTGGATAGCAGATTGTCAAATAATGCTGTATCTTCGGGCAACGCATCGTGCTCAAATGCTTTAACTCATGATGTCCAGAGCTTTAGTGGTTGGAATTCAGGCGAATCTAGCTCAAGGTTAAGTCTGCAAAATCAGGTGAATGATGATGGGATAAAAATGGAAGAATGGTTGTCTACTTCAGTCAATGCTTATCCTGCAGTTGGTCAAAGATCAGAGGAAAGGCTATTTGAAACAACTAATATCCTTTTCCCAGGCAGAGTCAGTACGGGGATTAGTGGCAATCAGGTTAGAAGTGGACCTTTATTCTTGCAGGGCTCCAGCTCGAATCATATTGCACCCAATGTATGTCCAAATGCTGGTCATATTGGAGACACCACTATTGGCAGACCCATTACAGGAGCTGTCTTAGGCCTTAATCAACTCAACCCTGGTGGTGGATTAGAAACAGAACGGGCATCTTCTTCTGGTGTTTCTTCTTCTGATGTTGGCACTTCATCTGGAAGTTCTGGTTATATAGTAGAGGAGACAAATGGTGGTTCAGGATCTTCTCTTGGGGTTTGGGGCTTATCCTGCAAGAGAAAGGCCCTTGAAGGTACTACTGGACAGTCTTTTCCTGGTGGAAGTTCAAGTTGCTTTCCACAAGCTGAAAGTAGTGCATGGCATAATGGACCCAATAATCACAGTGTTTCTAGCAGCCTAAGTTTATCCACTCCCTCACCGAATACTCCAAGTGTTACTCGTCCTGAACAGTTGAACCCAAGATTTGGTTATGGAATGAGAGGAGCACCTCCTGATGCATTTCCTTCATCAAATGTTAGTGGAAATGCAGACTCTCTGAGAAATTTTGGTAGGAGGATAAGTCCTGGACATCAACAGGAATCTGTCACTTTCAATTTGTCAACAACAGGAGGTTCCAGGCGTTGGTCCTTGCAGCATTCTCGCAGACCTGTCTCAGTTAGTGACTATCTGGAGTCAAGATCAACAGAACCTGCAAATTCAAGTGCCATCCAAGGCCAGCTTCATACTATCAACCCTTCTTCTTTATCAAGCAGTTTGCCTTGTTGGGATGATTTTTCAAGTTCAAGAGTTGGAAATTCATTGAGTTCCCTTATACCTGGAGAGCTAGGTGCTGCATCAAGAGAGGAAGCAAACTTAAGAAGCTTTCAGAGAAATAATGCAGACCATCCAATGTTTGCACCTGCAACTGAAATGAGAAGAATGGGACAAGATCCAACACGCTGGGGTTTGGCCACTGGGCACATGAGTACCTCGGGTAGTGTTTCTTCTACCAGAATTGGTTCTTCTACCAGAATTGGCCCCAGTTCAAGTGTCCATCCCTTTCCTACTCCCGGATGGATTCATCACAACCCCACAACACATAATCAGCAAAGAATTTCTGAATTTTCTACTTGGTCTCTGTTCCCACCTATGGCCTCTGAATCTGGAGGTCACAGTTGCCATTTCTCCCCTTTGTCTTCTGGTCCTTCCTCTGCACAGGACACACAGATTTCTTCTGGATCTAGTAGCCAGGGACATAATCCACCACCATTTCCAAGGTCAGCATTTCTCACGGAAGAACAAAGTGATGATGTTCTTGGAATGCCCCGTTCCTTGAGGGCTTTAGCTGCTGATATTGAAGGGAGACATCGGCTCATATCTGAGGTTTGTAATCATAGCTCTCCCTCCCTACGCACGCTGGTGTGTGTATGCTGATTTTCAACTTTAATTTACATGTTATTGCTGTAAAGGATATGTTCTCAGGTGTGATATTTTCTCATTTAAACGTGATGTTCAGAGTTCAAGTAATAATGAATTTCAGCAACTACTTTCTGCTCAGCAAGACTTTAGGCACAAACTTCATTCTAAGCATTGCTCTGAATCTTGTCATCCTCATTTTATATACTTTATACAACTGACAGCATTCATAATTTAAAATACTTCATGCTTGTTGCTTAAATAATTTGTTGATTGTGCTTGATCGGTTTTTCATGCTTTGCCTTGGTCAACAGTTGCTAACTCAAACTTTCTGTCCAAATCACAGTTTCCATGACTTGGGAGTTTGTAGCCATCAGTATCAGACACCCTACTTTTAGCTAAATTTGTATACCTTGCTTGTATATTATTAAACATTAACGTTGTTATAATGATGCTGTCAAGTTATGGTATCTGTTTGGTGTAGGAGAATGTGTTTATCATATTTATATTTAAATGATTCTTGAACTAACAGATGGTGTTCTTTTGCGTGTAACAGATTCGCCAAGTATTGAATGCCATGCGCAGGGGTGAAAATCTTCGTGTTGAGGTTTGATTGATTCTTAAACTGAACTATATTTATTTATATTATTCTGGCTATTGTTTAATGTTGTAAACTTAGTGTGTTAGCTATGGATGCCCATTGCTTTGTTTGCAAGCCGATGAATACAGGTTCAAATACAATCTGTTACACAAACTTGAAATCATCAATGCAACAGATACTAGTTGAAGAAATTTCAAGTACACTCTGGTTGATTAAAATGTTGTGACAATCATATTCATATTCTTGCCGCAAAATTTGTAGACTGAGTACTGGCTGAATTATTGATAATATGTCATAACAGTTATTAATTCAACAGTACTACTTTTAGAAATTCCAAGTACACTATTAGTTCTCAAGGATAAAAGAATTTTTGGATGCGGTCCTATTTAAAGATTTTATATTTTAGTCAAAGGCAGAATATCACTTGTAAATTGTAACAAAGTAAAATTGGAGATGCAGAATATGTTGATCATGACTTGAGGCTCTATAATTTCACATCTGTGATTTTGCCTGATTTTAACTGAACATAACCTATCAATAATAAGTTGGAGAACAGAATTTCATGTAAAAACAAAAGGGATCAAACTAAATTTAATTGAATATTTCTGGGGAATAAAATTATTGTTTGGCTTTTAATTTTCCAATTCTATGATGTCCATAAGTCATCAACCTAACTTCTGGCCTAGTTGATCACATCTGAAGTACGCCATCTGGCAAGTTAGATTGTTATTGAAGAAAAGTGCTTATATTCTGGATAATGAAGCTGCGAGCATGTTCTTGCATTTCTAGGCTTATTTTTATGAATGCTTCACTAGGAGATGCACTATTCGCCAAGAGAAAAGAGCTCAGGGGCCTGCCTTTAGCGTTGGTGATAATATTTGGTGTAACACTTGAAAGTTATGAAATGGTATCTCAGGAATTTTGTTTTTATATCTCTCAGGACTACATGCTTTTTGACCCGTTGATCTATCATGGGATGGCTGAAATGCATGATCGGCATAGAGATATGCGCCTCGATGTTGATAATATGTCTTATGAGGTAAACTTGATCAATTAATTCCCCTAGTCATTTCACTTTGAAGGTTGTTTCCTTAATGAAAAGATTGGAATATCAGGAATTGTTGGCATTGGAAGAACGCATAGGAGATGTGAGCACTGGACTAAGTGAGGAAACCATTTTGAAGTTACTGAAACAGGAAAAACATGTGCCGATCAGCACAGAATCTCCAGCAGATTTGGAGCCTTGCTGTATCTGTCAGGTATGAGCTACTTCCTGTTGATACATGTAGGAATTGCGGGAAGAAACAGATGCTGCTTTTATCCATTTCAGCCTGCTATTTCTATTGTTTTCATAAGCTTGTTTTAACCGTTTTCTTATACTACGACAGGAGGAATATGTGGATGGGGATGATATGGGAATAATCGACTGTGGGCATGACTTTCATACCAACTGCATCAAACAGTGGCTGATGCAGAAAAATCTATGCCCAATTTGTAAGATGACGGCCCTGCTCACTTGAGAGGGAAGATAATGCCAGTTCCTGTAAGTTTTATTTTCTTAAAAACAAATCAACATCCAAATACTGGGTGGATGATATCCTATTTATACCTCTTTCGGTTTAAACCGGTTTACTTGCTCACGAACTGCATAATTGTGATGTGCGGAACAGCCATGTGCTATAAATTGCAGCATGAGTGATAAGAGGGTCTGTCCTGTACCTTCAGAGTATCATGAATATATGAGAAATAATTTTCATGACATTGTCAGAGCTTTAATTATCTGGATACAGATTGCAATTACCTGAATATATCTTAGAATTATTCAGCTTTGTACTTGTTGTTTTGCAAATTTCTTGAATTTGCATCGAAGATTACGAACTACTTTAAATCTGATTCATCATGTTACCAACCCTTTTAATTTACTGAGATTTGCGTTAAGAATACTATCAAGGGTAGAAGAACAAGAGAGAAATCATCCCTGTTTGTACTTTGAGGATGTGCTCTTTCAATTTTTTGCTTTGTGAAAATCGTCACTTCTCTGCTCAATACCCTTTTTTTTAATGATTTTTTTGCCAATCACATCAAGATATTATTGGTATGCTTGCAAAAAGTAGAAGAACTGCTTTTTATTAAAAGAAGAAGAAGAAAAGAGCAAGTGTTATTCCATCTTATTAAAGCAACATGGCATGAGCGTCCTCTAGCAACAAATGCACTGTCATCTAAAACAACACCAATTGCGGAATTTCCTTCGATTTTGCAAACAAATAGGCTAAATAGTGGTAGTGATTTTTTGTTAAACTGATAGTAGTTGTTTTTTTTAAATTTTTTTATTTAAAATTATTATTTTTTATATTTTTAAATTATTTTGACGTATTAATGCTAAAAAAAATTTTTAAAAATTTTTAAAAAAAAAAAAAAAAAAAAAAAAAAAAAAAAAAATTTATAAAAAAAAAAAAAAAAAAAAAAAAAGGGGAAAAAAAAAAAGGTTTTGGAAAAAAGAATAATATTTCAAACCAAACCCCCCCCAGTCTTTTTTGCATTTATGATCTAATATACTTGATTGCTAATTCTACCTGTGAATATCAGGAAAAAAAACAAGATAGTTTGCTTCTTAATTCTTTTGTTTTTTGTGTTTATTTTCTTTTTTCCCTTTTGATATTTTATGACAATTATCATGGCTGGGGGGATAAAATACTGAAGCATGGGAGGATTTCCAGCATGATCGTTATTATTCTTTAAAAAAGAAAAGCATTTTGAGAGCTTGGCCTTTACAACTTCATTGAACACGTATTAGAGGTTACACGTACCGTATAGTCTCAGTGCCAGATTTCACAGATAACGGCCCTGTTTGTATGTATAATAATGCCTTGTAGGGATTGATTGATGACGCCTTCGGTTTTCCTTTACTTTATCATTCTTAACTTCTTCTTCTTCTTCGTCATCATGGTTTAACCGTACTAAATTGTGATCGTAAATTATCACAAATCTTCAGGTTATTTTTTTCTTATTTATGCAAACCTTCCAGCTCGAGCTTATTTACAAACTTCACCAATCTACATTAGCAAAAAGAAGGATGCATATGCATGCCTAACCACAAAACCATGTGAAGAACTATGATTTATCTCTATTTTTTCATGTTTATTCTTTCGAATGAATTTGAGAGAGAATAGAAGGGAAAGAGAGAGAAACAATTTTGTAAAAGATGAAAAGAGAAGAAAAAAGAAGAAGATGCAGCCCTGTTTATTCTTATTCTGGTAGTTTAATTTAGTTTTACCAACAAAATTACCTATGAAATATTAAATATTAACATTTTTAATATTTTCATGTGATTCCATTTGTAAAGTCAAATTAAAATTTAATGGTATTGGTTTCAGGGTATTTTTTTTACCAAAAGAATCACAGATGAAAAATTCAATACTAATATTTTTAATATTTCCATCAATAATTCTATTTGTAAAGTCAAATAAAATTTTTTAATTTGCACAAAAATTCTCAGAAAGCCCTCCAAATATTATTGATGGCTTTTCATTTTGTTGGTGATGTTGTTGGAAAAAAAAAGAACAATCAAAAGAATATTAATTAGCAGCGTATTGAGAAGTGAGTAGTTCCCACTTCCTATAGTCACTAGAATATACTGATGGACACATTTCGACAGCATACCCGCATGTAATGAACATTATGAACAATGCCAGGGAGAATTAGAGGAACAATTCCTATAGTTATTGAAATATATTGATTGACACATTTTGTCGGTATGCCGTCAATAACTCCGTCGGTCATTATATCTATAAAAATATTATGTCATCGTATGATTTGTTTTTTTTTTTTAATTTTATTATAACACCTCCTGTAATTTCCATATTACAAGAAGATATAGAATTCAAATGAATGGATAAACATTAAAATAAAAAATGTAAAAAAACAAATAGACATCCACGTAATGTCAGAACTCACATCTCTAAATTTTCTTCATTGAATACCATACAATGTTTTCTTCTAGGAATGTTCTTGCTCCCACAGGCGACAAAAACAATTAAAACAACAGAAACAAATTCAAAACAGTACAAATCTTAAACAACCTCGCAGAAGATATTCTTATTAATGGATGACGCCATGGTGTCTTTTCCCCATTTTAGTGAAAGAAGCATGATCATATATATATGGGTATTTTGTTTGAGTATGTGCACAGCTCATTAATTAATTAATTAATTAATTTACACATACCTAGCATATTTTCCTTGATATATATATACATTAATTCATAAAAACATGAAAATAACTAATTAACAATATTCGTCAACTGTTTCTTTAAATGTTATTGACCAGAAAAATTATTTTCAATTGATTGTCTTAATGATATATATATATATATATATATATATATATATATATATATATATATATATATATATATAGACACACACACACACGTAACGCTCAATCTATAGGGTTTTTTTTTGGGATTAATAAATAGTTGGTTTAGGATTTAGAGTGCAAGTCACATGAAAAGAGTATACTAAATATGGTTCTTTTGTCTTAATTAAACAAATGATACTAAAGAAACCGAAAATCCATGAGCAACGACCACGTACGGAATACTGTGGGCTGTTTTCCTCACTTGATTCCTCATATTTTAGTGATCGGCTGAGTCATTATTAATTTTAATTTATTTTTCTTTTTTGATAAAGTAATAGATCTTAATAATTAGTTTCATATTCGAACAATTATTTTGGTCGGATAATGGTTCCTTTTCTACTTCTTTCATTCGCTAATCATATATATTGTTGTCCGAACACCATCTCATAGATTTTCTCTTTTATTAATTTAAAGGCTTGCTGTAAGAACTTTACTTCGTGAAGCATTCGAATTTATTTAGTATTGTAGTAATGATTATTTCTTAAATTATATCATTAAAAAAATTAATTTGATATAAAAACAATAATTTTTAATTTTTTTTTTAAATATTTTTGAAATACAAAAATAAACTCTAATTTATAACTCTTCTTTTGGGGAATCAGATTCAATTAGGCAAGTGGAGTACCTGTATGCGCATTTATATATATATAATAATTTTTTTTGTCTTTTCTTTTCCCTTTTCTAAAATATAATCCCAGGTGATAATATAGAAAGTAAGGTCATATATATACAAACCTTATATTATAATAAGAGAGGATAATATCATTGATTAATTACAAGGGATTAATATGGTCATATATATATGAAACCCTAAATTGTTAATAATATATAGTAAACATATTTTTTTGAGAAATGAGAATGTCCAAATAAGGTAAAACCGCCATTGATTCTCTTTCCAAAAAAGGCACTGGTTTTTCTAGTAAGATGATAATTTCTTTGGAAAGATAAATATGGTAGGGCCAAGTGGGGCCATAGGAAATGTGGGACCTTGCACTGCAAGTAAGAAAGAAAAGAAGAGAAATCCTTTTTGTACCAACGCGCTTAGCTTCTGTTTCCGTTTTTTGTTTTCATGCCCAGTAGTAACGGCATTGCCTTATGATTGTATTTTGTCCAATATCTTCCACTTTGCCAGTGCCCTGCCCTCTCTCATCTCCCTCTCCCTCTCCCTTTGCCACCTTTATAAACACCTCCTCTCTCTTCCCTTTCGCCCTTGTACTCATCAAAACGCTTTCTTCCATCCCTCTCTCTGTCTGCTCATCTGTCCATTTTTTCTTATATATATATATACATACATACATATACAGGGATGTCAGAAGAAGGAGAGCATGGAAGTTTCTTGTGGGATAACCAAACTTGGGATTTATCAAATTCTGATAATTTGGGTGGAAGTGAGGAGAAAATAGGGAAGAACATTAAGCTGCCGGGTTCGAGCTCAAATAGCCAAGCAGAAATAGGGATCAAAGAACAAGAAAACAAGGCCGAGAAGAGAGGTCAAATGCACAAAAGTAATGGTAAGGGAAGCGAAGGCGAGGTTAAAGAAGGAAAAGGAGTAGGTGAATCAGATCATGAGACACATATATGGACTGAGAGAGAAAGGAGAAAGAAGATGAGGACCATGTTCTCTAATCTTCATGCTTTGCTTCCTCAACTTCCTCCCAAGGTAAATTATACGTACGTGCACTTCAAGAATCAAGTTACATAAGACTAGTCTAATTTGTGGAGTTTTTTCGCTTGCTGGCTAGGGTTTTTGCATACAAGTACACTCTCTGGCTTGGCCGGTTAAATTACTTTTTTTTTCCCCTCACGTTTTGATACAATTTCTTGGAGAGTTTTGAAGAGCAAGCCAGTAACTTAATTTTTAGCTTTGCAGAAAGAGGCTGTCTTTTCCGTATGAATCTTTTCCCTTTTCCATATATATATGCACAAGCATGGATTTTTCTAAAGGGTTCCATTTTTGTTTGCTTCACGATCGAGCATGCAGTTATAGAGGACGTGTCGCTTTTTTTCCTTTTGCCACATATACTTTCGCTTGGACTAATTAGTTCAAGTTAAACACCAGCATTTGCATCAAAGTTGCATAGGTGTAAGCTCTAATTAACTAGGTAAATTTGTGTATGTAGTTGCGGATATATCTCTCTCAATTCCTGCTGATCCATATATTTCCCACAGTGAATTTCAACCCCTGGTTTGTTAATTTATCGAAACCCTATTTATGTCTTCCCAACCATGACAGGTAACCTTAAAATGGGTCTTAATTATTAAACTGCATCCATGTATGATGTTCTTTGAAATGGATTTTGTTTTAAAATGTAGGGTGAAATATTACCTATTTGTTAGTTTTCTTATATACGAATAAATATGAGAAATCTTCATAATTTAAAGTCTATTTTTTATGTACCTTCTATTTTTTACAGGCTGACAAGTCCACCATTGTTGATGAAGCAGTGAACTATATCGAAACCCTACAGCATACTCTCCAAAACTTACAAAAAGAGAAGCTAGAAAGGCTCCAAGGTGCCACGACTTTCGGTTATGAGCCATCTTTGATTGCCCCACAAATGCAAGCAGACTCCAGAGAGGCGTTCTTAGCTGATCAAGTATCTTCTAGTAACTTGGCAATTAGCACAACAAAATCTTTACCCTCAGTCTCAAGATATCCTGTACTCTTTCAAACTTGGACTTCTTCAAATGTGGTGTTGAATATTTGTGGAGATGAAGCCCAAATTAGTATATGCTCTCCTAAGAATCCGGGACTCTTCACCACTATCTGCTATGTGTTGGAGAAGCATAATGTCGAGGTGCTGTCTGCTCATGTTTCCTCTGATTGCAGTCGGAGCATGTACATGATTCAAGCTCATGTAAGTGATCACTTCCTCTTTGTCACGACCTCCTTTCTTTTCTTTTGGCAATTCGATTAATAGTTATGGGAAGAGATTGTGAATCCGGATTAACTCGATAGAGACCTTTCTTGGAGAATTATGGCTACTTTAGACTCCACAAACCTTCGTTAAATTAGACTAGTCTAATGGAAAAACATAAATTAAACCAGATCTACATATAAGGAATTTGCTTTAGGAGTGATTCACAATTTTCACTTCCTTTACATTAATTTGTAACAATATTCTCAAAACACATTCACCAAAAAGAAGAAGAAAAAAAAAGATTCTCAAATTATTAAACTCTATATGCAAAAATACTTTCAAAACTCATGATTACATGCTTTTAAAGATTTTGCACGTATAATTTTACTTATAAATTAATGTAAGTATCATGAACAAGAGTATTCCTTCATTAAATGTAGCACTATTTTCACCTTGCAAGCTGCAAACTTATATATATATAGTTTATCCTCAATGTGGAAAAAACAAGCAGGCAAGTGGAGCTTCTGATCAGTTCGGAGAGACATTTCCAGTGGAGGAAGTATTCAAACAAGCTGCATGTGAGATAATGTGCTGGGTCTCTTCCTGATTACATAGAAAATCAACACCAAGATTTGTTATTGCAATCTTAATTAAGAAGGAAAGATCACTCGCTCTTCATTAATTAGCAAATAGTGGAACTGTAAGCCTTCACCCTTACTGTACCTTGAGGTTGCATATAGATCAGCCGTGGCTGCTGGTCTGGATGGGATGGGATTTTTTAAGTCAATTTTATGCATTCTTAACCATATTGTACCGGCCCTTTAAATAATCATTATTTTTTCCAGTTTCAGGAATACAATTTCTCGAAGCATACAATTTTGCAATCACAAATTCAAAATTATCTGGATCACTTTCTCTTTTTGATATTTAATTCTCTCCGAAACATGCATGCTTTACGTTAAATTGCTAATGAATCAATCATATGGCAGCTCACAAATATCCAAAAACCATTCACTCAAGTGTAATGTATAGGGCTTTTCACTGAGGTACATGTACATTTGAAAAAAGAAATGCGTTTTACTTCTTGTAATGCATCAGTAACAAGATAAACACACTCAGATACACCAGGAAAAGGGCTGTGATCTAGAAAATGAAAGACCACTGCTATATCTACTTCGTTGTTTGATAATAGAAAAGGCTTTTGCTTTAACTGGTGATCACGTCTCAAGAAGTTTTTGCCAGAGTGCTTCGACATTCGAGTACTTAACAGAAAATTTTAAAAAAATTTATTGCATGAAATGATGGAGCATTATGAACGTTCAATGATCTCTAATTAACTTGGTCGTTGAATCAGAATTTTTTGTCTCGATATATATATATACACTCAATTAATTGAATCCATATATGTTGAGCCATATCATCTTTGTTTTTATTAATATATACAACCCATTTCCATGGAAGGCCCAGGTCTCAGTCGATCTTATTCAACCCATCACAAGACATGCAAGTCATCTCATTGCTTAATTGACAATTAAAGTCTTAGCCTTAGTTTTTTTTTTTTCCTTGAAAAACATATCGAAAATATTCTCTCTTCTATGGTCTTCATTTATATTTTTGAAGAAAAATATCATTTTAAATACATGTTGATTTAGAAGGAATGCCGATATCGTTGCTTATTCAACATAGCTATTTAAAGCTCAACTGACCTAAGAATAGAGTGGTAATTAACCCTTGCTGTCATGGCAGTGATCTAAGAGCAAGGAAGGAAACCACGTGCTTTTCAAGCGTGTGTGTGAGCGTGGATGGATTACCACCGACCCCTAGGGAGGGAATATAATTTTGTAAGACAGGCCATTTCAGGTAATCAAAGGCAGAGGACAGCTAGTATCAGTGTGGATATTTATATGCATATCACCGACATGAACTCTGAGAAGATGGGAAAAGATGAAATAATGAATCTACATTAACAAACGAATAGGAAAAACACCAACATTAGCAGGGCAATATCTCTGATTTGTAAGAGCTTGTTAAAAGAAAATCTTTGTTAACAGCAAACAGATGACTTTAGGTGAATGGGTATAACAGGTGATCTGTGTACAAGTAAATAAAATAGAGCAGTGCACAAATTAATAAAAAATCTGCAAATGATAGTAGGAGAAGACAATGTTGTGGATGAAAATGAAATAAATTGAATGGTCATAGCTAGAAGCCTAGAAGCATGGATTTATGGGTACCCATAGACCTTCATGAGTGCTTTAAAAGGGTGTATGATTGCATCAATTCAAGAATCCAAGCGTCCCAAACTCAAAAAAGCCGAAAGAAACATTAATTAATTATTGGGTCCCAAATGTTGCATATCAAAGGGGTTTAAAGACAAACGAATTATCCTTTTGTTCCTGCTAGTTGTGACGTAGAAACCAAAGTTGGGTTGAGACAGGTGAGTACTAGCAGCCATCCCTGAGTGAAAGAGTATAAACCAGACCATGTTAGTTTCTATTCCACAAACATGTGAAGATCATCTCTTGCTTCTTTAAACCACACACCTCTTTTCCAATTTAATCGTGGGTCCTTGTGCACTCCCTTTGTTCTTGTTCTTTTACATTTCCCTGTAGCTCTCTGAAACGAAGCTGTCTTCGGTAGTTTATATAGAGTCAACCAAGTTGTACCATCCCTTTACCAGCGTCTACGCTGAAGTAACTGGATTTTGATTTTTCTAAAAAACAGAAGAATCAGTTTATCAATATTGAGAATCAGTGGACCGGTTATATTATATGAATCGGTCAACTAGTTTAGAAATGATCGATCAATTAAGCCTACAAAATAAATTTCCTGTTTATATTAAAAATTCATTTGAAATTCATTTGAGTAGTTTAATTTCTTGTTTGTTTAGGTTTATAATCAAAAGCTTAATTCAATAAATATAGAGAGGAATACACAAGATAAAAACATTTAATAATATTGTCTTTTTCTCAAATCTTCTTCTTGTTTTTTAGTTTTGCTTATTTACTTGTTGCCCATAAACTTATACCAAATTATTTTTCTTCCAACAAATGGTATCAAATCTTGTTTTTTATTATTTGACATGCCCAATACAAACTTCCCACTTCAATGTCCTCGTTTGACAAAAAACAATTATGAAATTTAGTGTATTCATGTGAAAGCTTAATTAGGTTTCCATGATGTGTGGTAAACATTTGAAAAAGGTTTTGAGGAATTGTGGAAGGAGTAACGTTGACTTCATCTAAAAAGGAGGTCGTGCAAAAAATACGAAGGAAGGATCAACAAGCATTTACAATTATTTACCAATGTCTGGATGATGCCACTTTTGAGATAGTGGCCAATACAACAATCGCTAAGCAAGCATGAAATTTTTTGCAATATTCAAACCAAGGAGACGACAATGTTAGAAAGGTATGCCTATAAAAGCTATGGGGTTACTTTGAAAAGCTATATATGCTTGAATCAGAGAGTATTTTAGATTACTTTGCTAGAGTATTGGCTATATACAATCAAATGAAGCGATATAAGAAGAAGATAGAAGAAATATGTATGGTAGAAAAGATTCTACACTCGCTGTAAAAGAGGTTCCTGTCACGACCCGAATCCCGGATCCATGACCGGCACATAGGCAGGGTTCCCCTCCAAGGTTCCATACCTATGCGAACCCAAACTTACACACAAACTTATCCTAACTCAATCAGAGTTCAACGCAGCATTAATAACAAAATCAACTTCATAATATAATTGAATTGTCTTAATACAAGAGTTAATATAATACATAGTTTTGGAGCACTAACTTGATATAAAAGGAAGGTACAAATTACAACCAAAAAGCAGGTTCGGAAGGTTCAACAAAAGTAACCTGCTATCAAGTTATAAGCCTGAAAAGAATAATAATGAGAGGGTGAGTTCAACAACTCAGTGAGTAGATAATGTTCAATATACACGCACGAGGTAATATAGAAATGAGAATTATATACAAATATGGCTCTAGGTTCTTATATGAAGGTTTCTCAAATAGGCCATAACAAGAAGATCAACTGGTAAAGTTCGTCAGAAAATCAAAATGCAATGAGCATGAGGCTCCGTACTGTGGGATGATCAGTCCACACAGGTTGGTGACTCCCCCGACCAACTAGAGTTCAGATACGATGTGCACAAAGACTAACACTACCCTGTTAGCATGAGTATTCTGACTGACATACCATAGGTTCATAATCATAATCAAATAGACATATTCATATCTCAAGGCTCAACTCATGACATCAATCAAATGAGGAGCTATCAATTCAGAATTTAATTCAAAATATATACTGGTTCATATCAAGAATTCAGATTCAACAATTGATCATGCTTTATCAAAACAAGGATAATAATCAACATATATATTATCAAGAAGCATGATTCAATTTATAATAACAAATCAAATATTTATACTATTTCTCATGCATATGGAAAATTATCCATTTACCTGACTCGAAAGCAACAAAACTCAAAGCTGATATCGAAAGAAATCCTACTGACGTCCTGCCGGTAGAATATTAGGATTATCTGAATATAAAAGAGACATATTCAAGAATGACTCAAAAGAACATATAACCTATTTAATACACTTATCTAAGGGTATATTCCATAACCCTATATGTTTTTGAATTAACTAGTCAATTTTCTCAAAAACCCAAAATTTAACAGTTTTCCCGAAATCTAATCCATAATAAAACAACTAATAAAATTGATAATAATTCACTAAATAACCCTTAATTATTCATCAAAACAATATGCAAAAGCTAATATTACAGCTAGGGACTAATCTGTAATTTATCCTATTTTTAAGGGTTAAATTGCAACTTTTGTCAAATTGAAGGACCAAACTGAAATTGTCATAAATCCATTACTATACTGAATTTCTGACCATAATTAGTCCTCATTTCTGTCCAGATAATCTCATTATACTCCAAGGACCATTCTGGAATTTTACCAAAATTTTAGGGTCAAATTGTAATTTTGTCAAATTGAAGGACTAAATTGAAAGTGTTAAATTCTCTTATCTATACAGTAATTCTGTCCATAATTCATATGTTATTCTGTTCAGATTCTCGGAATAGGCTCCAGGGACCAATCTGCAAATTTCCAAAGTTTGGGGACTAAACTGTAATTTTCCAAAATTAAGGGACCAAACCGAAATTTTGTCATCTTCAACCTCCAACCCAGAATTTTTAACAGAAACCTACTGTTCTCTCCAAATTCCTAACACAATTTCACCATTCAAATAAAATCATAACTCAAAATCATCATCTTTCAATTCAATCTCTCAAAATCATCACAATCTTCCATAATCAACTCATTAATCAATTACCCATAACAATTAACCTTATAACATTCAATTTAATTCATCAATTAAACCCAAAACACAAATTTTCAAAACCCTAACATTCATCAAAACTGAAATTAAAGTTCAATTAACATACATTTATACATTTAACAACCTAAATCTTACCTTTAAACTTATTTCCTTCCAATCTCTTCCTTTTCCCTTATTTTCCCCTCTTTTCTCTTCTTCTTCTTATTTCTCCCTTCACTCCTGCCGACTCTCTCTCTCAAAATTTTGCAGGTCTCTTCTTGTTTTTTTTTCTTTTCTTTTCCTTTCTATTTATATTTATTATGTTTATTCAATTACTACAATACCCTTATTTATTTATACTCTCTCTTTAAGCCACCAAGGGCTTTGTAGCCTTTTCCTAACTCTTTTTAATACAAAACATCACAGTTCCATTATGTGGTGGCCGCGATAGAAGAATCACAAAATATGGACTTTTTGACTATTTAAGAACTCATGGGAAAACTACAAGCCCATAAAAAAAGAGTCAATGACATGAGGCCCAAAAACCCAACATCAATATGAAATTGTACTTGAGAATAGGAGGCCCAATGCTTAATAGGCGATGGTGTGAGGCTTAGAAGCCCCCCCATTGAAAAGTGTTCATTAGAGTGTGGGTGGTATATGACATCCCTAACATTGTCATGAGGTGTGAGAGCCACCTTATTAAAGAGATTGTTTTTTTAGAGTGGGTGGTCTGTGGCCTTCTTAACGATGACATTAAGTGTGAGAGCCCCCCACTAAAGAAAGGTTGTACCTGAGAGTGGGAGATCCAAGATCATCACTAAAGATAGCTTAACGCTTGAGAGTTTTTATAGGCAAATCGTGCCAGTCCAAGATTATACTGGAGAATGGAAGATTCAAGATCATACCTAGATATAATATAAGACTCGGGATCTCCACTAAAGAGTTATGTTAGTTCAAAAACGCATTGTAGAGAGAAAGATCTGAGATCATACCAGAAGAGTAAGAGATCCAAGGATTGAAGATTGCATGAGGTCTGAGAACCTTACTAGAGAGTTGAGCTAGCCCAAGACTGCACTAGAAAGGTAGGAGATCCAAAATTAGTCCCTGGAGATTTCATAAGTCTCAAGAGCCCCATTAGAGATTCGTGCCAGTCCGAGACTACATTAGAGATGTGAAAGATCCGAGATCAAACCCTAGAGATTTCATAAGGCCCGAGCTCCAATATAAAAATCATGTCAATCCAAGACTGCATTAGAGAGTCAGGAGACCCGAGATCAATCCTTAGAGATTTTGTGAGGCCTAGAAGCCTTATTGGAGAGTTGTGCCAATCTTAGATTACACCGAAGAGGTGGGAGATCCAAGATCAATCCCTGGAGATTTCATGAGGCCCGGGAACTCTATTAGAGATTCATGCCAGTTTGAGATTGTACTGGAGAGTCGTGAGATCCGAAATTAATCCTTGGAGATTCATGAGACATAAGAGCTCTACTAAAGAGTCGTGCCAGTATGAGATTGCACTAGAGATGTGAGAGATCCAAGATCAATATCTGGAGATTTCTTGAGGCTGAAAAGCCCCCCTGGAGAGTCGTGCTAGTTCAACACTGCACTAAAGATATGTAGATAAGAAATGCATGTTAGAGATACAAAGTTTTTATTTCAAAACTCAATGATTTTATCCTTAAAAGTTAAAAAAAAATGATAATAATATCTGTTTGATTTTTTTAAAAAATGAACATTTATTTATAGTTTTGTTATTATAGATGGACATAGGATAAAAAAATCTCAATAGTTTTATTTTTAGAGTTCAATCTAAAAATTATAATAAGATCGTTAAAAAAAACCCTTGTGAGGTTTTATCCTTAAAAGTCCATCTAAAAAAGATAATAAAATTGTGTTAAAAAAATATGTTTTCAACTTTTGATTTTTGTTTATAGTTTTATTATCATAAGTGAACATAACATAAAAATAACCTCAATGGTTTTTTCCTTAGAAATCGATCTAAATAATAATAATAAAATCATTTTGAAAAAATATATCTTCAGCTTATAATTTTTTAGTTGTGTTTTATTATTCATAAATTGACACAGAGTAAATAAGCCGCCGACGAGATTTATTTTAAAAGTTGACCAAAAAGATAATAAAATTATATAAAAAAGAAAAAAGAAAAAGAAAAAGAAAAAGAAAAATAAAAAAATAATATACATATGAGAATGAGTTGATTATTTGGAGTTTGTCGACAGATGCTCTTTCAAAGGATAATCAAAGTGAAGCCTCTTTCAAGCGAAGAGGCTTGGACTTTGTATATGGATAATCTAGAACGTGACAAAACACTTCCTCTATGAGAGGAACAAATTGCAAAATCTATCACAAGGGAATGTGGTGGTCTGCCTTTAGGAATTAAAACAATGGTTGGAGCCATGGGGGGAGTGATTGACATACGTGAGTGGAGGAATGCGTTGGAGGAAATTGAAAGAATCAGAAGTTAGGCAAGATGACAAGGAACCTGAGGTATTTCGAATATTGAGATTTAGTTACACACACCTAAAGGATTCGGCGCTACAAAAATATGTCTTAAACTGTTCATTATTTCCTGAAGATTTTGAGGTTGATCGGAATACTTGACAGGTTATTTGATTGATGAGGGAGTGATAAAAGAGATGAAGAGCTAGGCAGACAGAATTTGACAGGGGCATGCGATCCTCAATAAACTTTTAAATGTCTGCTTACTAGAAAGGGGTAGAAAATCTAGTGATGAATCTGTCAGGATGCACGACTTGACTCGGGACATGGCCATCCAAATACAGCAAGAGAGCTCTCAAGTCATTGTTAAAACAGGAGCACAATTAAGAGAATTTCTAGATACAGATTAGTGGCAGAGAATCTTGTCAGAGTTTCAATAATGAAAAACTATTTTGCAGACATTCCTTCTAGCCATTCACCAAAGTGTCCTTGTCTTTCAACTTTGCCATGTCATAATAAAGTACTGTGATTTATTGCAGAACCATTTTTCAAGCAAATGCTCAGATCAAGATTCTTGATCTATCTTATACAAATATTTTAATATTGCTTGATTCTGTCATTGAATTCGTAAGTCTCACTGTATTATTGCTCATTAGTTGTTTAAGCTTACAACATTTATCAACAGAGAAGCTTAGGGTACTCAAGAGGCTGGATCTCAGTGATACTACACTTGAAAACATGCTTCAAGACATAGAAAAGTAAATTTCAAGAAACGAACTAATTAATAGATTTTAAATTTTCAAACAAAGTTTCTGAAAAATTCTAAATTCTTTACTAACTTTTCGATAAAAAAAACAAAAAGTTGAAAAGTAATTTCCTTAAAAGTAAATTTCAAGAAACAAACATAGTCTAAAATTCTAAATTCTTTACTCTCCAAAGAGATTTTTCTATCACACACAATTTCATAGACTATTCTTTATATCCTATTTAAATTCCTAACCCATCATAACTTTTCCAAAGCCTTACCATGAAAAATTAATCTCAAGACCAGTGTTGATAAACTTGGTTCAAGCTATGTTTAAAGAGAAAAGAAAAGTGAGAGTTGATTTGATTAAATTAGGTTATCTAATTAAAATTTGATTTAATTTTTTTTTGTTTTAATACAACATTATATTAGTTTAAATTGATTTGAATTAAATCGTTGAATTCATGAAACAAAGTCTCGATCAAAGTTATATCACGAGCCGAGCTATCAATACATGAAAGTTAGCATGAGTGAACTTTAACGGTTTTTTTCTTATTTAAAAAAAGTATACATGTATAGAAACCGATGATAGTTTAATAACTAAATTGAAACATCATTAAACAAAAAGGACTAAATTGTAGCTACCTAAATTTCAAAACAGCAACAAAAGAAGCAGAGCCATTGAGAGAAGCAGAGAGCAATGGCTTCCATTCTCTTATCTTTAAACACACACACTCTCCTTCCTCTCCATACAAGAACAAGAACCACCAAAACCACTCTAAAAATCCTCCGCTTCTCCCACAAACTCCCCCCCTCTTCTCCCTTTTATTGCAACCATGACACTAGACTTCACCTCCGCTGCCAAACCACCACTGGCACTCCTTCCACTGCCGATTTCGCCGCCGCGGCCGGCCAAGACCGGCTTCGCAAGGTTCCCATTAAAAATATCAGGAATTTCTGCATAATAGCTCATATTGATCATGGGAAATCAACGTTAGCTGATAAGTTGCTGCAAATGACTGGTACTGTACAGAAGAGAGAAATGAAGGAGCAATTTTTGGATAATATGGATTTGGAGAGAGAACGAGGCATCACTATTAAGCTTCAGGTGTTTTTTTCCTTCAAAATTTCCGCATTAAATTTATGTTTTTTTTATTGATATTTTTTAACGTTTGATTAATTTTTTTTTATTTAATTTATGTTTTTATTGATATTTTTCAATTAATTGATATTTTTTTTGTGGTTTTGTGTTTGATAATGCGTAATATAGGCGGCAAGAATGCGGTATGTGTATGAAAATGAAGGGTATTGCTTGAATTTGATTGATACTCCTGGCCATGTTGATTTCTCTTATGAGGTATGTTTTAATGATGGATGGATATTTTATAATTTTATAATTTGTATTATCTCTGGTGGTTTCGAATCCTAGGAGATGCTGTGAGAAAGAAATTTCTTTTGGCGACCGGGGAGGGATTTAGTGTCAGTATGCAAAAGCTGGCTCGAGGATAGCTTTGTGGTTAAAGAAAGTTAGATTGTTAGATATTTGGAAATTGTTTGCTAGAAAATGAAAATGTGTACGTGGGATGTGTTTTGAATTATTGTGTTGTTTGTGTTATTTATTTGTTGTAGGTATCTCGTTCTCTTGCTGCTTGTGAGGGTGCTCTGCTTGTTGTTGATGCTTCTCAGGTGAACTGCTTCTGTGCAATCTCTACTTTTTTTAATCTGAGAATATGATTTATTTTGCCTAGTAAAGGTTATAAATTTTCTGTTATTTTGATATGGTAGGTCTTAGTTTGAAGTTTTTCGATATAGAATCTGAAAGGAAAACACTGTTTGCTGAATTGTTTACCTATTTGTTCAGATTTATTGTTTTTGCTCGTATTGCTGAGAATTGTCTATTATTGTTTAGGGGGTGGAAGCACAAACACTGGCTAATGTTTATTTGGCCTTGGAAAACAACCTAGAAATCATCCCTGTAAGTGGGTCATCATGTTATGTTTCACATATGAGTTTGTGTGCATACACACGTGTATCCCATCTGTGAGATTCTGTAAATATATATACTAGTATTCTCTGAATTGCTTTGAATGGTTAAATCTAATTGGTTTAAATGTAATTGATTAACATTGCAGGTTTTAAACAAAATAGATCTTCCGGGTGCAGAACCAGATCGTGTTTGCAAGGAGATTGAAGAGGTTGGTTCACCAAATGGAAGAACTCCATTTGTTTAATGGGTGTGTAATCCATATTGGTTCTAGTAGTTTGGAAACTATGTTTAGTACTTAGTGAATAATGTGACTTATCATTTCATTAATTTAGCTTATTGATTAAAAAAGAAAAGAAAAGAAGACTCACTATAACAGCAAGTATCTGCACCTTTTTCTGTGACAATAATCTGCACTGGAAGTCTGGTTGTGAATTGAAAAATTCTTCCAGAGAAAAGGCAAGAAGGCCAACTTAATCCAAATCTGTATTTCTGTACACACACACACACACACATCTGTGCTCTTTATCCATAGCTTACTGTGCTTGTGTTGAATCCTTGTTTGATCAATTAATTATTTTCATTTTATGTTTCAAGCTGAAAGATATGGATTTCTGTTTGCTAACAATGGCTTCAAAACTCACAGCTAAATGTCTCTCCATGTAGGTTATTGGTTTGGATTGTAGCAATGCAATACACTGCTCTGCAAAGGTTGGTTCACGACTATTTTCTTGATGCAACTCTTGATGCAACTCATGTTCTCCATTTCCTGCATGGTGGAAAAGGATATTTCTTCCTTATAAAGTAATCTTCGCTTGTGTTGCTATTTGTTCTACAGGAGGGAATAGGTATAACTGAAATTCTGAATGCAATTGTTGAGCGGGTACCCCCACCCCGTGATACTGCTGCAATGCCTTTGAGGGCCTTAATATTTGATAGGTACAGACTTTTCATCATCACTGGACCCATCAATATTTATGGACTCCTAGTAGAATGATACTAACAGTCTTTGTTTGTATAGTGTGTGTTTGTTCATGCACCTGTTAGTATCTAACTTCCATCGAAGATAAATCTGTTGATTTAGATATTTTGACATCCAACATTATGACAATAACAAACCAGGCGGCGCATAGTTGAGATCAAATGAAACCTGAGCAGTGTGAACAAGAAAATTTATTTAAAGCGTTTTGTCAAAAACATCCCTGGTTTAGCTGCTGAGATCTTTTTCCTCTTCCTCCTCTTCTTTTTAGAATATATTTTGATGGGAAGGGCAATGCTTTCCTTAGCGCATTTGCTTATCAACCAATTAAACTTCTACTGTACTGACATCTGTTTGTCCACATTGTGTTTATTTTACATTTGCCTCACCAACAGTAGAAATGACATTCTTTAGCCTGTATTGTAACCTTATAAATCCTTTTGCAGCTACTATGATCCATATCGTGGTGTTATTGTGTATTTTCGAGTCATAGATGGGAATATAAAGAAAGGCGACAGAATTTATTTTATGGCCAGTGAGAAGGTAAAGTAATCTTGTTAATCAATTCTTTTGCCCCAAATAAATTATTTACTTTCTTTCTACTGCAGACTCAGCAATGTACAGCTGACATGTGTTCAAAATAACTGTTACCAGATCAGCAAATTTAGACTGTCCCTGTTGTGTTCTTCAATTATGGCTGTGGTTGCATGGGTTTGTTAAAAGAATTTGCTAATAACCTTTAGAGATGCCAGCACTTCCATTAAATAAGGATCATGATTTTTCATTACAAATACACGAGTTATCTATTATGTTGTCAAGATTTGAGCAATGAAGCTAAAACAAAACATTCAATGAGTTTATCAAGTGTAATGGCTGTTATGTTCCCATTGACTGTTATTGGCAAGACGCTGACTGTAAATGGGTGTAAACTAATGGAACTTGAAATTAAAAATGGGACTTCAAAACCTTTCAAGTAACTGTAATGTGGTGTAAAGAACTATTTTCTGAAACCAAGGTTCTGATAAATGCTTACATATTCTTGTAGTTTTCGTAATAAATAATTCTTAAAATGACAGGATTATTATGCTGATGAAATTGGAGTTTTATCTCCCAATCAGATGCAAGTGGAAGAATTGTATGCGGGTGAGGTAAAATTTCCTTTCTGAATGACGTTGATTAGAATGGGCTTTTGTGTTGCTTGCTTGGGTTGTTTTCTAGTGTCTAAAAACATGGTATTTGGAAGAAAATTGCAAAATGGATTGATGATTCTTTTGTATTTTGATCATATAAATGATTGGTGCCTAATCACTCAATGTTTTCTGTGTAAGTGACATCATTGTCCATATTATTCTTGTTTCTTGTATCTGCAAATCTGTTATCTCCAATCATCAGCAAGATTGCTTGTGAACTTAAACACAATCAAGGTTCGTAATTAAATACATTTTGTTATCAGGACTGCGAGCTCTGTGTGTTTGTATTCATGCTCATGGAAACAGAACAAACCTTCATAAATGATGCATCTTTTAGTGGTTCTAACCTGTAAACCAATTGAAGAGTGGGGATCCTTGATGGTCATTGATATATCTTCACAATTGGACAGGCTAAGGGGTACTGTACTGGTTATCTTTCAGTGTTCAGCCAATTATAGTCTCCTCTCTTTTTCTCTGCCATCACTTTTAACTGATTTTTTTTTCTTTTTTCTTACCCTTTTTAGACATAATGATGAAGCTCATTCTGTTTTCCATGTTCTGTGTGTGTGTGTGTGTGTGTGTGTGTGTGAGAGAGAGAGAGAGAGAGAGAGAGAGAGAGAGAGAGAGAGAGAGTGTGTGTTTCAAACATGTTTCTGTGAACTAATTTTGGAAAAAAAAATTTTCTTTATATATCTTGTTACTCTAATGTAGTCTTTTTTAAGATTTAGGTGTATTTGTCTTTTAACTTGTAACTACTTTTCCCTCCTCATATTGTACTTATTCAGGTAGGCTACCTTTCTGCTTCTATTAGATCAGTAGCAGATGCCAGGGTGGGTGATACCATTACTCACTACAGTAGAAAGGCGGAACAATCATTGCCTGGATATGAGGAAGCCACCCCAATGGTGTTCTGCGGCCTATTCCCGGTTGATGCAGACCAGTACTGACATCTTTTTTGCTCTTGTTAAGTTTGCTACTTTGTGCACGTCTGTAGAATTTCTCATCTTCAACTCTCTCATTGACAGGTTTTCTGAGTTGCGTGATGCTTTGGAAAAACTGCAACTTAATGATGCTGCATTGAAGGTAAATTGTTTCTTACTAGTGATTAAATAAAAAAGGGTGTCTTTAGATAAAGATCAAGGTGATTGGAAATAATTTGATTAGGTTATGACAGGTGATATGAATTTGGTTTGGCTACTGGATTGCTATGTATTTTTGGTAGCTAAGTTGCTTTCCATTATCTCCTTCGGTATCATGTAGCAATTGAGGACTGGATGGGCTTATTCATTTTTATTGTTCGTCCCATTTGTTGGGTTCTCTCCATTTCTTTTTTATGATTATTTTAGATAGTAGTGAACTTGAGTTGGAACATGACATTGTTTGGATTTGTGCAAATGGCTTTGGAGTAGATGCTGTGGAAGGTCATCTTCTGATTGCTTCTGAGATTTGAAATGGATGTTGTGGATGGTATTTTTTTTTCAATTGTCTTGTGAAATCCTGCATATGGATTTGTGGATTGTAGATGGGAGCAGTTCTTTTCTAGGATAGTGACACCTTGTGTGTTCTGGGTTTGTGAGGCAAGAGTTTCAGATCCTGTGAAGCAAAGGGGCGGGGGTAGTTGAGATAACAAATTGGGGTTGTGAAAAGCTTATTCACATGGTTTTTAGAATTTCAGTGTATGACTTTGGCACCTAGTTTTGTCTGCACCTGTTTTTTCTTCATGCCCTCCTCTCATTAGAGGTCTCTTGTACGCTTTTCCACATGTTAGAGCAGTACACCCTTTATACCTATCATTTATTAGAGGAATTGCTTATCCTTGTTTTTGGTTAAATTTTCAGTTCGAGCCTGAAACATCAAATGCCATGGGTTTTGGCTTTAGGTGTGGATTCTTAGGTCTTCTCCACATGGAAATTGTTCAGGTTTGCCTTGCTACAACTTCTCAGCTATGCTGTCAATTTATGAAAATTTAGCATTGTCTTTGAACAATTTATCTTCTTACAGGAAAGGCTGGAGAGAGAATACAATCTAAGCCTAATTACTACTGCTCCAAGTGTGGTATACAGAGTGCACTGCGTGGATGATGATATTGTAATTTCTGCTTGCTCCTGGATCCAGTAGCACTTAATAACTGATGTTGATACTCCATAGATATTTGCTGCCAATCAATGATTTTGCATAGCTACATGTATTTATGGAGAGATGAATTTTGTCAACTTTCCCTTTATTGTGATCTTATTGTCCTCCTGGTTCAGTCTACAAGCAAACACAAACTGTAAACCCTAACATTGACCTGTAGATGATATTAGGCTTATTCTAGTAGATAATTTACAGAGCATATATGAACTCCTTTTTCTTTTTGATAAACCAGAAATTTTTAAAGTTTGTCAACCACAATTTTTATTTGACAATTAGGTGGTATCCTTGTACAAGCTACCTTGCATGCACCAAGACTAAGCCCACCTGCCCTTCTGGTTAAAGGCACACAATTCTGCATGGGGACTAGGGGATAATTATGTTATCGTGGTTTGGCCTTGGAGTGAACCCTGGTTGCCTAGGTGGGGAGCTGCCCACTTGCCAACTAAGCCAACCCTCAAGTTTACTGTCTGCTATGTTCCATGTAATCTTAAAGTCCCCTGCCATGATGAGGTTTTCCTCAACAGTTGCAGTATAATAACTGTGTCCTTTTTAGCAACCACCTTTTAACATGCCATAAATTGTGCAGTTGATGTTTCTTGTAATGCTTGATCTAGTTTATGCATTTCTTTATGGTTAGTTGTTTATTTTAATTGTGTTATAACAGCTTAATGTGTCTAAATTTTGTGTCATGCTATATCATCTTACATGCAAAATGTTCATTTTGGTGAAGGTTGAGTGCTCAAATCCATCTTTACTTCCTGAACCTGGGAAAAGGCGATCAGTTGAGGAGCCATTTGTAAAGGTCTTGTTGTACGCACTGATGTTTATTGTTTCATGTTATGACATCTAGCTTACTCATCATGTTTTTAGGCTTGTAACAAAAGTTGTGTTTGCTTCTTTCAAGTACATAGATCGAACTGCTTACACCGAAAGACTACATTGGCACGCTTATGGAGCTGGCTCAAGAAAGGAGAGGAGAGTTTAAAGAAATGAAATATATCACTGAGAATAGAGCATCGATCACGTATGAATTACCCCTAGCTGAGGTGACATTTTTGCTTTACTTTTGTCCTGTACTAGCACTCCTCTTCAAAGTCTCATTTCACTGAATTATTCTCTCTTTACAGTCTAATTATTCATTCTTGTCCCTTAGTTTTCTGCATGTTAACTTGACAGATGGTAGGTGATTTTTTTGACCAGCTCAAGTCCAGAAGTAAGGGATATGCTAGCATGGAGTATACAGTTGTTG
The DNA here is from genome assembly GCA_015852605.2 of Populus deltoides. Lineage (NCBI taxonomy): Eukaryota > Viridiplantae > Streptophyta > Magnoliopsida > Malpighiales > Salicaceae > Populus > Populus deltoides. Next base: position 21,173,988 of record CM027570.2, on the reverse strand, counting down.
GGTAAATGCATATAATGCTTTGTGAGATGGGAAAAAAATGTCTATAGATATTCTTGTGTGCTCTTGCCTGGCAGTGGTTTGCATGTCTAAATACAAGCAGGGTAGCTTTTATTCTTATTGGCATCGACATACTTAAATTCTTTTGTCGGAAGTGTTGTTGTTTTCGAAACGAATGCCATGTATCATTTCATTTTCATCTTTTACACGGCATGGATTTTTAATTTCCTTGTATGTATTCCTCCAAATTACCAAAGATGATTTACTCACAGCAATTTACATTTCGTTATAAAATTTGATCGATAGGTACAAGGAAAGTGATTTGATAAGGCTTGACATTCAAATCAACGGTGATCCTGTTGAACCATTAGCAACTATTGTGCACAAGGATAAGGTAATTTTCAAGACTCATCATTTGGGTCTTTAAAGTGTAGAGAAGTGTGTACATATCTGGAGGACTGGTGCAAGTTTATTTGAAATTCAACACTATAAAGATGAAACTTAAGGAGTTGTTTAATGGATATTATGGTTAAATTTGGTAGGAACCTTCTGCGATTTGATGACAAAAATTTAACTGCTTCGGCTACCACAAGTGTGACACATGTAAGAATGAAGTATGGAATTTCAAAAAGAGAACAATTTTTAGAAACGAGGATGACTAGGTTTACTAATGAACACAAATAGCTAATTCCTTAGACATTTACAGGCTTGTCCTGTGATATAGTGTTTTTAGATGCTTCAATGGTCCAAGCAAATGAGCTAGCTACAAGTACTGTTGTTACTGTATATCCAAGAGAGAATGATGGAGGCGATCTCTAAAGGAACTGAATTCTCAGTTGCCTGCTTCTTCAAAAACATGGGGGATGCATTTGTATTGTGCCCTCCTGTTGTTTATGGTCCAAATGATGATGTGGAGAGGAAGTAATCGGTGATTGTGTGATTTTAAATAAATTTTCATTTCTATAACATATTATTAAGTTATGTGAGTTGTCTTATAAAAGAGAATTCTTGTGCACTTGATTGAAATCTTTTTCAATGCGGGGTTGATGAGTGGAATAGCGGGAGAAGAATAAGATGTCCAAGAATGAGAGATGATTTGAATGCCTTGAGGTCAAAATTGAGACATTGCCTAATATGTAAGGATAGACATGTAGCATGTAGAAAGTATATCCCCTTCTTTTTCTTTTTTCAATCTTAATTATGGCAATTTTGTGCTGGTTTCCTCTTTGGCATTTGATAGATAACTTCTGAAGAGTTTCTTAACATTTTGCTCATGTTTTCTTGGAGCCCAGTTCTTGATTTTTGTTACTTTATTTTTATGTAACACTGTAGCATCTCTATTAGTCAGTCTTTTATTGAAAGTCCTTATCATTAAATGATATGAAAAGGTCCTCATTCTAAAGTACCTATCCTGCGGAAGTTTTTATGTTGAGTTAAATGCTTTGTTGCCTGCCATATCTTATGTTGGATGAGCTCCTTTTCAGGCATATTCTGTTGGAAGGGCTTTGACCCAGAAGTTGAAGGAGCTAATACCACGGCAAATGTTCAAAGTACCCATTCAAGTGAGGATTCTTTCTCTTTCAATGAGTAATGCTACATCAGTGCTACTCATTATAAAATAACCAATCTACAGTTGTTTTTTCTTTTTCCACCATAAATTTGCTTCACACTACTGATCAAATTGTACATGTATTTCTGATGCAAGAAATGCATTAAGAATATTTAATGGCTAACACAGTTAAATGTGCAAGATTTCTACTGCATGCTTCATGACTTCAATTTGAGCAAAACCACATGTCGCCATGTTAGTGATGCCTGGTGTCATTAAATGTGTTTGTTTTCACGTATCATGTTATTGTTTCTTTCTTCAAATCATGTTGTTGTCAACTAATTAGTTACTGTTAAACTCTGCTAACATTGGTTTTATATCTCATGCTTTCTATACTTTTGAAGCATCAACACATGAAAAGCTGGGTGTATGCACGATAAGCTTGTTAAAAGTACTAAATGGAATGTCACGGATCCTATCTTCCCTAAAATCTCAAATGGTCCAATGAACCTTGGGCTAAGCTTTCCATACCTTCCAAATCTCACAATTCCTTTGGCCGGTTGAGACCTTTAGAAAAACTCAATCACCCACTTGGAACTCTAAGCTACGACGACATTTATCTGAATAACTTTTTTTTAGTCTACTTTTAGCTGTTTGCTGTTTGTAGCCATAACTCTGGTAACAATGGTTCTATTTCTCATGATTTCTATTTCTTGTTAAAACTTGATACTTAATTTTAATAAAATAGAATATGAATATAGAAAGAATTCATAATCATCCGGTTAAGATCGATCTAAACCAGCCCATTATGCATATGATTCAACATGCCAGGTATTAAACAACTTATTAGAAACACAAGACAGTCAATCAGAAATGTCACCAAATCCTCCGCTCTCGGGGGATGCCCTCAGTGCTGAGGGACATGTACTTGGGTGTATGTGCGGCTTGTTAAAATTTCAGATTGTGAGTTGCGACAAAAGAAAGAATTTTTCCACTATCTGTGATCAGTACCGATGAATAGGATAGAATGGAAGACTCCCCTTCACTATTCTAATTGTTTCCCGCATTAATTAGTTTCTTTTCCTGTCAATAATATTTGAACTTATAACCTGTTACAGTGAGATCTAGGTAGAAATTTTAGGACTTGCATTAGTTCTTCCGTTAGTTTTCTTTTTCCCAACAATATTTTAACATCTGCTACATAATTCCAGAGACATAAATGCATGATAGTTTGGCATACTCAACACTATCCATTCTGATTCTCAAAGAAAAATAAAATAAAAAACATCATCCAGTATGGTACTTAACATCCTTTCGTTTCAGGCATGCATTGGTGCAAAAGTCATTGCTAGTGAATCTTTATCAGCAATTAGAAAGGATGTTCTGGCCAAATGCTATGGTGAGATCACACTCTGCTTCTTAGAACATTGTACACTCAACTACTAGTGAATTGATATGCATCATGAGACACACACAGCTTCCAGATGTTTGGTGCTTTTCTCCTTTCTCAATCATCTGGCATGGAATATCTACTTGTTTATGTTTTCCCCATATAGAACTCCTAAATTCCAGTGGGGTTTTGTTCCGCAAGGAAAAGCTAGTAGATTGCTTACAAGTAACCAGTGCTCGATATTTACATTACAAGCATTTTTTCGCTTCTCTATCAATGCAGGTGGCGACATTTCAAGGAAGAAGAAATTGCTCAAGAAACAGGTACATCATAGTTTAATTTCTTAGGTTATAGCGTTCACGCTCTTCATTATATTATGGATAATGGTGTTTCATTACACACCAATATGAAGAACTAAAAACAGATCAAAATTGTCTGCCATTATAAGCCCCCTGAAAGTTAAACAAAATTTTCAGAAAATTGATTTAATTTTGCTGATAAATGTTGCTTTCCCTAATTATTTATGTACCATTTTTCTTACAGGCTGCAGGGAAGAAAAGAATGAAGGCCATAGGCAAGGTTGATGTACCTCAAGAAGCCTTCATGGCTGTGTTGAAACTTGAAAAGGAAGTATTGTAACCGCATTATAATCTCAATGGAAACAAATTATAAAGTTTCATTATTGATTAATTCAATAGTATAAGATAAAATTAAAAAAAAAATCAATTAAAAAAATTTGGAGTCAATCAATATAATTCGTCACTCGGATTATTAAAACTGTGATAACTTTGTAGAAAAAAAAATAAAGTTAATTTTTATTTAACATGATGTTGAAGGATTGTATTGAAAAAAAGTCAAACAAAAAAAGAACAAAAAATTAAGCTAAGTCAATTTAGGTTAAATTGTTAAATATAGGTATGGAGATCGAAATAATTCTATAGAAAATAAATAAAAAATAAATTATGGAATCTAATTTCTAATCAACTTAATGTTGAAGTATGATATTAAAATAAAAATATTCAATTAAAAAAAACTTGAGTTATCTTGGTTAATCATAAAAACTTGCGATTTAGGTTATAAGATTACGATAATTCTGTAGAAAATAAATGAAAAACAATTATGGAACTCAATTCATAATCAATTCATGATTGAATGATGAAGTCAAGAAAAAAATAATTTTTAAAAAAATATTTTTTTTTAAATTGACTTAACATGACTAACTTGTGAAACACATGACCTAGTTTATAGGATTGAAATAACTCTATAAAAAGCAAGGCTCTATGAAAAGCAAGTTAAAATAAAATGTGAATTCCAATATTTAGTAAATCATTTGATGGAAGATGAAATTGAAAAAAAATTATTAAATATTAGAGGATGAAATTTTTTAAAAAAATTTGAGATTTTAAAAAAAAGTCTTCAAAATTTTAAAGGGATAAAGTGAAAATGACCTTCTCATTTCATTGCTATAGTAATATGTCAAAGCCTTTTAGTATATGTTAACATCTCACTTCAAATTTTTAAAAAATATTCAAAGCCAATTTCTCAAATGAAAAAAAAAAAATTTAAGTCAATTGACCAAACTCGTGACTCGATTTTTAAAATAAAGATAACTTCATGAATATAAATCAAAACAAATTATAAAGTTACATTTTCAACCAATCCAATATTAAAGGATTAAATTGAAAAAAAAATCTACTAAAAAATGACTAAAAAACCCTGAGTCAACCGGCTTAACCCGTAACTTGGGTCATAATATCGAGATAACTATATGTAGAGAGAAAAAGAAGCCAATTTCCAATTAACCTGATGTTGAAGGATTGCGTTGACAAAACAAAAACAAAAAAATAAGTCAAGTCAACCTAGGTTAATTTGCGAAATCCAAGTCAGAAGATCAAGATAACTCCATGGAAAATAAATAAAAAACAAATTATAAAATTCCAATTCCAAATTAACCTATATTGAAGAATGAAATTAAAATTAAAATATTAAATTAAAAAAATAAACAAAAAAGAAATTCGAGTTAATCTAGCTAACCTGCAAAAATCACAACTCGAGTCATAAGACCGTGACAACCCAACATAAAGAAAATAAAAAATAATTATGAAACCCAATTCCTAATTAATCCAATATTTAAAGATGAAGTTAAGGAAAAAATTAATTTAAAAAAGGATAAAAAAATGATCCAAGTTAACATGGCTAACCTGTAAAACTCGCAATCCAGTTTATATGATTGAAGTAACTCCATAGAAATCAAGTCAAAATAAATTATAAAATCCAATACTTATTAAAAACATTTATGAAGGATAAAATTAAAAAAAAAATTAGAAAAACAAATCCTAAAGATTCTCGAAAGATTCCCAAGGAATAAAGTGAAAAAAACCTTTTCATTTCACAATTCGTTACTATAGTGATGTGACAAAGCCTTTTATTATATGTTAACATCCTACTTTCAATCTTTAAAAATTTTCTCGATGTCAATTTTGAGATGAAAGGACATAAAAACCAAATAATCAAATTTATGATCCGAGTCATGAGACTAGGGTAATTTTATAAACACAAATTAAAAAAAATCATGAAGTCTAATTTTTAATTAATCCAATATTGAACAATAAAATTAAAAAAAAAATCCAACTAAAAAAAACCTGAGCCAATCATGTCATACCTAGGTCGGGAGACCGAGATAATTTCTAATAAAATAAATAAATAAAATTATAAAGTTTGATTTTTAATTAATCAAAAATTGAAGGATGAAATTAAAATTAAAATGTTCAATTAAAAAATAAAAAAATAACTCGAGTCAATCTAGCGAACCCGCAAAACTTGCGACACGAGTCATAAGATTGCAATAACCCTATAAAAAGCAAATAGAAAAAATATGGAATCTAATTTTCAATCAACCCATTGTTGAAAGATGAAGTTGAGAAAAAAATTTTAATTTAAAAAAAGGATAGAAAATTATGCGAGTCAGCATGGTTAACTTGTGAAATTCACAACGCAGATCATATAATGAAAATAACTTTATAAAAAATAAATTATAAAGTTCAATATTAAATAAGAAGCAGAGAATGAATTTTTTAAAAAAGAAAGTTATAACGTTGATGAAATAAAAAAAATTTAAATTTAAAAAAAGGTCAAAAAGTTAGAAATCAGCAGCAAAGGCATCAGCAAAAGTCCTAGCGAAAGAGGAGTTGCAGCAGCAAAGTCGGCGGAACAGTCCTAGCAGGAAGAGGATTTCTTGCAGCAGTAGGTCGGCTAAAGGAGGCTGAATCCTTGCGGTAACTAGGGAGGAAGAAAGAGGAAGAATCTGACAAGTAAATGAAAAAGGAAAGTCCAAAGTTAATGAAGAGTTGTTATATGCGGCAAAGAACGCTTCCTTTTCTCAGCCCCGGCATAACTTGGTTTCTGATTTGAGTTCTTCTTTGTGAGAACTATCTTACGTAAGTTTAGGATTATCTTTATTTGTTATACTCTTCTTAAGCTCTCCTGAAAGGGTATAGCCAAGATGCCTCGAAGTTTTAACAAGTAAGAAATAAATTATCAAATATTTTTTAGGAACTTTTCTAAACTTCTTTTGTTTCTATCCTGAATCAACAGCGTCTATATTACTTTGATTAATACGAAAATACAAGGGGCATCCTTTCATGAGCAAGGGCCAATATAAAACTATTGTTTATGTAAAATCATTGCCAAAGTGCTTTTCATCATGGTAATGCATTACATATATCAAGATCTTAATGACCTAATTCAAATCTCACAGCTTAAACTCTTGGACTAGATGTTTTTTTACAATCATTCAGCATTTATTGATGGTAGATTGGACGGTGCTCTGATTGCAGATGAGGTAGTCGAAAGAGAAGACGAATTCAGGCTTCCTTTTCAAACTAGACTTCGAGAAAGTGTTTGATTCAGTGACTTGGGGTTACTTCAGAATACGAGATACATGGGTTTTTGAAAGAAATGGCTAAACTGGATTTCTCAGTGCATCACAACTTCTAGGATACCTATTTTTTATCGATGGGTCCCTTACTTCATAGTTTCATGTTTCCAAAGGAATTTGGCAGGGAGACACCCACCACCTTTCCTTTACAATATAGTAGCTGCAGGGCTCGCCGGAGAGCAGGCGAGAGTGGTCTATTTATGGAATCAAGTTTGGGGATAATCTATCTGTTAGCTATCTTCAATATGCCGATTCTTTTGAATGTTAAAACAATTATGCGTTGGTTTGAGATGTACTCAGGCTTGGGAGTGAATTTTCTGACATACAGACAAATTAATACAACAATCACAGAGAAAAATAAAATTGGCTGAAATTACGATGTCTTCTCTTTAAGAGTTTACAGCCTCTTAAAACCGACCATTACAAAGAGAAAAATTAGAATCCTAAGAAAGATAACAAAATTGGCTCAAATGATTTTTTCCAAGCTTAATTTAAGGATCTTCCAAAACTCAGCTAGTTACAGCAAAATTTGAATCTATATGACGATATGATCGAATGTTATAGCTTTTTTGTCAACTTTTTAGTTTAGCGTAAACAGATCTCTTCTAGGTTCTTGAAAATAGATGGTTTTTGCTAGGCCTGAGAAGTGTGACGTGTTTCGAATTGGTTTGTTTGTAGGGAAAAACAAAGCCCTTCTATTCAAATGGATCTGGAGATTTAGTGGTGGAAATCTCTCCGGTGTGCGCGCAGGACTTTCTTCTGCGAGAATATAGACATGAGTGTAAAGGTGCTCTACCATTCTTTATGGGAAAATTATCTACTGGCTGGAAAATCATAGTATAGTTCTAGCCAATGCTCAAATCTCATTAGGGATAGGGTTAGATTTGTGGTCGGATATGGCAGCAAGTTTCACTTTTGGACTGACAGTTAGAACACCAGTTGATGAACCTAATCAAGAATGTTCAGCTTTGCATTGAAGATCAAAAAGTTATAACTTCAGTTGGATCATACTTAAATTTAACCAAGAGGTTTTCAAGACCTAATTTTAAAATTAGGAGAGTTGGCTATAATGCTTAGTTGATGACCCAAAAGCCTTCAACTTAGATCATCTATGAGGAGTTATTCAAGTTAATTTTGCTATTTTTTTTTATTTTTAGGTTTTCTAATTTATTTGGGATTTTCTATTGCGTTCATTTTGCATAATACATGGACTAAATCAAACAAATTTTTTATCCATTTTCATAAATAAAAGAAAATAATAGTTTAAAACATTTGTCAGCACTCGTAAAAAAGAAACTATAACTTGATCACGACATATATTAGCTAAAAATAAAAGCATATGACATTCAAAAAGGGACTCAAAAGGGCAAATCCCATCATTTATAATTTGTACGTTACCTTGTAATTTTCCGAAGAGAAGAATAATCAAATGGAAGGTGGAGTGCCTGTCATATCAACTGGATCCATCATGTGAACTGGCCACATGAGGTCTCGCCATTTGTCAATCCTGCCTAATTGAAGCCCAAGAAAACGGCAGCATTGTCAATTAAATTAGCTGGAAATAATATACCTTAAATAACTCTTTTTTTTTTAAAAAAAAAGAAGTAATGCTAATTATTAAAAAATTAAATAAATATATATGGAATTTTTTAAAGACAAACTAATACTCTAATACCATCACGAGTTAGTCGTCTCCTCTCTGAATTTCCTTCTTATTGTAATACATTGGACTTTTTCATAGCAGGAAAGGTTTATTAGACCTATCTTTATATAGTATCAAAATAATAATCCAGTTTATTTAATTTTGATTTAAAATCTCTATTTTACTTCAACTCAAATTAAGTGGCAATAACAATTATATAAATAAAAAATATATATAAAAAGTATAGAAAATATATTAAATGTTTCAGGTCGGACGGCAAAGTCAGACCCAGTAGCATTAAATCTAAAAGCTAAAAAGTCCAAAAACAGCTGGGTCTGATTGGATAACCAGACTTAATATTATTGAGTCTTGATGGCAACCCAATAACAATATTGGGTTCTGCTGAGTAGCAGGACCCAATATCCTTTGGGTTTGGTCGTGGAGCCAAACCTAATAGCCTTGGATCTGTCGATCAATTCAGACTTAACAATATTTTTTTTTTAACTAAAAAACACAAAAAAACAACATCCTCTGGTACTCAATATAAATATTTTATGTCTACAGTACAATAAGTTTATGTTTACAATACATATACAGTATTTTTCCTATATTTTTTAAAGTATAGCATGATGCGTGCATATATATATATATATATATATATATATATATATATATATATATATATATATATATATATATATAGTTTAAGATTCCATGGATAATAGTCAACAAGCTCTTAAGAATTGGGTGGGATTGTACTTCAAGAAAAAGATTCACGGGATTCGTCCCCATTATGGCCCAGCATGACATGTTCAGGGCTAGTCTTATAATAATTAATGAAGTTTTTCCAGCTTGACAGAAACCTTATTATTACAGGAGAAGAACTAAACATGTCAAGCTGGCCAATAAGACAAGGTACCGTTTTTGGAATCTTTCCACCTGATTCCCCCCCACCCTCCCATTCCTTATGGTATCAAAGGATTTTTTTTTTTTTACAAGGAGCTGTGGGGGCCACCATTATTCCTTGATACGACAATAAATAACTTTATTAACTAAGCTATTAATTTAGTTGACAATCATACAAATACAATTTTTTTACATCCAAAACGCAGGGAGAAAAAACAAGCGAATGATGCTTCCTGCGGACTGTTCATACTAATTAATTAGCATAAACAGTGAAGCATATTATATTATACACTGTTAACGTTTAATTAGTCAGCACGAGCAGTGTAGCCAACTTCACTATTCTAGTTGGACTGATTCCAGGCGGACCGGTTCGATTCAAACTTAAAATGCATTGAATCAGGTCTGACCCAGTAAAATAAAAATAAAAATTATTTTTTATTAAAAAAACTAATATTTAACTTTATTCAATGACACTACATAAATTAGATAGAGATCGTTTGATAACATAGCATTTGCAGAATTTGATCGCAATACCAATTTTGTTTCTGATTATATTTTACCTAATGTTGTTGCGCACTTAAGAAACCAAAAAAACTGTAGTCCTTGTCGGATGTATTTCATACGTGATGGAATTGTAGATAATTTAATGGAACAATAAAAAATATTTTATATAAAATATTATTTATTTCATGATGTCATAACAATAGTTAAATCTACAATATTTAAATTAAACAAAATCATCAATATATATATATATATATATATATATATTTAAATAAAATTATTTTATAACCTCAATTTCAAAAATATTATTAACCAAACACATTAAACTATTTTTTGCTCAACCTCAATTTCAACCACATTTTTAACCAAACATATATTTTTTCAAACCAACCTCAACTAAAAGTATTTTTTATAAAAATAATTTTTTTTCAAACCACAACCACAATACCAAAAGCGCTAATAGCCCGTTTGAAAACGCGAGCTAACCCATGTTTCTAAAAAATTCAAAAATTAAAATTTTTTTGTATTTTAGATCGTTTTGATGGGCTGATCTTAAAAATTATTTTTAAAAAATAAAAAATATATTATTTTGATGCATTTCAGCATGAAAAGCACTTTAAAAGACAACCACAACCATATTCTCAAACATCCTCTAAAAACAACATTAAAAAACTCTCCATGGTACCATTTAGTGTTGATTTGCTGGAAAAGGCATCAAATGGGGCTATATATGGGTTTGATAGTGTATCTAGCTTAGATATATTGGGTCTATTGATCAAACTCAAGAGATAATTAGGTTTAATAAAATTAATTTTATAGATTTTTATATAAAATTATAGAGAAATTATTTTTCAACAAATAGATTTAATTAAACAAGTTTATAATTCACCAAGACCATTAGAGATATTAATGTCTTTCATAGTTAATCATTTCTCCATCTTTTAACTGGATAAATTAAATGAAATACAACTCAAAATATCACAAAGATGAAGTAACACTCGAGCCTCTTTTCTTTATAAAATGACAAAACTTATGGGTTATAAATATACTATGAGACATTCAAAACAAAGGTTCACAATCTTTATTCTCTATTAAAAATATATTTTTATATCATCTCTCTATAGAATATTATTTATTTTTTCTCTAAAAAGATATTTATTTAAGTATAAGAGAATCTTCATCTCTATAAAAAAAAATCTTTTGCAAGTATTGATCACAAGTCACTTTGGCCAGCCAAACACCAAATATAAGCTATCAATCGATCATATTACCTAGGAAAAATGGATGAGATTATTAGGACCAATTGATTAACCAATTATCTAATCCGAGAGCTTTGTTCTTAGACTATTTAGATTTTTTAAATTTCTTCAAAAGTAATTTTTATTTTTACAATTTATGTTTTTTCTATCCCAATACAATAATTAAATGTTATCTTGAAGCTATAAGGAGAGGAAACATAAAAGTAAAAGTAAGTTAACTAGCAACCAAAAAGGTTTTCCTTTCCATTACTCTCTTAAAACAAAGTCATATGGCCTTTTACATCATTAATATAATATATATGTACTTAGAATAAATAAAAATACAATGTAGAGTTTAAAATTAATTCCAACAAAATTTTGCTTTGCGCATATTTATAAGTCCCATTGCGTCCATTTCCTTCCACAGTTGTCAGGCCTTGCTTATTGTAGGAAAAAAGAGCTGGTCAAATAGGAGTAGCAGTTGCTAGCTAGTCCTAGCCCTCTAAAAACCATGGCTGCTCTTCCACCCAACCCAGTACCAGTGGCATACCAAGGAGGCTCAGCATCAGTTCCTGACTGGTTAAACAAGGGTGATAACTCATGGCAAATGATATCAGCCACCCTTGTTGGCCTCCAAAGTATGCCAGGACTTGTAATCCTCTATGGAAGTATTGTGAAGAAAAAATGGGCAGTCAATTCAGCTTTCATGGCCTTGTATGCTTTCGCTGCTGTTGTACTCTGCTGGGTGGTTTGGGCCTACAAGATGTCTTTTGGAGATAAGCTCTTGCCCTTTTGGGGTAAAGCAGGACCTGCCTTAGGCCAGAAGTTTTTAATCAAGCAAGCTGCACTGCCTGCGACCACACATTTTTATGATAATGGTGAAGTGGAGACTGCAATGATTACACCATTTTATCCCATGGCTTCCATGGTTTGGTTTCAGTGTGTGTTTGCTGCAATCACTCTTATTCTTTTGGCTGGATCAGTCCTTGGAAGAATGAGTTTTAAGGCTTGGATGGCTTTTGTGCCACTATGGCTAACTTTCTCTTACACTGTTGGAGCCTTTAGCTTGTGGGGCGGTGGATTCTTGTTTCACTGGGGTGTCATGGACTATTCCGGTGGCTATGTTATTCATCTTTCTTCAGGGATTGCTGGCTTGACTACTGCCTTCTGGGTTAGTTCTTTTATCTTCTTTTTTTCCTATTCTCTTTGTCTTGGAGCATATGTACATATGCCTTAATGTAAATTATAGGTACAAAATGCACGTTAAGTCTATCTTTTTTGTTTCATGTATTTGAACTTTCATTGCTCAATTAGACAGTTCTTGCTTCCTTGGAAATTATTGCATAGACCTTTTCTTGGTACAAGAACATTTTCAGTGAATATTTAATATTCTCTAAGTTCTTCAGATCCTTGAGTTAATTGTTTTTGTGATTTGAGCAGAAATTTACCAACCTCTTTTTCTTTAATATTTAGAGGTTATATTCCTAAAAGTTTAGATGATGGTAGTTCATCGCTAAAAGATAAAAGCTTCTTCACTCCATGTTCAGTATTGAAACATCAGAAAAATGTCACTAATATAGCAGTATAGCCCATCCATGATTTTTTTTTCCTCTCTAAATCAGAATGAATATGAGGAGCAAAATTTTAGTGGAATACTTTTCAACTCTGCCAAAAGAGATCTTGAGTATCGAATTCATCTATGTTAACTAAATCGTGTATAGTATTAGCTCAAGAAACAGGTAAGCTCTCTCTTAAATTACTGAATTTAGTTAGTCTTAGAGGTTCATCACCTTTATGGCAAGACATGAATTCATGATGATTAGTATAAATAACAATATTATAATTCAGGATCAATATTTTTGATAGTTGACCAAGAATAGTATAGTGTGTGTACATAAAAATTATAATAGACTATTTTTGTTTTGTTCTTGAAATTTCTTCCATGACATGAGGAGAATATATATATTAATTGGTGGCCGGATGGTGAGAGATTTTCCTTGTAAATGATGCAGGTAGGTCCAAGATCAACAAAGGATAGAGAGAGGTTTCCACCAAACAATGTACTGCTAATGTTAGCAGGGGCAGGGTTGCTATGGATGGGATGGGCTGGATTCAATGGTGGAGATCCATACACTGCCAACATCGACTCTTCCATGGCTGTCCTTAACACTAACATCTGTGCAGCTACTAGTCTTCTTGTATGGACCTGGCTAGATGTCATTTTCTTCAAGAAACCTTCTGTCATTGGTGCTGTTCAGGGCATGATTACTGGCCTTGTTTGCATTACCCCTGGTGCAGGTATATAGTTCTTAATTACGTCTTCTTCTTTTCCAGTTGAAGAGATGCTTTTCAAGATCTTGTTCACATGAAAGGCGTTGACTTTTTTTATTGGACTTGGAGCTAGAATTAAGTATTAAAGAATCTCTTTCTTTTATCTATTTGTGTGCCCTTACTTAACAAACTTACTTGATAGTATAATTTAACTTGAAGAATTATTTCAGAAGTTCTAAATTTTTGTTCATAATTCCCATTCTATTGGGATGGGAAGGAACAAAGAAAAGGGTAGAGCTATCTCAGGAAATAATTTAATTCAATATATAGACTCTAAAAATAAATAAAAAATTGGGAGGTAAGACAGGACATGGAGGATCAAACATTAAGGCTTGTATTTAGGGTTATAGACTGATGGTATTGGCTCATATCTATTACATAGATGATGATGATGATGATGATGATTTTAACCCATATTCGTTAAATAATTAGTTTTACAAGAGATACATATTATTTCACCTTGGTTTCATAGTCATATATAGTGATAAACCATAAGGAAATTAATAGATTATATTCTAACGTCCTTCAAAGTTTTTTTATTGATTTTTGTAGTCCTAAATCTGGTTTCACGGGTTAAAAAATCACTGATTTTATAGCATTGTCTTCAGGTTTTATAATTTGTATATTTTTCAGGTCTTGTTCAAGGATGGGCTGCCATAATCATGGGAATTCTATCCGGTAGTGTTCCATGGTTCACCATGATGATTGTTCACAAAAGATGGACACTAATTCAAAAGATTGACGACACACTAGGTGTGTTTCACACCCACGCTGTTGCTGGCCTTCTAGGAGGAGTTTTAACAGGCCTTTTTGCAGAACCTCAGCTATGTGCACTATTTTTGCCGGTGACAAACTCAAGGGGAGGTGTCTACGGTGGTTCTGGTGGAATCCAAGTGCTCAAACAACTAGTTGGCGCTGCTTTCATAATCGGATGGAACGTTGTTGTTACATCAATTATTTGTGTAGTGATAAACCTTGTGATACCATTGAGAATGTCTGATGAAGAACTGCTTATTGGGGACGATGCCGTGCATGGTGAAGAGGCTTATGCATTGTGGGGTGATGGAGAAAAGTACGATTCAACCAAGCATGGAGATACCACAGAAGAATTTCCTATGGAGCGCAAGTCATCAACTCAAGTGTTGTAGAGAAGGGGAGGGACGGCATCATATTAATTGTTTGATGATTAATTTACTTCAAGAAACGTTTGAGGTAAATTAAACCTCGTGATTAATGTATTTCTTTTCTGGCCTTGAATAAATACTTTGTAATTTGTTGACATTTTGTGTATTCGACTTGTTAATTGATTTTGATTCATATGATAAAGACAGCATCTTGTATTTCATGTGTATATATATACACCGTATTAGAGACTATATATACCGTAATGTATACTCTTTCACATCACACATTAACAAAAACTAAGACGTGAGAGGGTTTAATTAATTTAATGTGCAAAACGTACTGTAGGTACTCTAACATTTCGTTGTGGATTTATATAATTAATCCTTTTTATTTTAGTTATAAAACTTTGTTTTAGATTATTTGATCCTTTTGTAGTTAAATATTTAAAGGCTTTAATTTTCAAGATTAGCATGAAAAGTTAACTTAGATCATTTAATTTGCTTCTAATAGATAGATTTTTTGTCCTTGTAGTTTTCTAAAATTCATGGGAGGTTTAAAAGTTTATTTTGTTTACTTTTCAGTTCCTGATTTAAAAGAAAAAAAAAACATTGAATTCTAGTGATAAAAAAAGAAAATCTCAGTTAATACCGATTCCGATCAAAAAAATAATTGATCTTAGTATCAACAGGTTTTTTTATATGAGAAGAGTTTCATTGCGGTGTTCATTCACCTTAAAATGACTTGAAAAAGTAGATCTAGTACCTAGAATTTTGTTGATTTTAGGTTACTTTTTTTTTTGA
Organism: Populus deltoides; assembly: GCA_015852605.2. Lineage (NCBI taxonomy): Eukaryota > Viridiplantae > Streptophyta > Magnoliopsida > Malpighiales > Salicaceae > Populus > Populus deltoides. The sequence continues at coordinate 21,158,569 of CM027570.2, read as the reverse complement.
TAGATTTTCGAGTTATTTGAAGGCATAAACGGGTTCAATTAGATCTTTAAGATATTTTTAGGTGTTTTCAATCAAAAAATAGCTTGAAATAGATTTTTAGGTGTAAAACAATCCTAACCCTATTTTTCCCGACAACCCTTTGGTCGTAAAAATTTAGGTACTTAGTTTACTAAAATAAATAAAGCCCAAGCATGCAGGCCTAAGATGGAAGGCCATACACTTGAGTTTTTTTTTTTATTATTATTGAGGTTTAGGCATGTTGGGCCTTAGCTGGTAAGCCCACATGCCTAACATTTTTTTTTGTTATTTAATGTATTTTTATTCCCTTAAATTTAAGAAAAAAAATTCAATCCTTTGTTATTTAAAAGTATTTTTTTATTTAACTTTTTAAAAAATAATTTTTTCTGTAATTTAAATAAATTTAAGTCTATTTTTTTTATTTCAATTTAACGAGTACAACATGTTTTTTTAATGCTCTTTTAGTCCTTTAATTTTTTTTTAAATCATCCTTTATTATTTAAAGATTTTTTTTTCTTATTTCAATTTAATAAAATGAATCTTTTTGGTATTTAACTTTTAAAAAAATGTGTGCCTATCCTTTTTTAAAAAAAAAAATGTTATTTGATACCAAAAAAAATGTCTCACCCACATGATTGTCATATAATTTGAAAAATAATCTTATTGATAAAAACTTATTAAGGGTGCATGACCCGAATAGCGGGTTCGGCAGGTCAACCCGAGTTTACTCGAGTGGTTTTTTTTATCCTGTTTTTTTATCAAATATTTTTTTACTAATTTCATCATTTAATATTGGCTTGATTGATAATTGAGTTTTAAAATTTTTTATATAATATTATCACGGTCTCAAGATGCAAATCAAAAATTTATCTGATTAACCTGGGTTAATCCAAGTCGATCCATTATGTTACCGTTTTAATATTTCAAAAAAACATTATCTAACATGTTACCATTTCAATATTTCAAATAAAATTCATTCAAAATATCATTGTTTTAATATTAAAAAAAATATTGTTATTCAATAAATATATATATTTAGAGTTTAAAGCTATGATTAAATTTTAAAAAATCAACACGTTAACAAGATTTAAATATATTTTTTATATTAAAAAAAGATTAATTTGAACTGTGGCTCTAACTCTTAAAAAGAATTTGACTCCATGAAAAAATGAGCAAAAAAAAGTAAAATTAGCATATTTTTGAAGTAATTTGAAATAAACGAAAGTGTATCTAGTAAAAACGATGTATTGCTTCCTAAGCAACAAAAGAAGCTCGAAGTACCTAAAACTTAAATATTCCTTTTCCATTCAGTAAAAACTGCATTTTGAGAGCACTTGCTATTTGTAAAAAGCCAGGAGAGGAAACAATAACAAGAATAAGAAAAAACAATTTTATATATATATATATAAACCAAACCTGCAAGAGAAGTTATTGTAGGCCAAGACCCATTTTTCTGTTCATTGTAATGGTTTATTTACTAATTTGCCCTTGAAAAAAAAACAATGAATCAAGTTTTGGGGGTGAGGTAGCACAATTATCTTTTAACACATTGGATGAGGTTATATTTGTTATTTTCTATTTTAATGCATAGTAAAATTATAACTTTACCCCTCGAATAAATAATGCTTTTGATCGGGGATGCTTTTGCCATTTTATTTTTTTCCAGAATGGTGCAATTACTTTGGTGCTTTCGATGACAAAAACAATGCAACTCTTTTATAAGGGTTTTTTAGTCATTTTATATTAGTTTTATTGTAGATCGGAGGTTGTTTAGGGGTAATATTGTAACAGTCCTACATTTAATATTATTTAAAAAACAAAATGCTAGCGCGTGAGCAATCACCAACGTGTGGACAATCCATGCATCGTTCAAACAGTGCGTGTGAGGTTGTCCGGCCACCAAACACCGCCTTCCGTGATGGTGTTTGAAAGATTTTGGAGCCATTTACACGATGGTAAGACGCGAATATCATGATCATCGTTGGTTTGGCACCGACAATCGTTTCTTTTTCCTTTTCTTCTCTCTGTTCTGCTCAAATTTTGCACTAGTTCTTGCAAAACTTCAGAACAACCCCTTCAATTATTATTTTTCTTCACATTTTTTCTCTATGCTTCTTATTACTATTTTTTTTTTATTTTAGAATAAGCTATAAAATTATAAATCTACTTTTTTTAATCTATAAAAAATCTTTCAAGTTACTTTTTTTTTTATTTTACCTCCTATCATTTTTAAATATATAAATAATCTATCAAATTACAAATATTTTTCATTTTCACCCCCTATGATGTTTTTAATCTTTCAAACTTGGTCTTTATTCTTCTAATTGCTACTTATTTTCTTTAGAATCATTTTTAAAATTGGTTTTTGTTTTTCAAATTTCATCCTCTTTGGATTTTTTTCCTATCAAATTTTTTTCTCATTCTTTTTATTGCTATTTTTTTTTTGCTTTTGCATGTTTTTTTATTGATATTTTTCACCAATTTCATCATTTAAAATTAAATTGGTTAAAAATTAAGTTTATTGATTTAACTTGAGTCTAAGATTCCATGAGTTGTGAGTTTTAGAGACTGTACCTTGTTTATGAGGTTCACCCGATTTTGCTTGATTTTTTTTTTTAAGGTGATGCTTTTTTATCCTTTTTTAATTCTATTATTTTTTTTCAGTTTGCCTACCATTTCTTTTTTCAATTTTACTCTTTACCATTTTTAATCTATGAAATTATAAATATTTTTTAATTTCACCTCGTATAATTTTTTTATACTTTAAATTTGGTTCTTATTCTTTTAATTGCTATTTATTTTCTTTGGATTCATTTTTTAAATTGTTTTTCTTTCAAATTTCATCCTCCTTAGGTTTTCTTATCAAATTTTATCCCTATTTTTTTCTTCTCTTTTATTTTTTTGCTTTTGCAAGTTTTTTTAATAATATTTTTTCACTAATTTCATCCTTTAAAAATAAATTGGTTGATTATTGATCTTCTTAGTTGAATCCAGGTCTAAGTTTTTATGAGTTGCGATTTTTAGAGTATAGATCAGGTTTAAGAGGTTTGTCCAGGTTTGTTTGTTTGTTTTTTATGATTTTTTTTATCTTTTTTATGGTTTTCCTTCTGTTAAGCTGGCCCTTACAATTTTTTTTTAATTTCATCCCCTACTAGTTTTTAATATATAAATTATCTATCAAAGTATAGATATTTTTCAATTTCATCATTATGATTTTTTAATCATTTGAATTTGATCTTGATTATGTTAATTGCTATTTATTTTATCTAGGATGATTTTAATTTTTTTCAAATTTTATCCTCGTTTCGGTTTTTTCTGTTAAACTTTATCCACGTTCTTTTTGTTTCTGTGTTTTATTTTTCTTTTCGAGGTTTTTTAATTCATATTTTTTTTTCACAAATTCATCATTTAAAATTAAATTTATTAAAAGTTAAGCTTTTTGATTGAACCCATATCCAATACTTCACGAGCTGCAAGTTTTAAAGATTAGACTAGGTTTATGAGGTTTTATTATATTTTATCCTCTTTTTTTGTTTTATTTCTGTATTTGTTTAAGATTTTATTCTATTAGGTTAGCGCTATAAAACTTTTTTTTTTCAATTTCACCCCTATCATTTTTGTATCTATATATAATCTATCAAATTATAAATATTTTTCAATTTCATCCCCTATTATTTTTTAACCTTTTAAATTTGGTGTTCATTCTTTTAATTGTTATTGATTTTTTTTTTTTATCATTTTGTTTTCAAGTTTCATCATTCTTAGGTTTTTTACTCTCAAATTTTATCCTTATTCTTTTTGTTGTATTTTTTTTTTTTGCTTTTATAACCTTTTTAATTAATATTTTTTTCAATGATTGCATCATTCAAAATTAAATTGGTTGAGAGTTAAGCTTATTTATTAAACTCGAGTCCATGATTTAACGAGTTGTAAGTTTTAGAGATTAAACTAAGTTTAGAAGGTTTGTTTGAGTTTACTTGGTTGTTTTTCATTTTTTAAGCTGATTTTTTTGGAGTTTTTCTTTGTTTTGTTTTCTTAATTTTTTATTTTATTAATTTAACATTGGATTGTTTGATAATTTGGATAGGATCTTGTTTGGTTCTTTTTTTTTTTGTCTTGTCAGTTATTGTATTTTTTTCATATTATTTAACTTGCCAATTGAACTAATAACTTGGAACTTGGATTTTTTTTACCCTAACATTTTTTTATGGCATAAAATTTTTTGTTCAACGAAGCGCGAGCTACAAATTTAGTAGTATAAACAAAAAGAGGTAATGTTTTTACTGTTTACCACCTCACAAAACACTATTCATTATATGATGTTTTTTCCCCACTTTTTTTTTCTATATCTGTATTTATTTCCCTAATTTTATATTTCAAACTTTAGTTTATTGGAGATTGAGTATCATAATTTATTGTAGTTTACTTTATATGTGGTTAGTTCGATCTCATAACCTGTATCATGGGTTTGGCAGGTTAACTTGGTAGACTCGAGTGTTTTTTTTATTTTAATTGATATTTTTTTTAATTTCATCATTTAACATTAGATTGATTGAAAATTAGACTTCATGATTTATTTTGGTTTTATTTTCTATGAGGTAATCTCGGTCTCATGACTCGGATCGCGGATTTGACGGGTTAACTTAGTTGACTCGAGTTTTTAGTTTTGTCTTTTTTAGATGATATTTTTTCAATCTCATCCTTCAACATGAAGTTATAAATTAGACTTCATAATTTTATTTTGACTTGTTTTCTATGAAGTTATCCCGGTCGTATGATTTGGGTCACGTATTTTACGGGTTAGCCTAAGTAGACTCGTTTTATTATGTTCTATTTTTAGATTGATTTTTTTATAGCTTCCAACCTTTAACAATGAATTTATTGAAAATTAAGTTTTATAATTTGTTTTGATGTGTTTTTTATTAGGTTATTACAATCTCATGAATTTAGTAACAGTTTAATAAGTTCACCCAGATTAATTCAAGTTTTTTTTTTTACTTTTGAATTAATCAAGTTATATTGGATTAAACTCCTTGTAATTAAATTTTTTTTATTAGAAAGATATAAATAATGACAAAATGTTTTTTTTTCAAAATAATTTTAATCCGAACTGTGTGGATAACGATGTAGTAAATAAATAAAAATAACTATAAAATGAGCTATAGCTACATGCATTCGATCTCTCTTTTCTCCCTCGCTCCCTCCCTCCCTCCCTCGGAATTGAACAGAACTAAACTTCTCTTTTATGTTTCCTCCTCGACAAAACCTCCTCCTCCGCCGCCACTCTCCGCCGCCATTCTCCTTCTCACTCTCTCCCTTCGACCTCACTTACTACACTAGAAAAATTAAACAAACATAAAAGCAAAGTTCCTTTCTTTTTAAGCTTATTATCAGCAACATAGCAATTAGGGAAAATTCATCAACTCATCCATGAATGCTCCAATAATTGGTCAGCTCTCTCTCTCTCTCTCCATCTCCTTTTCATTTTTTTATTTTATTTCTGGGTTTTCTTTTTTGTACACAAATATTATGTTTTACCAAATTTATTTTGCTGGGTTTTATCGAAAAGATCCACTGCAAGGAGATTTTCCAGAAGTGATAGAGGAGTATTTGCAACATGGGCTTATGAAATGTATTGCTTTTAATCGTCGCGGCACGCTTCTTGCTGGTATGTGATTAAAACTTTATGCTTTTAAATAATGTAGTTACTAGTAGCTAGATAAGCTATTGTGGGTGTTGCTTAGTTTTGCTAGTTTGATTGTTCTTTGATAAGGAAGCCATTTCTTGCTGCCTGTTCTTTTATGCCGTAGTTATTTTTATCGATTTTAATTTTAGCTACTTGTAGAAATGTGTGTGTATTGTTCGAAGATATTCTGATTTCCTAATTGTTTCTATCTTCTTTCAGCTGGATGCACTGATGGAAGTTGTGTTATTTGGGACTTTGAGACCAGGGGAATTGCAAAAGAGCTCCGGGATAAAGATTGTGTTGCTGCCATAACAAGTGTCTGTTGGTCGAAGTATGGTCATCGAATTCTTGTGTCTGCTGCTGACAAATCACTAACACTTTGGGATGTTGTCAGTGGAGAGAAGATTACTCGCATTACTCTTCAGCAAACCCCACTACTAGCTCGGCTACATTCTGGATCCTCTACTCAATCTCTCTGCCTGGCATGCCCACTTTCATCTGCTCCCATCATTGTAGATTTAAACACAGGAAACACCACTTTGCTACCAGTTACAGTAGCTGATGTGGACAATGGACTTGCCCCACCATCACGTAACAAGCCCACAGATGGTCTTCCTTTCACTCCCACTGCCGCATGCTTTAACAAGTGTGGGGATCTGGTTTATGTGGGAAATTCCAAAGGAGAAATACTTATAATAGATCCCAAAAGCATTCAAGTGCATGCCATGGTTCCCACTCCCGGTGGTGCTGTGATTAAGAACATAGTTTTCAGCAGAAATGGACAGTTTCTTCTTACAAATTCAAATGACCGGACAATTAGGATATATGAAAATCTTCTTCCTCTTAAAGATGGTCTCATGGCTTTAGAGGACCTGAACAAGACTCTTGATGAGGTAGCTGGTGTCGAGAGAATGAAGGTTGTTGGATCAAGGTGCTTAGCACTTTTCCGGGAATTCCAGGATATCATCACCAAAGTGCACTGGAAAGCGCCTTGTTTCAGTGGTGATGGGGAATGGGTTATTGGTGGTTCTGCGAGCAAGGGAGAGCACAAGATCTACATATGGGATAGAGCTGGACATCTTGTAAAAATCCTTGAAGGTCCAAAAGAAGCATTGATTGATTTAGCCTGGCATCCTGTTCACCCTATTATTGTCTCTGTTTCATTGACTGGCTTGGTTTATATTTGGGCTAAGGACCATACTGAGAACTGGAGTGCATTTGCCCCAGACTTCAAAGAGCTAGAGGAAAATGAAGAGTACGTGGAACGTGAAGATGAATTTGATCTGATACCTGGAACTGAAAAGGTAAACACAAACAGGCTGGTTGAGCAAGTCTTCCGTCCATTTCTATGTTTCTCAAAATATATGTATGGTTGCAGGTAAAAGAATCAGATATTAATCAAGATGATGAAGTTGATATTGTAACAGTGGAGAAAGATGCTTTCAGTGATTCAGATGTGTCTCAAGAAGAACTGTGTTTCTTGCCAGCTACCCCTTGTCCTGACGTTCTTGAGCAACAAGATAAGTGTGTGGGAAGTTCTTCAAAGCTGATGGATTCAAATAATTCTGGTTCCCCACTGTCTGAAGAAGCTGAACAGAATGGACAAGCAACGAACCATGCATCAAGTCCTCTTGAAGGTAACACCATGCCTATCTTTAAAGATTTTAAGTGGTGATTTTTGTATAACTAATGACTATGCTGTGAGGATTGTCAATATTCTCGATTCATACCATGAACTGGGATTCAAGATTTATCTTAAAACTTTTAACATTTTCCAGATACCTGATTTGTTAATAATTGTAAAACACATTATACTTATCTTCTGGGAAAATGCTGTCTGTGTATGATAGTTGACTTTGGTTATCAGTTTTTTTTGTTTGGTGGGGGGGGGGGGTGTAGGGGAGGCAAGGAGAATGATTTTCTATATGAAAAATGAAATTATATAATTTTAGCAGATGGAAATCTGGTTATATTACGCTTAAAACTCTTTAGGCTTTTGGTGTTAGAGTCTTTAAGCAAGTTGACTCTGAGTGTTCTACGTTAGTTTATTTGTTTAACTGATGACTAACTCTTATGTTGCAATGGACTCTCTTACAGAGGACACGGGAGGGACACGCATGAAGAGAAAACGGAAACCTTCTGAAAAGGGGTTGGTATTGCAGGCGGGGAAGGTCGGGAAACCATTGAAATCTTCTGGTAGATTGTCAAAATTAAAAAGTAAACCTGATACTGATCTGGATATTGGTAATGGAATGTACGGGGATGGTATTTCTGACTGAGTATCATTAATTATAATTGACATACATCTATCATTTGTATCTGCAAGCTTCCTTATCCATAAGGAAAACTCTAGCATCATTTATTATTCAGACATTTTTGCTCCATCAAATCTGCATACTTATCATATTGTTCACAAGCAGCTAAACTGTGATTTAGAAGCCCAACAACGGTCTTGAAATTCTGACATTAGTTTAGAACTGAGAACTCATGGACAACAGGATTATTTTATGTCCAGTGTACGGTATCTTGCAGCATCATTGATTTATCAGTGTACATGCAATGATTTTCTATCTTCATCTCTTCATATCGCTGCCTACAGTCACAGAACCAATACATACCGCTTACCAAACTGTATTTTTTGGCTAATTCGTCTTTTGTATCTGACAAAGCAGTTAATCCAATCATAAAAAACACAGGTCCCAAGCAATCATAAACACAGGTCGCAAGTTGGCCAATGGATGTGTATATCAGTGTCAAGATACTTAGAAAACCTAGAGAAAACAGAAACAGAGAACTTTGTTTTGGAATCTGTCCCATGAGTTCCACTCCTCTTCTTACACACACACACACACACACACGGAAGTATGTGTTATAAATGGAATCCAACTGATTCCTAATATTTAGTCTCTATTCATGGAAAGGTAAATATTAACATAGTTACAATAACAATCAGATCCACGTGTAACAGTTTAGGAGGCAAGTGGCACCATTGAGCTCGTCTCTGGCCAAAGACCACTTACAAGTCTACTTGGAAGCTGACTTCGGATGTTTGGACATGGTAGAGGAATTGCTAAGAAACATCAAATTTGTCATCCCACTAATAATCTCTCTCTCTCTCTCTCTCTCTCTCTCTCTCTCTCTCTCTCTAATAATTTTTTGTGTTAGTATTAGGCTCAAATTTGGATAAGAAAACTAACAAAATAAGATTCATAAGGGATGATGTTGATTGTTCATGAGGTCAACTCCTTTTTGTTCACTGTAAGAGAGTGTCAAAGCCAATCTAAATACAAGTCTATACGTTAAAATTTTATGGGAGTGAGAGACCATTACAAAGAGCATGTTTGATAACTTGAAATAAATGGTCAGCAACAAATGGAAATTAATTAACATTAACATTAAGTATAAAACTAAAAGATATTATTGTGGATGGGTTGTGTAAAAGATTTTGTTTTTCTTCAATTTGGTCAAAAAAAATTTTCCCGTCAATTTAGTTCTAACCAATTAATTTTAATTTCTTATGAAAATATAGGATTAAAAAAAAAAGATACATAAATGAAAAGGGCGCCAAATATGAGTGGCATGCCTTAAGTTTTGAAAAAAAAAATATACTTTGCTCCTCAAATTTAAAAAATATATAGATTATATAATTTTGGTACCTCAATATTTTTCAAACTCAATTTTGGTAAAAAAATTTATTTTTATTATTTTTAGTCGCCCCCGGTTGGGAGAGGGAGAGGGAGGTTTTTTTGGATTTCTGTTTTAGGTAAAGAGAGAAACATGTCGTTAACATCGATTTAGACCACCAAAACGAATGATATATGTGTCAAGTTGTTTCTTTTGATGAGAGGAGTTCATATTACGTGTTTTTTAACCTTTAAATTTCATTAAAAAAAAAAAACAGATATGAACTCGGGTTGAATTTTGAATTTAGGTTGATTTCGGTTTTTGGGATTTTTTTAGGTCATTGATAGATTTATTATGGTTCTTAAAGTTTTATTTAGGTGTTTTGGGTAAAAAATGGATTGAAAAACAGGTTTTGGATAAAAAAACTTAAGCCTTAATTTTTCAGCCATCACAGTGATCAGATTCTGGGCAAAATCAGACGACATGTAGTCTGATTTTTTTTAAAAAAATGGATATAAGTGCCTTGTCACGCGGGCTCTAATGAAATGGGTCAGGTAGGCTAGCCTGGCATGCTAAACCCAGCAACGCTTGATCTTTTTTTTTTTTCCTATTTGTTTTTCAATGAATGCTTCTTTGTATATGTTTTTTATTAAAAAAAACTATTTATATTTACATTAATACTCATTCCTTCTTTTCTTTTGTTCGGGGGCCTTATTTAGTTTTTGAAAAGATTTTTCTGATCCATCTATAATTTTTTTTTTTTATCTTTTATATAGATGAGTTATATCTTTTAAAATAAAAAATATTTATTTTCAGATAATATTTCTAAGATGTATAGCTTTACATAATATTTTTTTTTCTTTTTATTTTATTTAATCAATTTAATGTGTTTGTCTATTTCTATTATCGTTTAATTGAATAAAACAAATATTGTAATAAAACAAATTTAGCAAACATAACTGGGTATATGTCCCGTCTTGTGATTAAATATCTTGATTTATACTTGTCTCTTAATTTTCAAGTTTTATTTTTAAGTATCGTTAATAATTATTTATTTATTTATTAACACACATAATTCTTGGTTTATTTGATTACATGTATGCATAAAATTTTTTTGAACTACAGAAATGCATTGAAAAAACATACATATACAATTTTTTTTATAAGAAATTAAAATATCTGACTCGTAGCGGAGCACGAGTTACATAACTAATTATTAACAACACTCTAAAACATATAAGGAAAGAACTGTAGCAATGAATAATACTTTGCTCACATATTTTAGTGTGGTTTCTAAAAAAAACATTTGCTTTTTTTTTTCTTCTATGATTTTTTTTCAATCAATGTTTTTTATTTTTTACTTTTATCCTTTAATATTAGATTTTATTATTGCCTTATCCGACTTTCATGACATGGATAACAAGTTTGACAGTTTAACCTGGTTGGCTAGGGCCTTTTTTTTCCTTTCCTTATTTAACTTTTCCTTCATTTCTATCATTTAATATTGGGTTAATTGAGAATTAGATTTTTGTTTTATTTGCTTTTTATCAGGTTATTCCAGATTCATGACTAGAAAATAATGCATAACGAGTTAACCAGAGTTGACTTAGATTGTTTTTTGTTTTTTTTAATTAAGATTTTTTTTCAATTTTATCATTCAATATTAGATCGGTTGAGAATTGAGCATCATAATCTATTTTGATTTGTTTTCTATGAGGATATTTTGGTCTCATGATCAAAGTCGTGGGTTTTGGTATTTTAACCCCCGGTTAAATTAGGTCGTTGTTTTATTTTATTTTATTTTTTAAGAGGTTATCTCAATCTCATGTTCTTCAATACTGGATTTGCTTTTTATTGGGTTGTCCTCGTCTCATGACCCGGGTTGCAGGTTTGGTAGGTTAATTCAATTGACTCAGTTCTTTTTAATTGACTTTTTTTCTCAGTTTCATCATTTAATATTGTGTTTGATTGAGAATTAAGTTTTATTATTTATTTCAGTTTGACTTTCATGACATTATCCTGACCTCATGATTTAGAAATAATGCTTAATGGGTTAATCCATATTGACCTGGCTCCTTTTTTGTGTTATTTTTTAATTAATTTTTTTACAAATTTCATCATTCAATATTGGATCCTACATAATCAATTGAGAATTGAGTTTCATAATTTATTTTTATTTGCTCTTTATAGGGTTATCTCAATCTCATAACTAGAGTCGCAAATTTGAAAAGTTAATCATGGTTAAATCAAGTTGTTTTTTTTTCTATAAAGTTATCTCGATCTCATGACCTAGATCATGAATTCGGTGGATTGACTTGGGTCATTTTTTAAGTTTTTTTAATTGATTTTTTTATTATTTTGCTTCAACATTGAATTGATTGATAATTGAACTTTGTAATTTATTTTGATTTTTTTTCTAAGGGGTTATCTCGGTTTTATTATCTAAGTCGCAAGTTTGACAAGTTAACTCAAGTCATTTTTTAGGTCCTTTTTTAATTGATTTTCTTTTTCAATTTTATCTTTTAACATTGAGTAGATTGGAAATTAAGCTTTATAATTTGTTTTGATTTTTTGGGAATTTATTTAAATTTTTTTTTTTTTTAACCCAAATCATGGTTTGAATAATAACTGGGGGGGCCAAAAAAAAAAAAAGGGGTTGTTTTTTTATAAAAAAAAAATTTTTTTTTTTTTTTAAATTATGTTTTTACATGTCGTTCGGGTTACTCGTAGACTCTCAAATTCAACCAGATTGCATTGAGTTAACCCCCACACAGTTTAAATTTTTTTTCCACTAAAAAAATAACAATATCTAAATATTTTTTTACAAGAAACATTTGACCCGACTCACAGCATAGTGCAAATCAATGATCAAGTTAACACTATTCATGAGTATAGAATAAAAAATTAAGTATAAAGATTGAGATTTTGTTTTTTTTTGTTTTACCATGAAGGAGTGTGATTTAAATTCTCAAAAGAAAGAAAGAAAGAAAGAAAAGAAAAGGAGTGATTTAAAATATAAGACATTTAAAAATTTGTGTAGCTAAAAGAAAAAAGGAAATTCTCAAATCAGTCCTAAAGTATTTGCTAATTTTCAATCACAATCCTCAAACTAGAAGTATTCTCAATTAAGCTTCCTTCTATTAGTTTTGGTCCTAACAACCATAACCGCTAATGATTTTCCATCTAAAATGCATATTCTACACATTGAAACGATGCTATTTGAAAATAATATGATTTTATTTTTATGTTAAAAAGTCTTGTGATGATTTTAGATAAGGGGATCCAATTGAGGAGCTCTAGAGGTAAGGGATCTAAATGAAAAATATTGTTAGATTAAGAACTAAATTTAAAATAAATATACGGCCAAGGTTCAAGAAAAAAATCTTGCACTTGTGCTTGTGTATCTCTTGGAAGAGCCGAAGCAATTGTCCTAGGGCAGACAAAGTGGAAAAGTGTCTCATATGAACAAGAACAACAATTATCTCTTTTCTTCCTTTAACTCCTCCTATTTTATTAAACAACCACCACTAATCACCCTTTTCACAATTTTGAAGGCATTATAAAATTAAATTGACCAGAATACTATCAACTAAGTAGTAGAATACTCTTGAAAGTCTTGGCTTGTTTAATAAACAAATTAAAGAAAAACATTGACCGAGTTGTATACTATGCAACTTCAAGTATCAAAGCATAAGAAATCGACAAGAACATAGACCGAACCAGCATTAAATTATGAGTATGTACATAACGTTTCTTGAATAGTAAAATGCTGATATTTTTATTTTTATTCTTACCCAGTTATCCTCATACTTTTTTAAAGATTAAGACTAGTCTCATTCAGGATTCGTAGCTGCCCTTTTTAATAAATGTATTTTCTGGGGATTGAACTTGTGTTATTATCCTTATATGGATATAGCAGTGCTTTTATCGCTATGATTTTGTTATTTTTATTTATTAATAATTAATAATTATTAAAGTTTGTTTTCATCTTGAAAATGACATATTATTTAGTCCTAGCCACACGGTTAAATGGACTTTCGATTGAAACAAAAATAAACAAATAAATTTATTCTCAAAATCATCATTTTAACTATGACTTTGAAGAAAGAAATTAGTCTCATATATAACAATCTAGAAATGAATACCGTGTCTAAAACCTAATTGAGAAATATTCCTCGCACATAAAATACGTGTTAAAAAGTGTAGTCACGGTTGCTTTTTAAAATGTTTTTTATTTAGAAATATATTAAAATAATATTTTTTTTAAAAAAATTATTTTTAATATCAACACATCAAAACGATCTGAAAACATTAAAAAAATAAATTTAAACAAAAACAAAAGTTTCAAAATTTAGTATAACACCGTTTGCACTGCATTCCCAAACGGGCACGAAAACTATCCAAGGATATCCCAACTCTTTTTTTTTTATTTAAAAAAATTAATAAAATCTCTTAAATATTAAAGATCAAATTAAAATTATTATAAGAAAAGGACGAGATTAAAATTCAGTGTATAGTAGGTAGACCAAATTTGTACCATATTAATGTTACTGCCCTTAAAAAAATGGAAAGGAACAAGAAAGTTAACATTACACAATATAATAAATCAGATGAGTTTTTGCATGCTTTTGTATATTTAATGCCTCATGTAATATTGACGTTAGATTAAGGATAAATATTATGAAATAGAACTAGAAGTTTTAATTAAAAAAATTAAAAGAGAAATGACGAAAATTAACACATAAAACAAAGTTTTTTTTTTCATTTTTGTTGACCAAATGACATAAAAATTCAATTTGATCCATGAAGTTTTAATTTATGAATTATTTAGTCCCTGTTATTTTATGTTTTTACCTTTCAATTCTAAACTTTATTTTTATCACATTTTAGTCTTTAAATATTAAGAGAAGAGAGAGAAAATTACTAGAAAATAAAAAGAAGAGAGAAAGGATTTGGCCAACCATTTTTTAACCACATGAAAATTTAATTTTGTCAATGAATTCATCTTAAAAAAAAAAGTTCAAAGAGGGTGGTTTTGTCATTCAAACATGTTAAAAAAAAGTAGATCGAACCTTTGAATTGTTTTATTTCGTTTGATTTTGGACTTTTAAAATTATTATAGAGTTTTTTAGGTTGAAAATGAGTTTATTAAGTTTTCAAAATATTTTTGAGATATTCTTAAATAAAAACAAATTAAAATTTAATGTTTTAAGCTCTCAATAAGTTGGGTTCGAAATTTTTAATTGTTTTCGGGTTAAAGACATATTGTCTGTTCTAGGCAGATGATAATTTATCGACTCTTTGTTTTTTTTTAAAAAAAAATTTAGCTCAAGTGTGCTTGGGCTTTTCTTTTAGACTAAGTATGGAAACTTGACTATTTTTTTAATCTTAAATAATTTTATTTTTAATTAATATTCCTCTCATTTTAACTTTTTTTTGGTTAATAATTAATCTTTTGGATAGTATAACTTCATGATATTTTAAATAAATTATTATAATTTATTTTTAAATTTATCTTCTATTAAATTTTAAAAAATTAAGTTTTATTTTCATGATGCATTTATAAAAAAAGAAAATCATATGTAGTTATCATTTAATATTAATCTTCAAGATAAATAAATAAAAAGCATATGAAATATAAAGATAATCATGATAAAATATTTCCATGTATATTTATTTTTATTTTTTTACAAAGATGATCAATTTCTTATTTTATTATTTAATTAATATTCATAATCCTTTTACGATTTGTAAATCCATTTTTATATATATATATATATATATATATATATATATATTATTTCCCAAATATTTTTTATAATGTATTAGAATACTGTCAACTTCTTCTCTTATAGTTTACTCAACATGTCGGATACATTTATCCATCAAAAACTAAAATAGCAGCATGTGATGTGGGTTTCTGCTTTTCCTGAAGAAAGAAAGAACCAAAGCAGTAGCTGAGGCTGCACAAAACCTCTGACTTGATCTCCAGCCACTTTCACACCTAACCTTGAAGCTCCAAATAAAAGAATTATAAACAAAATTATCAAACACACAAAAAATCAAACCTTGACCATTATATTCTCTTTAGCATTCATTCAACCACGACAACTTTTGTTGAATAACAACAAATGCAATGTTAACGACAAGAAAGACCCAAAAAGACTTAATCTTTTATGGGACTTAAACCAAAAAAACAAAGAAAGTAATCTAAAGCCTTGAGGGAAAGATTGTAACTTGTAAGAATGAGTAGTGCAAAGAAAGCTGCAGAAGAAGCTATAGAAGCAATTGGGCTGGGATATGACCTGGGTTTTGATTTAAGGCTTAAGTATTGCAAGAAAAACTCACCAAGATTGATAGTGATTAATGATGATGATAAGCAAGTGCGTAATATGGTGATTCCTGGTGGGTTTTCTCTTCCTAATGTTCCTAAATCTATCAAATGTGATAAAGGCGAGCGTTTGAGGTTTAGCTCTGATGTTCTTTCTTTTCAACAGGTAAAAAGAACTCGCCTTTCCTTCGTTCTTTTTGCTTATGTTGCTGTCCACTTGTGCTCTATTTTGAAATCTTATGTCCAAGTTTCTGTCTTGTTGTGTTTATGTATATTGAGTTTGTATTCCAAGTACCTGTCTTTGTGTGTGCTTTGATGAAAAACAAAGTTTTAACAATTTGGCTAAAATTTTAGCTGTCTCTCTTGAGTAATGAGCCCAATTGAATTTTTTTTGTTGATTTTGTAACATCAGCTACTTTTCGTTAAGAAAAAAAAATGTTAGGATTGATTGTTATTTGCTTCATTAAGGCATCTTAAGAACTTTTTCTTTCTTTGTTTCTTCTTATAATTTAGTGATAGCTTCTGATTGACTTAATGGTCAAATTTGAGGGATTTGAATATCAGTGTCGAAACAAAAAGAGAAATTTCTGCAATGAGGTGTCTAAACTGGCCTGAGGGTGCAGTTGGTTGAAAATTGTATGGGATCAACTGGGAAGTAGATATGAAAATTGCTCTGCATTCAAGAGAAAGTTAAATTTATTTTAATTTAAAATGGTGTTTGGTTAAAGATACAAGTGACTGGATTCATCGGTTCACAGTGTTTTCCCTTTGCTTGTAGATGTCAGAGCAGTTTAACCAGGAACTATCTCTTTCTGGAAAAATTCCTTCGGGCCATTTCAATGCTGCGTTTGAATTTTCAGGAGTTTGGCAGAAAGATGCTGCCAATACTAAAGCCCTTGCTTTTGATGGTGTAAACATCACACTTTACAGCATTGCACTAGAGAAATCGCAGGTTGTGCTATGTGATCATGTTAAAGAAGCTGTACCGTCATCTTGGGAACCTGCTGCATTGGCAAGGTGAGATTCTGCAGCTTCTAGAACATGTGTTTAAAGAGCTGAGGATGAGGTTGTCCATTTATAACTTCAAATCGCAGGTTGTGCTACGTGATCAGAAGAGCATGCTTTTTTCTTTTTTTTTTTTTTTCTTTTTTTGCATTTGCACACCATTTCTAAGCTAGTAATGATTCTGAAAATATAATTATACCAATATTGATTATAGCAATCGTGGCTTGGTAAGCCCAGGAAATTTTACAGCTACTGGTTGAAGTTAGCATAACAAGAACATATTGTGTGATCCTGGTCTGATGAAATTTTTTAGCTACAACACCGTGTGAAGTTTTTGTAAGTTTGGATGTAAAGTTCATGACCAAACAACCATCCTTGGAGGCGATAGCCTGATGTTAACTTAATTAGTGGGGTAATGCCTGAAATACATTTCTACCTGCAAACAATGAATAAAACTTTATATAAAAAGCATTGAACATATGAGATGGAAAATAATGGTGGATTTTAGAAATCCTATTGTTTATGTATTTCATTAGCACCACAGGATTTTATCATCAATTTCACTTTGCAAACAGGAGAAGTTTTTGAAAGATTTCTAGATTTTATATAGCTTGTTGTGTAGACTAGTTAGTTAGCCGAAGTGAATGTGGGCCAATTATTCAAGGTCTGTTATGTTCGTGACCTCTTAGTAATAGGAGTACAGTTCCTGTTTTGTTGTGTGGAGTTATTTACATGGCTTTGCTGATATAAAGGGAGGGAATGGACACTAAGGTGTTTAGAAGACCCAGTAGTTTCCTATGTACAAGGCACTGGGAGTTTGTTATAAATAAGATGACTTCGTACTTCTGAAGAAAAACCTGGGCTACGTAGTTTCTGTAACTGTAACTCGAGAAAGATAAAATGTTGCATGGTTGTGACCACATATGGCTGAAGTGCTTAACATATATGTAGCTGGTATAGGCACTCAATGAACAAAAGTTAGTGTTCTTATCTCTCGCTTGCAGAATCAATCACCTTGCCTTTTCCTGTATCAATAATGGATCTGCAATGGGGTAAATTACCAAAAAGTTTGATTCTGCTATTCAACTACGATATTTTTTTGCCTTGTTGGAGTGTCTGTATTTTGTCATGTGCATTTACTTTGTAGACTAACTGAGTATATTGCATTAGTAGCAGTTTAGCTTGTTTATGACACGTATTATATTGACAATTGGTTATATGCCTTGTACAACTGAACTCAAAAGACATGCACTTTCTCTGACCGTTTAACGCCGTATATTACAGATAATTGGTGTATCCTTGACAACCTTGAGCATACTTCTCTGTTTCTTTACAGGTTTATTGAGAAGTATGGTACACACGCTATTGTCGGCATCAAAATGGGGGGAAAGGACATGATATATATGAAGCAGCAGCATTCATCACCTCTCCAACCTGTTGATGTGCAGAAAAAATTAAAGGACATGGCTGACAAAATGTTTATAGATGGTGGAAGGAGTACCATGAACTCTGATAAATTTTATGATAGAGAAAAGGTATGAAGAAAAGTCCATCCACGCCTTCCCTCTTAAATTGACATGAATGAAATCCAAGTGAACTCAAAAGACAACTTTTCGGCAATAAATTTTACAGGTAGCTTAATTTGGTTTTTTTTTACCAGCTTGTCAAGCATCAGGGGCTGGCATTCAGGGACCAATTTCCATCCAGCTCTTCTTCCCACACTGAGGTACACCTTTTGGAAATGTGTAATAGCTTCCTAGTTGCCTACCATTCCACAAATGACATAATTAAATTTGATTTTAACCCCCATAGATTATGCAGTGGTTCGTATTTAAGTTTGATCAACTCTGCTTTTTTCTTTTTCCTCTTTCCAGTTCTGACTTCTGTTCAAATTTGTATTTATTTTGCAGGATATTAAATTCATAAGTAAGCGTAAAGGTGGAATTGTTAAAAACCTACCACACAATGAGTGGTGTCAAACTGTTCAGTCTGAACCTGATGTCATCTCAATGTCATTTGTGCCAATCACATCATTACTGAGTGGAATCAACGGGAGTGGATTTTTGACCCATGCCATTAATCTCTATATCCGATGTAAGCATGGAATTTCTTCTCAGTTTGCATGTTGATGTAGTGCATGTTGTGGAGTTGAGATTGTGATAGTGCACATTCATTGCGTTTCTATGGGATGCTTGCCGAAGAAAATGCTTTCCAAAGCTGAACGGGAACTACTGTTTATTTAAGTGATCAACAAATAACAATGAGTTTCATGTGGTGTTTTATCAAAATATGATAGCTATTTTTAAAAAAAGTTAATGGATTTCCGCTCATTCACTGAATGATTTATCGATTTTTATTTTTTCCGGTTTGCTCAGCTCTTAACTTTTGTTTGGTTTAACCTGTTTCCGAGTGAAGATAAGCCGCCAATTGAAGAATTACACCAGTTTTTGGAGTTTCAGCTTCCAAGGCAATGGGCACCAGTATTTGGTGAGCTTGCCCTTGGTCCTGACAGGAAGCAACAAAGTAATGCATCTTTGCAGTTCAGCCTAATGGGTCCTAAGCTTTACGTTAATACATCACCAGTAATGCTCTTACCATGGTGTGAGATTTTCATGTTTTGCTTTGTGGGATTTTTGTTTCTTTCATTCGTTAGGGCCTTGAACTTTATTTTCAATATTGTCCTTCTTTTCCATTCAAGTAACGAAGCTCATTCCATTGTCAGTCATCATATATGA
Organism: Populus deltoides; assembly: GCA_015852605.2. Taxonomy (NCBI): domain Eukaryota; kingdom Viridiplantae; phylum Streptophyta; class Magnoliopsida; order Malpighiales; family Salicaceae; genus Populus; species Populus deltoides. The sequence goes on along the minus strand of CM027570.2, from coordinate 21,139,170 downwards.
GATCATAATACCCCTTGGAAAGTAATTGCCTCTCAAAGCTATCATAAATCTTGTCTCAGTTCTCCATTGAAGATCAAGAATAGAAAAACCACACTTTACAAAGGAAAAGTAGTTATCCTAATTTTTTTTATCAGCATTGTTCTAGATTAGATACAAGTCAAACCAAGCTACATTTCCTATGTAGTCATATTAACCATCGTAAGTGATTGATTTGGTCTGAAAGTGGTGGTTCCATTGACTGCTGCATCTCGTCTGTTCTCCTAGTTGCAGTAAATATCTATAAAAAGTGAAAGTGGATGATACTCAGCACAATTCTATCGTACTAATCTTTTTGGTAAAATACATGACAGGTCAATGTGGGGAAGAAGCCGGTTACTGGTCTTCGACTGTACCTGGAAGGGAAAAGAAGCAACTGCTTAGCAATCCACTTGCAGCACCTTTCTTCACTGCCAAAGACCTTCCAACTTGCGGATGAACGAAATGGCAACATCTCAGATCCCTCCTCTGACCAAAGATATTATGAGAAGTTGAAATGGAAGAGTTTCTCGCATATCTGCACAGCCCCTGTTGAGTCAGATGATGATCTCTCGATTGTCACTGGAGCTGAGTTTGAAGTTGGAGAATCTGGTTTGAAAAAAGTCCTATTTTTGCGGCTCCAATTTTCTAAAGTTATGAGTGCCACATCTTTTACGACGTCTGAATGGGATGGTTCCCCTGCCTTGAACCAGAAATCCGGAATAATATCCACATTGATCAGCACTCGTTTCTCAAGTGCTCAAAAACAGCCTCCACCACAACCTGTCGTGAACATAAACTCAGCTGTGTACCCTGGAGGCCCACCAGTTGCTGCGCAGACCCCTAAACTTTTGAAGCTCGTGGACACAACAGAGATGACTAGAGGACCACAAGACTCACCTGGATACTGGGTTGTGTCTGGGGCAAAGCTTAATGTAGACAACGGAAAAATCTCTCTTCGAGTCAAGTACTCTCTACTGCCTTCGGTTTCACCGGATGATGATGTATCGATATAGATGTAGCTTATTATTTTGAAATGGGAGGGCGAAAGAAAGGAACGTTTGATACAGAAAAAACAAGATTTTGATTGGTTTACAGGGTTTCAGACCGGGCTTGTATTCATAGGTGTAAGAATCTGTATGAGAAATTCAACGGGGGTGGCAGTTCACTGATATCCTATTCTATTGTGTAATTTCTGTAGAGTTCTCATGTTATTTGTGAATATATGAATACCTAATGTTGAAGATTCTTGGCATTTTTGGAACCGAATAGAATTTTCCAAAGTGAGGAGTTTGAACCCAAGACCACTAGGAAAGGGGAGGAATGAGTACTGGTTGAGCATCAAGTTCATTAGCAAGAAATGTGTGAGCTACACTGGCATGCATGTGAGATAAGTGACTGTTAGTGTTACTTTCCAATTCACATCCACTTCATCATTTCCTAGTTTATCTATATTCAAAATTGAACTCACGCTTTAACATCATTTTCTAGTTTCTTGTTTTTTTGGAAAGTAGTGTTCTATAACAATGAATATCAACAAGAACTAATCTTTCTTGTGTTCTGTTGCTGTAAAGGTTCCAGTCAAGTCTCTGATTATTATTCTAGTTCATGTCCATCTTGCCGTTTCCAGCTCCTCTCCCATTCTTGTAGATTCCTGCCAAGTTAAGAACTGATCCACCACCCAATAAGGTGCCAAGCCCTAACTGTCAGCATTTATGACTTCATAACTGGGGTAGCTCTCACTTAGAAGTAGAGGAGACTTGAGTCAAAGCAGGTGATCATATCACTGCAAGACCATACTCCATTCAAGTTCTCTTTTGTCAGATTATTAAGTTAAAGAACATGCAGAGCTGGACCTGTTGGTTGACTTGGATCACAGAAGAGCAAGAATTAGAGACCTTTACAGCAATGTTTACTGTTCAGTGGTTCTTCACGAAACGACCTTTCATTTTACAGGTAGAGTATGGAAGTATTGCAGATGGCAAACATATCCTTGGTAGAGGTGACTTGGATCTCCTCAACATAAAAAAATTAATCAAATATCAAGCTTTATCTATGTAAGAAGCTATGGCACTAATCATGAGAGCAAGGAAAAACAATCAATTTCAGCACAACCGAAGAGATGAATTTACCAATACTTGTCATATAAAATCAAATAAATTAGACTACCAGCTCAGTCTGAAGCCTACACAATGAGACTGGACATGGTTTGAAGAATGAAATCAAATATTGCTACACGTTGAAAAAGAGAACAAAAAAGTGAAAATCAAAATAAGGTGAGAGACCACTACTAACAACTTTGGCACAAGACTGCAAGATAAAATTGTTATTACCATCTTTAAAGAGGGAAAAGAACAAAGTATTCCCTAACAAAAAAATACTTTACCACATGGTTTTCACCTGCAAAAGCAATAGACACTCGAGCTGTTCTGCTTAGGGCCTTAGCACCATGAACAAGTTGAAAAGTGTAGCACCTCAAGTATATTATCTCTCACTTGAAATGGTCTTGTCGGAGAATTGTGATGAAATCAGGAGGTGACCCATCTTCATCCTTCTGTTTCCAATGTTCTCCATTGCCTTGGATGTACCATGAAACTTTTGGTGACAATGGTGTATAAAGATCTGCATAGTCAGTTTTATCAGACAAATGCACTACTTTTTCTTTAATATAAGGCTCTGCTACCCTAGAAACTAAAATCTATGTAGTACTTGTTTTTAACATATTAGCATGATCAAAAGGTATCCACGCAGTAACTGATATTACAATGAGGTGAAAAAAACCTACCATCCTAAAGGAACTTGAATCTCATCCTTAGTATGAAAATTTAAAAACACATAAAGGTAGAGCCTGCGGTTCATAATCAGCTAGAGTTCACTTGTTCCAGCAAAATAAAATTAGATCACATCAGCACTGTTAGAGGTGTGGAAACATGATTCTGTTAATGTGCAAAACATTACACCCTTATAGTTAGTAATCTACCCAAATCGCTATTTCTAACAATAAACTAGCCAAACCCTGCCTCATAAGGGCATTTCAGCAAAATACAATAGTAATTGTGATGATAAACATGACCAGTAGTGCCAGCGATCAACTCATATTTTTCAAAAACAAAGTAATCTACCTGAACGGTACCTTCTATTTTCTACAATCTTTACAAAGCACTTTGTTCTTATTTATTTCAATTTCCCTTTATTTTCAGATTCATTGCCAGTCAAATCCTGTGATTGATTCATGATTTTCGAAGCATTCCCATCCATAAAAGAGGCTTGTTCTCCCTAAAACACTTGATTGTCTCTTCCGCAATGAAGCTAACATCTCAGGCCAGTTGCAATAATCTAAAGAGTTTCTACAAAATCATTTCAAAATTGTTCAAGAACCTCAAACCAATATTCAAACCTTTTCTAGTTACCCTCTAATATACTGCACCTACCTACAAATGTTTTTGCATGTTCCTTTCTCCTTTCTTCAATGTCCTCATTACAAACTCTGGCATCTTACAAACAGAATGAGTGACTTTCTCCCCACACTTAGCCAACTAATTTTCTATCACCTCACTGGTTCTCTTTACCTAATTCATCATACTGAGAAACCTTACCAGTTACTCATAATAACTGATTCCTTTCTATATGTTTGTCTCTATTAAATGAACATTGATCATTGAGATTTTCAGAATTATGATTCTCTTACTACATAAATATGATTGTTTTAATTAGAAAAGTAATGAGATGCATGTGCACTAAGGCTCGAACAATAAGCAAACATGAGACACTCAGCAATCACGCATTTAAGTCACAATTTTAACATATAGCAAGAGTCGCCAACCTAAGTACAAAAGAAATCTACCTGGTAGGGTTGGTGGATCTGGCTCTCTCGTGCTATGCAATACAGCAGTACCAGATAACACGGTAAGAAACCCACAAAGTTCAGATGCAATGCTGCTTGCACTTTGACCAGAATAATCCTTCAGAGAAGATATGGGAAGAGTTAGAAAATGTTCTTTACTAAACCCACACACACAAAAACACAGCCACGGAGCATGCACACTCTCTCTCTCTTCCCATGTGCATGTGCACATAACAATACCTTAAACATTATTGCACTGGCAAGAATTGTAAAGGAAGTAAACCCAGCATAGTAAATGGGAGAAACAACTGCTGTGTTGAATGTATCTAATGCCTGCAACCACACCACATCATTAGGAAACAGCTTGTATTGAACCTGAATCACAATCAAGGCAATGCAACATCTTGACTCTAAATTTTGGAGGAGATTTGGAATCTTCCAAAATGCACAAGAAGAATAGGGAGAGAGAATCGTCTTCTAATGGACCCAGTGTCACAGATTTTCCAAGTTTATTCAGCACTTGTCATCAAACAACCATGAACTTTTAAGATGAGGGAATTAAGAGTAAAAAAGAAAAAAACACCTCCATTCACAGTGCTAATGTGCATCTGCTGTTCTATTGACCCTATCACCAACACATTCTCAACGAGACCACACATTTGTCTAGATTGAATTCTTGCAGGTGTATCATGGGAGATATATGATGGAGATCAATTGAGGTTCTAAAACCCTCATGGAAGGAAAATATCTGCCTACAAGTGTATTAGTTGTAGTGCATAATAAATATTGGCTGAAATGTTGCACAAAGTGGTTGAATTTGTTAAAATTAAATGTTATGTGTATATTAAAAAAACGTTGTCCATGCCTAAGGGTCCAGTCAGCTTCATTCCATGCAAAAAAGCACTGCTACGTTAGTGCAAATTAAGAAATAAAAACACTTCTTTTATGTATAAGATTGTAAGAAGACAGAATCTGCTAAGCATTCCTAATTTTGACAGATTTTTAAGCATATTCATCCTCAATTAAATGATTTTTTTAGGTCCCTTAAATAATATACACTAATAGTTCTGGTTATAGCTATGTAGGTCCTAGGTAAGACTATAAAGTCGCAGGTACTAAATCATTTTAAATCTTTATGGATATCAGATCCCTCAAGATCAGCATGTCTGTGAACACCCCCACCTAGATCCTAAAAACATTGCACAACTAATGGCTTAGACGCAATGGTGATAGTCCTAGTCTCAGGAAGGCCATAGATGCATTCAATTATCAGTAAGAAGATAGGTGAGCAACTCCTTCTAGAGTAGTAAAGTAATTCAGTCTTCATTAGCGTAAGTATGTTTGTCACAGGGAAAATGGTTAAATATCACCACCTTACCAGCATGTAGCACTACATGTCAAAAATATATAACCATTCAGATAATACTACATTGTGCTAGAACTGCATATTAAGATACTAACCATGTTTAGATAATTTAATTGAGTGATGATGCAAGTAATTACAACCATTGCGAAAATCCATGTTTGAAAGTATTTGGCCTGGTTTATGCCCTCTATGGTTAATTTTATAGCAATGCCGATGGCTTTTATACTCATAACCTGCAAAACAAGACAACATGTAGTTATTATTATAGGAATACATGCAAATGTTCCATTAGGATTAAAGTTTCAAAGCTCCTAGACCACATATGCATAAACCAAAGGTGTTAAATTTGTTTAATCTTGGTAAACATTTAGCAAGAGGGCTACAAGAAACTTACAGTCAATGATCCAATTACAGAGCAAATTCCTATATACACCAAAATGTTGGTTTGGCCATAGCGTGGAGAAAAATACAAAATCAGCACCAATGCTATAGCTACCACGGAGGCTGTATACAAGAGAAATGCTGGAAAAGAAAAAAAAATCACATCGAATTGATTGGGAGTAAAGGTAGAAACAAGAAATTAGCACTTATAAGGAAGACGGACTACCTGGCTGAATAGCTAATTCCCAGATTTCTTCTACTGAATTGATGGACCGTTCTTCAGGTGCATGTAAAACAATCACAGTAGAACCAACAATACATAGAAGACAACCCAACACCCCCATTTTTTGCAGCTTCTCCTTCAACAAGAAATGGGCTAATACAGCACTGCCCATGTTTACACAAACATAATCAGACACACTAATCATGCAACTGTTGCTTTATAGTAAAAACAACAACAGATCCTAATTGAACTACAAATAAACCTTACCTAACAATGATACTCAATGCACCAAGTGGTGTCACAAGAACAGCAGGAGCATAAATGTATGCTACAAAATTGGAAATCTCTCCAACAATCACTGTCAATTTCCCCCAACAAAACATCAATCAGATCAAGATACATCAAACCTAAGCATACAAGAACATTCATCCCTCAAACAAATTCCACCTAAATTCAGATGGTCTAATTGGGTCAATTCCCACAAAAAATGCCCTAAAAATCAATCCTTTCTAAACAAAGACTGTGAAATGAATAGCCACAACCACAACAATAACAACAGCAAAAAGCAGTAAAAAAAAATGTAACTTACTAGTAATCATGCCTATCCACCATAGTGGCTCCAACAAATAACCATAGCCTCCAGAACCTTAAACAACCAAAATCAAATTCAATCACATTACAAACTCAGCAAAAAACCAAAATCCATTTCACAAAAAAAAAAAAAAAAAAAAACTTGATTTACTTGCTCGAGGACCGCTAACACCGGCTTTTCTAAGGCCCTTCTTCTTGATTATAAAACTAGAGCCTATAAAGGCACTGGAAACCATTGCCAGTATAAACCCCAATAAATTGCTTGAGTACATCTACACATATACATACACATACATACATATATACATAGATGAGAAAACAAAATGAAAAGGGGATGATAATTCTATTAAAACAATGAGAAATCCAATCTGGGTTTTCTCTAAATACAATAATGTAACGGTCTTGATGATGTTCTTGTTTTGATGATGATGATGTTTGTAGTTGACCAATCCAGCATCTGCAAAGACAGACGAACGTAAAAGTTACAAGTGTTCGTTGAATGCTTTTCTACTTCTGCTGATGTGTAGTTTGCTTTTTTGAGGTTAAATTATCATAAGATAGTATTTTGTTTTTGTTTTGTTAGAAGGGAAAGATCAAAGATGTCAGCAAGAGTGAAAAGGGACCATAGAGAAGGGATCGTTAAGGGAACCTAGTTTTCCACCTGCCAGTCACTGGTTGTTCAACGATACAATTCTTTGGAAAAAGAACATATTTGTCCTCTAATTATAACATAATTTCCAACTTGGTATCTTTCCAATTATATTTGCAATTGGATACATTATCTATAAAAAACAAATGCCCAGTTACTCAAATGTAGACAAATTGCGACGAGTTTGTAGTTCGTAAAGTTGATGAATTGATGAAATGTGATGGATATAGAGGTAGTGAAGTTTATAAAGGCTTTTTTTTTATATATATAAGAGTTTGTTTATTGAATTTACATAAATATAGGAGCTAAATTAGGAGATTGTTATTTATTTGATAAAACCCATGTTAAGAATACATAATTATTTTAACTAAACAATGGCATTATCGTTAAGGAGTTATGCTATTTTCATGGAGAAATTATATAATTATAAATTTAACTTTTTTTTTTTATTGTGACGAGCTAAAATTATAATTTTTGGATTTAAAAAAAAATTAGAAAACAAGTATTTTTACTTTTTTTCTCTTTATAATTGATATTTTTATCATTTTATGTTTTGTCTATTTATCACTATTTTTCATATCTTTATTTTTTGTAATATTTTTTTAGTTTTTACTCTTCTTTATACACTTTTTATATAAAAAAAATTATTTTTTATTTTTCATACTATGAATATTTGTCACTCTACACTTAATCTATTTATACCATTTTTTTTGTTCTTATCTTTATACTTTTGTATTTAAAAAAAAAACAATTTCCTTACACTTTTTTTTTTGAAAAGTTATTATACAAATACTAAAGAAATGATGTTTTATTATAGCAATTGTAACGTTGTTTCATTCTTCTGCTATATTAAAAATTAACTTGAGATCTTACATGTATGTATTATTGAATATGATCTTTACTGTATTTTATTATATATAAGCATATACTTTTTTATTCACTATTATATTTTTTAATCGATGTTAAAAAATTCATTAATAACACCTACACATTAATTATTTTGCGTTAGAAAAAAAATTATTTTATCTGCAATGAGGCGAGTTGAATAAACGCATTAACACTTTGTTTTTTTATATTTATTGGCACAGATGATTTTTGATATATTTAATTAAATGAATACATATGCCTTTTCATTTATAATTAGAATTAAAATAATATTTGAAAAGCTTGCATTTTTTTTTTTTTTGCTAAAAAATATTATCCAACCCACGGCAAATCAGAGATCAAATAACTAGTTTTAACTAAAAAATGGCATGTTTGTTAAGAAGTTATGCTATCTTCATAGACTTTTCAAGGTAAAAAATCTTAGGTCCAACATTACAAAGAATTTATTAAATTTACGATGATGGAGAAGTTTTTTTAGGAAAATAAATATTTTTTATAAATATTTTTATTTTTATATTTTAGAATTTTTTTATATTAAGTATCAATATAGTTTTCTAGTTGATTATATACAAAGGATTATAAAATTATTTTGGCAAATGAAACTTTGATGAATAAAAATTGAATATTTTGGATATCTATTTATAATTATAGTGTTTTTGATTTTTAAGGAATTTAACTTGTAACAAACTCTATTATCCTTTACTTCCAACCATGTCAGTTAGTATCAGAGCTATATAAGTCGATTTCAAAGCCCAATAATTTCTAGTGGTTAATGTTTGTGATCCATAAATCTATCTACTAATATAGCATTTGTGGTTGCATTTTGAAAAAAGTAGGTTTGAAAAAAACACTTTTAGTTGTTGTAGTTGGATTAAAATATATATTTGATTAAACTTGTTGCTGATAATAAAATGACCAAAATGAACAGATAGTAATTCCATAACTTCAAATTATATAAGAAAATATGTTGTTATTAATACATAAGAAATATAGCAAAAAATATTAATAATAAATGTACCAATTGCAAAGTTGGTCAAATTAAAAAAAATATTAATAATAAATGTACCAATTGCAAAGTTGGTCAAATTAAAAATGTAAGCATTATTATTATTTATACATGTCTTGAAATATAAACTAATTTTATTATCCTATTAAACCAATTGTAATCTCATCAGGTACATCATCCATTCGAGATTATTAATGGTTTGCATGACTTTGTGAATGTGCCATAACATTGGTTAAAATCTAATCAGGAATAAAATATGGATGGTGATCAAATTCTACAAATGTATTATCATCTTGAGTATTTATTCTAATGTAGTTATGTAGAGTCATTGATACAACTATAACTTGAACTTGTATTTTGTAAGGATAAGTGGGCGTGTTTTGCAAAAGTTTCCATCTTTTTTTGCACACTCTAAAAGTACATTCAATCACATTATGTATCACGATTGAATACTTCTTGTCGACTTCTTTTGTTTTCTCCACATCAAAAATATGACATGTGATATATTTCACTTTTATACAAATTTAAAAATCCATAATCATTTGGATATTAAACATCTACCAAATAATATTTTCCTATGAGAATAAATAATAAATTTGTAAGTTATTACACATAGAAAGGTTATTTAGAAAAATAGTAGTAATAACATGATATTTTCTTATCAAATTACCTTCAGGTGGTTTTAGAAATTTTATCTAAGGATTGTCAATGCCTCTAGAAAAATATATGTGTCATGTGCACTACCTTCCCATCCTTCCTAAATAAAGATGAATTGCATGTCAATACTATATGGAGTCACTATGTTTTGAGTTGATGCACATTTTCTACCGATAAATGGAATTTAATTCTCTAAAAAAAACAAGCATGCACATGTGAGTCATCAATTGCTCCTATATAGTTTTACATCAAATACAAGTAAGATAAGTTTATAAATTATTGAACAAAAATATCCAAATAATTTATATTTGACATTAATAATACAAAAGTATATTAGTATAACCTAGAAAATAGGCATATATCTTGAAGTCATCTCAATTTCCTATGGAGTGTTTCTAAATTCAAGGTCTCCTAGTTTTACAATATCAATTAAGAGCAAACATACTATTTTAAACACTTCTTTAAAATATCTACTAATAATTTTGCTCAAATGTTGAAATCTTTCTTGAACTTTTCTATTTAAAGTATCTAATGCTAGTGTATAAAGAAACATGACCACATTTTTAATAACACTCATTCTTCTTGAAGTTTTTTTACCCATGCTTTGATTCTAAATCAAAGCACAAACTTTGAAATGTTGTTGCATCCATCTTAAATATGTTGAGATATTGTTTCCAACGTCCTTTTAAGATTTCATTCAACCATCTCATTCCTATTTCATATGAAGTCATACAAAAATCTTTATGCATATAATTAAGATAAATACATAGAGATAGCTCCAGTAAACATAATGCTAGTTTATTATAATCAAGATCTCACTTTCAAAACGATTCATAATCCCCATCACTATCATCGTTGTTATAATCATCTGTATCTCCATCATCACCAACACTACCAATGCCATAATTACCATCATTGTAATTAATTTAATAAATTACATGATTCATTACATCATCATAATCTTCCTCAAAATTATCTTCGAATAAAGCATTAAACCATTTAGTTTCCATACAATGAGAAATGAAAAAACATTTATAAAAGGTATTATTTCATCTTGAAAAAAAAAAGGCTTAACATTCATTTTAGTTTATAATTTCACTATGAAGGACTCATTTTTTACAAATATATTAGTCTAGATAGTGTATTTTATATTTTTATATTTATGAACTAATGAATTCAATATATATTTTAGTAGTACTAATCAAGCCCAATAGGTTAACAACTTTTAAAACTAATCTAATCTATTTGATTTGTCTTGCATGAATCTATATGCTAGTATTCATGCGCATGTAAAAGCTCTTAAGTCCTATACTCAGCCAAGGACCATAAAAATTAACAATAGTAAAGGAGGAGGTTCTCAAATTCCTATATATCCTCTAAAGTTAGAATATAAACAACAAGATAATAATACTAACATTCATTGTTTAAATAATCCAGTTACATTATCATAATAATATAAAATATTCATCAATCATACTAAATTGCAATACTATAACTAAAGTCTTAATTTAGTCATGAAACATTAACATCCATTACAAACATCCTAAATAACTTAAATCTAACTAAAGAATCGAAAATCCATCATCTCGATTCTAATGCCTTAAGCTTCTCTTATACATCTTCTTTAGCCATTTTAGCTTGGAATCATGATCTTCACTCTCTTACTCCTTAAACAAAAGAGCTCTAAAGAAATGAATGAAAGTTATCACATATAGTAATTCCATATATAGAATGAAGGTCTCTCATTACTTCTTTAATGTCACACCCTTTCTTATCTCTACAATGACTCTTGCTCTTTATAACATCTATTAGTCAATCCAAAAGTAACAATAACATAGTTTCAATTCTAGAACCTTTTCTACTTCCTTGTCCACCTTGTTATCTAGAATGTTCTTTATGTTTTCTTTTACCATGTACTTTTGAATAACAATTAATCAACAATACTGCTTACCATAAGGTGCACTAGGGGTGATGCGTTTTTCTCTTGCACAACTAGTCATTTTACCCAGACTCTCGTAAACCATTAGGTTTCCTAGTGATCATGATATTAGGTGACAACTCCTTTAAAAATCATAATTTTATGATTAAACCTCAAACCCTTCAATCCAAGAGGCAGTTCATCCATTCGATGTCATGCACGCATTAACAAGATGAGGACTCCACCGAGGACTTGTCTGGTTGGACTAAGCTTTGTTAATTATTTGTTGCCGTGTTTATTTTATTGGTTTATGTAATTTAATTTTGCCATAAATTTTTTTTACATATTGCTCATATATAAGTACATCGAATATGGATTCATGCTTTCATGCATTTAAAATTCTGAGAGTATAAACCCAATTCTAGGTTAGGTGGAGGAGTATTGGTCTACCTAATGACTTTCAGTTGGAGTTTAGACTCATAAAACACCCAATTATGAGCTGAGTATTTACTTGATAATGGTGGTCAAACTGTGCCCAAATCATTCCTTGTAAACCCATATACTATGTTCATAAGAGGTGGTCACTGGGAAGATCATAGACCTTATTGACGATAGTAAGCCTACCTTTCATGTAATGACGAGAAGCCACCTCTAGGATTTTTAACTCTTAAATAGTTCATTTTGCATTAAGGAAAACTTGATAAAAAATCCTAAACACTACAAGATTTTTTTGAGCTAAGACCATGACTTTTTCTTAATACGAGCAAAAATATGAGATGATGTAACTAGCTAGGGGGGAATTGCTCAAGGACTAAGGCCGGAAAATTATCGCACAAAAGAACCATTTGTTTTTTTTAAAGAGGCTCATATCCATCTTTTTTATTGTACTTTCCAATGTGTATGGAATTTAACTGAAATGAGGACTTGGAAAAGATCTCTTCAGATTCATTAGATTATGTGTTCTGTCTGTATTCAACAGAATAAGTCATGGATTAACTATTTGAACAAGTTAATCCATATTAGATGTACATGTACATACACTTGCTTTAATACATAAACATATGCATTCATGTTTTGGGGTTAAATGTCATATGTCCATGGCCAGGTTGAAATATAGGTCACTGTAAAGTCCAAATCCATAAAATCTACAACACCAAACTTTAACAAATAAATATGGAAGATAAGGATCGATGCTCACTTTTAAAAGGAGCCAGACTCCTTAAAAATCAACATGGCACACATCTCTAGCCTACTCGAGCAAAAGCTCAGGAACATATCTAGTGAAGGTCCATTTAATTAGCCTGTGACCTTTGCCTAAACTCAGGCTACAACTTAACATGAAGAAAAGATAGTTGGCTAAGGTCAGGATCCCTAATGCAATATGATATTTATGCAGTCAACTATACTTACACCAGCCCCAACAACTGTGGATGCATTCTTCAATGAATCCCACAAGATAAAATACTCCAATGATGTTGATTATGATAAGATAACAGCGTCAGAAGCAAGAGTAAAAGCTATTGAAGGTGTTGACTTGTATGATCCCGTCCAAGCCACCAAGATATGTCTAGTTTTGAATGTTTTCATACCAAAAAAATTCCATGTATCTGAGTTCATAAAATACACCGGAACTTAGTGCCCTGCCACTCATCTCAAACCTTATTGTAATAAGATGACATAAATTATGCATGATGAAAATTTGTTAATGCATTTTTTCTAAATAGCTTGAGTGAGGTTGCATTAAATTGGTACATGAGGCCGGATAACATGTAAATTTGGAGCTAGAAGTATCTTGCATATGCTTTTATTAAGCAATACAAGTTTAACATGGACATTGCTTGAGATTGAGTCTATTAGTGTTGGAGAAAAGAAGCCACGAATCAGTCCGAAAGTATGCTCAACAGTGAAAAGAAATGGCTGCTTAAGTTAATCCACCACTACTTGAAAAAGAAATAATCAACTATTTTCTAATACTTTTAAAAACCCTTATTTTGATCATCTGATAGGTGCCAAAGCCCAGCACTTCATTGATATAGTGAAAGTGGCTGACAGAATTGAGCAAGTCATAAGAGCTAGTAAAATTGCTACTAGAAAGAAGAAAGAAGACAATGAAGTCCATCAGCTGTGATCTAACCAAAACCAACCAAGAAAACAATGGAATAATATGTGGATGCCAAGGCAACATAACCCTATATCTAGTTATCAACATTTATGTTTGCCTCATCCCCTCAAAATCAGCTAATAATTGGTTAAAACAATATATAACCTCATTGACATCTATAACAAAACAAGAAGGCCTTACCATCTTTCTTTTCCTTAAAAAAAATGTTTGAGTTATTGGTCAGTATTGGACAAATCATTTTAATGTTGCAGAAAGCATTTCGACCACCATACCAAAATGGTATGAGCCTAACCAAACATGTGAGTATTATGATGGACTAATGAGGTGTAATATTGAAAATTATCATTCTTTCAAGGACAAACTTTTTTAACTTATTAAGGCTGGGTGGATTGCATTTAAGGGCTAGAAAATCTCCAAGAACAATGTGAAGGGATAAAAGAGCCGACTATAAAAGCTTCATGTGTTTAAGAAAAGAAGAGAAGCCAAATTGTTGTAGTCAACATGCTTTGTCATTTTAGCTTTGTAAACAAGGTCTTCAAGACCACGTTTTATTTTTAGATGTTTTCAAAACTCAATCTTATCTTTTAATAGGATTATACCTTTTCATAGTCTAATCTTTGCATTGAAATCAAGAAATATTTTGTTATGAAAAAAGTAATGACATCTTTATTCATGATAGAAATGATCAAACCCCAAGGTGTGCCTTGCAAGATGCTAAGAGGCAATCCTCACCCTTATAAAACCTATAAAATCGACTTTCATAACTGATCTCATAGCTTTATTCAAAACATTTTGACCAAATAAGTTTGTAAAAAATCATTTTACCAAAATAATCCTGAAAAATTGAATTTTATTTTTTGTTTTAGAAATAATTTGATGTTTTCTTAAAACAATGTTTAAACACCTTTTTGTAAGGTGAACAAAGTATCATTCAAGCAATTCACTTTTTGAGGTGACCAAACAATTTCGAACTAAGACATAAAAAATGAAAAATGCATAAAAAGCTTTACCATGTCTTTTGGGCCATATATTTAATTATATGCATAATCGCATGTAGATCAATTTGCTAGTCATTGATTCATAAAAACGTAAGTCTTTATGCAAAAGTTCAAAACAATTATACTAAATAAGGATAAAACTCATCAGTTTTAACCATTTGTACCTCAAATGATAAAATGTTATCTTTGTTATCCCTTTATATTTTAAACACATATCACTTATGTTCCCTATTTGAGCCTGCATATGTTTTTCCTTGTGAAAACTCTAACTAAGATCACACCCCACAATGGGAAAAATAAAAATTCTAAAGATCAAGAGTCGATCTTGAGGATCACACCTCATATTAGGGGCAAGCAAAAATTCAAAGATCAAAGACCGAAAAGATGCTGTGAAAAATCCAAAGAGCTTGAGAAATCCAAATGTGGGGGAGCATGCCCAAATGAAAAGAAAAAAATGACTAAGTCAAGGTTAAAACAAAAATGCCCCACCTAAGCAATCAAAATAGGTGAATCAAAGAAAAGAAAGACACAATGATAGTGATCCTAAGTCTTTAAAACCTTAAAACACTCTTTAAAACTACAAATCCTTTTCTTTCATAACCAAAAGACATGACCTCATTATGTGTCTTTAAAAGTCCTTTCTAATCAAACAAGTAAGTAAACTGAACCGATAAATAGTGCTCTCAAAATAGAGAAGTTTCATAAAAATCATGATATTGCGAACAAAACTACTCGTGATTATTCATACTGATAAAATAAATGCTAAAAAACAAGACAATTTATGTGAAAACCTGATAAATTAGAATCTGAACAAAATAAAATACCGAATAGATTAAATAAAAGAATTTCAGGTATTGTAAATGGACACAATTGAATAAAAGGTAAGGTGTTGCGGTGTAATTTAGTAAAAAAAGGAATTATGTGACAAAAATAGAAATAAAAAGTAATGAGAGCCAATGTGTAAATAAATAAAACCTAGACTATAAATACTCCAATTTTTCCCTTTTTTAGGCGAGAGTGTGAAACTAAGAAATGGGGAGAAATTGTGTGATTTGTCTACCCAAATTCTTGTTAATTTCACCAATTAAAGTGAGTAATTAGAGTGATTAGCTTAGTTAAACATCAAGAGGGGGTGATTTTAAGGTGATGAGTACTTTAGAAGAAGAAATTCAAGCTAGGGTTTGAAGAGGGAGGAGAAGAAAACTTGATTTTTTTTCTTGCATTCTTTCCTTAAATCCTTATCAAAGTGAGGTAAATAACATGCTCCAAATGATTTATTCCTCTAATTTTATGTTTGATGAAGGATTATGTAGAATTGAAATTATGTGAAATTGTGAGATTATGTTATAGATTATGGGAATGATGCAAATTATGATCGAACCATGTTAGAATGCATGTATTAAAATTGGGTAAGTGTTTAATTTTAAATAAAAGAAACAAAAATTATTTCCTCCTTTTTTTTATTAAACTTTCGACCAAAAGAGGAAATAATTAGGGGATTTGAGGTTTTAATAAAATTATTTGGAAAATGTGGGAAGAAATAGGTTTATAAGTGTTATTATTATGAAAGGAGTAAGAAATTTTCAAAGAGAAAAGAAAAAAAATCTCTACTTACTTCTTTAGGTTGATTTCGGTTAAAAGAAGAAAATTAGAAAAAAATAATTGAGTTTTGATAATATTATTGAGGGATCTTGCCCTATTAAAGATAATTAATGTTGATAGGTTAAATTGAATAATGACTTTTGTAAATAAATGAATGAATGATTCAGTTAAGCTTAATTAAGGGTGTTCAGTATATTCAACAAATATGTAATTGATATTAGAAATTTTACTAGTACCAATACATGAAAATAACGTAGTCATTTGTGTAGAGGAGGCCGCGGGACCTAACCAGTAACAAGGGACCTCTTTACACATACAGACACCAGGTAGGTGTTCGACACCTTGAAATAATTAATTAGTTTTTTTTATTGTAGAAGGAATTTTATAGATTGTACATTCTAGTGCTGGTTATTAGAAATAATGCCCTGGTGAATAAGCAAACCTTGAAAAATCATTTCCTGGTTACTAAAAATAATACCCTGGTGAATGGACAAGCCTTGAAGATTATTTCCTTGTTGAATGGCCATGTTAAGAAAATTAATTTACGAATCAATGGGATACTCACTCAATGTAAAATAGATTAATTGTAAAATTTTGAAGTTAAATATGTTGGTTTGTGGGAGATGCTCTTAATATTTTTATTTAAGTAGATTTATTTCTATGTCTAGAAGAGAATTTATGAAATTAAAAATTTCAAAAAGAAAATAAGACAATTTATTCGATGATATGAAAGTCACTTTAATGTATATGAATAGTTAGTCCTTAATCAATTACTTATTGAAAGGTGCAATTTTTAAAATATGTTTAATACGATTATGTTTTTAGGTACATCGCACCCTCGATCTGGAAAGTAGATGCTTGGATAAATAATTTTGTTATGTGATTAATGTAATTGGAAGAACTAAAATTTTGTTGTAATATACTTCCATATCTAAAAATTGTAATGTTTAACTTATTATCTTATGTATGATGCAATTTATAATATTATTATTATTAAGTTGAATTATGGTTGGTTGTATATATATTTTGAGCACAAATACTTAAAAAAAAGACGATGCATGTTATGAATTTATTAGCTTTTATCATAGTGTTCTGTAAAAAATAGAATTGAGATATTGAAATATGCTCGAGTTTTGGAAGTTCAAATGATGGGACGAATATTGTGATTGATGTTACAGGTTGAAATGTTGAGTCGTAACTTGGACAAACAAAGAAACGCCAAAATTTCGAAATATATATATTGAGTTTACAAGTTGAAACTGTTACAATTTATTTTCTCAACAAAACCTTGAGTTTTACTCAAACTTTTTGCTTTGAAACCTACAAAAAAGAAGGTCACCTTATCATATATATTTGTCAAATCAAATCATCTTTTTCCTAAAGAAATATTAAAACCTTTTTAGAATTGTAAGAGATTATAAAAAAATTGTTTTAAGCTTACATTACGTAAATTTCTATTTTTAAAATGAAAAAAAAATTCATTGGAAGCATGGATAGCCCAACTTTGAGCTAACACTTCTTTCTCAACCATTACCGTGACTATTGACCTGGGTTAACATAAGAATAAAAATAGTTATTATCATAGTTTTAAAACCCAACTCGAGGATCAACCCGGAGTTAGGCTTATATCATAAGTAGGGTTGATCGTTGACCCGGGTCAACATAATAATAAAATGGTTATCATTAATGTTTTAAAATCTAACTCGAGGTTTGACCCTGGGTAAAGCATGGGTCATGGGTTGAGAGGGTTGACTTGGGTCAATGTAAAAATGATTATTATCGTTGTTTTAAAACTCGATTCAAGAGTCGCCAGGGACAAGGCCCAGGTCATGAGTTGGGAGGGTCAAACCGGATTGACCTACAAATTTTTTTAAAAAAGAGAATCAAAGTAACCTTGTTTTGACCCAAATAATTTCAAAAAATAAGTCAATGAGTTTTTGACCTGTGTTTTATCTTAGGTTGACCGGATCAATCATCGATCAAGTTTTGGACCGGGTCAATCATTCCTTTATTTTTTCTTAAACCAGGACCAATCTAGGTCCTAGATTATCCAGGTCTTAGGTTAATTCATAAGTTTTATAACGATAATTATTATAATATTATTAATCTTATCGCTCAATATAAACTAAAATAATATCTAATTATTTTATAAAATATCCAAGTTTAGCAGCAATGCATGGTAAAGGTAAAATATACCTTTTATATTTATTTTATCTTATCTACTATAATTAAACAGGATACAAAAATAATTATTTTATCTTATATACTATTATCAAATACAATTCTGTTTTTTTCTTTTTCTCTTTTCTTGTTTCATTTATATTCACTATCCTCATCCTTTTATTTTTATTTTTAATCTAAGAATAGGAACCAAACATTATTTTGAATATAGATTCACAACTTATTGTTAAAAACTATCTAACTCTTATTATCTGCAACCAGAGCAACAATATCAACATGATCCAATTCTGAAAAAAGCATTGCCTAACCTTCTCAAAGCCCTCGTAAATATAGTCCTATAACTCTGCTTATATCTCGGGGAATGAGTATCAATAATTTTTATTATTTTTATCTAAAATAATATTATTTTAAAAGAAATAAATAATATTATTATAGAATAAATTAAAAAAATTGGCTACAACTAGCAAGTAAACTGACAGGCCAGGCGAAGTTTCAAATCTTTGCCCATAACTGGCCCGCCCCGACGCAACACAGCCAACTGCCGCCGAGAACGACATCCGCTGGATAAGTTCGAATAAGTGATCAGTTCATACTAGTTAAAGCCCCATAGTTTGACTATATTAAAATAATAAGCAGACGCCTGCTGCTGTCTTTCTATGACAGCAAGACTTCTTCTTTTGATTCATTAAAAACAGCACACCAAATTAATGTCTAAGAATCACATATGGTCCCTTTAGTTTCATGTTTATCAATTCAAATACTCTACTTTATATTAAATTAAATCAACTCCTCTATCTTAAATAAAAGTCAATTTGACATCTTCCATGTGACCTTCATCTAGCTGTTTAATTATTATTTTTACCTTAACAATATAGAAATCCTTGTACCCTTTCATTGTTCAACAAAATTATCTATTTCTTTGATTGAGTTTTAAGTAAATCATCTACTTATGAAATAATATGTGAATAAAAAATTATTTTTTGATGTTAATAAAATGGAGTTGCTTGTCAACCATGCTAGATCTCCAATGGTTTCTGGGCACCATTTAACTAGTGACAAAGTTTGATAAAGAGGTTAAATCACTTTTGATTGAAAAAAAGGATCAAAATGATTTAAATGAAAGTATAGAATTTGATTTGATAAAGGTAAAAAAGTGATTTTTTTAGAAAATAAATTCCTGAAAAATAAATTATTTTTTGATGTTTGGTAGTATTATGGAAAATAAGTTGGAAAATACTTTTCAGTATTTAGTTATGTCATGGAAAATGAGTTGGAAAATAACTTATTAATATTTTTTTTCAAGTTTATTTAAATAATAAAGAACAAATCTTACAAATTATAAAGTTGAATGAGAATGAAATTGAAAAAAAATCTAATTTCATAAATTATCTCAGATAAGATAAATAACAATCAAAATAATAGAGATCAAATCTAATAGATAAAAAAAATTGAAAGATAATGAAATTAAAATAATAGTAATTATAATTTTATAAATTATTTCAAATAAAATAAGTAAAAATCAAAAGAATAATAAAACAAATTTGATAGACATAAAATTTTAATTAAAAACATAATAAGAAAAAAGAAAATAACAATCATAAAAATGAGGATCAAAGTTAATATAAAATCAAATTAAATCAAATTCTAAGGAGTGAAATTGAAAAAAAAAAGATTTAAAACAAAATATATAGCAATGAAAATCTTGAGGACCAAATTTATTATAATCAATAAATAATATAATATTTCTAATTTTTTCATAACTTCTGAAAGGTGTTTTCTGCTCAAAATAAAAAGAAAACACTTTTCTGGAAACCAAACCAATTTTTTTTTAACTGGAAAGTGTTTTTCATTAATTAATTTTTTTAATGATAAACAAACATAAAAATTTAAAAAATGATTTTTAGAAAACCATTTTTTGCCAAATAAACGATGCCTAAATCACCTTTGATTGAAAAAAAAAGAAGAAAGGATCAAAATGATTTACATGAAAGTACAGAATTTGATTTGATAAAGGTAAAAAGTAGGAGGATCACATGTGATTATTTAACAGCATTAAAGAATTCTCATTAATGGTTTAGGCGGGATGGCTATGTCGGGTGGACTTTTACATCCTTGAAAAATCCACTTCTTTTATTCATCTGGTAAATCACTTGTAAAGTTTCAATCTTTGATTTTTCTTTCCTTCAGCTTCAAATTTGTGTTCCAAATTGAGTTTTTGCTGTTCTTGGATTCACAATTTGTGTTAGTGTTGATTGATCACTAGACAATAACCATGGGGGGGACTTGTTCAAAGAAATCCAATGCCAGTAACAAAAAATCCAATCCATATGCAAAGTCTAAGGGGAATGGTGTTGATTCTTATTGCAACAAGCCACATATTTCAAGTACTCAACAAGTGAAGGAAAGAATAGAGAAAAAGGAATTGCAAGAGGCAAATTTAAAGCAGCGGACAAAGGAGTCATTTTTATATGCTAAAAATGATGTTGGAGACGAGTTTTATGATGGGATTCCTAGATATCCATCATCATCAATAAAATCAAGATCAATTCGCAGACAAGCAGCTGTTGCCAAGGTAAAGTTTGCAATTTTTTTTTGGTTTGGTCAACTGAAGTTTTCATGTTTTTTCTTGCAAGAGCAGTTAGTTGTGGCTATTTTTCAAGACTAGTTCTTTTATGTTTTGTTGTAAATTAGGGCAAGCTTGTTGATGATTTAAAAGTGTCGGATAGTGTAGATGGAAAGCTTGATGTGGTGAAACTTGGATTGGAGTCAAACATAGAGAAAAGTAGTTTAAATTGAGTAAACAGGTAGCATCAGCCCTTAATCCCAGTTATCGAATCCTTAATCACCAAAATTGTCCATCCTTAAATCAATTTATTTTTCATCTAATTGTGAAAACTTTGGCGAGGCGAATGGATATCAAGTATATGGCATGCTAGAGTGAATAGGAATAGTCTCCTATATACGATGGTGGATTGGAGGAAAGTTCTTGTTTTTTGAACAAACCAGACCAGAAGCATGATGAGATTGCATTAGTGATTGTAACTGGAATATTTACGAAAGCTTATATGTGTAATCAGCATTGTTGGATGGCTGAAGACCCAGATGAATAATCTAGATTATAACCTACTACAATTCTGCAGTGGTCTGCTAATTTGATATGCATTGAAAATATTTAAGTGAAATGCTATAATCTGCAGGTTTCGGAGGTTAGTTCACGTATAAGTAGAGCTGGCACTCTTGGACTAGGGAAAGCAGTGGAGGTCCTGGACACACTAGGGAGTAGCATCACAAATTTAAACCCTAACATTTTTGCTTCTAGTGGAGCAACCAAGGGCAATGAACTTGGAATTTTAGCTTTTGAGGTAGCAAACACAGTTGTCAAGGGTTCCAACCTTATGCAATCTCTTTCTATACGAAGTGTAAGTTATTTGAAAGAAGAGGTGCTTCCTTCAGAAGGCGTGCAAAATCTGATATCAAAAGATATGGATGAACTTTTGAGGATCGTTGCAGCTGACAAGAGGTGAGTGCCTTACAAATTAGCATCATAATGCATCTATGGGCAAGCTCTCTTCCTATTTGTCTTTTTTCTGTAACAGTATCTTAAAGTCTTCATTTACTTGTTTTGCAGAGAAGAGCTGAAAATATTTTCAGGAGAGGTGGTTCGTTTTGGAAATCGATGTAAAGATTCTCAATGGCACAACTTGGACCGTTATTTTGAGAAGTAATACATATAGCACGGTACCTTGTTTGTCCATTATATTTACAATATACTTCTAAAGTATTGATTACTGATTGAAATTCTTTATTTGATTTCTAGAATTAGCAGAGTGCAAACTCCTAGTAAGGGATTGCGGGAGGAGGCAGAATCCATAATAGAACTTTTAACGATTCTGGTTCAGTATACAGCCGTGAGTACAATATTCTTTCTTGCTATGATTTGGGGAACTTTAATTGGTGGATGGATGGCCTCTTTAGCACTTTAATATGGTTGTGCCCAAAAAACTATTCTTGACATTTACGATATACATCCATGGAGTCTGCAGCTTTACATTGATTTTTTATTTATTTGCCTT
This sequence comes from Populus deltoides, assembly GCA_015852605.2. Taxonomy (NCBI): domain Eukaryota; kingdom Viridiplantae; phylum Streptophyta; class Magnoliopsida; order Malpighiales; family Salicaceae; genus Populus; species Populus deltoides. The sequence goes on along the minus strand of CM027570.2, from coordinate 21,116,659 downwards.
CCTGATGTGATGATTTATGCTTTGCATGACTGGAGTATTGTGATAAGTTGTGTAAACTTTTGCTGTTACATCATGTGCTTTGGTTTCAAAGAATGATGACATAAATGTTCTTGGGTTTGCAGGAGCTATACCATGAATTGCAAATTTTGGATAAAATGGAACAAGAATGTCAACAGAGGGAGGATGCTGCAGCTTCTAATCAGAAAGGTTATTTTTTAACTTCTATATTGTTATCTGAGAGCTGCTCTTGAATAAAAAATGCTGCCATTTGTGCTTCATAAAAGAGTGTGATGTGAATGTGAATTGCACTCTATGCTGAACCTATTGAACTGTGTATATGGCATCCTTTTAGTTACCAAACAGTATGCCGCTCCTTTGTCCAGAAACTAATGAGAAATGATGTTATTGACTGAACATATCACCTTTGTTGCCGAAATTGACTGGGCCCTGATCACAAAGTGAAAGAAACTAAAAGACATTTAATGTAAATACATCTAGATGAGATGAAGAAAGCAACATTCTTTTAATGGATTTTTATAAATGATAGGATATGGTGCTTTATCTATGCTTTCTTCATAACAATATTGATACACACACACACACACAAAAAAAAAAGAGACCACTTTCTTTTTTTGTTAATCTGGGTACTGATTTTGACATTGCTGCAATGTTGTGAGTTGTGCTTATATGTTAGTAACATTTAATTTTGTTTGTTATATTTTACATATGACTAATCCTAAAGGTATACAGAGGCCATTTGTTATGTTGCAGTTACTAGAAATTGAAAATATCGGTGTTAAATAGTTTTAGGATTCTGAAAGTTGAGGTGATTGACATGATTGTAGTTGAGAATTCTGATAATGTATCAATTGCTAATTAAAGTAGTAACCCGCACCCAATGCCCTGGGGCACTTGTTAGTGAGGTACTAATTAAAGTTTGTGTCTTTGCTCTCTGAAATGCAGGAGAAAGCCCTGCAATGTTGAGGACAGAAATAAGAAACCAAAGAAAACGAATACAAAATGTAAAGAAGAAATCACTCTGGTCTAGAAGTTTGGAAGAGGTAGCATTACTGATTGTTTTGCTTCTTTCTGTTGCTACATAATTGAAATTATGATTTTTGATTTATGGCAACAAATATCATTGATTATCTACCAAGGTTGTTGATAGAGTAAATAGAATCTCAATAATTGGAATACTTCTTGTAGTGACCTAATTATCTTATGCAGGTTATGGAGATGTTTGTAGATATTGTCCATTTCTTAATCCTCGAGATAGGCAATGCATATGGTAGCTTCGGTATGTGTTTGGCCATGGTCTTGAGCATGTCTTATTTATGCTCTCCAAGTGCATGTTTTACTTTCATTTTCTTCAAAATATGTAATTTTCATGTTTGAAAATTGCTAGTTCTGGTGTTAATCACATTTTGGTTTTAGTTTCAACTCAAAATTACAGGGAAAGTTACTAACCCAAAACATCAAGTCGCAAAGAAATTATTTGAAGTGTATGCTTCTGCAGTTTTCCTTGTCAATGTCAACTTTCCCTGTGATTTCATCACAGAAGTCAATCTAATTTTCCTTGTGATTTCTGTTTTGAATATGAATGATCAATTTATATTTTTTTTCAATCAAAATTAATCTTTTATCATTGAAAAATTTCTTAAGGATGCACTTGTATATTCAGTGTAATAAGTTTTCACCATTAACCAATGAACATGTACTACCATTTGGTATCATTTTCTTTTCTTTTCTTTTTTTCAATACTTGAAACCATTTTGAATAAGAAAAAAGAACATTATACGTGGAGTTCAAACTCGGCAATGGAAAGTAGAAAATTTTTTCTTGCAACTACTGGCCCGCAGATTTTCCTTGGGATTTATGCTTCTGCATATTTGACTTTCCATCCTTTACTCGGAGTTCTTGCATAAATTGATTTCATTTATTATAATATTTGATGGTATTTAGTTGTATACTGCAGATGATTCCATACAAGATAAAGAATCTGTGAGCAATCCTACAAGATTGGGACCAGCTGGTCTTTCTTTACATTATGCAAATGTAGTTATGCAAATTGATAACCTTGTAAGTGCCATCTATATTCATCATGTTAAATCATTCTGCATTTTGTCTATCCACTATTCTTCAAAGTTAGTAATTATTAGCCTTACAATTTGTAATCAAGATTGGTTGCTATGTGACATTATTTCACATATCTGATGGGCTTCTAATATAGCAAGAACAGTCTTACTCTTAAAGGAAAGCGAAAGAGAATCAGAAAGGTTGTGGGAAGAAAAATCTAGAATGAGTTGAACTATTTTTCCATAATTTCTGCACCCATAAGCATGGACGAGCTATCTTATTTTCCATATGTACTATACTACGTGCATAAAATGACTCTGATGGAGTCCCTTACATGCTGCACTAGATTTCAAAGTTTTCATCTTGTAAAATTACATGTTTCGCCTGCAATTCACCAAACTGCAACCGATATTATTTTGGATGTGCATTTACGTGCACAACCTTGCATTCATGTATCATGCAGTTACCATGTAAGAATGAAAAGAGTTATTAACAACTTCATAACAGAACCTTAGAAATGAAAATGGATATGGTGTGTGTCTGTGTGCGTGCGCACCATTGCATGGGTGGTTGTTTATTGTTTATTTTAGAATTCTGACTTAGCCAGTGCGTACTTGAAGAAAAGATGATTACCTGGTTTATGGCCTTTTGAAGAGGACCATGAACTGCTAAATTGGGGTCTTAAGAGGGCTAGTCTCGATTCAGTTACAATGCATTAACTTCAAACACTAGAACACTGGGCTGCTCTATTTTGCATTGCAAGTAAAACGAATAGCCCTCATGCTTCATAAATTTCGAGCTCATTTTCTATCCACAGACAGCTTCAAGGGCCACAACCCTATTAAATGTAAGGCACACCCTCATGTTTTGCTCTGAACCAGACTAAGTTGACAGCTTACAGTGCCCCTGCTAAGCTGAATGACTTGGAACATGATTTGAAGATTTCACACCCTCATTTCCTACTGGTTATCATCTTTGCTTGTTGCTCAGTTTCCCCGCCTTAATTGCACTTTTTTAGTTCACCTGCGTTAAAAAATTGAGCTCCCTGCTTTCTTATGATCTCCCCATTCATGCATGTACTTGTGTTCTTGGAATCTTGCTTCAAGGCCTTTCTAATTATAGATTCTCAGGTGGCACGATCAAGCTCCATGCCTCCAAATAGTAAGGATGCATTGTACCAGAACTTGCTGCCTGGTGTAAAATCAGCGCTGCGTTCCAAATTGCTATCTTTTCATGTCAAAGATGAGGTATTACTTTTCCCCTTGGTTTTTATTTTCTTAGCCATGCAGATGCTCTAGTTGTTTACATCAGTTGTGATTTGCCTCTCCAGCTTACCATTACGGAAATTAAAGATGAGATGGAGAAGACATTGCAGTGGCTGGTTCCAATGTCCATTAATACAGCCAAGTATGCAATGCCATTATTTTCCCTCCCTAAAAACTGAAAATTTCTCCTGCTTTATATCCTTAATTTTGCTGTGTGTCTCGCTGCCTAATCGTTATCATCGTTTCGCTTTGCATTTTAACTGATCTAAAACAGAGCCCATCACGGTTTTGGTTGGGTAGGAGAGTGGGCAAGTATCGGGTGAGTCCTTAGGTTTCTACCAATTGTTTCTCAGTTTTTCCAATTTATTTTGTTAATACGAGTAAGCAGAATGGCCAGAGTGAACTAAGATATGGTCGTTTTGCATACAGGTCTGAGCCCAATAGAAAGTCTGCTGCTGCAGCAGCTGACATAATCCGGATTGAAACACTCCACCACGCCGACAAGGAGAAAACAGAAGCCTATATTCTTGAACAGGTATTGTGGCTTCACCATCTTGTCAGAATAACCAAGAGTGTTTCTGGTGGTGGTAGCACACTGGGTCAGAAGTCGAATCAGAAGCAAAAACAAGAGTTGCCCAATGCACCCGAGTTGCCTGAAACAATTGTAATGTCAGATGCGCCATCGCTAATTACCAATGACCAAACAATTTTGCTGGAAGCTAGTGAGAAAAAACAGATACTAGAAAACAGGAAGAGCCAGGACTACGACTCGGTGGATACCCAGTTGAGAGATGATGATGGGCCGAGTAAGAGCAACAGTCATTCCCCTCCAAGGGAAAATGAAAATGAAGACTCAGCTACTGTAAAAAGTGTTCCTTCTGTGCTTCCCATCACTGATGTTGGTATTGATAAGGAGAACGAATCAGATACCATTGACAGAGTTAATGTGCTCAAAAACTAAGGAAAGCATGGACCTGTTACTGCTAAGTAGCCGTTCGGTGCAACCTCAGTTTCCAGTGAAAAGCATCAAACACCACGAAACTAGTGCAACCTTCTTTCCAAACAGACCCTGAAAACTTAAAAATCATTCTGCAGCTCCATCATCGGTTTTGGGGTTCACGAGAAACCATTGAATGTTAATAGTAAAGTTGATATGCTCAGATAACTAATAGAACGATATACATTATATGTAAGTGACAAGAAATTTAAGTAATATGCAGACTGAAAAGGCCTCCCCATGTATTTATTGTATTAGTCTTTGTAATTAAAGTTGGCATAGGTTTGGGGCCAGAAAGGAGAGCTTTTGTGCATCATCAAATTTTTTCAACCATGATTTTGCTATAATATCAATCCCCAAATCTAGGATGATAAGCAACCATATGTTGTAAATTATAATATATAGTGCAAATTTATGACATAATACACCCATCCCTGACATTAAACAAAATTTTCTCCCAAATAGTTTGCTAACAAAAAGGATGACCAAGTTGCTTAAAGCAGTTTCAGTTTCAAAATCCATCTGAGATATGGCCAAGCTTGGGTATTTTCCAGTTTAAGTGCTGGGTGATTTCTACACCCCTACACCAGCCCGCACCCCTGCATGATCCATCATATTGGTCTGTATCGTTTCTGAAACATCTGTGGAGAAGTTTTGCACTCGACCATCTGTTGAATGACCTTTGGCGACTGTTGTAACAATCGTTCCTGCTCAGACGGTTTCTTAAGCAGTTCTAGTTCATCTAAATATTCAAACAACGTTTGACACCAATAAAAGGTTAAGGTAACAATCATTCATTGAGATAGTTAATAACTTGTGAAAAATGCATAATGTTACATGTTCGTTTATGATGGTGAATGGATGACAATGATGACAAATAAAAGAAAAAATCAGTACCAAGTAAATTTTAGAAAGGTATAATTCAGCGAAAGCTAGACATATAGCATCCCCATCATACCAATATGACAGATTTGATTAGCATTTATGGTGCAAAAAAAGAATATAGGGGGCGCATGGCAGAGCCAAGAACTTCGTTTTAGGCTTTAAAGAGGGTGCGTGTACTTCCAATATAATCTCAGGGAAGTTTATGTAAGAGGTTCGAGAAAGTAAATTTGAAGATGATGGAATATGTTACCAAAGCCAACACTTTTATTAAATAGCATACACCATGAAAGGATATTCTCTTCTCCATCCCTTCTCATTTGCTAAATCAATGCGTTTTTGTAACCTTGCCAGCTCTTTCTCAATCCACTGCAGCAAAATGTTTCCCATTAATAACTAATGAAATGAGAAGTTTTTTATAGCAAGCAATATGTAAGTTTGTTTAACTTTTTCAGGATGCAAAGGGTAAGGAAAACATCATTAAGAGGTATAGCATCAAGTCTGAATACATACATGTTTTGTTATATCCACATGCAGCTGTTTTGCCTTCTGTTCAAGCTCCACCTGTCAAGAAAGGCATCCCCATCAATTATTGCCGTAACCTATTACTTTACCCATATTAAGGGGGAAAAAAAGGACAATTAAGTTGGCAAATTGTTTGACCTATTGTAAATAGTCCGTTACCATACAACCAGAAATATAACAGAAAACAGCTTCCATTTCCTAGCTAAACAGTTTCTCAAAGGATAGAACTCTACATTTTCGAAAACAGGTGTAAAGTTGAATTCCCCTTCTTTAATTATAGGTTTCGAGTGATTCTTTTCTTATCTACAAAACTAGCAACTTGAACTCCGATAATGATGATTACTCTGACATCCTTAATATTAAAGTCTAAAAATTTCTTGAGATAATCAAAATATATTTGAAATAGTAGAATGCTAAGGAAAAAGCAATATGATTCGTTCAGAAATGTTGCACCTCAAGAGAAAAAGATAAACTATTCTTTGAAAATCTTACAATAGTAGGTTTCGGATGTAACCCTTCCTCCACATTTTGTCTCAAATCCTCAATTTCATCCTGCAAATGACAAGAATGTGCCTAATACATCAATAAACAGTTCAACCACTATGTGAAGATAATTCAGCAAAGCCCTATTATGCTATGAGTAATGGGAAATGGTAACTTAATTGAGAGATAGTCATCAGAACTGGCATTTCTCAGAATTGCTTAGTAAGAGGAAAGAACAACAATGTTGCAAAGGGATAGGTAAATAGAATACAAATAAAAATGATAAGAAAAAAATGGTAGACTAGTGAATTATCCATTTCCCATGATAAGCACGGAAGACTCGGGTAATTATTGACAATACTGTTTCATTTAGATGAAACCTTCAAAACCTATATTTATTTGCAGAATAAAACATATCATTATCTCTATTCGAAAGCTTCGATAGCAGTTACCTCAGATAAGTCCAAATCTGAAAGCATTGAAAAGCATACATCTATTGGCATACTGGAAACTCTAAAAAGAATTTCACTCTTATTCTCTCCAATTACTGAGGATTGCTTTATACCTGAGATAAAAACAAGAAATAAAATAATGAAATGTGAATAACCTCCGAAACATAGAACATATGTTTAGGCGCAAAAATGAGCTACATTGTGTGAAATTTACCACAAATTACCAATCATGTTTCCACTTTATGCAAATAGGAATAAAAACATAAACGAAAAGATTTTGGTTTTGCAGAACTGAAAATAAGCTGCCATCCCCTTCATGCATTAATAATAATTGAATGCTATGGTTGGTCCAGATACAGTGACCTACCTGTAACTTGTGAGAGCTGGTAAGAATTTCTAGCACTGGGGTCTCTGGAGTCATTTTTTACTTTCACGAAGCTTCCCACTATCTTACCTTCAAAACTTTCAGGCTCCTTCGACAGTTCCTCCACTAAGCTTTTCCTCAAGTAGACAAGTTTGATATTCTCAGTAACTATAGCTGCAAAACCACTGTCATGGAGTCTAGGAACTGCTTCTATTTCTTCAGACTTCATTCGAGAGCCCATTGAGTTCCGTTTCTTGAATGTTATAGTGGATTTTTCACTTTTTTCTTGAAAACTTATTTCGACTCCATCTATATTTTCATCATCCTCTGACTGTGAATCAATTAAGTTTGCAGTAAAATGGTATTCCAGAAGATTAAGTATGGCATTTTTATACATAGATTTCCTTCTAAAAATTGAATAGAGCTTTTCATCACAAATAACTTTCTTTTTCTTTACAGGATCAAGAAGTTCCTTTTCTTGAATGTATGCACAGATGATTGTATTAACTTCATATTGTGATAGCTCTTTTGTTGTATCTTTTCCAAGAAATGTGAGGAACTCAATAAGCTGTTTTGATCCCCATCCATCAAATTCAATTGGCTTTGACCCCTTCCTTTTTCCTCTTGTTTTGTAGGCTTCAGTAATTTCCAGATCACTATCATATATCACCAAGTCACCATCATTTTTGCTCTTCCCAATTTTAGTTGACTTGAAGCTGCGTCTGGAATGCTTTCTCAGCCCAAGCTCTGCCAAATTGACATCATCCCATGTCAAGCCTTCTGCTTCCTTTATGATTTCCCAATATTCCAGGAACAGGCATTCATACGTATCTCGATCTGTCAAGTCTATTTCACCCTGCAAATTGATATACATACAAAATACAGCCACAGTGGAACAATCATCACCATAACTTCGTTCTCACATCCAAAAAAGAGTAGAGTTTATCAATAAATTGAAAGAAAGCATAGATGCCCAACCGTTGAGAGTTCATAGATGAATCTAAGTTTCTATTTCAATCTGATTCATTGTTTAAATGGCTAAAATCCTCTTCATTTGTTGAAAAACTTCCAAGTCCTTTCCATTGGTATCCCTACTTTTCAACAATCACCTAGGAATCAGATTCTTGCTTATCTACTAAAATGCATGTCCATGGTGCTAAAAAACCAGGAAAATTCAAGAAACATATCCCTGCAAGATACATATGTCAACTTTCTTCCCTTCTTCATTCTTTAATTAAAATATATTATGTTTACCAAAACATTACCTAAAAGTGTTGGCAGACAAAATGACCTGTCTAAGTATTCAATGTGATACACTTATTGCATTTTCTTTCCAAGTGTTTGCAGAATTTGAGAAAAAACCAAACTCTCCAATATGTCACAAGCCAACCCAAAACCTGCTATAATGTATTTATTGGGTCCTTCTGAAATGCAGTATGCAGACAAGAACTAGTACAGAATGCACATTTGCATGTTGCAATTAAAAAATGACACACAAGGTGATATGCTTACCCCATCAGCATCCACATCATCTTTATCTTCTACACAATGTACATACTCTAAACATTCTTCACACAATCCTTTATTCCCTCTAACAGCTAAAAACTTAGCAGCACTGATGCAGCGACTGCATACAGCTTTAGGACAGCAGTAGCAATATAATTTGGTGGCTTTTTGACATTTGGTACAAGAATGCCGAGCTGAAACATCAAAATTTTTTATATATGCTACATAAGTTTTCCTGTCATATTCTTTACAAAGAAAGTTGAGAAAAAGGAAACCTAATATATTAAGATATTTCAAAGTAGCATGGCTAACACAGTGTAATCTACCTCATGCATACTGTAACTACACTTGCTTAGAAATATTTGAATAGAAGACATAATTTCAAGTTAGATTATCATCACATATAACTTTTAGTGACTTACCACAAGTCCATGGCTGACCAGTTCCTGGAAAGGAATCACCCTTTTTCACACACTCTGTATGGTAAACCTTTAGACAATCACTAGAAAGAGGAAAAAAGTTAGAAAGGCAACAATGACATTGACAATTTTAATTTAAGAGGTGCATGGAAGTAGCTGTCGCACATACTTCAGAGGAAAGTCAAGAAATGAGTGCAGTTTCAATGCAGGATTACCACAATCAGATTATAGCCGTCCCCATAAATTATTCACGGACAAGGATTAAATCATTATTCATGGACAAGTGTATATAACAGCAAAGCTTTCTGCAGTATGTACTCATTATAATAATATATGGCAGGTTTTCTCAATTCTCATCATTAGAGATATCTATTTGACTGTCAGAAAACAAGGATGACAACGCTAATTGAAAACCGCTCAACTATCTCAATGTATTAAACACCACCATGCTTCATAACAGTACACTATCCAAGTGACTAACTTCCATTTAGGAACATCAGTATTTTCTTTCTTTTATTTTCCTTGTTGCAGAGAGGCTCGACTTTCAAAAAGTAATGAACCTATTACTCCTAACAAAGCTAGCAACATTCATACTGTAAATAGATTGAGCCAAACAGAGAAATTCACCATGATAATAAACATAAGGCAATGCAACATGATCACATGTTATTGTGTTGATGTTTTTGGAAAAATACAATCAGTATTCCCCTTTCTAGATAGAAGAAAACACAACTTTCTTAGTCATCCATACCTTCAAATTTTAGGCATTCTCCATAGCTGAATCTATCTGACATTGAGTTCAGAAAAAACAAATTGTGCACAAATAAAAATTACGGGTACAACATTGCTTGCCAGTGACTGCATTTTCAGCGAGTGATAGATTTAAAAATGATCAATGATGATCATAATTGAATGCTAAACATAAACTATCAAAGAAAAAGATCACAAAATATTGTTTCTTAAACAATTAAATCCTAGTACTTTCTATTATTTTAATGTTTTACAAGTACAAGATTTTCATCCACTCACCCTATCTAAGCTTTAATTCAAAGGAAGTGCTCAAGAAAACACTTATGACATACAAAATGCCAACTTTTATTGAGCACAAAAATGAAACAAGATCATCAAATTCAAACAACAAGGACCTCGTTTTCCTAGTTTCCATCAACTTACCAATTAATACCAAAATCACGATTTCACAAGCTCCTAGGCCTATCAATACTGAAATCAAGAACTTCCATATTCAAAAGAAAAAATAGACTTTGGTTGGTAAGAAATTTTATTTCCCAAAAGCAAAGATACTGCCGATCTTCGCTTTTCCACGGACATTCAGAGGATGTGAAATTCAAAAACAAAATCACAGTAAACTCTAAATTCTTGAAAAAGGCATTGAAGAATCTGCCATGTTCAAGGTGACAATCTAACAATGTACATAATATAGTGCCTTGAAAATCATTAAAAATCAAGATATAACAAGAAAATGGATTGTTTCAACTTGGGAAAGCAAAAGCAAATACTACTACAATCCTTGTATGTTATAGCAGCATACATGAGGCAAGTTCAGTCCACCGGACAGAAACTCACCAAGACAAAACTACCCTTTGACCCCCAAAAGACGGAAACTAGCACTCCAATCTCCAGGCATGCAAAATATCTCAGTCATCAATAGCAAAAGAAGAAACAAGAAGAACCCAACAAGACAGTGACTTTGAACAGTAAAGATTGAACTTGAAAGTCAGAAAATAGACGGGAAAAAAAATCTTACTCAAAGTCACAGAGAATTAACTCTCCACCATCTTTGCAAACAAAACACCAGTCTTCACAGTCTCTTTCTTTAACTATCTCTTGCTTTTTGTCCTTCGTTACCTTCTTCATTGTACAGTATTCACACAATGGTTGAGGAGCACTTAGCCACTTACCCCTGCCTCTCTTTTCGCTCTCGAAGAACCCAAAAGGACACCTCCAAACGAACATAAAAAAAAAAAAAAGCAAATACTTGCACGATATTCGAGAAGCAAAAAGCCACCACGGTCCTTGAAACCAAAGTGGTAGTTGGTGGTTGTTTTTTAAGTTTTTTCTTATTTTGTAGAAATTATGACATAACATGGGTGATTCGAAATAAAAAGGATAAAAATAATGAAAATAAAGAATATATGTTTTTTTTATATATTTTTATTTTGAAAATATATAAATTTATTCTAAGATTATATTAAATATGGATTTATTTTATATCTCTTTCTGTTTTTTTTTTAATTTTGAAATACCAAAAAAAAAACAACTTAAATGTACTTACTATACAGGCATTCTTGGCATACCCTTGTTTTTTTTTTTTTTTTTTTTTTTTTGTTCTATTGAAAGAATTTACTGAGCATAAAACGATTAGGCGAAGATAGTCATAGCTTTTTATCAAGCAATTTTTTCATATACATTAACAAATAAACTACAATTTAGTGTCATAAGTTTTAGGTTATATAATAATAAAAAAATTCTTATTTGATATATAATAATTAAATAAATTAAAATTATTAATATTAAGATTTGTTTCATTGAAAAACAACATCGAGTATTAAATAAATAATGTTTATAACTTTTTATCATGTAATTTTATTATATACATTAATTAGCGAATAGTAGAATGTCATGTCCGACCAAAGACGGAATTAAGAGGAGGCAAGTAGGGCCAGGCCTACAAGAAATTTCAATTATTTTTATTACTTAATGATTAAGTATGAGAAAATGTAATATTTTTTTTATTTAAATAGATGGGCTCTTCTAATAGTAAATATATTTATTATTCTTTACTTTAAAACTCTTTATTCTATGCTACTTACGTGTAAAGAAAAATTATATAGTCATAAATAATTTTTTCAATTGAATGGGCTTTGTTGTCTTCTAAAGTCCTAATATAAAAGGTATAAAACAAAATAAGAATACAAGTTGCAAGCGGAAAGATTGAAACAAAGCTACCAATTAATTCATCTTTCATCAAACAAAATAAGATAATTGAGCATCGATAACTTAAATTTAAAATTTGTTTTTGTTTTGTTTTGATATGTTTGTTAAGAATTTAATGAGGTTTTTTTTTATAATTCTACCATTTTTTCTTCTTCTTTTTTTTGCTCTGATCTGCTAGTTCTACCAATTTTTTTTAATTCTTGTTATAGTGATTTTTTCTAATTAATTAGATATATTTTATTGATTTGTTTTTATTATGCTTCGATTTTTTTATGTTTTGTTTTTAGCAGAGCCGCTAAAATTATCAATTTTTTCTCACGATATATATTTTGATTTTAGGTTGAACCATGAAAAAATAAGAAGAATTGATTATTTTTTACAAAAAAAAAAAAGAAAAATATTGATAACTCACAGCCTAGTGAACTAACTCCAATATGTAATGTTGAAGTTATGGTTAAGCAGCTCTAATGTGCTTCAATTTACAAAGAACCTGCATTGATTAGTGAGCAGCCTCTTACTAGAATCGACATTGCTTTAATTAGAGATCCAAGCAATCGTCCTCAAATTTGAAAATACTCGGTTAATCAACAAGATAAAATTCGAAGGGCATACATTAATTTGGGGCTATATCAACCTTTGATGTTTGAAAATCCGCTGACTGGTGAAAAACATCCTCGTCGATTTCAGTCTCATTGGTTCAAAAGTTATCTGTGGCTTGAATGTTCAGAGAAAAGTACTGCATTTTGTTTCCCTTGCTATTTATTTCCAAGTAAACCATTTGGAAAGCCAGGATTAGACACATTTATTGTTAAAGGATTCAATTATTTGAAGAAAGTTAATGATGGGGAACAGTGTGTTTTTTTTTACTCATATGGGAAAAGGTCGAATTCAGCTCATAGATTTGCTACCAGGTGCTTGAAAAATTTAAAAAACCAGTCATGTCATATTGAGAAGGTAGTTAAGAGGCAAACTACTCAAGAAAATCTATATTTGTCGGTAGGGACGTCGGTGTGTTTGTGGCATTTCAAGTAATTGTTTTCGAACTCTCCATGAAATGCCGACGGATTTATATCCGTCGGTAGGGATGTCGGTGATTGTGGCATTTCAAGTAATTATTTCGTGTTACAAAATATATCATCTATGATCTATAATTATTTCATGATTGTGGTGGCATTTCAAGTAATTATTTCAAGTAATAAATATTTCATGTTACAAAATATATCATCCATAATCTAAATTACATGAAAAAGGGTTTTACACAGGGCTTCATTTTGGTAGTTAGTCAGAATTTTCTTCTTCTTCGTCATCAATTGAATTGTCATCACTTTCATCGCAATCTTCAATATGGATGTCATCTTCTTCATCGACATTTGCTTGTCCGCTAGAGCTCAAAAAAAAATTCAACTCCTCTGCGTCAACATCATCAAGACTATCATTGAAAACATGAAAATTTGAATTTTCTTCCAATTCAATCGAAGGTGCAACTCGATATGGTTCAATCAACTCACTAACTTAAAAGATTTCATCTCGCACACTTGTGTCTTCGTTCTAATCCTGAACAACCTCAACTCGACCCCAGGGTTTCGTTTTTAAAACGGACAACCAATCCACTCTTAATCGATCCTTTCTAAATGAAGGGGTGTATGTGTAATAAACTTGTTGACATTGCTTTGCGAAAACAAAGACATCGTTTATGTTGCGAAGTCTAGCTTTTGAGTTGATTTCGACCAGACCATAGTGCAGATCAACTCCGATTCCTCTGTTAGTCGTGTCATACCAATAGCATTTGAATAAAAACACTATATTCTGCTCATTATGATATTCCAGTTCGACGACCTCTTCTAATCTATCATAGTAGTCAACTTCAAACTCACTACTAGTGGATCCCTTAACACAAACACCGCTGTTGTATGTCTTTCTTCTTTGCTCGTATTCTTCAGTATGGAAAACATATCCATTGACAAAATACCCGTTGTAGCACTTGCATTTTCTTTCAGGCCCCAGGTTTAGTGGAGACAATGACTTAGACGCACTCATTCCCATTTGATAAACCTTGTATATAATGTACATCAATAAACAGTAAATGAACGAGAATCTCGTAATGACATGCATACGTACAGTAATTTTGCAAGTTAGAATGAGTTTGTGATAGTGCTTATATGTGTTCTGAACCACGTGGCAAACTGTTCATCTTGTAATTGAAAGATCTGGAATTCAGTCAGCTGTGAGTTATTGGAGAGCAAATATTATCGATGTTGCCTACAAGTGATGATGAGTATATGATATTACAATATATAATTAACAGTATATTACTAACAAAGTTTAATTAGTATAAACTTACTGAATAAAAGGTCTCAGCTCATCACAGTTAAATAGAACATAGTTGTGTGCTTGTTTGAACTTTATTTCCGACAAATATCTTCCTCTCACGACATTTTTAGGCGTGGGTCGTCCAGTATTAGAGAATATTGACAAGTTCTCACTGGAAGGCACTTCACCGCCATCATTATGCCGTGGAACGCGATTGATTCTCATTCTCAAATGAGGTTCGAAATAGTACAAGATAAATGTTGAGATCTCCTCAACAATATAGGCCTCACATATTGAAGCCTCAACATGCGCCTTGTTCTTAACTTTTTTCTTGAGATTAAACAAGTACCTGCATTGAAATATTAATCGAGTATTTTCAATTAAGAAAAACATATAAAATACTTTTATATATGAATTACATTGCAACTGTAATATCTAACCGTTCAAATGGGTACATCCATCTATATTGGACCGGTCCTCCAGCTTTTGCCTCGAACGGTAGATGTATATGGAGATGCTCCATTGAGTCAAAAAATGATGGAGGGAATATCATCTCAATTTTCCATAGTGTCTCGACGATATTCGTTTGAAGCCTCTCAATGTGATCAATGACACGACCAAAAGATTGATGTTTTTTCCCAAGTGTAGGAGTGTCGAAGTAATAAATAACCCGGCAAGACCGGGGTCGAACCACAGGGAGGTTAATTGTATAAATTATAAACAACAATAACAACAACAATAGTAACAATAACAACAACAACAACAACAACAACAATAATGATAATAATAAAGATGATGAAGAAGAAGTTGATGAGAACTTTGAGATGGAAGATTAACGTAAGGATTAAACAATGATAACAACAAATGTCAATGTTAGAGGATTCACTAATGGTATTTCAAACAAGTATAGTATAAACTCTTATTATTCAATTGGAAACCACACACAAGGAGGTTCCAATCATATTATAAATTGTTAACATGATTACATTAGTTATCTTATTCGAATAATGTTAATACTTGTAAATGTTGTCAGGCATTCATGATTATAACTTATGTTAACAACAAATCAAGTTCCTTTCATAGCTCAGGTGTCGGTTATACCATACAGTATGGGCTATGAAAGTGCTAAGTATTTGTTGTACCAAGTGTTATACAACATAAATCTAGATTAACCATTTAACAAGCAAAGTATTAAAAGTGAATAAGATAACAAATATAAAGCATGTTAGTATCAAACATTAAGGTCCATGTTGAGTTTATATTATACTTATTCTTACACCATTAGTGTACCCGTTTCACCTTGACATAATTAACTTAGCTAAACATAATGAAAGAAAGAAACATAAATAAACAAGATAAGAACATAAATGAGAAAGAAGTTAACTAAGTAAAGAAAAAGGAAATGAAAGGCATAAACAAGAGATTAATATAAACAAAACTTAAGTATTACAAAAGATAAAGAGAGAGCGAGAGCATGATCTTGATCTGAACACCAAGATGCCTAAATACATGGCAAATGCCTCCTTTTATAGGCCAAAATTCAGAACTATTGATTTGTTGACTAATTGATGAATGGGTGGCCACATCTTGACTTGGTGACAATTCTTATCTTTTTGTCTGCCAAAAAGGTTATTGATAATGTCATAATTTGAACAGACTTCAATCATGAAAGTTCTAGGAAATTGTCTCATCTTTCTAGGGTAAAAATTGGAGATCATTTGGACTTCTAGAACTTGAGATATGGGCTAAACACTGAACAGTATCTGGGCCGCAGGACAGATTCGGACTTCTTCATTGTTGCTACAATTTGGACTTGAAAACGGCCTTGTTAAATCTTAGGCTCCCATGAAAGTTGTAGGCCTATGTCTTAACTTTCCATCCATATAAAGTAGACCTAAATCCGAGATCTCGACCCGGGATATGACTGAACAATGTTCCAGTTTGAACTGCACCAACATCTCTTTTCTAACTTTCCATCCATATAAAGTAGACCTAAATTCAAGATCTACAGCTCCAGATATGACCTAATTACCGAACAATGTTCCGGTTTGGACTGCATCAACATCTCTTTTCTAAGTTTGGCCATCAATTTATCCTTTTAATTTCAGTACTTCAACTCATCAATCAATTCTTTCATTTATATGATAGGCCTGCATTTAAGATAAACATTTACCATAAATTAAAGGTATCTTATATTATTAGATATGTTATTATAAAACATGCTTTAGTTAAAGAGTTATTGATACTTCAAGTGCAAAATGATGATATAAAACCTTGATAAAAATACACTTTTAAGTACTAATCAATCAACATTCAACTTGCTGGAGCATATATCTCTGATGAAATGACTGATCTCCATGAGTGCATCCCATATTCTCTTTGGTAACAAATCATGAAAAGCTAATGGGATGAGTGTTTGCATAAACACGTGGCAGTCATGACTCTTCATTCCATACAATCTGCAGTCCTCTATATTAACCAGCCTTGATATGTTTGAAGCATGTCCATCCGGAAAACGCAGACTCTTAAGCCATTTGTAGACTAGCAGTTGTGCGTTTTTCTCTAACACGAAGCTTGCTCTTGATTTTGCGACCTATGACTCATCATAAACCAACTCTATATTTTTACGGTTACAATATAACAATATATCCAATCTAGCCTTGATGTTGTCCTTTGTCTTCCCCTTCACATCCATAACGGTGTTGAAAATGTTCTCAAACATGTTCTTTTCGATGTGCATGACGTCAAGGTTATGGCGGAGCAGATTGGTCTTCCAATAAGAAAGCTCCCAAAAGATACTTCGCTTTATCCAATTATGGGTCAAACTAAAACCAGGAAACTTTTGCTTACCTGATTGAAGGCCAAACACAATGTCACCGTACTCTGAGACAACATCATGCAATTCTTCACTAGAAAGACGCGGGGATGCAACATCTTTTTCAACTTTGCCAACAAAGAAATCTTTTCTGTTCTTTCTGTACCTGTGATAAAGTGGCAAGAAGTGACGGTGACAGTCAAAAAAAGAAGCTTTACCTCTGTTTACTAGCGTGAATGCCTTGTTGTTTTCCATGCAGTATGGACATACAAGTTTCTCATGCGTGTTCCGATCAGAAAGCATTCCATAAGCTGGAAAATCATTGATAATCCACATCAAAGCCGCCCTTGTAAGAAAATTTTGTTTCCTCGATATATCATAAGTCAGAGCTCCGGAGGACCACAACTGCACCAACTCATCAATCAATGGTCAAAGACAAACATCTATATTCCGCCCCGGGCTGCTTGGACCGGGTATGACAGTAGATAAAAACATGAACTCCGGCCTCATACACATTCCCAGTGGCAAGTTATAAACTATGAGTATGACCGGCCAACAAGAATAAGGAGCAGCAAATGACCCAAATAGGTTGAATCCATCTGTACACAACCCAAGACGCACATTCCTTGATTCAGCTAAAAAGTGAGGATGAGCACTGTTAAAACGTTTCCACGCTTCGCCGTCAGAAGGATGAACCATCACTCCATCAACCACATGGTGTGCTTGGTGCCATGTCATGTACGCAGCAGTCCTCGGTGACATGAATAACCTCTGCATCCTAGGTGTGATCGAGAAGTATCTAAGTTTTTTATATGCCACTATAGTCTTTCCCCTGCCAGTTCTAGGTTTGTAATGGGAATGCCCACATGTCATGCACTCGGTCATCTCAGCATTTTCAAGGTAGTATAACATGCAGAAGTTAGGGCACATGTTAATTTTTTGGTATCCTAAACCGAGGGGTTTCATCATGGACTTCGCAGCATAGAAGTTCTCTTTCAGTCTGTTCCCTTCAGGTAAAATGCTTCTTGCCCATTCAATAATCTTGTCATACCCGGCCTCACTCAACCCGTGATCTGACTTGATGGTGAACACCTGTGCTATGGCCGATAATTTATTGTGGTTTGTGCAGCCATCTCATAATGGTTCGTCAGAATCTTTCAACAAATCAAAAAACCTAGCTGCATCTGCATTAGGTTCTTTTTCTACGATTGGACATTGACTGACATTACCTTGATTCATTCTCATTGCATCCATAACCATATTTCTGTAAGGATTAGTATTGTCATTTGCCGCTTCATGCACGTTACTAGCACTAGAAGTAGACCCAACCACCGTTTCTTCCATTCTCCTCTCACTAATAAATATTTTTTCATGTGCATACCAACACTGGTAATTCTCCATAAATCCTTTGTGTAGAAGATGCATCATTACAACATCTGGATGCAGATAGTTTTTATTTTGACACTTCCTACATGGACACCTAATACTGCCTCCAGTAAAATTTCTGGGAATGGATGTTGCGAAATTAATAAAACCCTGAACCCCATTACAATAATCCATCATCCGCAATCCTTGGGGTGAATCTCGATACATCCACGAACGATCATTCATAATATATATCGAACCTCTATAAAATTATGATGACATCATGTATTAATTAACTAAGTTAGGTAAATAAACTTGCAAAAATATTACTTTACCTTGAAATTATCCAACAAACCAATCACAACTTCTCATAAATATTAAATATTCATTATCATTTTACAACGTCCATATAAATTAAAATATATAAATTTACAGAAATTACCACTCCAAAAATACCATTGATAAAACTTTAAACGGACCCATTAAACAAGCTATTAATTATTTCAAAACAGCACATGTACTTCGGTAGTTTCATAAAGTTTTAACAATTTACAAACAAATACAATCTTATAAAATCTAAAACAAACCATAACAGGTATAAAATTATACATTCATATACTACAAGTTTGTTTGAGAAATAATAATAAAACATGTACATATACTAACAAAATACATATACTAAAAAAACAATAAAATTGACATTTAATTAAATGTTAAGATTTAAAAAGATAAAATTACTTACAAAAATTGATAAAATTCGTTGGTAAATCAGAACACGGATGCTGTGACCACAAAACTTCAAGAAATATAACTTGTTGTGCTGATATGAGGGAGATTTTTTTTGAGGGGGAGGGGGGGCTGGTTGTTTGCAGATGGGGAGAGTTGAGATTAGGAACAAGAAGGAGAAATAGGGGAGGAGAGGGTCGGCAAAGCGAACATATATTAACTTTTCCTGACGGATTCACCGATGGACAATCCGTCGGTGAAACCGTCGATAATTCTGATGGAACAATCGACACGTCACCGTACGGATCTGCCATTTCAAATCCCTCGATGATTTCGTCGGCAATTTAAATGGCAAACCGGTCACGTTCCTGTACGGGCTGTCTTTTTGAATCTGTCGGTGATTCCGTCGGAAAAAATAACCCGCCAAAACCTCCACGTCAGCGACCCGTCTTTTTTTGACGATGAAAACTTTTCCGTCTGTAATTCAGTCGGTAACTACTGATGAAAATTTATCGTCGGTAGTTACCGACTAAAGTACAGACGGAATAGCCGTCGGTAATTTCGACCTCAAATTACCGACAGACATATTCTGTCGGTAAATCCATTGCTATTTAGTGAATTTTTGGTAGTGATTGTTCATTGGCTCACATTTCAAGCATGCGCTTTTAAAGGGCATGATAAACGTCCAGAATAAAAAAACTGAGGTAATTTTCTTGAAATGAAGGAAATTTTAGCATCATACAATGAATAAATAGGTGCTCTTGTTTTGGGTATTGCTCCAGAAAATGCTAAATACACCTCACATCAAATTCAAAAAGAAATCTTGCATGTCTTTGCTAGAAATGTTCAGTCTCAATTCGTCATGAGATTGGTGATGCAATATTTTGTTTAATTATTGATAAAGCTCGAGATGAATCCAGAAGAGAGCAAATGACCCTTGACCCTTGTTATTAGGTTTGTTGATAGAAGTGGATTTATATGAGAATGATTTTTGGATATAGTTCATGTCAAAGATACAACTGCTTCAATTCTTAATGAAGAGATTTCCTTTGTTTTATCTCATCACAATCTTGATGTTCAAAATATTAGGGGTCAGGGGTATGATGGTGCTAGTAATATGCGTGGGGAGTGGAATGGTTTGCAAACTTTATTCATTAATGATTGCCCTTATGCATATTATGTACATTGCTTAGCTCATCAATTACAATTGGCTCTTACTGCTACAACTAGAGAAATATTTGATGTTCACACTTTCTTTCAGAATTTGATTCTTATTATTAACATTATTGGTGCTTTTTGTAAGCGTAATGATGAATTACGGGTTTTTCAAGAAGCTACAATTGAACATTTAGTTGATATTGGTGAGATTGAAATGGGTAAAGAAGTTAATCAAGTAGGTGGTTTACAATGACCTGGAAATAGCAGATGGAGTTCGCATTTCAAATCAATTTGCAGTTTGATAAAAATGTATGGGGCAACTTGCTTGGTTCTTAAAAACATTACTTTAGATGGATCTACTTATTCTCAATGTGGTGATGTGGTTTTTTCATTTAAGTTGCTAATGTCATTTGATTTTGCATTCATCTTACATATATGAAGAATGTTATGGGAATTACTGATGTGCTTTGTCAAGCCCTGCAACAAAGATCTCAAGACATTTTAAATGCTATGCATTTGGTGACTACCACAAAGATTTTAATTCAGAAGTTAAGAGATGATGGTTGGGAAACTCTTTTAAAAGAAGTAACATCATTTTGTAAGCATCTAGACATTAAAGTTCCTGATATGAATGCTTATTTTTCTAGTGTAGGACGATCTCACCGTAAAAAAAAATTAGTAGCAGTTGAACATCACTATCGAGTTGATATATTTACAGCTATCATTGATCAACAATTGCAAGAGCTAAATAATAGATTCAATGAGCAGATGATCAAGCTTCTTAAGTTGAGCACATCTTTAGATTCTAAAAATAGTTATAAATTATTCAATGTTGAAGATATATGCTTACTTGTTGACAAGTTCTATCCTAAAGATTTTTCTGACCAAGAAAAAATTCATTTGAGACTTTAGTTGTAGCATTATGAGCTTGATGTACCCAACCATTCAAAGTTAAAGAACATGTCATCGATTGCTGATTTACATCAAGGATTGGTTGAAACAGAAAAATCAACAATTTATCCACTCGTTAGCAAGTTGATTCGGCTTATTTTGACTCTTCCTGTTTAAACAGTAACTACTGAACGAACTTTTTTCAGCGATGAAGATTGTTAAAACAAGACTTCGTAATCGGATGGATGATGATTTTCTTGTAAATTATTTGATTGTCTATATATAAAAAAGAAATTGCTGAAAGATTCACAATTGATATGATAATTGATGATTTCTATTCTATGAAAGAACGACGAGCACAATTAAAATAAATCTGTAAAAATTATTCTTTATTATTTTTTACTTTATTTCAAAGTTTATCAAACATAAATAATGCTTCGCTTTAACTAATGTTTCTTATATACTTTGTATGTTTATATTTGATAGGTATAAAGACCAACAAAATTAAAGTGATAGATATATTATAAAGATGAAATTAACTTTATTGCTTTGACTCAATTTGGTATTGCTCCAAACCTCTTACCTTATACAAAGGTCATTATATATTTGTAGTAAGTTCTTTGAATAAAACTAAATCATGCAGTTTTTTTACAACTCATGTATAATAAATTAAAAAAAAAGTATTATATCTTGTTATATTGATTTTGGCCTCCGTAACAAATAATCCTAGTTCCGCCCCTGTCTTCGACCATAATAAAGCAATAAAGTCCACCAATGAGGGCTTTTCTAATAATTACTTGTTATATAACCAACATTGTAATTTTTTTTAAAAAAAATATTAAGTATGAAGATTATTTTATATGTTTTTCACATTAAAAAATCAAAGTATAAATTAAAAAATTTATGTGAATATCTAATTAAATAAATTGATAATCATTTATGTAAATAAATGGAAAAAAATAGTTAACAATAATCAAAAGAGAAATTGAAAAAAAATAATTAAAAGATGAATGTAGATCAAGATATTCAACAATACAAAATGAGATATTCACCCGATTGTGTTTACTAAACTTGATTATTTAAATCAATAAAAGATAAATCTACACCCTAAAAAACTCATGACCTAAAAGATAAAAACAAATAAAACTGACCGAATAAACCCACACTCTAAGAAAATATCATGTAAGGTCGAACACATCATCAATATTATTTAAAAATAAATACTTTTTTTATTTTGAAAAATAAATTTCTTTTGTTTAAAACAAAAAAAATATAAATGAATTACAAGAATAATGATCGAAATTGAAAAAAAAACAGAGAGGACAATTGTGTATTTGACATATCAAGAGAGAGAAGATAAGGGGAAAAAAAACAAACGAACACCATACATTGCCATGCGTCAAACCATGTGGAAGAGAACATGATAGTTTATCCAAATAGACAGTGAAGGGCCAGATTTGTCCACTAGATGGCGTCACACGCGTCGTTTGAAAGATGCAATCGCAGAGAGCCATATATGGTCACCATTACCACGTGCTAGCAACTCTTCTGATTTAAAAATTCAAAAGACAACATAAAAATAACAAAACTCTCTCAATGACCCTAGTAATTACCCAAAATATCGGTGTGAAAGTAAAAAAAAAAACCCCAAGTGCAAAGTTTTTTTTTTGTCTTTTATAAGGTTAAAAACTACTTCCACTATACATGAATAATGAGAAAACCAAAAAAGTCCTTGTCCAACAGCTCAACATTTTTTTTTTATCCTAAAGGTAAAGAAGTATTTTCACTGTTAAGAAGCTTACAAAAAGTCAATAAATCTTTTGGTCAACAACACTAGATTTTGGGGGTAAAATCATATTTTTATTGTGTTAAAAAAATTACGCAGACACCTCCTAATGATTTTTTAATAACCAATAGGCCAATGGAAAAAAACCAAATTACCTCTAGTATCAAGGCTTAATTTTTTCCCACTCAAAGACAAATAGATAATTTCACTATAACAATCAACAATAAACTATGTCTATTACTACAATGAAATTCTGACGCCTTTAAAGTTTATGTTAATAGTTGGATTCTATCAGGCGCGCGCGCACGCGCACACACACACACATATAACTAAAAGGGATCAGTGTTTCACTTTAGTGTGAGCTACTATTCACTATGAGTGAATTTACTGTGGATTGCACTGTGGATGCATTGTGAGTGCTTTCACTATGGACCGTGAGAGCTTTCATTGTAGACTGCACTATAGTGTAGGTACTGTGCACTGTAAGTGCTTACACTGTGGATTGTACTGTTGGTGGGGGCATTTAGGGAGGTTGCAACCTGTAGGCCCCAAGCACTAGGCTAGAAGCGCACCCCCTGGGGCTGCGCACATGTGGCGCTTGGGCTGCCTGTCTGGGGCTGGGCAAACACGGCCACGGCGCAGGGGCAAAGACCACTGGCGCAAGGCAGCACCACCCCAAGCCCGCAGCACAGCGCCACCTGGCGCTTGGTTTGCTTGCTCTTGGGTGCAGCCCAAGCATCACGTGGCGCTTGGGTTGCCTATACTTTTGTGGCGCTTGCTCTTGGGTGCAGCCCAATCGCCACGTGGCACCTGGGCTGCCTATACTTTTAGTGTAATTACAAGTATTGGTATTAAAAATATTATTCTTAGTTTTCTTATTATTATTTTTTTAGTATAATTAATTTTAGAGTTTAATAGTGAAGATATTATTGTTTGTTTTGTTGAATTGTTTTTTGTATAATTAATATTAAAAGAATTATTATATTTTTTCTTAATATAAAAAAATATTATTTTTTTTAGTCTAATTAAGTGTTGATCTCAAAACTATTATTATTTGTTCTCTTACTATTATTTTTTTTGGTATAATTAATAGTATCAATCTCTAAAATATTATTATATTTTGTGTTATAAATAATATGATTTTATAATAATTCATATTATTGCTACTCAAAATATTATTATTTGTATTTTAAAAATTTTAGTATTTTCATTAAAATTTATAAGAGCATAAATATTATTATCATCATCAATAAATTTTAAAAAACTGCTATTCCTATGAAAAAATCTACGTTGGGACACGTGGCGCTTGGGTTCCCTCCTAGGGCGGATAGCCCAAGCACCACGTGGCGCTTAGCCTGCTTCCTCGTGGCTACAGTCCAAGCACCAGGGGGCGCTTTAGCTTAGGCATTTAAAGGCATGGCCCAAGGCTAGCCTTGGGCCTGGCAGGGCAGGACCCAAAATAGAATTGGGTCCTGGCCGCGGACAAATCAAGCGCCATGTGGTGCTTGGGCAGCACCACCCCACGCCCGCAGCACAGCGCCACCTGTCGCTTGGTCTGCTTCCTCTTGGGTGCAACCAAAGCGCCACGTAGCGTTTGGGCTGGCTACACTTTTAGTGTAATTACAAGTATTGGTATTAAAAATATTATTATTAGTTTTCTCATTATTCCTTTTTTAGTATAATTAATTTTTAGAGTATTAATAGTAAAAATACTATTGTTTGTTTTGTTGATATTTTTTTGTATAATTAATATTAAAAGAATTATTGTATTTTTTCTTAATATAAAAAATTATTATTGTTTCTTTAGTCTAAATAATAGTGTTGATCTCAAAACTATTGTTATTTGTTCTCTTAATATTATTTTTTAGTATAATTAATAGTATTAATCTCTAAAATATTATTATATTTGGTGTTATAAATAATATGATTTTTATAATAATTCATATTATTGCTACTAAAAATATTATTATTTGTATTATAAAATTTTTAGTATTTTCATTAAAATTTATAAGAGCATAAATATTATTATCATCATTAATAAATTTTAAAAAATTGCTATTATTATGAAAAAAAAAACCACGTTGGGACATATGACGCTTGAGTTCCTTCCTGGGAGCGAACAACCCAAGAGCCACGTGGTGCTTGGGCTGCTTCCTCTTGGTTGTAGTCCAAGTGCCAAGTGGCGTTTTGGCTTGGGCATTCACAAGCAAGACCCAAGGCTAGCCTTGGGTCTTGCAGGGCAGGACCCAAAATAGAATTGGGTCCTGGCCGCGGGCAAACTAAGCGCCATGTGGTGCTTGGACAGCACCACCCCACGCCTTCAGCACGACGCCACCTGACACTTGATCTGTTTCCTCTTGGGTGCAGTTTGGGCTAGACTTGGACCACGTTGGACAGGACCCAAAATACCATTGGGTCCTGGCTGCAACAGGACTCAAATATGCTTGAGACCTAGCCTGACAGGACCCAAATGTATTGTCAAGGACAACATTATTATTATTGGAAAAAAAAACAACGGAAACATTGATAAAAAGAATATTCAATCACGGTTTATCAATAAAAAAATTGTTAGTAATTTCTGACAAAAACAACAATAAAATTAAAATTCCACTGATGTTTTTAAGAGGAAATTAAACTTAATAGCTTTTTCAAACACAACCTCAACAAAAACTTTTTGTCATAGTTTCCATGTTCAACCAAAAACCTCCTCCCTTTTTTTGTTTCTTTCTAAAACCTTCACTGACCCACACAAATCTAGCCACAATAACCTGTCGGTGCCAAGAAATCTTGTTTTGGGGGGCAAATTAATTTTTTTTCTAGAGGGCAAAAGTTAAAATTTACTAGTTTTAGGTCTAAAAGTTAAAATTATTCAAGGAAAAGGCAAGAAAAAATAATTGCAGTCGCGCAACACCTCTCCCAAGGCTAAAGCTTCCCTTCTTTTGTTCTTTTTTTTTTTTTTTTTTGTCAAGCTTCATTTTATCAAATAAGCAAACTCATCCATTCATCCATTTATGTTTTAACCTAGTTATGTTCCAAGTTAATCTATTAAAAGTTTTTTGTACTTTGTTTATATACTTAATTAAGTATTTTAGTTTCTGTATAATTTAGACTTTAGTGTATTAATGTATAATTTAGACTTTAGTGTTTTTGTACTTCTTTAGGAAACTTTTTTTTTTATTGGAGTGCATATAAAAAAAAACCTTATTAAATTATTCAAAAAACTATACCAATAATTTTGCAATTCTAAATGATCCCCCCCCCTGAAAATGCTCATTGGAATAGTAGTTGAATATAGTGGGAAGTAGTTTACATGGGTTTGATGTATTTTCGGGATTATGTCGTCATCAAAGAAAACACAGATCCATCAATATTAGCAAATTAAAAAAAATGGTGCGAGTGGATTCCTTAAAACTCATATTCAAGAAAAAAAATGAAAATCACGAAAAGAATCTGCCATGGAAAGAATATTTCATTGATAATTTTATTTTTTTTATTTTGTTAGTAGTTTCTAATGCCAATAAAATATATCTTCAATAATTTTGTTAGTATTTGAAATTATCAACAAAATTATTGTGAAATAAAAAAGTCAACAACCTATTTTAATTATATTATTTTACCAACAATTTTGTCTATAATTTTTAATAACAATAATTTTTTTTAAAATACCAACATAATATTTTATTTATATTCTCTAATTTCCTTTAATTATTAGACATTGAATAAATGGAGGCTAGGTTATTATAAATCCTGATGAGTTTTTGCTTAATTGGTCAGATTTTAGATTTAGTTTTTTATAAATTATTAGTTTGAGTCTTACGAATCTTAAAATTATTAAAAATTTATATAATCATTAACTTTAAAGTTTATAAGATTAGTTGAGACATTTAAACTGTTCAAACTATTCTGAACAACTACATTAATGTTTATCAAGGTGGACCTATATTGTGGCCCCGCAACACCCATTGACATCATTGAGCGTAACAGTTGCTATATTAATAAACGAATATGAAAATTTTCAGTTTCAAATTTGATGAGGCATTAACTCTTTCCATGATTGTTTTCTCCACTTCCCAGGGATGGCAGGTGTCTAGCAGAGTTCAAGATTAATACCACCGAATTACGTTTTTCACCCTTACTGATTTACTTTGCCCTGTTTATTTGTTGAAAAGTAATTTTTTTTGAAAAATAAATTTTAAAAAAGTAAATTATTTTTTGATGTTTAGTAGTGTGGTAAAAAATAAGTTAGAAAAATTTTTTAAGTGTTTGATTATGTCATGGAAAATAAACTGAAAAATAACTTATTAATGTTTTATTTTTTTCAAGTTTATTAAAATAATGAGGAACAAATCTTACAAATTAAAAAGTTGAATGAAAATGAAATTGAAAAAAAATATAATTTCATAAATTATCTTAAATAAAACAAATAATAATTAAAATAATAGAGATCAAATATAAAAAATTTTAAAAAATTAAAAGATGAAGAAATTAAAATAATAATAATTAACATTTCATAAATTATTTCAAATACAAAAGAATGAGGAACAAATTTGATAGATAAAAAATTTCAATTAAAAAATGATAAGGAAAAAGCAAATAATAATTATAAAAATTAAATTCTAAGGGATGAAATTGAAAAACAAATATTCAAAACAATATATATATATATATATATATATATATATATATATATATATATATATATATATATAGCAATCAAAAGTTTGAGGACCAAATTTGATATAATCAGTAAATAATATGATATTTTTAATTTTTTCACAACTTTCAGAAAGTGTTTTCCGCCTAAAATAAAAGGAAAACACTTTCCTGAAAATCAAGCCAAATTTTGTTTTGACTAGAAAGTGTTTTCCGATTGTGGAAAGTATTTTTCATTGATTAACTTTTCTAATGACAAATAAACACAGAAAAGTTTAGAAAGTGATTTTCCAGAAACCACTTTCGGAGAAATAAACACACCACTAATAAATGTTTCCTTTTACCTTACAATAGATATTTTTTTAAAAAAAACATTAAATGAATATTTTTTTGTATTTTTAGATGATTTTAATATATTAATGTTAAATATATAATAAAAATTAAAAATATCATTTTAATATATTTTTTAAAAATTATTTTTTAAAATACTTTGTCCTATAATACCAAACACAATCATCCAGTGCCATTCTTCATAAGTGTATAACTAGAATCCACAACTTCAAATTTGGATTACATCTGAATTTATAAATCACTAACTAGTCAAGTGAGTCAACTCGAAATCTTATTAACTTATAATTTTAAAATGATTCGAGTTGAAGAAAAAATAAAAAAAAAACTTATCAGGTCAAAAACCCGGGATGACATGCGACTCGGTCACCCTAGTTCAAACCTAGTAAAAATCCTTTGACCTTTTTAAAAATATTTTTTTATTAAAATAATATTATTTTAATATGTATTTTATTTTTTTTAAAAAAATAGATGAACTCTCCTAACCTAGAGCTTGGAGTCTTACCTCATATCTCCAGTGAATCAGATAACTGAGATCAATGACACTGTCCTTATTTTTTATTTTTTTAAGTTAAAATACACTATATATATATATATATATATATATATATATATATATATCCTAGAAATCATTTAAAAAGATTATTTTGATTAATTAATTAATTAATTTAAAAATATTTTTATCACAGTAACATATACAAATGCTAATTTTACTGGATGAAAAAAAAATCTCTTCAAGCATACACATTCTCGTTGTATGCTAGTTTTGACGAGCAGTATAAGAAAGATATAATCAATCCCACAATGTCTATTCCATTTTGGCATTGAACTTTGTTTTTTTTTCCCCATATATATTGTAATTGTTGAGCAGATTGTGCAATTATTTTGGGCTGATCAATCATTTCAATATTGATCCGAACGAAGGAAGTAAAAAAGAAACGACGGCTCGAAGAAAAAAACATGGGCATCTTGCAAAGCTTCACACTGCTCATCATTGGAAAGTTTACCACATGAATCAGTAGCTTCCTGTCTACGTTTACTGTATATTGCTAATTGTCCTAAACTGATTGAAGCAGTTTGAATAAGGCAAAAAGTCCATTACCCACATGGTTTAAAAATAAACTTCGCAAATCCTGAAAGGTGTAACTTAATTGGTCAGATTCTGAATTTGATTTTTAGAGATTACCAGTTCGAGTACTACAAATTTCAGGACTACTAGAGGCTTACCTGATCATTACCTTCAGAACCTTAAGAAATTAGTCGAGGTATACGTAAATTGGTCTGAACACTCACAATTATCAAAAATAAATAAATAAATAAACTTGGCACGGGCTCGACTCTAAACCAAAGAATTATCGAGTCATTGGGTTGGGACACTTTGATAAAAACAAGTAACTACACAAAAGGCTATATCAAGAATTTTTGGAAAGTAACAGTTAACCTTGTAACATCCCGTGAAGACCACCTTTGGGAAGGGCAATTGTTAAGTAAATAGGTTAAGTATCTAGTAGGTGGTCTACTGGTAAGAGTTTGGAATTAAAAAGTTTGTTTTTTTATGGTTTCAAGTTCGAGCCTTGTGATTGCTGATATGATGGTCACTAGAGACTTATATGATTGTTAACTTCAAAACCCGTGGAATTAAAAAAATATTTAAATCAAAAGTGAAGAGAAAATTGAGCTTGTCCTAAATCGTGGAAACACAATTGACTGCGGAGAAGATTGGAGTCTACCTCCTATATGGCAAGATGAGGCAAGGATTAGAATGTATTTGTTTTCCTCATTAAGGTATAATATAATTATGCATAAAACTCAACTATAAAAAGTTATTTTTTTGTTTTTTTAATAGCTTCCATGCACAAACCCAATCACAAAAACAAACAAATTCTTAGAGTGTGTTTATTTTTATACTTGGGGTTGAGTTCGAGATTATATACAACACGCAAAAATTAACCACAAAAAGTTAGTTTAATTATCTTATTTTTTCTAGCTTTTTAAGTGGGGTCCATGCACAAACCTCAATCTTAACTACAAAAATAAACACATCCATAAAGTGTGTTTGTTTTTATAATTAAAATTAAAATTAGTTAAAACCCAATTATATTTAAAACTCAACCATGAAAAAAAAAAAAAGTTAGTTTTACTTGTGTTTTCTGATTTTTTTTGGATTGCATGCACAAATTTTGATTCCATTCACGAAAACAAACGTACCCTAAAACTAAGAGAGGGACCTTATCATGACACGTGGAAGGATCAAGTTGTGGTGAGAAGCAACAAGAAGCCAAAAATAAAATTAAAGTAGGAGACCAGTGTTGATAACAAGATGGATGTGGAATAGCATCAGGAATTTGTGTTTTCAATCTTGTTATAATGTTTTTATATTTCATTGCTTAATTTTTAAAATGGAAGAATATGATTCTTTCTTAAGGAATCTTAGCTCCCACTTAAAACAAATTCTGAGTACGTATCAATGATAGTATTTGTTAAATTATATAATATCCTTATTTACTTCAAAAAATAAAAAATCATATGATGTTTTAATTTGTCAATCCATCAGATATTTAATAATCAGGAAGATATATAAAGGTGTGGTCAAAGCTTTAAAAATTTAAGTGTTTTTTTTCTTTGGGGGATGGCCCCCAAAAAAGGGGGGGGGGGGGGGGTGTTTTTTTTGGGGGGGGGGGGGGTGGTTTTTTTTTCTCCCCCCCGAGGGGGGGAGTATTATTTTTTTTTAAAAAATTGTTTTAATGTTATTTCAATTATCAGCACCACACAATATAATTTCACTGTTAATCTATTGTAATTAATCAAGAAATGGGTGTTCAAGATGAAAAAAAAATAATGACGTGCCAAAAATAAAAAAAACGGTTATCTTTTTTTGAAATGTCTTCAGAAAATGTACTGTTAGCAACTAAAGTACGTGCATCATATATTTAATGCAGGACATCCCTAAAATAGATAGATACTTGTATTGACAAAATTTATGTTTTCAATAGTTTTTTTTTTGATAGTGATATGGATTAGTATTAATCAGATATTACAGGTTTGTTTTTTTTTTTTTTTTTTAAGATGAAAACAAAACTACTTAAAAAATAATAGAGATAAAAATATGTTTAGTTAAAAAAATAGGAAAACAGCCGAAATGGACATGAAACTATTTAATTTAGGATATATTTATTTTAATAAGAGAGTAAAAGCCTTTTAATTCAAATTTTAATTGGGGTATTTATCAAAAAAAAAAAAAGGGGGAACCAGTTGAAATGCTTCAGAAAAGGTAGTTACAAAGCACGTGCAGGATATTTAATGCAGGACATCCCTAAAATAGATAGATACTTGTATTGACAAAAATGTTCAATATGATAGTGTATGGATAGTATTCAGATATACAAAGATAAAAATAATAGAGATAAAAATATGTTTAGTTAAAAAAATAAAAATAACTCTTTAGGACAATTTTGCCAAAATTATTCAATTAAGACATGTATAAATATAAAAATATTTTTATTTTTTATTTTTAAATTATAATTTTAAAATTACTCAATTAAGACTGTTAAAATAAAAAGGTTGATTCTAGATTAAAGCCCGAGGGTTGATTCAAGATAAAGCCCAAGTAACTAGTCAAGATTCGAGTCATGAGTTGTGTAAAAACCCTAAGAATAAACTAAAATAAAATAAATATTAAGAGTGATGTTAGATAATTAAAATCTGGTTCCAAGGACTCAAACTTTTGGGTATGGTTATTTATCGAAATAGACTGAAACAGGATACCCGAGGAAATGAGAAACTCCCAAAATAAACTATAATGACATTGAAATTTTTTTTACTATTTTTCACCGATGTGATTAAAAAATATTTTGCTAAAAATACAATATTATCCCTAAAAATCAGGGTTGTTACAGGTTGGGTTGACTCGAGTTGGCCTGCGTTAACGTAAGAATAAAAATAGTTATTATCATAGTTTTAAAATCTAATTTGGGATTGACCGTTGACCCGGGTTAATGTAATGACAATAATTGTTATTATCATAGTTTTAAAACTCAACTCAGGGATATACCTAGGATATGACTTAGGTCACGTGTTAGGAAGGTCAACCTGGGTCAACATAAAATAAAAGTATTTATTATCATTGTTTTAAAACTAGAATCGGGGGTCAACCCGGGACAAGACCAAGGTCACGAGTAGGGTTGATTGTTGACCCGAGTCAATATAAATATAAAAATGATTATTATTGTAAACATCATATTAAAATTAAAAGTCAATAACTAAATTAGTATTAAAATTAAATGAAAGGAAACTTGTGGGGTTCAATGTATAAAACAAAATAAGCTTGGGCTAATAGTATAATAAGTGAAAACAAGAGTAATTATAATTGGAGGCATGGTAATTTTTAAGGCGACGAGTGGCTGGCCAAGTAAGGAGGAGAGCATGTTTGTGAGAAACCCTTGAAAATCTATCCTAGAAACATAAGAAAAAACTATATTAAGTGATCAAAGGATGTTTGAGGAGGAAATTGAAGAATTCGAGGCCTATTTCCTTAGGAAAAGGGGGGGGGGTGAGAGAGAGAGAGAGAAGTGAAAAAGAAAGGTTTTCTAATGTACGTATCCTGAAACACTTACATATAGCGGAAACTCTAACTTAATTTTTTTTAAAAAAAATCTTAAGAATCTCATTAGACAAATCTAGAGTTGTTTAGGGTTTATATGAAGATTACCTACAGATCTTAATTTTTTTTGGCTTTGAATATATGCTTCAAGGATGGGTTGTCCCAAACCACAAGTCGTCCAATTGTTCAGCTTCAAACGATAATTCACATGAACCACTGGTGATAAATCTCTTAAACCGTTTTAAGAGAGAGAGATTTCTATACCTTAGAGTGCTAACTCTTTTCTTTTATATTTTGGTATTCTATATTGTACTATTCTCTCTTTAAAACTTTCAAGAAATAAGAGGCATGACATTCTATTTATAGAAAAACTTAAAAACCCTATAAATGACAAACTATCAATTTGCCCCTTAAATAATATCACACATATTATTTTAGGCTAATTTTAGAAATTTATTCAATAAAGTCTATACTTGATTTTTTAGGTCTAGAATTGTAATTCCCTGTATGATTTACACTATAATCCTCAATTTTTAAAAATTATTTTCAATCAAGTTATATTTAATTAATTATCCCATTTTAATTTTTGACAAATGGTTCTTATATGTGTGAGTCATTAGATTTCCTAATAAGTTGACCTAAATATAAATCACAATCCTAAATAAAATAAGATTAACTAAATTAAACATATAATTTATTATAATTCAATAATTGATTGATTTATATTTGAAGATCAAATGCAATGTCTAGCAATTTGTAATGATCCCTCAAATATTAGGAAAATCATAAGTGGTTTGACTTAATATTTTAGTGATAAGTTTCTCAGTGTAATTATTATCTCTTTATCAATAATGTTCTGATTTAGATATTAAAGCATGAAGTGTGTCTACTATGTCAAATTATGTTTGTTCTCAATATCATAGTCATTGATTATTTGAATAAGATATGAAACTCTTTACAAGTCTCATTCCACTTTACGCAAGGATTTACAATCAATACTATTCAAGAACAGATGAATTTTTTTTTTCTAATTCACTTAATATGATGAATTCTCTTTTGATTACTTAAATACCTTCATATAGTTTATGTTATACCCAATATTTGTATGTTTATTATCCTTGATTAGAACAACGTGTGGTCAGGATCAAAGCATAACACTTCCTATATAAGATAGCTTAGTGATTTCAAGTCTAAGGATCACTTACACAATCGTCACGTGAGACTTTCCATAGACACATGTGATATTTCCATATGAAATTCTCATACGGGTCAGTTCAATGTACATGTCATCTGACAAACGCATACATATTAATTCTATATATCCTTCATACCTCAGTTTATAAGAACAACTATTTCATTTCATAAAGGAAAGAACATAATATGTACCAGTCTCGACAACTCTAATTAATGTCCAATCTTAATAGAGCATTGACCAAGAACATTTAGGAACAATGCTTTAGTGTAATCGAACATTTAGGAACAATGCTTTGGTGTAATAGGAATCTCATAATTATAACAACTTTATAATTTTTTTTCAAAGCATTTTTGTCCCAGGAAATTTGTCTTTATTATAGATTCATTATTCAAATATTAGATTTATTAATTAAATATTTGATTAACATTAAAGATAAATAAGCCTTTATTAATAAATCAAATATATATACATGAACAAAGTCAATGCCACATATAACCAATTGATTGACTACATGACATACACACACAATGAACTCTTCTAAACTAAATATTTTGAGTGGTTCTATGTAGGAAGAAATAATGAAATATTTTGTATAGAGGTATATTAGGATTTCTATGTTAAGGTGTTAGAATTGTTGAAATTAATTATGGAAGATTAATGGTAATATGCATGAATAATAAATAGGTAATGGTTGAATTAAATGAATTGAAAGAGAATTTAATCATTGCCATGTTTAGGATTTTAATTAGTGTATGTACGAATTGTGTTTGAGATAATTGATGTAATTACCATTGTGTTGTGTAGAATTATTTGATCGGAATGAATGATAAATGAATAATGTTTATTTGAACCATTAAGAAGAGAAAGATTTCACCCTTGCATACTACTCGTGTTTCAGCCAAAATAGTAGAAATTGAGGGTTCAGATTGTTTGGATTGTTGTGTTATAATTTATGTAAAATTGGTAGTTTCAAGTGCGATATATATACATGTTCGAAGGGAATTTCCTTAATTTTTCCTTGTGAAAAATATGTTAAGAAAGAAAAATTTTATTTAATGGAAAAGAAATTTTTAATTCTATCTTGAATTGAGATTTATATTTTCTTGATGGAAAATAAAGGATTATTTATGGTTTGGATGGAATTGAAAATAATATGATGTACCTGTTGGAACAAGTGAGGTCATGGTTGCTACACACAGGGGCGAAAGAAAGGGGGGCAAGCAGGGGCCCGGGCCCCCCTCAAGACATTTTAATTTTTAAAGAGGAGATGTTATATTGATGGGTGTTATTACAATAATTGATTATCACTTTACTTTTGATTTCTTAATTCATTCTTGAACTACGTGGAAAAAAATATGAAGGCATTACTTTGGGAAATAAAAAACAGAGCCATCAATTTATCCAGGCTGCAGCCGATGAAACAAAAAAAAACATAAATTACAAGTAAAAATTTTTAACAAAAAAATTGAAGTAGAGTTATCAATTAATTTATTTTTCATCAAACAAAATAAGGTAATTTAAATTTAAAATATATTTTTGTTTTGTTTTGGGATGTTTGTTAATAATTTGATGATGTTCTTTTATAATTCTACCATTTTTGCTCTCTTTTTTTCTCAAATCTGCTAGTTCTACCAATTGTTTTTTGAATTCTTGTTATAGTGATTTTTTTTCTAATTAATTAGATATATTTTATTGATTTGTTTTTATTATGCTTGGATCTTTTTTTATGTTTTTTTTTTAGCAGAGCTACCAAAATTATTAATTTTTTCTTACGATATATGTTTTCATTTTAGGTTAAACGATTAACAAACTAAGAAGAATTGATTCTTTATTATTTTTTGCTTTATTTCAAAGTTTATCAAACATAAATAATGCTTTGTTTTAGCTAATATTTCTTATATACTTTGTATGTTTATATTTGATAGGTATAAAGAACAACAACATTAAAGTGATTGATACATTATGAAGATGAAATTAACTTCATTACTTTGACTTAATTTGATATTGCTCTAAACATTTTACCTTATACAAAGGTCATTATATGGTTGTAGTAAGTTATTTGAATAAAATTAAATTATACAGGTTTTGTTTTACAACTCTTGTATAATAAATTAAAATAAATATTATATCTTGTTATAATAATTTTGGCCTTCCCTAACAAATAATCCTAACTCCGTCCCTGGCTGCACAACAACAAAAGACAATCAACAGAGCTCAAGCACCATACAGGTTCCTTGCACCTTTGACCAATATTATTAAGATTGTCTACATTTATTTAATTGTGAGTTCATTAAGTGTGTAATTCATTGTTATTAA
Source organism: Populus deltoides (assembly GCA_015852605.2). NCBI lineage: Eukaryota > Viridiplantae > Streptophyta > Magnoliopsida > Malpighiales > Salicaceae > Populus > Populus deltoides. The sequence continues at coordinate 21,080,572 of CM027570.2, read as the reverse complement.
TTGTTGATTATGCAACAAAAAAGAATATAAAATTGACTAGTATATGTGGGATATAAGAAGGTGTCAGATTTATCTGATGACCAATATATAAAACTGACTAGTATCTGTGGGATACTAGAGGCATCAGTAAGACTGATGACTTGGATGTGAAGTTGTCTAACATTCATGTGATTAATTCTAAAGGCGTCATTGAGACTGATGACCAAGATATAAAACTGACTAATATTTGTGGAATATTAGAGGCATCAATAAAAGTGATGACTGAGATATGAAGTTGACTAGTATTCATGGAGGTACTAAAGATATCATGATGCCTGATGAATAGAAGTTTATTGACTAATTACTCTGAGGAGTATTGGGTTGGGGGAATTAACTAAATATAGAATTAAAGTGTAATGTATTATTATACAAGTTGCTATGTTTTAATTATCTTTATTCAGTGTTGAGGTAATTACAACCTTTATTACAAGATTTTCATAGACTCGTGCAAGTAACTTTTTGTAATAGATTAGTAATGGAAAATAACAAATGTATTATGGATTTATATTGTAATATATTTGAATGCATAAATGCATCCTATTTTGTGTAATTAAATTTAAAGATGCCATTGTAATTGAAATTAGGACATGTATATCATATTTAGTGTAAGTTATATAATAAATTTAACCATATCCATGTTTATTCTCATTTTCTAAATAAAAATAGGTTTCATAACTATTATTCATATTCTTAATTATGCTTTATTTGTGTTGTTTAAGGTTCATGTGTTTTAACTTACATGGAATTATAATCTATGCGAAATGACAAGAATGAATTGAAAGAATAAATGCCATTCATTTCTATGTATAATGACGTGGGGTTGATCCAGAATGGCGAGATCGAGTTGTAGGAAATCGAAAATGTAATAAAAGTGGGGTTGTTACCAATTAACTTGGTATAATTCAAAATATAAATAACAAAAACATCTTATTTTGCTTAAATTGATCGACTGTTTAAGGGTACAAATTGTTTGGTCGGTTGTTTGATTAAATGAATAGTTAAAGTCATTACTGTCTCAAACGGTTGATGAAACCAATTGTTGACGAAAAAAGGAAATGGTAACGTTGGTTTGGTACATTGATAGTAGGTCGTGACAAAAAAAAAAAAAAACTTTTATAGTTTTCTCTTGTTTTTTGGATAAACCTTGAGTTACGTGTTAGGAGGGTCAATATAAAATAAAAACAGTTATTATCATAATTTTAAAATTTTATTTGATCAAGGGTCAAACCGGGGCAAGGCCCGGGTCACAGATCAGAAAGATAAATTCGGGTTAATATAAGGATAGAAGTTATTATTATCATAGTTTTAAAACAAGACTTGGAGTTCTACCAGGACAAGGCCTTTGTCACGGGTCGGGAGGGTCAACCTAGTTAACCCAAGTTTTTTTTAAATAATCAAAACAACCTTATTTTAACCAAAATCTTTTTTTTTAAAAAATCAATGAGTTTCTAACTCGTGTTTTATCTTAGGTTGACTTGGTTTTTTAACGTGGTCAGGTCGAGTCAATCCTTTCTCTATGTTTTTTTAAACTCGGATCAATTTAAGCCCTGTGTCAACCCATGAAGTTAGTCTTGGCTTTATAACTAGTGTAATTATAATATTATTGCTTTCAACAATCAATATAAATTAAAATAAAAAAAATAATATAATTATTTTTTTAAAATATATTAGATTTACAACAACATGAATAAATTGTTATACAGTCGCAAGAGTGTAACTTAATCCCTTGTATTTTCAAACTTATAACTTAGTTCTTTAACTTTTGTTGAAATCATAGTTACCAAATCCATAAAGAAGGCTACAATTAGCCATTCTGGTCACACAATTTGGATCCTGATATTTTTATGTATTAGAATGAGGTGCTGCGCCACTCAAATCCTAGGAATTAATGACTTGATAAAGAAAGAAAAGAACCAATTGAGAACTAAGAATATATAAAAAAGCCTTTTACCTTACACTTGTATATTTCTAATTTATTCCAATAGTTCACATTTTTGTTGTTTTTTAGGCTAAAAACTGGATAAGCATACTATATTATTTTGTTGATATAGATTAGATTATGATAAAAATAAATAACTCCATAAAAGAAATTTAAACTTCTTAAAGAGTTCTAATTGAAGAAGATTTAAAACACGTAATTAAATATCTAAAAACGACTCAAATAGCACTTGAGGTCGTGACCTAGTGAGGGAAGGGACTTGTTTCCTTTCCTTTGTACCTGGGTTCGATCCTTTTTATGCATACCTGTCATCCTTGCGGTGTCTTACATGCCTATTGGATTTGTAAGATGTTCAATGGACTTGAGGATTAGTTGTGGTGCGTATAAGCTGATATGAACATCCCGAGTTAAAAAAAAAATGACTGAAATAAGTGCTCTTAAACTTATCATGGATTAACTTAATATGTATACTAAATTTACTTCCATATACCATGAATTTTACCTAATTGCATACCTTGATCCCAAATTCTCGTACAACAACCCAAACGTTTGGATATTTTAAAAGATTAATGAGGCCAAGAAAAATTGACCAAGGAATAATTGACTTTGTCTCCGCAGAACATGGTTTATTTCATAATGGAAGCTTCTCTAAAGACAGATGCTAATAGTCTTCTGATAGATATGTATCAGAAGCATCTCACCGGGTTAATTTGGATATTTTAAAAGCAACAACACCAAAAAAAAGTGTTAATCATTATCTTAATCCAATCCAATTGCAAGAAAAAGCATAGCAAAGTTTAATTAGTGGGATTCTCATTCTCGTCCTCCACCAATACGCCACTAGTCCCTCCCATATTCTCTGTTATTGGCCTTTCAAGAATTCCATATTTTTTCATATCAAAATGCTTTGTGGGTCCATTGCATTAATCATCATTTATTCCTTATGATCATCATGATAGTGGCTGTGTTCAGCTTCTTCGTTTTCTTCTTCTTGTGCCACCACCTTTTTTTCAGTCTTCTGCACTTTCCATGACTGAAGTTAATAGTGGTATGATTCTTTTCATTCCTTCTTGATGTATCTGTCTGCCTGTCTGTTATGTACATTTGTCATGTGAGTTTCTTGCAACTGTTACATTCCAACCAAGAGATTAATTTTTTGTGTAATTCTTTCTTGGTTGTTGTCAATTTCATAGCTTCTCTCTTTTGCTCTTCAGGCTAGTATATATTTATTTTTTGTATGTCCGTGTGGGGGATCACTAGCTGGTTGAGTTTATTACTGATGCTGAGGGATGGTAGCTAGGTTCTGTAGTTGACGATCATTTTGTTGAAAGATTATGAATTTGAAGTCCAAATCTGCTGTTTTTCACTACTAAGAGAAAACATAAAGAAAAATTGCTTGTTCTATGATCAAGCCAAGTAGCTTTGTACAAAGAAATTGGGACAGAAAAGTTGAACGAACCTTGACCATTAACAATTTATGGTCCTGCAAAGTTTGTGGTGGGAAAATAATACTTGTCTCGTTGTTGTGAAAGTAACACATCATGTATTCTTATAGGGAAAACTTCCTTAAACGGCAAGAAAGAAAGAATAAAATGAAAAAAAAAAAGAAAAAACAAAATCTATCTTGTTTCATTAGGGTGTGTGGTGGGAATAAGTTGATTTTGAGCTTCCATTTTTCCATCAGATGCTTTTCTTGTGGAAGATGAGGATCATGGGAATATTTTTCTGTCAGAATTATGTATTAAATTGCTTTATGGGATGTGGAGAAGCTTAGATTGAACTTGTTCTGACTACCTGATAGAATGTTTTTCTTTTTTGGTGTGCACTCCTTTTCCTTCTTTCACCATCTTAGGCCATATTAGGGTAGCATAATTGAGTCTCCTAGAGTCTAGATGCAAGCATAAAGGAAACTTGCATACAAAAAAGTTAAACCTAAAGTGCATGATCTTAAGAAAGAAGGATATATTTTGTTAGTGAAATCAATAGTGAATGCTTTGGTCTATTACTTTAAATGAGGAGTAATGGTAAAATTAGAGCATGCGCTTAATTTTGCTTTAAACTGATAAAACTTTTGCTTTATTAGAGCATCCAAGTGGTGGCAAGAGGTCTGCTGCTGAATCCTTCGGCTACACCAAATTCGGATACATGTTTGGAGTGTTCTCCATCAGGAATCCTCTGAAAGTAGTTATCAACTGTCTTGTTCTGCTCAATTTTTTACAAATCATTAATTCATCCAAGGAACCTGACACTGAAGGTATGGTGTTATCTACAATTTGCTTTACTACAATGTCATTTGTTGGCTCCAAATACTAATACTGGTGGAAAGATATAAGGCTTGGAGATATTTTGAAACTTCAGGCCTGACAATGTATCCTGGCCTCAAAAAGTGGATCATTGGCATTTAAAAAATTAAGGGAGTCTCTAAAAGTTTTCATTTCTTTTCTTTAAGCTTTGTTCTCCCTCTGCAGTATCATTCCATGGAAATACTTTTACTGATTTCAGGCTCAATGTAAATCCATGAATTAATATCTTGGTGGAAGTTTGGTAGTCTTGAAAGAAAGCATCACATTTAAACTCTGTTCAGACATTTCTCGGAATGTTTTGATTTTGAAAATTATCAGGACCCAATTATTATGATTTTGATCTTGAGGGAAAGAAGAAAACAATTTCTGTCATCATTTAGCATGTTTCTATTGTTGCTCGAGAGCAGAAAGGCAAGCTACACTTCTTAAACTCAATTGCTTTATGTCTTGGAAAACTGCTATTAATTCACTGTAATTTCTTCAAATCTGGATATATTTATAGAACATTACCTTGGGAAAAAACCTTATTGGTTGGATAATTCACTTACAGAAATCTAACTTGTTTAGCCAATTATGCTTATGAATGAGAAAGGTACAATATATAGTTGTCTCTTCCTGTTTTCATTTTGAAAATATTATCTATTTAATGAAATATGGGGAGCTGCTGCCAGTCACTACCTTCTACCGAGTATCAGATATTTACTGACACGTTTCAACTTTCTCTAATGTTCAGGTGGTGCTTTAAGAGATCTTCTACTGGCACTAAATGATTCCCATGGACAAATAGATTGGGATCCTAATTTAGTGAGCCCTTGCTATAGTTGGACTCGTGTCTATTGCAAAAACGGACATGTTGTATTCCTGTAAGTGTCTGTATTTGGAATACACTTCTGTTTTGCCTATTTTTGCAACACACTACTGTTATCCAGTGGGACTGCTGCATTTTTATTCGAGTCTTCCTTGATTGACAATGCTTTCGTCAGTAAATTTTGCAGTGCATTTACTCTGTGAACGCACTACTTTGCAGGAGCTTGAATTCACTTGGACTTTCAGGAACTCTTTCACCTGCAATCACTAAACTGAAGTTTTTGGTTTCCCTGTGAGTTTTAGCTTGTAATTCACATGGATTTTCAGTTATATGTTTGCAGAAGCATTCATGTAACTATCAACTGAGACAGTTTGGCCAACCCAAATGTGAACCAATCTATTTCTAATACGAATTGATGTCCCTATTGAATCTGATTTTTCATGTGAAAATACTGATGGCAATAATTTACTCAGTTTTCCGGGATGTTAAGACCTACTGTCAACAAAACCTAGCACTTTCACTGCTTAACATGAAAATAAAGTTTCGGGACTAAGATCGATGCAATTGAACAGTAGAGGTTGAAATTAAAATTGATACTAATCTAGGAGAACTATCACTTTAAATGTCATATTGTTTTCTTTTTATGATCTTATTTACATACCATAATAGAATTAAAAAAAAAAGATTACCTTTTGTGTTTCCAGAGGAGGTATGAGTGCTGGTGGTGAATTATGGCCATGTTTTTAAAACCTACCCTTCTCCATGCAGGGAATTAAGGAACAATAATCTATCAGGGTCCTTGCCTGATTATCTGGGCAACATGGTGCAACTAAAAAATCTGAATCTTGCCAGCAATAAATTCAGTGGTTCGATACCTGACACTTGGGGTCAGCTATCCAATTTAAAATTATTGTAAGGATTCTTTAATGCCTCTTGAAGAGTCATATTTCCTTGCTTTGTTATTCTTATATGCATGAAGCAGCACATCATCTTTGTTTTAACACTTTCTTAGAACATGGTTTTTTTTTAAATTTCAGTCATTTTACTGTTTCTTCCATCAAGGAATCAACATTATGAGGTTCTACAGGGCTTTTCGGTAGTCTTGCTCTTGCGAATATCATCATTCTTAAAACATTTCTTGGTTGCTTTACATGTCTGGTTAGCCTTTTACATATTGTTTGTAGTTATATTTCTCTACCTATGGTCGTACGATGTTCAATTGCTCATGATTCTTTTTCTCTGACAGGGATGTCTCATCTAACAATTTAACAGGAAGAATACCAGATAAACTCTTTTCAGTTGCAACATTCAAGTAAATCCCACTCGAATCTTCATCTCATTGATCATCTTTTGTTTGGATTCATTTGTCTAACCATAGCCGGTCACTTTCTTTCTCATCAACTTGGTTAAAAGAAATCTCCAACTGTGAAAACATGGTGGAAGGAGAGGTTAAAAGAGAACCCATCATTTACTGATAGAAATCAAGATTAATGTGTATAGTGATTCTTTGTAATTTAAGTTCTAAAACTTTTATCATCTTTTACTGGTAGGCACATAGTTATCAAGCTTGGTTTGCTTGACATTAATTGTTATGTATCTTCAGTTTTACAGCGACTAATATTGCTTGTGGCCTGAGCTTTGAAGAACCTTGCCTGTCAAGGTCTCCTCTTCCAGGTTAATTTCTGAAGACACTGCATTTTGTTTGTATTATTCTTCATGACATGATCTCCAGATGGAACCTAATCATGAAACATTTGCAGTTTCAACCAGGAAGTCAAGACTTAAAGTAATTGCAGCTTCTGCAAGCTGTGGTGCTTTCGGTCTACTGATACTTTTAGTTGTCTTGGCATACCGATATCAACAATTTCACAAAGAGAAAAATGATATCTTTGTTGATGTTTCTGGTAAATTTTGTTTTCGGTTGTGTAGTTGAATTGGTTTCAAAATAATTGTTGATTAATGTTAACTAAACTCTGCCTTTTTTTTTCCTGTGATTTTAGGCGAAGATGACCGCAAAATTTCATTTGGGCAGCTTAGAAGATTTTCATGGCGTGAGATTCAACTTGCAACAGACAACTTCAGTGCAAGCAACATAATAGGACAAGGAGGGTTTGGAAAAGTTTACAAAGGTATCCTCTCAGACAACATGAAAGTTGCTGTGAAACGCCTCGAAGATTATTACAGTCCTGGAGGAAAGGCTGCATTCCTGAGAGAAGTTCAACTTATTAGTGTTGCTGCTCATAAAAATCTTCTGAGGTTGATTGGATTTTGTACAACTTCATCTGAGAGAATCCTGGTGTATCCATATATGCAAAATCTTAGTGTTGCATACCACTTGAGAGGTATTTTTTGAATAAGCACCGTGCTTTCCATCTTTGAGATTTTCATGTTATAAATAGCACTCCTAAATTGATTCATAACAGTGACTTGTGTTATCAATTTTCTTTTGATTCATTTTATAGATTTAAAGCCTGGCGAGAAAGGCTTGGACTGGCCAACGAGGAAACGCATTGCCTTTGGTGCAGCGCACGGCTTGGAATATCTACATGAGCATTGTAATCCTAAGATTATACACCGTGATTTAAAGGCTGCGAACATCCTATTAGACGACAATTTTGAACCTGTTCTTGGAGATTTTGGGCTAGCGAAGCTGGTTGACACAAAATTCACTCATATTACAACTCAGGTGCGGGGTACCATGGGTCACATTGCCCCAGAATATTTATCCACCGGAAAATCATCAGAAAAGACAGATGTGTTCGGATATGGCATTACACTTCTTGAACTGGTAACTGGTCAGCGTGCAATAGACCTTTCTCGACTCGAGGAGGAAGAGGATGTTCTTCTGCTTGACTATGTGAGACTGCATGCCATGCTTCTATTATCTGTCTTTCTTTCCACTTATACAAATGCTTCTTAAATAATGCTTAAAATGATGGAAATATGATGTACAGATCAAGAAGTTGCTGAGGGAAAACAGGCTTGATGACGTAGTGGATGGAAACTTGGAAACTTATGACCGCAAAGAAGTCGAGACTATTGTCCAGGTTGCATTGCTGTGCACACAGAGCTCACCTGAAGGCCGCCCCACAATGGCAGGAGTGGTGAAAATGCTGCAAGGAATAGGTCTGGCCGAGAGATGGGCAAAGCGGGAGCAGCATGAGGATGCTAGGAACCAAGAATTCTCACGCATGTCTCAGCAATATATTTGGTCCGAAGATTCGAGCGTTGACCAAGAAGCTATACAATTGTCCAAGGCAAGATAAAGCTTCTCCAAGATTTTGAGACAAACTTATCAAACTAATGCATGATTACATACTATATGTTACCTGTAGATTGATGCACATAAGCTAGAAAATCACTGGAAAAAACATACTATCCCATGTGGGCGGGCATATAGAACATGCCAGTTTCTCCATGTCTTGTATCTGTTACAATTGCAGTAATTAAGGATATGGTATTGTTTGGTAATGGTCTGCCTCTGAGATGACTCTTTAGTTAATTCCCTACTGTTCGGTCCTTTTCCCTTGTTCCCTGTCTGGAGAAGAAAGGGCTGGATGGAGGACTCACAAGTTGTCAACTTTTTATTTATTATTTCTAATGCTCGGACATTGCCAGTTAAATTTCATCTTAACAGTCTTATAGATTGAAAGTAGAAACATGCACGCGCAAGGTGAATTAACCCAACGCTAGGAGGACTTGAAGCTTAAATGACGAATTTAAAATTGTATTTGGTCAGTGCTATGAGATAGAAAAAACACATAAAAAAAATAGAACTATATTTAATAAATAAAATATAGATAGAAACGTAAAATAAATCTTATATTTTCAAAATAAAAAATAAATATGTTTTTTTTTTGTTTTTATTATCTCAGTTTTTCTATCTTGAAACTCCAAACATCACCAAAAGTCTCAAAAAAACAAACACTCAAACATTTTATGTGGAAGGCAAGAGAGTGAAAGGAAAAAAAATGGATTGAATTAAACTAGAGGAATGAGAAAAACAAGATATTGCAGTTTCCCCTCTTGTTTGGGGGGAATGAAAATGGGAAAAAATATCTTAAAATAAGAGGAAGATATGTAAATATAAATATAGATTATCCTTATTGCACTCTTTTAACCATGGAAATGGTGGGTCCAATTAGAGATCACTTAGATAAAGATTGAGTTACAAATGAGGTGAGTTGATTTAGATAAATTTTAAAGAATAATTTTTTAAAAAATCAATAAATTTTTGATTAAATTTAACTTGAGGTGATTGAATTACAGGTTAATTCAGAATTTTGAACAAGTTAACTTGAAGTTTTGACCAGATTAATTTTATTTTTTATTTTTTTGTGAAACATGAACTAAGACCTCGAATTAATTAAATTTTAAAATAACTTGTTAGATAAATCTAATTTTAATAACTAAATTCTAGTAATATAGACAAAGCAACCATATTAAAATTAAGTATTCATGAAAATTCATTTATCATGACTTGAAATCAGAATTATTTTTGTTGAGTATTTGATAATGTGTAGCTCATAAGGCATTAAAATTACTATGCAAGGTTCCTCCAAATTGCAGTAAATCAATTTTTTTTTATTTTTTTTTTTACTTTAGAAGAAAAAGGAAAAAGCATAAGGAATAAATGGACTAGAACTCATTTCCGAGACCGTAGATTGGGCCTTGGCCCGTCTGAAAAACATAATCCTTCACAGTGCATACAAAATCTAAGTTATGGCTAGTAAAATTAAATGAAGAGAGATGGCTAGAAGCATCTCCCGGTCGCCGTCGTACCGGCGTAGGCGCTCACCGTCGCCAGTGGAAAACCACCGTAGTAGAAGAAGCAGAAGGGCTGACCGCAGCCGATCTCCTTATTCTAATTCTCAATCCAGGTCACATACTCTTTGCATCAAAAGCTAATGACACTATTTATTTCCTTGTTTTTTTGTTCTTAAAAATTCAATCTAGTAAATTATGGAAGTAATTTGATAATCCAATTTGTGTGTCTTTTGTTACTCTCAAAAGGGTGTTATGCAATGTTGTAAAGTTGTGATTTTGAAGTCATCTTTATTCAATCTTGTAATGGTATTTTTTTGGTACTTAAATTCGACCTTACAGTGAAATTTGGTACAATATGGAGGCGAACTGATGTTTCTATTAGTGGCTTTTTTATTATTCTTAAAAGGGTGTGTTGTGATGATGTAAAGTTGTGAGTTTTTTAGTGCAGGAGAAGAAGTGATTCTGATTCTCCACCTCCTCGTCGCCATCGGAGCAGTCGTTCGCCCAGTTACAGGAGGCGTAAAAGCCGGTCTCCAACACCTCCTAGGCGGCGTAGAAGACATAGAAGTAGAAGTAGGAGTGGATCATTATCTCCATTGCCTAGGTCAAGAAGTCTAAGTATTGCTTCTACCAAAATTGCTATCGAGAAACTAAAGAAAGAGGAGGAAGAGAAGAAAAGGTAAATATCTTATGCATGTTCTTGCCGACATCTTATTAATATTGCTAACAGCTTAGTGACGTGATTTTTAAATTTCTTCAATTTTTATCCCTATTTTATCCAATTGGGTTTTTGCCACTTTTCAGTGAGCAGGTTGATATTTAGTTCTGACATGTGACAGGGTAGCTTCTATGGGTTTTTGAATTAGTAAGCCACTGCTTATTCTAACATGCGTTGTTTAATGAATAATTATTTTATTGTTTATGTGTGCTTCCTCGAAGTGGAAATCTGCAATTTACGTAGGATAGCTTTTGCTTGCTTATTGAATGACTCTTGCTGTTATTTTTGTTTTTATTTTCGTACACACTAACAGGCGTCAACAAGAGGCCGTACTAAAACTATTAGAGGAAGAGACTGCAAGGAGACTGGAAGAATCCATTCGGAAAAATGTGGAAGAGAAGTTAAACTCTGAGGAAGTTCAGTTAGAAATAGAGAGGCGAATAGAAGAAGGTCGAAAGAAATTGTTTGATGATGTTGAAGCTCAACTTCATAAGGAAAAGGAAGCAGCGCTTGCTGAGGAAAGAAGGAAAGAAGTAAGAATTTTGAACTCTCGCTAGTTACTTGTCCCTTTGTTGCAGGTTGGTTATGAGCTTCCACCTGCCACCTGCCTATTGGTATGTTATTTGCAGTCGTAAAAAATCAGGACCTTAACATGTAAAATGTTTAAAGGAAGTGGCCTATGTTAGATAGTAATCATTTGTTTTAACTTCTATTTATATTGCAAAGAGTTTTTGAAGAGAAAAAAGTAATTGAGGCATTGTCAATCTTGTGAATTTAAGCCATCTTTTCTATTCTTCTTTTAGGTGTGAGGATAGATTGGTGAGTCTTGTGCATCCATTGCGTTTTCTATCACTGTGTTTAAATATCATACTGATTTTTTAGGCTTAAGTTGGGATTTCCACTTGTAAGATATCTTGAGAAGTGATGTCAATTACCCCTGCCATTGCATCAGTCATTCTCAATATTGACACTATCAGGAATGTTCTCATTGTTTCTGTTTGCACTCGCTGTCATTGCCAATGCCAATGTTATTGTCCCTTACGTGGCATAAATAATCTTGAGTTCCCTTTGGGTCAAGTCCCTGAATAATGGAGAACTGACCGAATCCCCGGCATTCAACTGTCGTTTCTAACACGTATCATCATAAGATGCTAACACAAAAGACTTAGGTTTGCTGTTATATAGATATTGGCAATGTAGAATCACTTGTGCAAGTCTCCGCAGAGTACCTTTAAGGTTTGGGATAGAACTGAGGCAGTGAGTAATAGGAGGTCATTACAGTGGGCAAGACCGATTAGGATGAGGAGGTGCTCCTGCATGTAGAGTTTGTAGTTCTCTCCAATATTTCCTAAACTCAGGGCTTAACTTCTTTCTAAAGGAGATAAATGCCAAAAACTGTTTTAGCTAAATCATGGTTGAGTCAAGTCTTAACATTAAAGAGCCTTAAAGTACTGTCCAAGCATTGTAGTTCTCAAACACGAAACCAATGAGGGGAGCTGTAAGATCAAAGAATGTTCGGATCAGTCATCTATCTGTTGGGCAAAGAACATATCTGTATTTACTAAAATCATAGTAGGTGCAAAGCCAGAATCTGAAGATTTTTATCTGCTGAACCTTGAACCTAGATAAGTATTTGAGATAGTCACTCCTAAAGTTAGTTTTACCCACCTCTGTTTCTTCTGCTCTTCTACCCACTTACATTAACCATCTCGGACATAGATTTACCTGGTCTGTCTGTCATATGTAAGGGGACTGCACCACAGTTAATTCTTACAATTTGTATCAGTTCCCTTTTCTTCTGTGCCCAGCAGTGTACCATTCGATATCTATTTTGATCAAAGTTTATTGCTGAAAGCATATGAATAAGCTTTTCTTTTATTTTCTTTCTTTCTTTCTTTTTTAAAGAAGCTAGAAGTATCAGAAATTTGCTGCTCTCTAAAACCAGTTCATTAGATGTTTCTGTCATTTTGGCCTCGTGCACATTTTGATATGAATATGACCACTCAGGAACAAGCTCGAAAAGAAAGAGAAGAGCTGGATAAGATGCTGGAAGAGAATAGGAGGAGGGTGGAAGAAGCACAGAGAAGAGAAGCCTTGGAGCAACAAAGGAAAGAGGAGGAACGATTTCGTGAGTTAGAGCTGATCCAAAGACAAAAGGAAGAGGCTGCTTGGAGGAAAAAGCTGGAAGACGAAGAAGAACATGCAAACCAGATGAAACTGCTGGGTAAGAATAAATCTCGACAGAAGCAACCTTTCGGAATTGGTTTATGACAACAATTAATTGCCTGTATGTTGTATGCAAATAAGTAGGAAGTGATGACTAGAGTTATGACAAGAGAATTGAAGGTAGGTTGTCGCGAAGGTATTGGAAATTTGGAATTGGCTTTATTTTGCTTACTTTACTCCTCTTTCCTCTTTAGTGATATTACACCGACTTTTATTGATGTTCTATTTCATTGGATCAAATATCTGTAATCCCAGGAACTGCAGCAGTTATTGTTGAATGTCGTCAATCATGCGTACAATTCACCTTGCGCTGAAAATTTGCACCTCGCTCCCTAATTTAACTATAAATGGACTAAAATTATCTCAACACTGGAATTATTGTTTTGGTTCTGCCTCAACAACGCTCAAGAAGACAGCAAGCAAAGAAAAACAGAATTGTTGCCGGAAAGGGTTATCATCATAAGAATTCCAATTCGTATTTTGTGGAAATGTTTTTCTCTAATATGATATACTGTACTTGTACTTTAATTAGCTTAGAAAACCAACATTTACAAGGAAAATCAGAATCTCAAGTTCAAATAGAAAAGAAAATATAAAATTCAAAATTAAACTACGAATCTGAAAATAAAACAGAAATATATTGAAATTGACTCGAATAGAATCGTTTGGGTTCAATTTGAGGGTCTTCTTAACCTAAAAACTCAAATAGAATTGAATTTGTAGAGTTATTTTGCAAAACTTAAGTCTATTTTAATGGTTGAATCTAAAATTATGTGTTTTTCTTATTAGATTATTCATCTGGTGTGAATAAACCTCCTTTTAGGCCGTGCTTTGTCCTATCAATTAGCAATTCAGAACTATCATATTCTTTATACTCGCCTACATAATTTGTCCTACACATTTCAGCTAAAAATTCTCCTTTTCCCGCTAGTTTTCTACAAATTTTTATGTTTTAACTGAAACTGATCTTACCATAAAAAAATATGGAACTGTTGGCTGTCTTTCTCATCTTAAGATTTGCTTTTGTTGTGGTTACATAATCATACAAATTGCCATGAGATTTTTGCAACTTAGACAGTCTTCGAACATTAAATTTCTGCTTACTCAAGCTTCTATATTTCTTGATCAAAGTATAAGATGCTAAAAGCTGCAAGGCTTACCCCATACATGACTGTCATGTATCCGAAACTTTGTATAGTAGTTCAAATGTCTGTTCTTTTCTTTTCGGTCAGCAAATTCTCTTTACATTCCTTAGGGAGTGTCTGGATGAGGATTGAGTATGAGGTTTCTTCACTCAAATTCCTTCCTTTGGACCGACCTGAAATGTTTCATCCTGCTAAGAGTAGGTGTCGGGAGAAAAGCTTGCGAAACCTTGTACTGAAAGGAAAGCCACCCAAAACACACGCACTGTAATAGAGTATTTCTTCTCTTCTCTTTTCTTTTCAGAGCTTTTCGAACTAATCAGCTGAGTCCATCCTATTAACAGTCGATACAAGTACAATTCAAATCAACTCAAAGTGAAAGGGTCAAATTGAAAGAAAAAGAAGTTAAATGGCTGGATTCTTTTTTAAAGGACCCAAAAAAGGAAAGCAGTGGACAAATTCACAATGCTCTCTCTCTTTATCCACTTGGAGGCCTTTTAGGGTTTCTTTTTTTTTTAATTATTTGAGAAAACTAATTTCTGATGCATGTTTTTTTGGATGTATAACGTGCTCCTAAGTCCTACCCTTTCCCTCCAACTCAATTTCTAGGTTAGGTTCGGAGATGAGTTCAAGAAAGTGATGTTTTCTTTTCCTCATAGGACAATTGCTCAAACAGTCTACTTATATAATGATTCATGAGCAATCCACATTGTCCCATCATAATATGAGATCTTCTCATATTTGAGATCAATAACATGATAGGTTATACCTCGTATATATTGTCTCAATTTCTTTAAGGTCATATGCCAAGATTATCCGATAATCAAGAAAAAAAATCATGAATTGCTCTATTTTCCTATAAATATAACAAGATCATGACAATTTCTCGTTTTTTTTGGAATTTTTTTCTCGTATGTTATAAATAATCAATAATTATAAGTTGAATATCATGAAATTATGTATTATTTGTACGAAGATAGCATACTAATCCAAACCATTATTCAGTATCAATATTTAACTCTTAATGTCAAAGCCAAAAATGTCAACTTGTTTTTTTTTTGGTGAATGGGTAATTTTTCTAACCAAAAAGAGAGAAAATATGAAGAAAGATGTGTAGAAGCACAGATGGCATCTGCCATAATAGAACCATCAAACCAACTTTGTTCCATCAATATATACCTAATTATAATTAGTAAACCAGTTAGCTCACCAAACTTCAACACAGTTCTTCTACTTCTCTGTAAATATATTGCACTAGATAGAAAGAAGCAAAGACAAATGGAATCAATGAATTAAAATCTGTGGAAAAAGAATAAAGAATTTTCCAATTTAAGGAGGGAAAAATCCTTATGGTCTGTCTATATATTTTGCAATATTTACATCATTCAATCAAGACAAGTTAATGATTCTAGACTTAACTACAATTGGTGAAAGCAAATTAATGAATACAAGTATTATGATATACTCATCAATATATATATGTATGACAAATATATGGTAGGGAAGTCCAGAAAAACAAAATTATCCCGGTTATTAAACTCGGCTATCTGGATCGATCGACCTGGTTTGTAAATTACTTGCAAGGTATTAAGATATTGTCATCCTTCTTAATTTCTCAAAATGGTTGTAGCGAACATGTGAGTTCAGTCTCATTTTTCCCAACCACCACTCATGACTCGGCCTTTGGTTTCACTCTCATGACCGATGATATCTCAACCTTCACTGCAAGTTCAAATGTCTTGGTTTCCACTTTAAACCATCTTCAATGATCTCCTGTAATATCTCCTAGTCTTCTTCACACATGCCTCCATTTTGTTCTCCTTTTTTGTAGAGTCCAAAGTCCATCATGCAAGACCATTTCTTCCTTGGCTAACCTATATAATTAACCTTCACTAACCTGTCCATCTTTTCTCTCCAGCAACATTTTCTTCTTGAGTGATTGCGTTATTCGATCATGGCTAGTATGACTTCTTTGTGTTTTGTTTTGGCGTTGGCAATGTTAACCATATTTTTTTCTCCCGCTTTTTCTACGTCACGGCGAGCTTTAGAACATCCGAAGATGCAAAAGGGCTTTCGTGTTAGGCTCAAACATGTTGATTCAGGTAAGAACTTGACGAAACTTGAGCGTATTCGACACGGGGTTAAGCGTGGAAGAAACAGGTTGCAAAGGCTCCAAGCAATGGCCTTGGTAGCATCTTCAAGTTCTGAGATTGAAGCTCCAGTTCTTCCAGGGAATGGTGAGTTCTTGATGAAGCTAGCGATTGGCACGCCGCCGGAGACATACTCTGCCATCTTGGACACTGGTAGTGATTTGATATGGACTCAGTGCAAGCCTTGTACACAGTGTTTTCATCAATCGACCCCTCTTTTCGATCCGAAAAAGTCCTCTTCTTTCTCTAAGCTATCATGTTCTAGCCAATTATGTGAAGCACTACCCCAGTCCAGTTGCAACAATGGCTGTGAATACCTGTATAGTTATGGCGATGATTCTTCAACACAAGGGATTCTGGCAAGCGAAACTCTAACATTTGGCAAGGCTTCGGTTCCTAATGTTGCATTTGGTTGCGGAGCGGATAATGAAGGAAGTGGATTCAGCCAAGGTGCTGGCCTAGTGGGGCTTGGCCGTGGGCCCTTGTCATTGGTTTCTCAGCTCAAGGAGCCCAAGTTCTCTTATTGCTTAACCACTGTTGATGACACAAAAACCAGCACGCTATTGATGGGATCTCTAGCTAGTGTGAAAGCATCAAGTAGTGCCATCAAAACCACCCCTTTAATCCATAGTCCAGCACATCCATCTTTTTACTATCTTTCTCTGGAAGGAATATCGGTGGGTGACACTCGCTTACCTATCAAGAAATCCACCTTTTCACTCCAAGACGATGGAAGTGGTGGCCTAATTATTGACTCTGGCACTACAATAACCTATTTAGAAGAAAGTGCTTTTAACTTGGTAGCCAAAGAGTTCACCTCTAAGATTAATCTCCCTGTCGATAGTTCTGGCTCGACAGGGCTAGACGTTTGCTTTACATTGCCATCAGGCTCGACTAATATAGAGGTGCCCAAGTTGGTATTCCACTTTGATGGAGCAGACTTGGAATTGCCGGCCGAAAACTACATGATAGGTGATTCAAGCATGGGAGTAGCTTGCTTGGCTATGGGGAGTTCAAGTGGCATGTCTATTTTTGGCAATGTTCAGCAGCAAAACATCTTGGTGCTCCATGATCTTGAGAAGGAAACTTTATCATTCCTTCCTACACAATGTGATCTGCTTTGAGCTTGTAGTACTTAGGTTATTTCTTTGTGTGCTTGTTTGTGTGATTTTACAGAAATTTGCTAAATTTATTAGATGATCTGATTCAATAAAATCAATATTTTCCTTCAAGGTTTCTAGTGTGCACATTTTCTAGGCCAGCACCTTGCTAAACCTTCTCTTCCTCCTTATTTCGTTACACTTGAGATGCAACATTTTCAGCTCAGTAAGCCATCATAGGTTATATCAGGAATAAATAAATAAAAGTAAGCTAGCTAACACACACTATCAAAAAATTAACAAATACAAATGGACACGCTGATAGAATATTTTTGTCGGTAGATTGTGGCGAATATTTCCGACTGAATATGCCATTGCAGTATCCATTGGTAAACACTGACAAAAAATCCTCTCGGTATATACTAAGGGAATTAGAGTGGGAGAAGAAGCTAGGAATGAGAAAAAACCAAGAAGTACAATGATGTGTCATTTTTTCAAACAGAATTACCAACGGATTTAAATTCGTCGATTAAATGCATCGATAAATTCATTTGTAATATTTAATTTATAACCTGACGAGTGACCTTCCACTCTCTCCTCCTCATTTCTTCTTTTTCCTTCATTTTTCTTTGCACCAAACAATACCCCCCCAATTTTATCACAAATCAATCTCTTACTATAAATTCGGCCACCCTAATACTCAGTTTGTCAACATCCATGTTCTGATTCAAATTATCCTTTTTTTTTAAATCAATTTTAAAATGTTAATTTTTATTGAATATTTTTGTAGTATAAGTATTTTGTTTGGGTATTTACTTCTTTTATAACTTTTCCCTATAGAAATTTGTTGTATGAATGTATGATTTGTACATGTTAGGGTTTGTTTAAGATTTTGTAAAATTATATTTGTTTGTAAATTGATGAAGTTTAATTTGAATTTGTGACTTAGGTGTTTTGTGATGAAATAAATAATAACTTATTTAACATATCTATTTTATATTTTGTCAATTTTATTGTTGAGTTGAAATTTTTATTAAATGTATAGAAATTTAAATTTATATAGATAATTGATAATGAGTTACTTGTACTATTAAAATAGTTTGAATAAGTTTGAGTTAAACCAATGTTGTATTATTTTTTTAGTTTACATAATTAATTAATTGATATTGTCATCAATATTCTATATAGGTTTGATATAAGCAATGAATGATCGTTCATGGATGTGTCGAGATTCATCCAAAGGGTTATGTAAAATGAATTATTGTAATGGAGTTCAGAGTTTTATTAATTATATATTATCTAATCCGAGAAATATTAGTGAAGGTGATATTAGATGTCTATGTAAGAGGTGTAAAAATAAAAAAGTTTCTCAATTTATATGTTGTAACAATGCATTTTCTACAAAAAAGTTCATGGAGAGATACCTGTGTTGGTTTGCATATAGATAACCATATGTTCCTCATGAGACCATGGTAGAAAGGATTGTTAGGTCAACTTCTAGTTCTAGCAACGTGCATGAAGTTATAGATGACAATAGGGAATATGGTTATAGATGCGATGAGAATTAATTAGGCTTTTGTTGGTTAATTTACAATAGTAGATAAATAACCTAAATGCGACTAGGTTTTTTTTTTATTATCTTTTGAAAGACTCTGACAAACCATTATAAGATTAATGCACAAATCACAGAAGATTATCAGTCGTTGCACATGTGTTCACATTTGAGTCAGATCATAGGTTGAATAAGGCCAATTACAACATAATTTTTGAAGGGGAGAAAAGCATTTTACATGAAAGGAATAGGCTAAAAGAAAACTTCTATGCTGCTAAATCCATGATGAAACCCTTCAGTCTAAGATACTAGAAAATTGACACGTGTTCACACTTCCGCATGTTATACTACCTTAAAAATACAGAGTTGATCGAGTAAGAACATGTGGGCATACTTGTTATAAACCTATAACTGACAGGGAAAAAACTCTTGTCGCATATGGAAAACTTAGATACTTCCTAATCACAACTAGATTGTGAAGATTTTTCATTTCATAAAAGATTGTTAAGTATATGACATAAAATCATTCACATGATGCGGTAGATGAAGTGATGGTGTATCATTTCGATGGTGAAGCTCGAAAATATTTTAATAGGATGCATCCTCGATTTTCAATAGAATCAAGGAACGTTCATCTTAGGTTATGTATAAACGAATTCAATCAATTCGGGTCATTTACTACTCTTTATTCTTGTTGGCCGGTGATACTCACGATTTATAAATTACCACCGAGGATGTATACAAGGCTGAAGTTCATTTTTTTTTTAATCTATGGTCATACTCAATCCTAATAATTTGAGTTGAAATATAGATGTTTGTCTTTCTCCATTGATTAATAAGTTGAAGTAGGTGTGGTCATCCGAGGTTTTAACATATGATGTATCGAGGAAACATAATTTTTAGATGAAGACAACTTTAATGTGGACTATTAATGATTTTCCTACATATGAAATAGTTTCTGGTTGCAACACACATAAAAAACTAGCATGTCTATACTATATGGAAAATAATAAGACCTTCACATTAACAAATAATGGTAAGACAACTTTTTTTATTATCACATACTGTTCTTATCAATAGATCATAAGTACAGAAATGACTTCTTTGTTGGCAGAGTTGGAAGGGATATTGCATCACCGCTACCATCGAGTGAAGAATTGTATGACGTGGTGTCAGAGTAAGATGAATTATTGTAATGTAGTTTATGGTTTTATTAATTATCCACCATCTAATTCAAAAAATATTAGTGAAGGTGATATTAAATGTCTATGTAAGAGGTGTAAAAATAAAAAGTTTCTCAATCTAGATGTTGTAATGATGCATCTTCTACAAAAGAGGTTCATGAAGAGATACATGTGTTGGTTTGCACACGGAGAACCATATATTCCTCATGAGATCATAGTAGAAAGGGTGGTTATGTAAATTTCTAGTTTTAGCAACGTGCATGAAGTTGTAGATGACAAAAGTAATCCTTATAGGAATATAGTTATATATGCGATGAGAATGAATAAGGGTTATGTTGTTCAGTTTCCAGTAGTAAATGAAGAACCTAAAGTAAACACGACTAGGTTTTTTTATCTTTTGAAAGACTGACGAACTATTATAGAATGGGTGCACAAATCACAAAATATTATCGGTCGTTGCACATGTGTTCACATTCAAGTCAGATCATAGATTGAGTTAGGTCAATTATGAAAAAATTGTTGAATAGAAGAAAAGCATCTTACTTGAAGGGAATAGGCTAAAAGAAAACTTTTATGCTGCTAAATCTATGATGAAACCCCTCGGTATAAGGTACTATAAAATTGACATATATCCAAACTTTTGCATGTTGTACTACCTTGAAAATACAGAGTTGACTGAGTGCAGAACATGTGGCATGCTTGTTATAAACCCATAACTGGTATGGAAAGGACTCTTGCCGCACATAGAAAACTTAAATACTTCCCAATCACACCTAGACTATGAATGTTATTCATGTCTTAAAAGACTAATGAGCAAATGATATGACATCATTCACATGATGTGGTGGATGAAGTGATGATGCACTCTTTTGATGATGAAGCCCAAAAACATTTTAATATGGTGCATTCTTGATTTTTAATGGAATCAAGTAATGTTCGTCTTGGGTTATGTATAGACGGATTCAATCCATTCGGGTTATTTGCTGTTCTTTATTCTTGTTGGCCAGTGATATTCATGATTTACAACTTGTCATTGAGGATGTGTATGAGACTAAAGTTTATGTTTTTATCTACAGTCATACCCGGTCCTAATAGTCCTAGTCGAAATATAGATGTTTTTATTCGTCTATTGATTAATGAGTTGAAGTGGTTATGGTCATCTAGGGCTTTGACATATGATGTATCAAGAAAATATAATTTTCAGATGAAGGTAGCTTTGATATGGACTATTAATTATCTTCATGTGCATAAAATGGTTTATGGTTGGAGCACACATGAAAAACTAGCATGTCCATAATGTATGAAAAATAACAACGCCTTCACGTTAACAAATGACGATAAATCATCTTTTGTACAAAGGACCAAAAGCAACATGTTCACGGTTTTGTTACCACACACAATGATAACTCCATCCTATTCATTTCGCATGTGAAGCGGATGGTAAGATTTTTTTAATTACATCCATTTTTTTTTGTTTTTTTTAAAAAATATTTAACAAGTAACAATTTTCTCTTGCAGGCTATGGATCTTGAACGCGAACCAAGCCCGATGGAGCTTTTTGTGGAAATGCATATGCGAATTGATGACCGCTAAAAAAAAGTGTAATAGCTCGTGGATAGCCAAGCTCAACACTTTGAGGTATGTTGTTTTCAACCTTTTTTTTTCTTAAGTTATTGTTTTTTTTTTTTAATTTGTTGACTTTTTTCTCATGATACATATAACACCCTATTAAAGGAGAGATACAATGACGATATTTCGACCCATCCGGATCTCGATCCGGATTTATGGTTAGAGACAGGATCGTCCGGTGGACCCGATAGAAATCGGGTGTACGATCTCTCTATCACTACGGTGAGGATTTGTAGACGGCACGTAGTGTTTCAACCATTGAATGCTCACTATCGATTCTGAGCACTCAAACTCTAGAGTTCAAGGTAATTTTAGACTAGCGAATTCAAGTTAGGACGACCCATCTTGCTACTGATTATGAACGACTCAGTGTTAAGACAACTGAACTTTGTTGAGTGGTAATGAAGATGAGATCACAGATGAGTGGTATATATACTCCCTCTTATTCACTCCATGATTCAAGCGAAGACCTGCCTCCTCCTTCTCCTCCTCTAGCGCTTCTATTGTAGATTAGTTGTATTTGAACTTATAAATGTTTAAATTTGTAATAAGTATTTGAATTTTATATTAATTTATTTTTTAAATTATTCCCTGTTTCTGTTTAATAGATTTATTTTTAAGAAATATTTTTAAATTATTAAAATATAACACAATGATTAAAAAAAAAAGGTTAAATTAAGGTACGCCTTCTAGACGATCTTAGCTAATGGATTCCTGGAAAATCACGTAATAATTATTTATGATGCTAATAAGGTGCAATATCCTTGTCCATGGAATACATGCACTTTCATGGGACTCAAAAATTAAGGGATTAACTTACATCAAATAGTTAATACAACCAAATCCAAATCAAACCTTCTACTCCAAAAACTTAACTTTTCTTTTTTAAAAAAAAAAAAAAAAAACTTGCCCGGGGTGAAGGACCGGTTCAGCTGGGTTTTGTGACTATGGTTGGGATTCCTTGGGTCAAACAAAAAGAACCATGGTCTTGCAAAATGCGATGTCTAGCGATCAATTAATGTTAGGCCCTTTTAACTTTCTTCAGCTTCCTAATCATCTAATATAATATGTCATGGCCCATCTACTTAACTGTTCATCTTTCTTTTTCTTTTTTTCTTTTTAATTCTACCTTCCATTTTTTTGAATTGAATCCTTTTTATTTTTAAATTTCATTGATTTTAAATTAAATTTTATAATTTTTATTTATTTATTTATTTATTTTTTATAAGCGTTTATTTTTATTATCATATCATTAATTAAAAAATAGTTATAAATGTTTTTTTATTAAACATGATGGAGTCCATGATCCATATCATGAGTTTAGCAGGTTAAGCCATGAAACCCAAGTCGATCTAATAAATCATTGTCTAAATATTAAAAAAATATTATCTTGAATATTTTGTTAAGTCAAACTATATTTTTTACCAGTCGCCTAGGTTGCCTTCAGATCTGTCAAGTCGATTGAATCATATTAGGACAACTTTGACTCAGGTTAATTTAAACCCAAGTTAGGTAAAAAGTTGGTTCAAAAGATTTCAAAGTTGTTCGCCAGGTTAGGTCTCTTTTTTATTTTTTATTTTATTTAAATTCCATCTTCTAATTTTTTTCTTATGATTGAATTCATTTTGATTTATTTTTTAAACTTTATCCTTCACTATTTGATTGATTTTGAATTAGTCTTCAGAATTTATTTCAGTTTGTTATTTATGAAGTCATCATAATCTCAAATAAATATCATTGTATTTGATTGATGCTCAATTTTACAAGTGTTTATTTTTGTTATCATATCATTAAGTAAAAATTCATTTTTTTAAAAAAAATAAAACATTGTTAAACCCAGTAAAGTCCACGATTTGGGTCGCGGGTTTACAGATTAAGTCATAAATCGATCTAATATGTTGTCTTCTCAATATTAAAATAAAAAAGACATCATTTTTATTTTTTTTAAAAATCAAACCACTCTTTTTACCGATTATCTGTGTTGCTTTTGGACCCGCCAAGTTAACAGGGTCATGTTAAGGCAACTATCACGTAGATTAATTTTAAAATCGGGCTAGGTAAGAAGTTAGGTTTCAAGGTTAACTTGTTAAATCGAGTTTAATAACAACCATATAATTTCTTGTGATTTAAATATATTTTTTTTATGTTCAAATTTTTTTTGATATAACCCACATTATAGCGTATTAACAAAAACATTAAAACATATGAGATGGTGAACGGTATTCATATGAAAAGTGAACCACCTAAAATGTTTTCCTTTTCATTTAGGTTATTTTTCTTTATAGAGTCATTATACTTCCTATTTAACAAACCTCAATCTTTTTTTTCATTAGTGTTCTTTTTTTATTTGATATTTTTGCTTCCCATCTAACATTTGCCATGAAATTAAAACCAAGTAAAACATGAAATGATGTCTAGAATCATGAAGATGTGATGTAATACATGCGAGATGAAGAAAATATTAAAAAAACAAATGAAAATACAACATAGAAAAAAAAACAATTTATTATAGAGTGCCATAGTTATCCATAATTTAATATATCATGTTAGATTGACTTGGAATTGACTTAATGATTTGTTTTGCTTTGTTTTAAGTGGGGCTCTCGTCATGTTGAGAATACTTTCAACATTAAATTAATACTTGATTGAAATAATTTTTTTTTATTAATTCAAGTTAATTAAAACTTTAAAAATTTAATTTAATTTTTTTAAAAAAAATTATTTCACCTGCAATCGTAGTAGTGCAATGAATCAAACTAGTATATATTTAGAAAATAACCTAGAGTTAAAGGTTTTCTTGTAGGTTTTTCTCAAGGCTAAGGACTGGACAAATTGATTAAAATTGCAAGATTTAAGCTGTGATATTCTTTAAAAAGTAAGATACGTGGCAATTCAGCAGCCCATCATACGCAGCAAAATATCAAATTATCTCTAAAAAGTTGAGGGACCAAATTGACCATTAAACAACACAGTTGCCTAACACGTAATTAAAATTTGGGAAGCTACCAAATTCCATCCGATGAGAGAATTAAATTCGTATCAGCATATAATTTATGAAAAAAATATTATCAGGAATCTTTTAATTTTTAACCATAAGCTTATTAGGAATCTTTTAAATTGGAAGGAAATAAAAACAATTAGTGGAAAGTATATTGTGATGTACAAGTCCAATTCAAGTCGTGGTCCATTGAAAATGGTCGGTCACATGTGATCATGGCTCCTCCAGTGCTTCTGGAAAGTCCTCCATTACATATATATTCGTGGTATAGGAATAATCCTATTCCTGCCCAAATTAATTTACAGTTCTATAGCAACATTGATCTGTATGAGGGCCATGGCTTGATTCTCTAGCCATGTTCGATCACATCATTCAGCAAGAATTTCACATAGTTAATCCTAAAGGGTATTGCTCAACTTGTCAGGTCTTGAATTTACTTATATGAAGTTGCTAGTTCGAGTGTCACAAACCTCTGAGCAATTGAAAGCTTATATTGTCGTTAACTTCAAAGTCTCAGAGAATTAATCGAGGTGCGCGTAAACTGACCCAGACATCCACAATTAAAATAATAAAAAAGAATTTCACATAGTTGAGTTTGACTCAATATGCATGAAAATGTACTCTTTGAAGAATATATGTTTAACTTTTGTAAAATAAAAACAAGGGGTGATGAAGAAGATGAATGAGAATAGTAGCCGAGCTAGGAAATTCTTTTTGAGGGTTAAGATCAGGAAATAATTTTTAGGGGGTCTAAATTTTAATTTTATTAGTTTTAATCCCAAAATCGATCCGAGCCCCAGCTGCCAGTCTTTCCTAGCTACGCACATGAATAAATAAGAAAATATAGAAAGAGTGAGATTTATAATTCGATTATTAAATATATAATATATGAATATTGGTTTTCGAGCAAGAAAAAGGGTCCTTGACTCATAAATGACTCATTGCAACTCCATTAATTGTATACAAGTTTGATGCCATAAGACTGTATATATACGTTTACTAAAGTCAAAGGATCTTAGATTTTTGTCAACGGGCTATTGTCTTCTGTCAAAATACACTGCCACATGCTAGATTCTCCACTGCCAAGAGTGCCAAGTAGAGTTTCATTTAATTTCAAGATCAAGAGAGAAGAAGAGTTCATGCTGAAAGCTCAGAAATAATGGTGAAGAACACCTTGGGAAAGCTCACTAACCCTAATATTGATCAACATTTATCAATTTCCAACCAATAATTTTGTAAGAAAGTGCTACATGATCTTGAAATAAAGCCAGGCTGGTCGTCCCCTTAATTTTGACCTCGGATCGTGGCTGGTTCCAACAATTTTGTCCACATAATTATTTCTCTTTTAGGATGATTATACCTAGCTACCAACTAGTCATTTAACCCATGCTTTGCTGTGGATTATGGTTATTTTTTTAAATATCAGTTATTTAGATTGTTTCAATGTAATTTTTAACATAAAAAATTTAAAGTATAAATTAAAAAGTCTATACAAATATCTCATTAAATAAATTAATAATCATTTATGTAAAAATATGCTTGGCTGAACGTGGAAGAAATATTATTTCAAAATAATTATTTTTTGTACAAAACTAAACCTACCTGTATAAAGTAAAATAAAAATAAAATAAAAAATCAACAAAAATTAAACACAAAACAAAATAGTTTTTTTAAAAAAAAAACTTTTATCAAAAAATAGCTTGGAAAAAATGTGGTTTAGGTATTGAGATAGACAAACTGATAGAAAAGAATATGAAACTAACCACAAAACAACTTTTTTAAATAATGTAGAATGATAAAATCACAAAATATAATGAGGAAAAAAAATTCATAATCGTATTAACACTTAAAACTTGTGACCCGTGTGATTAAATGGAAGCATTACAAATGAAAAAATTGTGAAGCCCAATCCCAAATAAATCAAACACCGAAGGATGTATTTGGGGAAAAAATCAACCACATAAAAGAATTAATTAAAAAATAAAGGTGGAAAACAAAATAAAAAATAAATTTGAGAGTATTTAAAAATTAAATTGCAGGGTTAAATCGAAAAGAGAAAAACAATTAACAAAAGGAAAAAATATCAAAAGAATGAAGGCTAAATTGAAAAACAAAATAACTTAAACTTTGATTGAATGATTGAATTGAATATTAATAAAACTTTAACTAAAGATCCAAGGGTAAAAATGATAAATCAAGAGAATAAAGATCGAATTGGTGAAAACAATATATGAAAAGTTATAATTTAAAGACTAAATTGAAAATATAAAAAAAAAACTTTTCTAAAAGGATCAAGAACGAAAATAAGCAATAAAAAATATAAGGATTGAAATTGAAAAACAAAAAGAAAAAAAAGGAACAAACATGTACTTTAATTGAAAGGGAGAGAAAAGTAGGAAGAATAAAGAAGAAATGACCATCGCCAATAAACCGTCGGATCACCACTGACACACTTCATACCAGGAGGAAAAGCACGTGACAACGCTTCTAGCAACACTACAGAAGGTCATTTTCGGACAAACAGTGGGGTCACATATGCCATTGAAAAAGTGTGGATACCACCAGCGCGCTGACATGTGAAAAACATTCACCAACAGTTTTTTGGAATTTAATATTAAAAATAAATGTTAAATTAACCAAAAAAAACCTCATAACCCTGGAAATAACGAATAAACTAATGTGAAGGCACCAAAACACCCATGAATGCATAGAATCTATTTTGTCTTGTCTAAGAGAAAAGAAGTATTTTATTTATTTTAAAGTTTGTGCAAAGTATAAAAAAAAACTATTAGTCAGTGGGTTTAAATTTTGTTGACCTTGGGGGTAAAAGAGTATTTTTACTGTACCAAATAATAATAATAAAAAACAATAATATTCATGTTCAATCTTTTAATGATCAATGAATCAGTGTAAAAAGATCAAAATACTCTTATATCTTAGCCTTCCAATTTTTTTACTGAGAGATGCAAAATAAATTCACTGTAACTAAACAAATTTATATGTTGCAAAACTTTATATATATATATATATATATATATATATATATATATATAACAAATACATGAATGGATCAAAATCTTTTTTATCATAAGAAAAATACTTAAATATGACAATCGGTATATCTTTTAGAGAAAAAAACAAAATAAAATAAAAATTGAAGCAAATGAACAAGATGTGTACCTCGAGTCCATCAATTTAAAATTTTAATAAAGAGTCTTTTCGTAGGAAAAATATTTCATATTCATGAATTAAATTAAAATTCTCAAAGTAAAGAACTATTATACAATATAATTTCGATAAATAAATTAAATAATATATTTATTCATGCCTCAATTAAATAATATCTTGATTAATTAATAATAATTATAAAAATATTAATTTATGGAGTCTTAATTGTATATGTATGTGTATACGTGAATATGAGTGGATTTACATGGAAAAGATGAAGGCAGTTGCTCTATTATTTATTTATTTATTTATTTTTGTAAATAGTCATAAAGCTCTTGATAGTTTTATTGGTTCAAATTTTCCCTTCTTGTTGTTATACATTTGTCCCGTAAAATTCTTAAAACTTGTCCTACGTAATTAGCATAACTACTTCTAAATGGTTTCTTTCTTTGGAATGATTATGTATGAAAGCATGGTTTAAATGTGCTATTTTGTGATTTATCAATTCAAATTTTTATCTAAATATTTTTATTTAAGTAAAATAATTATGTAATTTTATATTGTTGTGTTGTTATTGTTATATATATAGCTCTAATAAAGAACACTTATTCTCAATCAATATATATATATATATATATATCAAGGAAAGGATAGATAACATTAGAGGGACGTGGGATGAGTGATTTGAGTATATCTTTAGCTTGATAAGAAGGATAATGATCCAATTAGTGATCGGAGAGATCCTTCCATTAATTAATCATTCTGATTTAGAAGGATTGACTTCTATCCTAGTAATTCTCAATAATTTCAATTTACATAGATTGACTCTCATCATTTTGTTTCTTGTTAGTCAAATAATTAGAAATTTGGTGTAGATAGTTTTTTTTCCATGGGGAATATTAAACTTCTATGTACCTGTAGCTATTGATAGTTCACATCAAAGTTGTCATTATAAGAAAATTTTGTTTCATCGATATATCACAAGTCAAAGCCTTAAGTGAATCTTGATACATCCTTGAATGATCATCCATGACTTTTATTGAACCTATACCAAATAATGATGACAACATGTATTAACTAAATACGTTAACTAAATAAATTTACAAAAATATTGGTTTAGCTCAAGATTATCCAACCTACTTTAATACTTCTCTTAATTCATTATCAATTATCTGCGTACATACAAATTTGTACACATTTACAGAAATTACAATTCAGCAATAAAATTAATAAAATATAAAACAGATCCATTAAACAAGTTATTATTTATTTCATCACAACACACCTAAATCGGTAATTCGACGTAAGTTTCAACAATTTACAAATAATTTTTCAAAATCTAAAAAGAAAACATAAAATGTACAAAATTATAAATCCATACAATAAGTTTATTTTAGAAAAAACAATAAAACAATCAAACACCCAAACAAAATATATATATTATAAAAATATACAATAAAAAAATTAACATTTTAAAATTGTGTTCAAATTAGAAAAATGATAGATTTACTTATTTAAAATGAAAAATCCGCAATAAAATTTTAATAAGAACACGGATGCTATCAAACAAAGTGTTGTTTTGACTGAAAAAGTTGAAGAAGGATAAGTTGTGTTGAGATGAGGGGGCTGATTGTTTAGTTCTAAAGGGGAAGAAGGAGAAATATGGGAGGGGAGCGTCGATAGTCAGATCATATATTAACTGTTATCGATGGATTTACTAACATAATATTTTTGTCTATCAATACGTGGGTAATTCAGTATAAGTGACATATCATTGTACGAACTTCCATATTTGAATCCAACTGTAATTTTATCGGTAACAGCGTCCATAAAAAATTACACTCATCATACCGTTTGATTTTTTTAAATTATTTCTATTCTGACTGAGATTTCATTTGTATATATCGACGGAATATTTTTTTCAGTAAATACCAATGAAGTTAACGATAAAAAAAAAAATCAGTCGGTAAATATCACCCCAAAATACCGACGAAAAAAATTCATCGGTAATTCCATTTGTATTTGTAGATTTTCTTATAATGACCTCAAAGTTCGACATTTGTTGAAATTAAATTATATTAATACATTCTAAAAGAAAATTATCTCAGTTGTTGGCAAACAATAAGCTGCGGGTAGGGACCAACCCAGACTTGGTAGAGCATCACTCCTGGTTGATTGTTTAATGAAAATATCACTGAAATATATAAAACATTCTATAAAGTACACATGTGGAAAATCTATGCTTCCAAGACGAAGTAGAATTTGTTCCAAAAAGCTATATTAGGGGTGGCCCTGGGTGCACCGACCGCATACTAGAGAGAGGGACAAGCCATCATCTCATCACAAGATACTATACTTGGCATCTGAATCTAGTTAGATAGCACAACATTTCAGCAGAAAGTGAAACGAGGAAAGAGGAACGGGCAACTTAACCACTCCGAATCGTTAAAGAGAGAGAGCTTTTCTAGGGCAAAGTTGCAGGTACAATGGAAGATAATACTGGTAGGCAAATACTTGTAAGGTAAAGGTGGTGGTGGTGGAAGATAAGCCTGATAGAGACAGAGTGTGCGCCACTACCGCCCAATAGCATGTGAGCAAGAGTCAAGTCTTTAGCACAAAGGGCCAACAACGTAAAGCATAGAGCCATTGAGAGCATGGTCCCCATGAAAGCTCCTATTCTTCTTCTTTTTACCTTCTGAAATCTTCCAAATCTTTGGTTTGATTAATTGTGACTCAACATGGGGAAGTACGGGCTCGATGCCATGACAAGCTAGTCGATTTGTGTCAACATTCTCTCTTTTTAGTTTTTAATTCATAGTAGCATTTGTTTTTGCATATATATATATATATATATATATTGATTGATAGATAGATAGATACACAGATATTTATTGTGTTTTCCTTACTAGCTGTCTTTTTAGGAAAATATTTTATAAATAAGGTTCTTTTATTAAATCTGGACACGAATTGATTTGTCAGCTTATAAATAGTAAAATCCAATATTTTTAATATTATTTTTCTGAGAAAAAACTTAAATTTCACATGTATTTGTATAAAAATTGTATACGAAAAATCTGTTTATAGCAATACTATATATATTTATCCTTTTGGCCATATATTTTATTGTTGTGTTTAATATGAGAATTTCTTAGCTCCCTTCTATACTCACATGGTAGGAAAAAGAAAATGAGGATGCAGTCTTTACCTCACTACTTTACACTTATCATGCTTCACCGGCCCTCTCTTTGTTCGCCCCATATTTGCTGAGTGATATGATTCAAATCTATCTGATGTTAGTGATGATTTTATGAAGATGAAAACTTGAGATCATACAACTTCCTTCTTTTTTTTGACAAGAGGAAAGATGAATTGCACGCTCACCAATAAAGAAAGTGTTTAAAAGTGTAGTAATAATTAATTTTTAAAATATTTTTTTTGTTTGAAAATATATCCAAATAATTTTTGACATCAACACATTAAAACGATATAGAAAAAAAACAATTTGAAGTATAGAAAAAATTAAAAAAAATTATTTTTTTTAAAGTGTTTTTAAAACACAAAAACAAAAACAAATGGAGTCTAAATTCTAATTATTAAAACATGGGATCCTTTTATATTTATTTTTATTTTAAAAAATTGAATTCGTAATTTAATGTAAAGGGAGCACTGTGTTCAGTGGGAAATATGGGTATTTGAAACTTAACCTAACAGTGGCCAACATCGTGTAACACCATTCGAGTCAACGTTTTCTACTTTAGCAATATCAGGTTGTTGGGCTTGGGCCTGTCCGGATCTAAGTTGAGTGGTTTGGTTGTATGCCCTTGGCAAGGTAGCCCCGCTATCATGTGGCACGTGGGTCTAATCTAGCACAAGCACAGGCAATCCCAGTGACAGGTGTTTTCACGTGGAGGTGTGGATCTAGCTCACACCCAAGTCGAGTAAGTCAACTCTAGTGCCACGTGACGCTCGGGTCTGACCTAACGCAAAGGTAGGTTAGCCTAAGAGTTAGGTGTCCTCACGTGAGGATGGGGGCCTGACTGACACCCAGAGCAACACCATTAAAACTTGAAATGATCATTTTTCTCGCAACCATCCATTTAGTGTCGAATGCATTCCAGTGAAAAAATAACTTCACCCCTTCCTTGTTGCCCTTGCAACTTTTAGTGGCAAAGACTGGGCTGCTATTACACTGTTTCAATCCACAATGTTTTTAAGTCTGGGTAAATAGTAAGAGGTGCACTAAATCATTTTAGTGTATTGTATAATATCATCTTCCAAGGTTTCTTACAAGAAAAGATTATACTTAAATGCTGATTTAAACCAACCTTAGACCAAGTATAGAATTAATGAATCAATAAATTAATCTATTAAACGAAACTAAACTTAATAATACCAGGTGAAAGCGGGTTCTATAAGTACCCTGAATATTGGAAAAAGAAATTAAGAAAAAGATAGCCCGTGCTCCTCGTTGGCACTAACCACGAAATGCTATGACTAGAACGGCCACTAATCAGTTTCTTAATATTTGATTCCATCACTAAAAAAACCTCCCCCCCCCCTTAAAAATAATCTTAAAAAAAAAAAAGTGTCAGCCTAAAAAACATATCCAATCATTTATTCCTTGGTGTTTGGTTTAACTTTTTTGTGGAAGGAAATCTTTTGTTTTTGAAGAAAATATATTAAAATAATATATTTTTATTTTTAACAATAATATATCAAAACAATTTAAAAATACTAAAAATATTTATTTAAAACACCAGGATGCAGAGTATTCTGAATTGTCCGCTATCAATTTTCTCTTGCATCTAATGATGGAGCTGGTTCTAATTAAGTAGTTGTTGATATGCTATAATTGGATTATGTGGATGGCTTTATAAGTGGAAGATAAATGATTAAACTTAGAAAGGGACATGGCTATGCAGACAAAAAAAAAAACCAATAATTTTTTATTTAATTATTGAATTTTTCTAAAATAATTTCATGAAATTCTGTAAAAAGTTGAGGTTGATAATATATTGTTTGTTTCTGTATTTTAATTTCTATATATATATTATTTTAATATATTTTTAAGAAAATACCCTTTAAAAAACAAGCAACGACGATATAACTGAGCTTTGAAAGTGAACCCATGCCTTTGAAGACACCATGAATCCCTGATGTTGCAGAAATACCAAGATTTTGCACCCGTGCTCGGTGCCATAAAAGCCAGGTAAGGTAAGATTCCTCAATCTGAAGTGGCACAAGTTTCAAGAGAAAAACATGGAGCTTCGGTGTCTCCTTCTCGGACCACACGATCGAGTTACCCTCGAGAGTAAAGGGACGGCTCATAAAAGTAAATTAATTCCATTAATATGGGACTCCATCTCCGAGTTATAATATTCTAACTTGATTCCGTATAAAGTACATGGGACACACGAACACTAATATTCTCGACTTTAATTGTAGTCTTATAATCTTATGCTTGGTTAGTTTTTCTTTTTTTAAAAAAATATGATAATAAGAATAATCTCACTATGTTTTTTCTAATAACTCTAAACACCATGTGCAGCTATATTATTTGAATTTGGGAGGTGTTATTTTTCTGTCGGTGATTTTATTGATAAATTAATTATCATTAGAAAATGTATCTTACATTGATGAAAAAAAATTTCCGGTAAAACTGTTAAATTTTATAGTGAATGTCGTGGGATAACATGTATATTGATCTATATTAGGAGATCAAAACAATATTATGTTGTTTAATAATATTATTATATTTTAAGGTCATATATGTATTAAGATTAATTACTCTCCATGTTCCTAAGTTCATGTTTATGATTTTAGTATTTGTTAAAACTGACAACATAAATGACTACATAATCTCACTCTATAGTTTCTTACAAGCAAAAATAAGAATTTGTTAACCCAAAAATGCCCTTCCTTTTTTTCTTTTCTTCTTTTCTAGTCTCTTCCCCGTTCCTACCTATATAAGAACACCTAGTACTACGATTCAAAGGCGAACTAGAACAAGAGATTTCTCCCTCTCTCAACCAACACACTCGACAACAATATTCCAGTACTATTACATCCATCATTTTTTTTTATTCAAAAAGATGAGCAACTTGCAGGAAGACAAGAAATCGAAGGTAAAGAAAGGATGGCTTGCAGTTCGAGTTGGTTTAGAGGAAGAAGATGGTGGATTTCAAAGATTTGTAATTCCGATTTCATACCTTTATCACCCTCTTTTCAAGCGACTTTTAGAAAAAGCTCATGAAGTTTATGGCTACCACACCACAGGTCCACTAAGGGTACCGTGTTCTGTTGATGATTTTCTTCATCTCCGGTGGCGGATTGAAAAGGAGTCCAGTCATCATAGCCATCACAGTCACCATCACCACCACCTTCCTAGTTCTTTGTCTTTTTACTCTTGCTGATCATATGTAGAAACTAAGTTACCCCATATAGCTAGCTTCTTCATATTTATAACAGAAGCTAAATTCCTTGTACTGCATATATAGTTAAGGAGGTGATGAAGATGTTGATGCTGAACATCAACAACACTCTTGTCTTGTGTTTTTCTATTCAAAGAAAAGAAAAGCAAATACAATTGGTGTTAGTTTCTTTTTTCGTGTATGGTGAAGAATTTCCTTCATTTTACACTACTGATCAGCCCCTCTAATTTATTTATTTTATTTATTTCTGAAGTAAAAAATTATCTCCTATATACATCTAATTTCATTGTGACAAGGTGTTCTGTTAATTTTATTCAGTCTAATTAATTTTATTTTTCACAAGCAAACAGGAAGGATGAATTAATTAAAATTTAGATATGTTCCTAGTAATTAATTAATCGTCTAATAATTAAATATGTTAAATATATATTCCTCTAATATACAGCCGAAGCAAGATATCTTTACAAGAGAGGTATGGACTTTTGGGAGTCACTTTCCACAAAAATATTATGGCCAGTTAATTAAAGAAAATGCAGTGTCCATTGCTTTTTTGAACATGCTCGAGGACGTCTTCGTCCTCTCGTAATCATTTTGCCTTTGTGGGGTGGAAAAGAGCTGAGAGCTATTTGAGACCTTTTCAATGTTTATCTTTTCTTTTCTTTCCATTTTTTTACCTTAAGAGGTTCATTAATAAATCTCCTGCCATGGGAAATTGTCATTTAATATTTTTGAAGTTTTGAGTAAGATGATCAAACTTTTTATTTATCAAATTATCATTTCAGATTTAAATTTAAAAAATAAAATTATGAGATTTCTTTTATTAAATACATCAAGATTTCTTTTATTAAATACATCAAGATTACCTATTCGTATATGAAAGTTTACCCTCAAAAACGTTTAAAGAGTTCATCTTTTTTTAAAAAAAAAATATTATTTATATTATTAAAAAATTGATAAATACAAATGAAAATATCAAGAGAATATGTTTGTTGGAAATTTACCGACAACAATATTCTTTCGGTATATAACGAGAGAATATTTACAATGAAAAACAAAATAATTAAAAAAAAACGATGGTGTGATGATTTTACCAAGAAAATTATCGTTGGTAAACTGTGAATACTATTTATCATGTCAATTACAAAAAGAATCACTGACGGAATATTCTGTCGGTATTTTTTAGAGAACTCTGGAACTATTCATTTTTCAATTGAACTGTTAATTATTATTATTTACAGATAAAATTACTGACGGATTGAAAAGTCATTACATATTGCTTATGCCATTAGAATTTCTAATCCATACATGTGTAACATTCAATTCCAAATGATGAAGTTTTTCTTTCTGCTTGGTTGTCCGAAAAGTTTCAAATAATGGAAAATTACAAAATTCCCTACAAATCATCAAATTAATTATCAAATAAAAAAATTAGTTATTTTATAGTTGGAAACCTCGGTCCAGAAAATCAGTAAACTAGTTTAATAGGGTAATTCTCATTTAAAAAATAGTAAATCAAGAGAAAAAAGTTGTTGTGATTTAGGATAAACATGCCCAATAAATTAATTCAAATAAAGCAATAAAATCGATAGGTGTAATGTTAATTAGTAATAAATCACGTAAACTTCATGACTGAATAAAATAATTATTGCAAAGAAAGATTTTTTTTATATAATTTTTGGATGAAAATATTTAGGAAAATATCTTGGAATTCCAAATAAATTAATTTATGATTTTACAGGCAAATAACATAACTATAGATATAAGCTCCGGCAACAATCACACAATTTTTAATGGAAAGAGAATGAAAGTTTCCATTGAATTAGTTTGAAAATTTAGACATTTCAAGGAAATAAACAGTATGCAAAATAACACAATTCAATGGAAGGTTGATTAATTAAGAAAATTCAAACTTTGACATAAAATTATTTACTATTTAATTTTATGTTATTTTTTAATTTGAACATTGGACCAAATTGAAATTTTTTAAGGAGTATACTGATATGTTATGTTGTTTTATCTCGAGTTAAATTTCCGAAATTAAAGGTCGAGAGACGTTAGCTTTTTCTTCTTCTCCTCCTTATTCTTGGTTTTTCTTTGCGAAACTGGTCAGGCTAGTGTTATGACAAGAGTAATACCAGAAACTATGGCGCTAGTATCAGGTTTAACAAGTTAATTACCCTGAACAATGTATGTTAGTTGAGGAGCATAGCTACAGGATGGCAACAAGAGGCCAATTGGTTCAATGTTAATTAGGATTCAGTCACGCCAGCTTGAGATTCCACACGGCTATCAGGGTTGATGAGGGCATCAAGCTTATTGAGTTGGCACTTGATGTTGAGCCAGGGAGCCATGGAAGATGACAAGAACAGACAGAGCAGGGGATTAGACTTAGCCATGGTGCTATAGCTGGTTGATGCAAAAGGGATTGGCTATTTATGGGTTGAAGGCATGCAACTAGCTAGTCGGAAAGGTGAGTGAAGGCCACATATCATTCTTTAGTTTGCATGGCTTCCTGGCCCTGTTGTCTTACACCTAATAAGGTGAGGTAGGGCAGGTGTCTTTCAGCTTGGAGAACACAATTTTGCTTAGATAAAAGAGAATAAGAAGATCAAGACATGTTAGTTCTTGTGTGTCCTTCATGGAGTGGTTGTGGGCCTATGGCACATGAAATTTTTATCTAGGTTAATAAAAAACAAGAATATCCGACCTGCCGGATTCGAACCAGCGACCTAAGGATGACAGCAACAACTACAGTCCTCCGCTCTACCAACTGAGCTAAGGTCGGAAACATTTGTGGCTGCTGGGATTCGAGCCCAGGTCTCCACGGCCACAACGTGGAATTCTCACCACTAAACTACAGCCACTTGGTGATGGATCTCTTTCCATTTATATACTTAATCTTACAATGTGCCTAACAGCTATCCTACACGTAACTCTTGCCACCGTGGCTCACAAGGAAAATCTGGCGGGGTTAAATTCTCTTCCGTTTCAAGTAGTTGATGTTGTGGTATTCTTTACTGTTAACGGCGGGTTTTTTTAAAAAAAAAAATTGTAGTTTTTATAATTAAAATTTAACACATGAAAAATATACTAAATACTTTCAACCACACCACCCAATGAACTCTTGATACATTGGAAAAGCATTTTATAAATAACTAAAGAGATTTGCTCCCTTCATTGATTTATTGAATTCATATCTTAAGACTGAATGCTCCAAGCTGATATGAAAAGCGAGTCCGATCGATGAACAAACTGATTTGAAGATATCACTTGCCATCAATATTTTTTTATATATATAAAAAACTAATGTCTGCTGCACAGTAAACTTGCTCAAGAGCAGTGGATAAACAAGTATTAGGTGATGATGCTAGAAAGCAAGTTTCCACTACTTTTTAAATGGAACACGTGATACACAATACAACACCATTGTTTTACATGGACTGTCAAATGGGTACAAAATTCTCAGAAAAAAAAAAGTTGGATTGATGTGGCTGCAAGTGAATCTCGCTACAGGAGAGGGTTTGGTTGGACCTTAACGAGTTTCTTTCTTGTTTATGTTCATGTAAATGGCATGGAATTGCAGCTTGGTATCAAGAATACTTGCTCCCTTCTTTCTCATGTTTTCCAAACCTTGATTGTACCATCTACAGAGGCGCTTACCATGCAGTTGTCAGTTGGATGGTAACTCACACTTGTTACCTGCCAAAAACAGCCACAAAAACCATCGACTGTCAGGTGTGAATTCCTTCTAAAAGTCTATAAACAGCATCAAGCAATAGCAATTCCTTTCTACAATTGATAGTCCTAGTTGCAGTACGCAGCAATGAACCCATGGTATTTGATTATACACAAATTACAGCAAAAAAAAATAAAAAAAATTTAAAAAGAGAGATTAGTCTTGTGATTCGAAATGATCTTTTTTATAAGATCACCATCTAACAATACTCAATAGTTCATGCCAGCAACTATATGATATATAAGGTTTGGGAAGTTAGTTGCAACTCTCTGATGTTAAGCACAGATCACCCACCAAAAAGGTCATTCAACAAAAGGTGAAAGTTAAAGTTTCAGGAACTCACTGTAGTAAGAATCGAAGATTTAACCAGGAAAAAAGGTTAATATTGTGTAAAAAAAAAATTATAATATGGCTCGCAAATGGTTTGGAACCGTTACAAAAGACTGACAGTGTATACAACATTCCACATCTTGAAGCATGGCAAAACTGGCTAAAACTGTACGAACTTAAGCACAAACATGTAATTTGAATCATTTCAATAAGCAAACTAAATGTTTTTTTAGAATAGAAGTGAGAAAAAGTGGAAATTTGCTGCAGTTATCAAATAAATATGCTAAACAACTTTACCACTGAGGAATGAGCTCGGAAACGTGACAACACAGACGCATCCACAAGATCCCAGAAGTAAATGTAGCCATCCTCTGAGCCACCAGCAACATGGGCGTCAGTGTTGGTGAGGCAGCAATCCAACTTGTATGACTGGTGCAGAATCACCCACCAATAACAACAAAATAATAATAATAATAATAATAATAATAACAACAACAACAATAACAATAACAATTAGAAGTGAAGAACAATGGAGAATGGAACTTGAGACATTGACAAGTTTTCAACTTATTATTGTGATCTCAAAATAACAAAAGGAGGTTTGGCCAACTAACCTTACATATATGTCCTTTATATT
Organism: Populus deltoides; assembly: GCA_015852605.2. Taxonomy (NCBI): domain Eukaryota; kingdom Viridiplantae; phylum Streptophyta; class Magnoliopsida; order Malpighiales; family Salicaceae; genus Populus; species Populus deltoides. The sequence continues at coordinate 21,041,715 of CM027570.2, read as the reverse complement.
CTTGTAAAAGCTCGCCTGTAGTTCTGCCATCAGGAACCAGTAAGACAAGGCAGACAAACATCAGACAACAGAAACTATGAGACTAATTCATAAAAGCATGAGAATTCACCTGTCCAATAGGCGCAAAGTAGAATCTAAGCAACTCGCTAATATGCAGTTACCATCATTTGACATCGAGATACAGTTGACAGGATGCCCCAAGTTATCAGATATTTCTCTACACAAATAACGCAAAAGACCACCATCATTAATCCAATGATAACAATCCGACAACACCAACTTTATCAAATCCCAACACCTATAGATACCTCCCAATACGAATGTCGAATGTTCTAACAGTACCATCAACACTTCCAGCAATGATTTCAGTTTTCGTCAAACACACAGACATTACACTATCTGAAAACGTGTCAATGATCTGGAAAAAAAAATCATCAAGTTTTGAAGATCAACCACCGCACCTACATATTCACAATTTATAGTAACAAATTCAGAAACATAAAGCACCTGAATTGGCTCAGTACTATGAGATCTACAATCCCAAGCACGCAATGATTGATCATAACCTGCTGATACCACAACAGATGCATACTCATTAAATTTCACAGCATTCACCTACATCAAAACAAAAACAACATAAGTACAACTGAAAAATACATCCCATATACTCATTAAACAACCTTAAAAAAAAATTACCTCACTACCATGTCCTCGGAATTTCCGAATTACACGACCAGTAGCCACATCCCAGTAAAACACTTGTCGGTCTCCTCCACAAGAAACTAATTTCGAATTATCCCTTTTAAAAAAAAACCAAAAAAATTAAAATTAAAAAGAAATCGAAGCAATTCCAGTATTATTAAAATTAAAACAAAAAAGATTTATTTTATCTTACTGGGTGACGTGAACATCGCGAACTTCACGACCGTGAGATTTGTAGGTCTTAATGTGGATTCCGCGGTGAGGATTCCAAAGACGAATGGTGCGGTCTTTGCCGCAACTCAGGCAATAATTTCCGTCACCGTTGAATCTTGCGGCTAAGACTCCTCCTTCGTGACCTTTCAGCACGTTTGCCTCCTTATTTGGCAGTTCCGAGACGTCGCTCATCTCTCTCTCCCTCTCTCTCTCGATTGATTGATTCTTCGGTTTTTTCAGGGCGCGAAAGGGAAGGGAAAGAAAGCTGAAAGCTTTGTCGTCTGAAGAAGGGAGAAAGGCGACCAACACTGTTTGAGGCAGGTGGACTTAATTTTTTATTCGCAAACTTAGGCCCACAAAAAACTAGGGCGAGCCCAAACAAATATGGACCGAGAAGTTATGCTATGAGATTATTCGGTGTTTCTTGTTTTGATATTATTAGTAAATGACACAATACTGTAGATTTTGAATTATTTATTGTGAATTTTTTGATGAGTGTGGTTCAATTTTATTTTAATTTTTTTTGATAAAAATGCAGTTTTAATTTTACTTTTAAATTTTTGATATATATATATATATATATATATAATTATAATTATTAAATTTGATTTAATTTGACAAATTAACCTAAACAAATTTATGATCTTGATGAGCCTTATTCAGATTATGTTTTTAATTAAATTAAATAAGATATTAACTATGTAAAACTTGATTGACCTAGTTGAATCCAATTCAAATACAGGTAAGTGAACACCAAGAAAATAAAAGGAAATAATAAAACAATATTGTTTTAATAGAAAGAATTTATCTAATAAGCAATAGGGTTACTCTAACAAATCACGAGTTCATCTAATAATTCATAAGCTAACTCAATAATTTAATAATCCTAGTTATTTCTAGGCTAATTTTTGAATTACATAGTTCGAAAATGAGAATTCATCTTTGTACTTATAAGAGAATATTATTTATTCAATTATGAACTCATTGATTTATTTTGAAAATTACATAATAATTTTTTTAAAAAAAAACCTTTAAAACATGTGGAAAAAACACTATGGATGTCCATAATATCTCAATATTGTTTTTTTATATTTTTCCCTTCTCAAAACAAAAATAAATGCTAGCAAAAAAGATATTTTGCAAGGTTGTTAAGAATTTTTTTTTGACACGACACGAAATATATAATATAAACTCGGATCGTAAACTCGAATCTTAAAATCATAAAATCATAAGTAAAATATTTTAATTAATTATATATTGAAAATTTCAATCAAATATTAAATAATAATATAACATAATTAAAATAAAAGTGAAATAAATAATATAAAAATTCCAACACCTTAAAAGATATCTTAACATATGTCGAGAAATTACATATATATTTTAATATATATTTGTCTCTTATTTTTCTTATTTTGATATTTAGTTATCTTTGATGATTTATTTATTTATTTATTAACACAAATAGTTTACAATTTATTTAGTTAAATGCATGTATTAATTTTTCAATTTATTCTTAATTTTTTTATTTAAGAAAATGCAGTGGATAAACTTGTATATTTAATTTTTTATTGAAAAACAAATCTAACCTATGGCAGAACATGAGTAAAAATGCAAGTATTTCTCTATCTTTTGTATAGTTTTCCAAATATTCCAATATATGCTAAGTAACTAACAAAAGCTGATAAAAAGCCATATATCTTCAGTTTCTCTATTTTCTCTATCTTTTGTCTAATAAAAAAAAAACTAAATAGTGTGTTTTTTCTTCTTTTTTTCTGGTTAATATAAACCGATAATTGTTTTTGTTAAAAAAAGTTAAAAAAAAAAAAAAAGAGATTAGGATTAGGATAATTAATCAAAAAATAATTTATCAGTTACAACTTAAGAAACCCACCATCTCCTCTTAAACTATTTGGATTAAATACCACTAATCACCGTTTTTGTTTTTTCTTCCAACGAGCCCTCTCATCTCCCTTGCCAACTCTCTACAAAGTACAAACTATAAATACCCCCACAAATTCTCAAACCTAAGCATCTCCCTCCATTCTTCATTTCCTCTTACACAAACACAAGCAAAATCATGGCAGCTTTCAAGAATCTTGCTCTCTTCTTGTCTCTCACATTGCTGATCTCAGCCAATATTTCAACTGCAGCTAGAGACATTCTCATTAACAAACCAGGCTTCAACAGCCTTTCAGCGAGACTTGAAGACGAGGGCAGCCTTGTGGAGTGCTGGAATGCACTCGTGGAGATAAAATCTTGCACGAATGAGATTGTCTTGTTTTTCATGAATGGCCAGGCTGAAATTGGCCCTGACTGTTGTCGCGCTATTCATACTATCACTCATAATTGCTGGCCTGCGATGTTTACTTCTCTTGGCTTCACAGATGAGGAAGGAAACATACTTAGAGGATACTGTGACGCTTCTCCTAATTCACCTTCTATTTATTTTAGTCCTGCTTCTGCTCCTTCACCTCTTGCTGCTGGCGCTCCTGCTCAATATCAGCCTATGCTGGTTTAAAGAGAGTCGATGATGTCTAGTCTACTAGCTTAATTTGTATTCCAGGGTCTTGTGTGTTTTTCTGTTGTTTTTGCTTTCCACGTTTGAGTCTTCAATGTTGTTCAAGTTTGGTGTCATGATGATGTAGTGTTTATACTTGAGGAATAAAGTTGTGCTTTCTTAATGTTTTAGTTTTCTCTCCATAGTCCGTACGTGTTAATTAATGATTTCATACATCACTGATCAATCAACTAGAATCAAGGGATCGACAACCACAACATACATCAAGGAGGATCAGATAGATAGTCCCATCCCATCTTCCGATCTTGATCAATGAAATTAATTCAAGCCTTTACATTTTCTAATCTATGTCTACACAAGAGTTGATGGTTGATGTGGGATTTTGAAAACTTAACAACATTATTTCATCTTATAGTGCAAAAAATAGCATTCCCTTTAAGCAAAGTCGGGTTCTTGCATGAACCCTTACAGTTTCCAAGGTTAAATTTGTCACAGAGGGGGTCAAGGTTAGGGTAACTCCAGAGCAACCAGATTTGCATCACTGTTCCGGTAACGTACCTTCACAAAACATTTGACAACAATGATACTATTATGAAGAACTATGTGACTGAAAGCGATATGAACAAAAATTCCCTTTAATTTGAGATGCAAAGTTGTTTCCAAGTTGGATGATGCTAACAGTGTTGTCTTGTTGTCACAACAGATTCTGCTCAAGGCCTAAGGTCAGATTGAAATTGCTCTACGTTAACTATTGATTAGGTTTTTTATGCAGGAGATTCTAGAGAAGCTAACTTGTCTCGGAGTTGATGGTGCTAGCGGATAGACTACCTTGACAGAGCTGACCAGCACCAGCGAGAGGATCATATGGTAGGAGACACTAGCACGGGTTCAGTTTTTAGTGAATCCAATGCAATAGCACATGCAGCAAACGCATACTGTGAATCCCACCTCTTTCATGAGACATTCTTTCTCTTCAGTTAACAAAAAAATGGCCATGCCCACAGGCACCGTGTGTCTGCATCATCTGTCATCAATCAATTTCTACAGTTCCTAGCCAAATGAACGAGCAGGACTATCCATATACCCAGTGATCATTAACAGACATTGAGATCTAGCTACCTGAAGACATCATCATCAATGACTATTATGAAATGCTTATTTCACAATCCATTAACTAACAAAAGAAGCTAAACCCTTTCATCTGCTGTATTATTAGCAGTTACTAGAGCTCCTGATCTCTCAAAATCCTCAATAAATCTCCCATTCACTCCTTTTCAGTCTCTTCAGCTCCCCGTAATCATAAACAATTCAATCTCGTCGTCTATAAAATCAAACTACAAACTCCATCTCCTCCACGCAACATCCTTTGCATTCCTCTCTGTCTCCAATGGATTTCTCTTTCAAGCTCTTGCTCACTTTCTTCCTCACATGCTCCACAGCCTCCATGCCCATGATGGCGGCACACCCTCAAGTCTCCACCCACACAACTCTCGCTACCCGTCTCCGGTTAGACAACGAAGAAACGACCTGTTGGGGCTCCTTACTCCACCTCCAATCCTGCATCTCCAATGTCCTTCTCTTCTTCCTTAACGGCGAGACTTATCTCCGCCCTAGCTGCTGCCACGCCATCCGCATCATCGGACACCATTGCTGGCCTTCCATGCTTGCCTCCCTTGGTTTCACCGTTCAAGAAGGTGATATCCTGCTCGGCTACTGCGATGCCACTGCTCATTCATCTTCTCCACCACCAGAACCCATTTTTTTTCCCAACCACACTTGAAGCCTCTACTAATTATTCTCAGAAACTAAATAAAATGATCCGAACAGTTCGATTTCGATTCCTAGTTTCCATGTTTCCTTTTTTTATAGTTCTTATGCAAATAATTTTCCAATGAAATATCAATACTGATTATCAAAAAAAGTTACACAATAATCTCTTTTGTTTACAGAATCTGAATGGCCCACATTTCCAACTAATATTTTGGGTCATAAACTGTTTGGTTAAGAAAAACATGCCAAGAAAACAATCCCACCAATTTCTCAGCATCCAAACAGGCTCTGAATCCAAAAAAAAAAAAATATTCAGAGCAAACTAAGGCTCTGTTTGGATTCTTTCAAAAATATCGAAGTAAAGAATCCATTAGTGCTACAAAATCCAAACAGACCCTAACAGGAAAAAAAATAACGGAAACTAACAAAAAATTAATGGTGATTAAACCTTGCAAATGCACCATGCGAAACATCATCACCGCGAGTGCCTCCGTTAAGGATCCGCCCTCGGCGATTGTTCCCTCTCCTGTCACCATTCCTCCTCCCCGCCAGTGGAGAATTCAGCTCCTCAGACCAAATAGCGTCAATCTGAGACGACGTCGCAGCCTCAAACGACGTGTCTTCGACTCTGTCTTCGAATCCAGCAACAATAATGCCGTCAAGTCCATGAACAGCAATGGAACGACCGAGAAAAAGATCCGGAACTGAAACCCGAACCCGATTAACCAAAACGGACTCCACAACGGTACCGTTTACGTGAGCCAGAGAGTTATAGATCAAGAGACGGTGATTCGGCACCAAAGAGTCAATGGAGGCCCCACCGGAGGAGGCGGTCAAGTTTCTTAGATCTGAAGTCGACAGGCGAAAGGGTGACACGTGGAGGGATAGGGATTTGGTGTAGTGAGAAGCAGCGGAGGCAAGGTCAAGAGAGAAGAGGAGGGAGTCAGGCGGGGAAAAGAGAGTGAAGGTTGAGAATGAAGACTTGGCGTGGTTTGATTGGTTGAGGAGTTGGAGGCGGAGATCAGATGTGGCGATGGCGTTGGGGAAAAGTGTGTAGCCGTGTGATCGGAGGGAAAAGAGGGCAAAGTCAAGTTCTTGGTCGGTGAGTTTAGCGGTTGTGATTTGGTGGAGGAGAGAGAGAAGGAGGATGTGGAGGAGAATCTTGTCCGGTGATTTGATGATCATGAAGTCTTGGGGTTCCATTTTTCTTGAGAGAGTGGGAAGGAGGGAGCTGTTAGAGAGAGAATTCTGTTGAGGTAGCCGGGATTTTCTGTTAGTTTTGGCGGGGTTTTGGAGCTCTTGAATGGGAGAGGGTAGAGAGTAGATTAGGTGTGGTGGGGTTTTTATTGGGGGTGTGAATGGATTTCCAGCCATTGGATTGTGAACGGAGGATTTATGATATGTGGTTGAGATCCAATGAGAGGAATGTTGGGATGGGCCAGGATTGCAGCCTTCAAATCGCAGTGGAGGAGATTGGACTTGTATTTTATGCATTGGAAAGGTCCATCGGATATTACTTTTTATTAACGGAAACATTTTTTTTATATACTTTTGTTAAATCAAATTATATTAATATATTAAGAGCTTGTGTATTTAAAAAAAATACATAAATAATTAATAAAAATCCATGCATATCATGCATAAATTAATAAGCATATTAAATGTTATTTTGTGTATGTTATTTTCATGCTTTTTAAGTCAACAAGACTATTAATGCCTTCTGCATTTATGTGAACAAGGCGCGTGTATCCATAATTACTTCCTTAGAACCTTGATTCCCCTCCAACGAGACTCCATATAATCGGACGCACCATCCTGTGCATAGACTCCAAATTTGAAGTAATGGGATGAAGCCCCATTCCCGTCAGCTTCGTGCACCAATGACCCATCAATGTAGACCTTGACTTTTGGGGCACCAGCATCATGGATTACGTTGACTCTAAACCATCTATCATATATGTTTTGAGCAATTGGAGTCCTGTAGTAAGATAGTGCTCCATTGTAGACTCTAAGCATCATGGTTGTGGCTGCGCTAGCACCTCCGAAGATTTGCATGATGGACACACCAGTTGTGCCTGATGGCACGTATGCATATCCTTCAAATTGCCACACACCAGAAGTGTAGTCATATCCCTGTTGAACACAGATTGAGTGAGTCATATATATATATCATCGTGGAGCAAGTGGAGAAAAGTTACCAAGAATTAATTTTGAGCAGGAACCCAGAAATTCAAGAGGGATCCTCTTTTCAGATATTTACTTAATTGTAGCAAATTTCTGGATACTGTCACGTATATATATTATGCATATGGTACTTACTCGAACGCGGACCTCAGTCCTGGGACTGGTATTGCTCCCAGACATGAAAGGCTTGTCAGCAGAGTAAACCCACAGCTTGTGGATGCCATTTTGGAAGCTATATCGCTCACTTTCAGATACGTCATAAGGCTTATGAATGACAAAGTTGGATCGATCCAATGAAAGGGAGGTGAACCCATCTGCGGGATCAGCAATGGCATGGTGTGGCATGAACTCCGTAAGGCTGAGAGATATGATCAGGGCTGAGAGAATAGTACTGGAAGCCATTTTTGTAGAGTGAGTTGAGGAACAAAGGAAAAGGGTTGAGTATGGGTTTTGGGCAATGAAAGAATGAAGAACCAAACTTGAATATAAATAGAAGAACATGAAAAATTACGAGTACGCACGTAACAAGAAGATTGAAAGAGCTAGCGTGTAGTTGCCAACATGGAGCACGGACTGGTTTTTCTCTCTTATCATGATTATTGCATTCAAATCATTACTTTCAAAACCTACACTCTCTAAAATCATGCTTCAAGAATTTAAATCATTGAATATCAGTTCATCATTTAAATCATTGACTTTGGGTATGAATGTTAACTCCTCTGAGAAGCTAAGCATTGAACCAAGACTTTTGACTTTATGGGTGCATTTTAAGTGATTTTTCCATTCAATTTTTTATTTTTTTTTAATTTTCAAACCCTAATAATGAAAGGGTGAGGAGAACGATCTGCCATGGTTCCTCACATCTTTAAAGTTTATAATTACAAAAATAAAATCACAATTTGATCAACAATATATAATTCGGTTTGAAACTTGACAGGGAATTAATTAGCCGCCTCACTTCCCTTCTTTTTAGGTTACCGAATAAGAGTTTTCTTCATCATCATTTCATGCCTAAATTGTACAAACAATCCCTTAATTATATTTTGACGTCTTCTTCTTCTCTCCTCCTCCTCTTCCTGAATTTTTTTATTTTAATAATTTTGCATGCCACGTCATCTAATTGGTCAATACCAAGTGAAGATTATTAATGATGGAATAAAAGGGCATGGCCCAATAGAAAGATGTGAGGATAAGAAATCTTTTGGTCCGTACCTTCTTCGTCAATATATATATATTTTTTGTTTTGTGGGCGCGTCGTTTTATGACTATGAACTTCCTTGCAGAAGAATATGAAAAATGAACTTATCATGATAATTGCATTCAAATTATTACTTTCAAAAGTATAGTCTCTGAAATATTCCGCAGCGTGATTGAACTGTATTTAAATAAAAAATTAATTTTTTATTTTATTTTAAATTATTTTGATATACTAATATTAAATATAAATTATAAAAATATTTTTGATATACGAAACTCGGCTTAACAAAATGTGAATTTATATCAGTGCATAGCAACACATGGAAGTAGACAAAAGGAGCTTTAATTTATTTTTTTCCAATATTTCAGTTTTTCCTCGCCTTCCCTTCCCGAACAACAGAATTCATGAGGGAGGAGAAGAAAATTTAGAGATACCAGCCTGTTTCTTTTAGGGCTGAGCATTTTCGGTTTAGTCTAATTTTAAATAATCAAATCAATTTTATTATTTTTAGTTTTTGAACCGAATCAAACTGAAAACCGGTTCAAACCGATTAATTTCGGTTCGGTTTGGTTTTTCTCCCTTCCAAACCGGTTCAAACCGATTGAAACTAAACAAACACAACGCAAGGGATTGATTCCCCATCGAAAGATCTTGAAACCCTTAAACATATCCTCGAAGCTATCCAACTCAAGGCCTTTTGCGTTCCAAGAAGCCAACAAATCAAACTAACCAAAAAAACTTCGCTTAAGAAGAAACTCCAATAGTCCTGATGAAGCCAACTTTAATGAACCGACAAGATGGAAGATTGGAAAATTAAAAAAGAAGAAGACAGAATCTTGGGGGTCAATATTCAGGATGGTTAGAAAGCCAGTCCATAAGACCAAGATCTGCTCCACCTTTCGAAACTACAAAGTCATTCCATTCACGATTCACAAAGTAAAGACTACTGGAAGGGCTCAAGCTAAAGTTCAGGGCATGTCCCTAAGATGAGTGGCTGACTTCCTTCATGAAAGGCCTTGATTTTCATTTTAAAGTAGCCAGGCAGCTGAAAGAAGTGAAGATTTGAAAGCATGGAAGATTTGTCATTTGAGAGATGAGAGACAGAGAGGGGGTGGCGGCTGAGGGGTGAGAATGTGTTTAGGTTTAGGTTTAGGGTTAGAAGCTATTTATACTTTTTTTTTTAAGTGTTAGCTTGGTTGAACCGGTTCGGTTCGATTTAATCGGTTTCAGACTTTAGAAACCGAAACCGAAACCGAACCGAACAGGAATTTTTTGTGATTTTCTAATCGGTTAATACAGTTTTTTTTCAGTTCGGTTTTTTGGTTATTTTTTTCCGGTTTTCTCGGTTATTCGATATTTTTGCTCACTCCTAGTTTATTTGATGGAAAATAATTTTCTTTCAAAAATAAATTCTAGAAAAGTGAATTACTTTCTAATATTTGGTAGTGTAATAAAAAATAAGTTGGAAAATATTTTTCAGTGTTTGGTTATGTCATGAAAAATAAGCTGGAAAATAACTTATTAATGTTTTATTTTTTTTAAGTTTATTAAAATAATAAGGAACAAATCTTACAAATTAAAAAGTTGAATAAGAATGAAATTGAAAAAAAATATAATTTTATAAATTATCTCAAATAAAATAAATAATAATCAAAATAATAGAAATCAAATCTAAAAAATAAAAAAATTGAAAGATGATGAAATTAAAATAATAATAATTAAAATTTCATAAATTATTTCAAATAAAATAAGTAAAAATTAAAATAATGAGAACCAAATTTGATAGATAAAAAAATTCAATTAAAAAATGATAAGGAAAAAATAAATAACAATAATAAAAATGAGGACCAAAATTAATATAAAAGTTAAATTCTAAGGGATGAAATTGAAAAACAAATATTCAAAACAAAATATATATAGCAATCAAAAGTTTGAGGACCAAATTTAATATAATCAGCAAATAATATGACATTTCTAAATTTTTCACAACTTCCAGAAAGTGTTTTCCGCCCAAAATAAAAGGAAAACACTTTCCTGGAAACCAAACCAAATTTTTCTTTGACTGGAAAGTGTTTTCCATTGACCAACTTTCCTAATGGCAAACAAACACAGGAAAGTTTAGAAAGTAGTATCCCGAAAACCACTTTTCAGAAAACAAACGCAGACTAAGAGAGATGAAGGTTTTTATTTTACACCTCATTTAATGGTTTAGTTATAAATTCAAGATTCACCTGGTGAGTCAACTTTGGATCTAGATGGTAAAAAAAATATTAAGGTAATAACCTAGGTTGATATGGTAAAAAACCTGGGTTGATTCAAAATAAAATCTAATTCTCTATGTTGCATGTGGATATCGAGGCAAGCTAACAACAAAAAAGGGGTAAAACAGGAAAAGGAGTTGTTATATAGTTTTATGGTAGCTAATAACTCTAATTTGTCTTCAAATATTTTGAGTAAAGAGTTAATTAAGTAATAGGAAAGATAAACATCACCCTATACATCATAATTAAATATAAGGAAGATAAAGTTAACCTGAGTTTGCTTGCATTTTCTTACTGAGTTTTTTTTTATTTAACTTTGATATTTTTTTATTAAGTGCTTCTTTTGGAAGTCTGATTTTTTTTCTTGATTTTTTTATAAGTTTTTTTTTTAATTTCATCATTTTGCATGGAATAATTTGCCCTTGATCTTTGTTATTTTTATATTTTTTTCTGTTTGGTTATTACAATGGTGCGTTGGTAAAGTTAACTCGAGTTAGCTTGAGTTTTTTTAAAAGTTTTTGTTGTTAATTTTTTTTTTTTTTTGCTAGGAACTTCTTTTGAATTTCTTTTTTTTTATCTCAATCTCATATCGCGGGTTGTGGGTTTATCAAGTTAGGCCGAGTTAACTCGGATTTGCTTTTTTGGCATTATAATTTTTTGAATTTTTTTCTATCTTTTACATTAGGTTATTATATATATATATATTCAACAAATAACTCCATTAATATAATAGGACTTGATAATGAACAAGAGCTAAAGCATGCATATATTACTTTCAATGTCCAAACAAAGAACACATAACATGATCAATCACATTTTTTCAGAATCTTGATTCCCTTCCATCGAGACTCCATATAGGCAGAATCATCATTCTGAGCATAAACTCCACACTTGAAGTAATGAAATTGCCCTCCACGCCCAAGTGCCTCATACATGAGCACCCCATCAACATAGACCTTAATTTTCGAAGCATCAACATCATGGATCACATTTACTCGAAACCATCTATCATAGATGTTTGGAACAATGACTGCTTCCCTATAATAATATAGTGCACCATTATAGACTCTGAGCATCAAGGATGTTGCATGATTCCCACCAGCTCCAAACACTTGCATGATACACGCTCCTGATGTTCCACATGGCACGTATCCATAACCTTCAAATTGCCACACACCAGAAGAATAATTATATCCCTACGCAAACAAAAGATCGAATAAGATTATAAGTAAATAAAGGAATAATAATATGATGATAAATAGTTTTGTTAATGTTCTACACTAATAATGATTTCTGTTCGAGGCTTGGTTGGGCTATTTTTGGACAGAGGTTTGTCTGTGGAGTACACCCATAGCTTGTGGATGCCACTAAAGAAGCTATACCGATCAGTTTCAGGCAAGTTGTAAGGCTTTTGGATATGGTAAAAAGATGTGTTAAATGGGAGCTGTGTGAAGCCGCGAGTTGGATCTATAGGCCAGCCAATTGACTGGCAGATGAGAGGAAGAAAACTGATGGTGATTGGTAGAGCAAGGTGGGAAAACGAAGCCATCTCTTCTTTTCGAGAATACACAGAGAACAGGAAGGAGATGTGAAATGAAGCACTGATTTTTGTTTCACCTTTTCTAATGGGACAGTTGTTTTCTTCCATGATTATATATTACAAGCCGTTGTCCCTCGAGACAAAAGGGCATCTGTCTTCGTTAAAGACATGCAAATAGCTTCAGAATCATATTCACGAATCATTTCTATGGTTATTATTTAAATGTGCTCAATTTTTTAAATCATAGATACCATACTAATGAGTCCTTCACGGATTCATATGTATATCGTTAGCATTGATTCTTGAAATTAATTTAATTAGAATAGGTTGGCATATTGATCCGTCCAAACATTTTTAATCACTAGGTTAATCGAGCTATTGTTATGCCTTGCTTTTATTGGATACAATTACATATAAAGTCATTCGATCTTAATAAAAAAAAAATATATATCATATGAAAGGTGTTGGTTTTAAATTTGGTCAAATTAACCTTGGCACTTTCGATTAAAATAAATTTAAGGTCTTTTATCCAATCTAGTCATTAAAATTAATTACATTCATGTGACAGTTTACTTAGTAAAGAAATTGGATATAAAGGCTTAATTAAATCATTTTTTATTATTATTAATATGGGTGTCCAGGCTAACTTGTGTGTACCTTGACTAATATCACGGGCCTTGAAGTTAACAACTTTATAAGTCTCCAGTAGTTTTAAGGTTTGTAAAACTCAAACTAGTGATTTTTAAGAAGCAAACTTAAAGTATGATCAATTAAAATACATTTTTTAGAATTTTAATTAAATCATTTTTAAATTAGACATAGACAGTTCGCCTTAGCAAATTTTAAGTAGAGGGTTTGGTTTGGGATTGACCCAAAGTGTAAAACTGGAGAGACATTACAAACAAATGATAGAAAATAAAGAAAAATGGAACTATAAAGTGTTTTAACATATAGAAATATTTCAGTAATTTTACTCCATCAATTCCATATACATGAACAACTTTATACTTTAAGTATTATACTTTTCAGAACCATTACATCTTTTTTAGAACCTTGATTCCTTTCCAACGAGATTCCATATAGTGAGAACCATCATCCTGCTCATAAACTCCACATTTGAAGTAGTGAGATTCCCCTCCACGTCCTTGTGCTTCATACACCAGAGCCCCGTCTATGTAGACATGCAGTTTATCAGCATCAACGTCATGGATCACATTAACTCGAAACCATCTATCATAAATGTTCTTGACAATGACTTCATCACTGTAATAATATAGGTCACCATTGTAGGTTCTAAGCATTAGGGTTGTGGCATGACCAGTTGCTCCAAAGACCTGCATGATGCACACACCAGATGTGCCGCTTGGCACGTACCCATATCCTTCGAATTGCCACACACCAGAAGAGTAATCGTATCCCTGTTAGCAGAAAGATAATTTTATACTTGTAAACATAAGATTTATTGGTAATTTATTTTTCAAAACTGACCTTAATTATATGCAGTTTTCCTATAACTATAAAAAGATAATTACAAATCCAAGCATTCGGTCCCTAAATTTATGAATTTTACCACAGGAGGTCTCTTAATTACCTGTATCCGGACCTCAGTACGTGGTCTAGTATGACTAGTAGGGAAATGAGGCTTGTCGCTGGAGTACACCCACATCCTACGAATGCCATTTTCGAAGCTGTATCTTTGATCCTCTTGCATATTATATGGCCACTGAACTTCGAAATTTGATTGATCTAGAGGAAGGGAGGTGAATCCTTTTGTGGGATCCAGTGTTCTTGAAGCAATAGCTTGGTACGATATCAGGCTGAAACACAGAAGACTCAACAAAACAATACTTGAAGCCATTTCTTTTTTGCTAGCGAGCCAAGGCAAATAGAAGATGTTTTATGGGGTTTGGTTGAGGAAGAATCATGGTTAATCATCTATTTATAGAGATAATAGCTGGTATACTTTTGTATTGATAAAAGCATGCCCAGTTGAAGATTCCTTTGGATTATGTAAGAAAATGTCTTGTGCTAAACAATTTTACGGCACGGTAGCATCCTCTAATAATAATTCTTAATTTTTAATAGGGTTGCCCATCAGTTTTTAAGCTTTTAGGAGAGGCCGAAATTTATTGCTATTATTTTTACTATGTGATGAACAACTTACTAGAAGAAAGGAGTTTAAAATGAGAAGGCAGCATGGATGAATCAATGAGATGACCATTACTCTCTTCTATCCCCATTGAATTAAACAAAGCAATGTAAAAAAAATGGCCTTCATCCTCTAGAATGCCACTCGGTAGCCTGCAGGGCCGGCACGATGAAGCAACGTGATCGTCGTCTAGGAATTCATAAAATATGTATTGATTTAACCTTTGTGATTAGTGGCTTGGTTTTGGAACACTAATTTACTGGAAATTACTTGTAAAAAAATTGTCTTAATTAAAAAAATATAAAGTTTTGCATAATTTATTTACAATTATATATGAAAAATGGAATAATGAAGCTTTGCACAGTGAAAAACTAACTATTTTTTAAGTAATACTTAATCATTTTGGCCAACGGCAGCAACTAGTAATTAATGGCATGAATCATTTGTGTTTTTAAGCCTAAAATCACCATCCTATATCATCAATTGAATCAAGAGACCACACAAGTCGGTGAAAAATAGTGTCCTTGATGAATAGGTCGGTGGTTGAAGAAATTATTAATCTGAATTAAGGAGGAAAAAAAAGAAAATATTTAACCAAAACTTTTTTGCGTTTCTTTTTTATTTTACAAAAACATGCCTTTTCTATCAGAAATATTAATTTTAAACAATAACTTATTATAATTTTAAAAAAAAACATGAAGAAATAATTTGACACAAATATCTTAAAATATAAGAATGATAAATTTGATAAAAAGTTATATGAAAAAATTACAATAAAAATAACAAAATAAACATTTTATTCGCATAAAATATTTACTCTTAGCTTCATGTATTATTATTCAAAAAATAATTTTAATATTTCCATAAAAAAAAACTCTAATATTATTTAAAAATTAAAACATTATCAAATAACTTGTAAGGATCTTCAATTCGCATTGTGGGTGTGCAGGATCCTGGGCCTAGGCCTAACCTTTCAGTTACTGATCTGCGGTTTAACATGGGCCAAACCACTCTGGATGGAAAGGAGAACAGGCTTGGATTCAAGGATTTGGCTAGGATGAAAGGCTATGCTACTGTCTTTGCATGTGTCCAGCCACTAATACAGACGAGGGAGAAAGCAGCACCTAGCGAGCCAAGGATAGAGACTATTATTGACACTCGGAAACGGGTCTGCACAGTTGATCCACTGCATGTTGAGGAGGAGGGAGCCAGCCTGAAATGGCCCCAGGCCCGTAAATGAATATTTTGAGCTGGAATTGCCATGGCATGAGGAATTCCCTGACAATTCAACACTCTGAAAGGGATCATGCAATCTTATTCCAAAGATGTTATTCTTAATTTTGCTTGAAACGAAGAACAACAAAGCTGAAATGGAGATGTTCCTTTGCAAGGGAAGGGGTCACGAAACATTTCCAGTGAATGTATTGCGGGCATCGTGATATTCAAGAAGACATCATGCTTCCACTGACTTCTGGAGATATTTTAAGGGCTAACAAGTTCCAAAAGTTCGATCATGTAGAATCTGACCCCATTTTTTATCGAAGCAAAGCGTCCACATGGAACCTTGATCAAGATCGATTAACTTGTATAAACTTTCAGAGTGATTATTTTCTCGGAGGCGATTGTTTTCACAATCGGAAAAACTGCCTACAGAAGAAACAAAAACTTTTCTCGGAGGCGATTGTTTGCTTAATTTAAAGCTGATGATGCGGTTAAATAGATTGATATGCCTTTTGCTGACTTAATTTGGGATCATGGAAGATCCTTCATGATTTTTTGAGAAACCTAATTGGATTCGCAAACTTTATTGCCACTACGATCGTGCTTTTGTTAATGGGGGCTGTTCATTGAACAGCAACAAATCTTACCATCTCATTATCAGAAAATAAAAATTTAGAAACTAACATAAATAATCGACCTATGTATTTCTGAAACTTTTTTTTTAATATCTAGCATTTTATATTATATTTAGAGCTTATTAGTTAATTTACATGTATGCACTATGTTGCTGCGGGTAGGATAAAAAAAATTAAATATAAAAATAATATTTTTTATTAGATTTTAGAAATTATTTTACATTATTATTGAAATTTATTATTTAGGTCAACTTTGAAACTTTTTTATTTGATTCCTTATCTATCCTGGATTTATAATTAAACCACGTAAGAGTTAACTCAATATGACCTAATCAAATTTGTCGATCTAAAAACAAATCAATCAACCAATAATAAAAATTTTAATGAAATTGATAAAAAAAAATCTAACCCAACTTTTTACCTAACCTAGGTTTAAAATTAATACGTATCAGAATTGTCCTGACATGACTCAGTCAATTTGATCAGTCAAAAAATAACCTGGTTTATTAGTAAAAAAAATATAAGAATAAAATTGACATAAAAAATTTTTAGACTCGACTCCTTATTTAGTCCGAGTTTAAAATTAAACCAAATAAAAAAATTTCACACATGATTGATCGAAATACAACTCAAACTGTTAAAAAATATCTAAAGATAAATATTCCCAATTAAATGCCACCAAGCATTTAATATTTTTGTTTATAATTAAATATTAATCATGAGGCCATTTGACAAAAAGTGAAAAGTTCTAATCCAGAAACTAAAACTAATTATTATCGGCTGAACAAACAACTCTCCACCATCTTTTCCGACTAGGAATGCATTAATTGAGTCTCGATTTCAATTGATTGCATGAGAGGCATCTTCCCCAGCATTAAAATTAATAAAGATTCCTTGAAATTTGTTAGCCGAAAGACATTAAATGAACCCACTAACTTTTGTTGGAATTTAGATATTTATAAATTATTTATTAAATTTCATGTATCTACTAGATATACATTATCTACTCTTATTTATGAATCAATAAAAAAATAAAATAATTAATATGTGTGTGTTATATTAATATTAAGGTATGTATATATCATATTATATTAAAAAAAATCTAAATATTTTATTAAATATATATAATATAAACATATATTTTGAAATAAATTCAGGTGGATTTTGGATCGGATTTGAGAATATTCATAATCTATTTTTTATTTATTAGATTTAAAAAAATACCCACTCATTTAAATCGAATCCATATTAATTAGGTCTAGATTGAATAGTGTAATAACATCTTTGTCCATCAAATATATATATAAAAAAAAAGATTTAGCTCCTCTGGAATTTTATTTTTTTAATTTAGCAAACCAGAACAGGTAGATACAAAGAAATTTATGATGTCCCCAAGGAGCGTAGCGTGATGGCAAAGGGTTTGAGATCTGCACAGCAGGTCTCGAGTTCGAGTCAGGGTATGCACCTCTTGTAAGAGTCTGGGACAACCGGGGTTTTACTTCCTCCTGAGTCCACAAAGTACCCTTTCTAGGGGGTGAGGTTTCCTCGAATAAAAAAAAAAGAAAAAGAAATTTGTGCTACTATAGTGTACGAGAAGATTAATTTGCATTAACATCCAACTGCCTCCTCCTCATTAAATGCAATGAAATTAAGAGAGTTTATAGTTGAGGCCGAAGGAGTTGTTGGGTTGATCTGAGGTAGAAGCAATAATAAGGCATCAAATCCATATTTAAGTTGCCCACCTGCCTCCTCCTCCTCCTCCTTTTCAAGCACGCTTTGATGACAACCATCTCAAAATCTGTTATAAATTTACGGCAGTCGACAAGAGTGGCCATAACAGGATATTGCCCGTGACTCACTCTTGTTTTGGATTAATTTTTTAAAAAATATATAAAGAATATTAAGAATAGAAAAAAAAATTAATTTTATTATTAAACTTTATCAAAAGAGTTAATTTTAAAACTACTTATCCCAACTCTTTACTTATCTCAAGTTTTTAATTAAATCATATGAGAACTTACTTAAGTTAAATTGATTGATTTCATAGGTTTAATATTCTTTTATAAATTTTTTTATTTAATTATATAATAAAAATAGATACTCATAAAATTAAGTACTAATTTAAAAATAGATACGTATTTTAGACAATTATCTTTATAGAAAGAAATCAAAAATCTATAATGCAATCTATTCCATACAATATTAAAGGATAAAATTGAAAAATAATAAATTATATATATATATATATATATATTGTCAAACCTGTAAATCGGTAAAGTCATTTTAGTATGTCAAATCTGTGAATTGAGTTATGAACTCTAATGGAATTATCATTTGTTTTTTTAACTATTATTTATTTAACTATATGATATCAAAAATAGATGAATGTGAAATCAAATATCAACCCAACACCAAAATGTTTTTTTAGATAACAATAACCTCATAAAAGACAAAGTAAAACTGATTATAAAACTGAATTCTTAATTAATTTAGTATCTAAGGATAAAAAAACTAATTAAAAAAAGTTCAATTTGTCATACATGTGAACTACGTTAACTAGCAAAACTTGTGAAATAGATCCATGGACTTTATAAAGTTTAATAACATAACTTTTCTATAAATTTATTTTTTAAACTACATGAGAAAAAAAATAAACTATAAAAATAATCAAGTTTAATTAAAAAAAACATTCCATCAAACTCATAAACAGGGCAACCCGAGTACCCTTACAAACCCGCAAACCGTGTTAACCATATAAAAGGATAAAATAAAAATAAAAATAAATTATGAAGTTAAATTATCAATTATCCTAATATTAAAAGATAAAATTATCAAAAATATTTTTAAACATGATTTTTGAACTTTAAACTGCAAACCGCAAAAGCTAACATATCAAACACACACCATGTATTCGATAACATGATTTATTGTATTTTTAAAATAAAAATATATCAAATAATTTTTGTATTTTTAACATAAAAATATGAAAACCATCAATAATCATATAAAAAAAACAGTTCGAGAATAACTTTTAAAAAACAAGTTAAAAATTTATCATTTTCATTGTTTTGAAGTAGAAATAAATGCTAGGGGCTCGTAGTAGTTGTGAAAGCCAATAAGTACCAAGGCCACTGTTTCCTGGGTTAGAAAATAAGGGCACTCTCTCCTGAGATGGTTGTCATCAAAGCGTGTCTGAAAAGGAGGAGGCAGGAGGCAGGAGGCAGGTGGGCAACTTAAATATGGATTTGATGTCTGATTATTGCTTCTACCTCAGATATTGATGGTTTTTTTTTTCTTTTAATTTTAGTTTAGAATATAATTTATAGTTTTCTTTTAATTTATATTTTTTAAAAAATTTAAATTATAAATTGCAAAAGTTACCCAATACCAAATACATCATACCATGTATTTGGTAATATAATACATTGTATTTTTTAAAATATTTTTATTTTTAATATAAACATATCAAAACCATTAAAAATCTTAAAAAAAAACAGTTTGAAATAACTTTTAAAAAACAAGTCAAACAAGAAGAAAAACAAACACTACTTTGTCATGTTTTGAAGCAAAAATAAATGCTAGGGCGCAAAACCGATTGCTACATTATCTTCCTTTATTGTTTTTCCACCTCCCTGAACACATGTTTTTTTCTTTTCTTTTTTTTTTTGTTTTTTTGTTATGAATATTTTTTTAAAAAAATTTTATCAGATTTTTTTATCAAAATAATTCAGATTGTTCAATTTATATATTTCATGAGTTTTTTTCTTTTTTAATTGAATTTAATTTATTTTTTTCTTGTATAGTTAAAAAATGATTTTAAAAAAATTATAATATTAAATATTATAAATAAAAAAAATTAAAGGATGTGAGGAAATCATTATTCACTCAATACTCATTATACACAACAAAATTTAAAATTTAAAAATCATAATTCAGCTATTTTTTTCAATCAAGTTTTAAATTAAATTATGTGATAGTTATCCTGATGTGATTTTATTTATTAGATAAGTTTAAAGAAAAAAATTAACTCAATAATAAAAAAAATAATTAAATAAAAATCTAAAATTAAATGATAAAATTAAAATAAAAAATATAAAAATAGAAAGTAAAAAAAATCTAAAAAAAGTAAAAGCCTTATATTAAATAATAAAATTAAAAAAATTAAAAAATAAGCCAAAAAACTTTTATTACATGATAAAAAATACATAAATTGATTTATCATCAATATAATACTGAAAAATAAAGTTAAATAAAATCTTATATTAGAAAATAAAATAAATTAAATAAAATAAAATAAATTTTATATTAAAAAATAAAATTAAAAAAATCCCAATAACTAAAGGCCATAACATCAACTATTTTTCTTTGCTTTTTACAAATGTCCAACCCAATACTCTATGGTTGTATTGATAATAAAAATAAAAATAACTAGATTTTTTATTATTTTATTTTTATCATCAAACTGAAATCATTAAATTAAACATTAAAAATTAATGATGAGATTGGAAACTGTTTCCAAATAATGCAAATCATTTAATTACAATAATGTTTCCATTTTTATCATATTTTAAACGAGACTATCATTCTATTTAAATTTAATAAAATTTAATTATAAACTAACTAGAAAAAAATATTTAGTCCATTTTATAAAACTAGAAAAATTAATTTATAATTTATTCAATTTAATATATATAACAATCATATTTTTAAAAGAACATGTAAAAATATGGTGAAATTATTTTAAACCATAGGGTTAAAACCTTATTTAGATAAACTTGTAAAAGAATTTAAAAAACTTTAATTTTTTTTAAATCAAAACAACATTTGTTTTAAATAAAAGAAATTCAAAAAAAAAGTCAAACGATCTAATTTTAACCGGATTAGGCTCATAATGAGCCGGTCAATCAGGTTTTTGAATGAGTTTTAAAATACGGTTTTAAAACGTAAAAAATTCAATTGGAATAGAAAAAGGAGTAATAATTCAAATTTAAAAACAAAACATAACATAATCAATTAATTCTTAAAATAAAAAAGGACTGCTAACTAGACACACGTCTCAATCCTCTTTAGGAAAAAGTAACAAGATCCATAAAAAGCGAAAATGTGGCTTTCTGGACATGTATGATTGTTGTAGTTGATTTGTTTGTTTTAAAAATATTTTAAAAAAATTAAATTTTTTTATTTTAAATTAATATTTTAAAATTATTTAATGTAATAATATTAATAATTAAAAATATTATTTTAATATATTAACAAGTAAAATATATTTTAAAAAACAACTTAACCACACTTTCAACCACGATTTTATATATATACACACACGATCACTGGGTTGTTGTTCTGCACTGAGTTTGAACTCATCAAGGAAGTGAAAAGCAGAGAGAATGGCAAAATTACCAGAAGAAGAACATCCACATAAGGCTTTTGGCTGGGCTGCCAAAGATAGTTCTGGGGTCCTTTCTCCCTTTCATTTCTCAAGAAGGTTATTGCTTTCTCTTTGTTTATGGTCTTTTTTTCTTTTTCTTTTTCTTTTCTTTTTTGTATATGGTTCTTGGTTTTCTTGAGGGAAAGGTTATTAGAGGATGGTTTATAGATGGTTTATAGAGGATGTTCAACGTTTTGTGATAATGCCAAGATGAAAAGGATTGAATCTTTAGCATTTAGCACAAAAGAAGGTACTGAGATTTTGTAGCTTTGGTTAATCATTAGGTGAATAAGAATTTTAAATTGTAAAAATAATAAATAAGTAAAAAAAGTAAGTAAATAAGAGAGAGAGAGAGAGAGAGAGAGAGATTTAGATTTAAGGGGTTTAGGTGTTAATTAAAAAATATTTCTTTTTGGGAAGTGATAAATAAATATTGTTTGAAGAATATCTTTCTGTGAAGAGTGATAGTATATGATGGATCTATTCTAAGTGGTATGTTTTCTTTACTTTTCTCTTCTTTTTTTTAGTTTGATGCGATCCCTTTGAGGGAAAGGTTATTTTAGCTGGTTGTTTTCATCGCAAAAAGACAAATCATGGTGTGCCAAGTCATCTTTCGAAGGGGTGATTCCATGATTTTGGTGGAAAAATCTAAAAAATAATGTTGCAGATGCTGATAAAACATGATGTAATGTAATGTAAAAAAAACATAATATATATTGAATGTCGTGTTTATTCTAATCAATTGGTAATTTCTTTTTGTTAGATTGTATTATGGTGTACCGACTAGAGGGTACCTTTTTAATTTTTCACTGAATTTGGTGCTACAGATTATTTTACTGAAATTGCTGATCTAACCAGCTTATATTGATACTTGGTTCTTTACCAGCTTTGTTTTGTACTGCTTCTAGACTTATACCAGACTAATTTTGGGCACAATTTTTCATGAGCAATCCTGTTATTGTTGTTATTTCAAGTTCTTGCTTGTATTATTGGCAGGGACAATGGAGTTGAAGATGTGACCATAAAAATCCTGTACTGTGGAGTTTGCCATTCGGACTTGCACGCTGCCAAGAATGAATGGGGGTTTTCCAGATATCCTTTGGTTCCTGGGTATGATCTTCATATCACATTCACAAAATAGGTTCTACTCGTTCTATCAGCCAAAGCTGATAATTGATTTTGTGCATTGAGAGTATGATGCAATATTCATTCCCTTTTTCAAAATTTTTATTCTTATCGTCTGATTCATGCCTGCCCATAATAACTGTTATTTGCACATAAGCCACTAATGCAAAGCCAGATCCTTTTTGATGTCAAAGTTCTACCGTATTAAGGATGGTCTTTATGAAGTTCCGAAGAAAATAACACTTATGTTGCTTACCATCTGAAACTGCCTTGAGGCTGTCTTCTGCATCTCTACATTGAGAAACACCCTGCATGTGAGCATATGCCGAACATCAATTAGCATTGATTGCTTCTAAATGTGTAATGCCCTGGACATGATATTGAACTATTTTGTTACTTGAGAGTTTGTACCTTGGCTGCAGAGAAGGTGCTTAAACAACCTTTAGTCTGACAGAATGCTAACTGCTGGGGACACTTATCTATACACTAGCAATGCCATTGTTCTGCCAGCTGCTAGATGATTTTACTTTGATGCTGTCCCCAAGAATGCCACTCCTAGATTTATAATTGCTGAAATTGAATTCATTGCTTACCTCATTTTTAGTTCTTTCCATTGAATACATACAGACAAAGAACTGTTCTGCTGAGTGTTGGATGATTGGCTAAGATATAGTGTGCTGTAAGGATTTTATTCTTAGGTTTATGATTGCAGATACTGAACTTACGCTTAACTTATTTGCAAAATACTCTTAGGACTTAGTAATTTCCTTGTGTCACAAATGGAGTGAAGGATTAAAATCTGACCTTTTATGTATGTGGTGCCTGGTGCACTTTGTGTTGGAAATGATGGAGGTATAACAAATTTTGAATTTTTTCTTTTTGCTATTTGCATGTTAAGTAATGTGGAAGATAATAAATGCCATTGCTTTTCTGCAGGCATGAAATTGTTGGTATTGTGACAAAAATTGGAAGCAATGTCAAGAAGTTCAAAGTGGACGATCAGGTTGGTGTTGGAGTACTGGTGAACTCCTGTAAGTCATGCGAGTATTGCGACCAGGACTTGGAGAATTACTGCCCTAAAATGATATTTACATACAATGCCCAAAACCATGATGGGACAAAAACTTATGGTGGTTATTCTGATACAATTGTGGTTGACCAGCACTTTGTACTCCGTATTCCTGATAGCATGCCTGCTGATGGGGCTGCACCACTATTATGTGCTGGGATCACAGTGTACAGCCCAATGAAATATTATGGAATGACAGAACCAGGGAAGCATTTGGGAATAGTAGGATTGGGGGGGGCTTGGTCATGTTGCTGTGAAGATTGGTAAGGCCTTTGGTTTGAAAGTTACAGTCATCAGTTCATCATCAAGAAAGGAGAGCGAAGCACTTGATAGACTTGGTGCTGATTCATTCCTTGTGAGCAGTGACCCTGAGAAAATGAAGGTATGCGATATCACTCACAAATTAATAACAGATTGAACCACTAAATAATGACACAGTAAAAGTTAAGGTTTAGGGTGACTAATTAATATGACCTGTGTCCTTGTATTTCTTATTTGCAGTTGTTAAAGGTTTTAGAATTTGATTGATGTTTGGTATGCAGTGGATATATATTAACAAATCGGGGCTTGTATTCAATTTGAGTGCAAGTCTAGTTCCACCTTTTGAAATTCATTCCCTCACTGAAGAAAGAAGACTTGTATGAGGACATGGATTTTGCTTATTACTTTGTTTAAATTACCCTCAACATGTCCGTGTTAACATGTGTAGAGGCACACTTGTATTTGTTATTTATAAATTGAACTGTTCCAGCTTACCCTAATAGCTTAAGATTTTAGAGTAGATACCGGTTGCTAACTCAAATCTTTCATGAAGTTTAGACCGATATGTTTACTGCATGGCATGACCATTTACCAGAGATCCTGATGATTTGTGATGCTTTTTTGGCAGGCAGCATTTTGCACTATGGATTACATCATTGACACTGTGTCTGCAGTTCATGCCTTGGCTCCACTTCTAAGTCTGCTGAAGACAAATGGAAAACTTGTTACTTTGGGCTTGCCTGAGAAGCCCCTTGAGCTGCCTATCTTCCCTTTGGTCTTGGGTAAGTTTGTCCATTCCTGATCCCCAAATTCAGGGGATCGCATGTTGATGAGTCAACCTGGTCTGTGCTTTCTGAATTAAGATTAAGTACTTTTGAGTAAATGGAACTTAAGCTGTAACAAACCACATACAAACCTCATTGTATTTCTCAGACACCATAACCTCTAAAACGTAGCCTTACAAACATGACATTGGCTAGAAAATATGTTTTATACTATTGACCATCTTCTTCTTGCAGGGCGAAAGCTAGTTGGTGGAAGTGATATTGGAGGGGTGAAAGAGACTCAAGAGATGTTGGACTTCTGTGCGAAGCACAATATTACCTCAGATGTTGAGGTGATCCGAATGGATCAAATCAACACAGCCATGGATAGGCTTGCCAAATCGGATGTCAGGTACCGGTTTGTGATTGATGTGGCCAACTCCCTGTCACAATCTCAGTTATGAAGCCCTCGATTCCTCTCTTGGTCTTTCAGCTAAAACCAAGTCACGATATGCTTCGTATACTGTCCCTTCTCTGTTCCGAGGCATGGATAATGGAATAAGGTTTAATAAGGGTTTTTAGCACCAGATCTTTTTACATTTTGTGCTCCTTGGAGTGGTAGAACATTTGAAGTTCTGTTGTCTCGGACTTGTGTTTCTGTTTGTTTTAATTATATCTGATCGCCTAGTAATGATTCGATAACAAGCACAAGAAGTTTTTTTTTTTTTGTTTTCCCTTGGATACAATTGGCCATGCAGGTATTTTTAATCTTCATAGTAATGGCATGGCATCCTCAGACACAAAATTGGTAGGGCTTTCATGAGAAGTGTATGGAGGGTAGCTTTGCCCTTAATCAAAGCAGAATTGAACAAGTCTACTAAATGAATCGAACATGTTTATGGTGCTTTAAGAAGCTTCTTAGGTTTTTTCAAACTCATTTTTTGCTTTTTTTTTAATTTATATCTTTTAATTTTTGAACTAATTATCATAATTTTTTTCTAAACACCACATTGATAAAAATAGTTAAAATTTTATTTTTAAATTAAAAAAATTAATTTCAAAATTATTTGAAGCCAGATAATGTTTTACTGGTTATGGTTATTTTTTAAACTTATTAAGTTAATTAGTTGAAAATTTTTAACATTCATTCAATAATAATATTAAATAATTTTTTTTAAAAAATTTTATTTTTCAATTTGTTTCTTTCAATGAATTTTTCTTTTGTTTTTGTTCCTTTAATTTTATCTTTAAGTTGAACTTATATTTATAATTTGTTAAGATGTTAAATTTTACTTTATTTTTATTATCATGTTATTGAGTAAAAAAAATTATTTTAAAAAATTATTAAATTTAATAGAGTCCATGATTTTGGTTGTGAGTTTGATAAATTAAGTCATGATGTCTAAATTAATTTAATATGTTATTATTTTAGTATTAAAAAAACTAATTTTTTTTTTTTATACTTGAATCTTGAATTCCATTTTTCTTGATTTGAATCCCTTTCCTAAAAGAAATCCTCTCTATTTTGGATTGGATCTATCTCTTTGATTAATTTTATATAATATGTCAAAAAACGGATTATCTGAATTCTATTGAAAGGAAAAACAAAATGTGAATTTTCAGTGACAAAAGCTGAAATTCAAGATAAATTAGAACCATTAACTATTGACCAAAAACCGAAAAATTCTCAGCTTTATGCCTTGAAGATGCATCTTGAAATTTTTTTAAGATCAAAATAAGTTTTTTATCAATCACCTGGGTTGTCTTTAGACCCTTCAAGATTATTAAGTCCTATTAAGACAACTCTTACACGATTAAATTTAAAACTAGAATTAGGTAAGGAGTCGGGTTTTTTAAGTTGACATGTTGGGTCATGTTTAATAACAATATCAAAGAATTCACGTAGCATGAAAAGTTTAAAAGTTTTAAAAGTTTTTTGACCCAGTCTGCAATTTACATCTCTTACAAATTATTATGGATTGAGATAACCAATTTTTTTAAAAAAATTTGTTTATCGAACTTTGTTTTTGCACAATTGAACCCTTTTAAGTCCAAATTGATGTCCGATTGCTTTTTTTTTTCTTTATTTAAAAAAAAAGTTGAATCGAAAGATAAATAACTAAAATGAAAAAGATGGGAAATAAATGACAACTTTGATTTCTGGATAAAAAACTTATTTTGGTTCTTCTGTTTTTGTTTTATATGTAACTGGTTGTTTTAGTTGTTAAAAATTTAATTTTAATACCCAATATAATTTCCTTCAAAGATAGAAAATTTGAGAACAGTTAAAACATAGGAGACATGTATCTTTGTCTTTTCTGTTTTGAAATGGACAGAAATTTTCTTTAAAATTATTTTAAAAATAGATATATTTTATGTTTTTGCAGGTCAATCCGACCAAATATTTTTTCATATTTTATGTATTTATTCTTTTTATCATATGACACTAACGAAACGCATCCAAATTCTCTGAAAGGAAGAGGATGGAAGGGAAAGATGAAAATGAGTTAGAAACATCACTTGCTTTACCTCTGCCATCCATTGTTCTGATGACTGAGGATCCTTCTGCCATTGAAGATTGGCAGCCACACCAAGGAAAAGGATGAGAAAGACTGAGGAGCACGTAATGACATTCAACAATAATGAACATGAGCTTCAGCTGTCAGCTTGATCTACCTTCGGAAACAAGTGCGAATGAAAATGATTTGTTGAAGTCGTCTCAACCTAACATATATTAATCCACCCACTAAGTTAAAGCAAACAAATTCAAGATATAATAATTTTATTTTATTATTATGTAATGAAGATGATTTGTTTTTTTTTTTAATTGTGCATAAACTAATACCCTGTTTGTTTCATAGAAAAAGGTTTTCTGGAAATCATTTTCTAAACTTTCCTGCGTGTGTTTGTCATTAGAAAAGTTGGTTAATGAAAAACACTTTCCAGTCAAAGAAAAATTTGACTTGGTTTTCAAGAAAGTATTTTTCTTTTATTTTAGGCGAAAAACACTTGCTAGAAGTTATGAAAAATTTAGAAACGTCATGTTATTTACTGATTATATCAAATTTGGTTCTCAAACTTTTGATTGTTATATATTCTGTTTTGAAACTTTTTTTTTTCAATTTTATCCCTTAGAATCTGATTTAATTTGATTTTTATATCAACTTTGGTCTTCATTAATTCTTATGATTGTTATTTGATTTTCTTTTATCATTTTTTTAATTGAATTTTTTTTATCTATCAGATTTGGTCCTCATTTTTTTAATTGTTATTTATTTTATTTGAAATAATTTATGAAATTATATATTTTTTTAATTTCCCCATCTTTCAACTTTTTTATCTATTAGATTTGATCTCTATTATTTTGATTGTTATTTATTTTATTTGAGATAATTTATGAAATTAGATGTTTTTCAATTTTATTCTCATTTAACCTTTTAATTTGTAAGATTTGTGTTTCATTATTTTAATCAACTTGAAAAAAAATATTAACAATTTATTTTTCAGCTCATTTTTCATGACATAGTCAAACACTAAAAAATATTTTCTAATTTATTTTTCATGATACTACCAAATATCAAAAAATAATTTACTTTTCAGAAACTTATTTTTCAAAAAAATTATTTTTTTTAAAAAATCTACTTTTCGGTAAACAAACAAACTTTACACTTTTTATTATAATTAGAAAAAAAAAACCAATGTCAGACATTGCAAAACGAATGCAGTAGCCGAATAAAAATTTCATCCATGTACAGAGGCATTGGTCCAACCGATAAGGAGCCATGGAAAGATCCAATTGAACAACTTTAATAATTGAATGCTATTGTTATCCTATCATTTTCCATGAAGAAAACTCTTAAAAATAAATAATAAAACTAAAACTTATTCTATTTTGTTTAGCAAATGCTAGTTTTGTACTCAAGCTATGGGTGGAGTTTAATAATAATATTTTTTTGTGTTTTATATGATGTTTAGGATTCTTTTCTTGCCCATGAATTATTTTCTTAGATTGATGTTAAATCATGTTAAGACTTAAGAGAGTAACAAGCTTTGAAGACCTTCGTACAAGTTTTGGAACTATTTATCCGACCTTCCGCCGGTAGATGAAGAGAGACTAAAGAAGAGGCTCTCGCAAGACTTGCTAGGGAATTCCTTTGTAAAGCTTTAGGTCTTCTAGGAGACGACGAAGAGTGGATTGCGACTTCTTCTAGGCTGCTGTAACAGCTTCATCTCCACAACTTAGACAATATTTTGTTAGCATCATCCTTTTTTGCGAAGTTGCTAACCCAAAATGTCTTGTTGATAAAGTTTGGCATTTGATGCATGATGATATTGAATACCAGCTAAGATCCTCCCTTTAAATGCCAATTCTTCGGTTATTCAATGAAGAACTTATGAATTGTATGCTGTATGAACTTGAGCAACTTTTTAATGCCTCTACAAATACATCTCTTAAAGATCATAAATTGCTGATGCCAAGAGGTTTTTTAATGAATGAGACTACAAACAAGCTTCTAAGAGAGGAGCTTAAGTACTATGATATCACAGAACTTGGAAATAATCATTTATCTTCTGTTCCTCGATCAGCTAAACCAATGCCACAAGAGAATCTATGATTTTGCTGTAGAACATGTAATTGCTAAGAAACAAGCTCTTATACTTGTCCATGGACATGGGGGTTAAAGAAAACTTTTTTATAGCACACAACTATTAATATCATATTAGATCAGAAGGGTTACTTGGGATTGTTGTTGCGTCATCTGGCATTGCTTCTCTTTTACTTCTTGGTGGACGTACAACTCATTCATGGTTTAAAATTTTCACCAGATCCTTCCTGTCATCCCAAGGGGAACAGCAGAAAATATTATAAATGCTGCTTTAAACAGCTCACCAGTACTTTGGCTAAATGCTGCTTTAAACAGCTCACCAGTACTTTGGCTAAGTTTTACAATTCTCCCGCTTAAAGAAAATATGTGATTATCAGCTCATGGGCTGAATCCTTTGGAAAAAGAATAGCTCGACTAATTTGCTCAATGGATACTAATGAATATTGGTGATGGAAAATATGTGGTTTTCCAATTCCTGATGATGAAGATGTAGTTTTTATCAAAATTCCACAACATCTTCAGCTTGATCATTTAGGTAAATCTAATTGCATTTATGGTTTCAGACTTTCAGCCATTCATCCAAATATTGAAAGAACTCGTCTGGACCCAAATCATTTGATAGAAAAGGCCATATATAGTAACACAAAAAACTGTTAGGTCATTCAAACAATCAAACATGCACGAATTTACGTGGTTCGGCAACTTGCCTACTCCACGGAGCTACTGGTTTGTATTAATCAAGCTTAGTAACAATACAAACAATAAAACAAGGAGGAGGAGAAAAACTTCTCTACTCAACTCAACTCTCTCTAGCTCACTCTCTCTGTGTTTTCTTCTTCTCTGCGTTCTTCACGCTCTAACTCTCTAGCTCTTCACTGAGCATACATATATATTAAGCTAGGAGTGAAGGGCATAAATCATGCCATGATTTATGCCCACCGTTTGTGTCCTCCACCATGTGACAAGTGGGAGATTAGGTATTCCCACTTGCATATGGTAGGACATTGTTTGTCTCCACTAACTAACAATCTCCCACTTGGAGACAAACAATGAAATCATCTTTTATCCTTGAAGACCAACTGAAGTTTTACACAACTTCAGTTTATCAAGTGTAACTCCCTTGGTTAACATGTCAGCTGGATTCTTGCTTCCACAGACCTTTTCTAGCATCACTTGCTTATCGTCTAGCAATTGTCAGATGAAGTGATATTTGATCTGAATGTGCTTAGTCCTGGAGTGAAATGCTGGATTCTTGGCAAGGAAGATTGCACTCTGACTATCGCTATACAAAGTACCCTTTCCATTCATCTTGCCCAATTCTTTCAGAAAACTCTGCAACCATACGATTTCTTTTGTAGATTCTGAGACTGCAACATATTTAGCTTCTGTTGTTGAAAGAGCGACGATCTTTTGCAAGGTAGAACTCCAGGAAACAGCAGTACCTCCTAGAGTATATACATATCCTGTAGTGCTCTTTCGGCTATCAACATCTCCTGCTAGATCAGCGTCTACAAAACCTTCAAGTTTCAAACCACCAACTGTGAAGGTAAGACAAGTCTCCGAGGAACCTTTTAAGTACCTCATGATCCATTTTACCGCCTCCCAATGCTGCTTTCCAGGATTGCTCATATATCGGCTTACAACTCCCACTGCATGGGCAATGTCTGGTCTGGTACAGACCATAGCATACATCAAAGAGCCGATAGCTGAGGCGTATGGAATCTTATCCATGTATCCACATTCTAGCTCAGTTTTTGGTGACTGGTCTTTGCTGAGCTTGAAATGATTCCCAGAGGTGTACTGACTGGTTTAGCATTTTCCATACTAAACCTGCTGAGAACCTTCTTGACATACTCTGTTTGTGAGAGCTTTAGTATGCCTTTGTCTTTATCTCTGATGATTCTCATGCCAAGTATTTGTTTAGCAGCTCCCAGATCCTTCATTTCAAACTATTTTGACAATTGTTGTTTCAGCTTGTCAATCTCCTTAATGTTGGATCCTGCAATCAACATATCATCCATATATAATAGTAGAATGATGTAGGAGTTGTCAAAATGTTTGACATAGCAACAATGATCAACTTGGCATCTTGTGTATCTCGAACTACACATGAAGTTGTCAAACTTCTTGTACCACTGTCTTGGAGCTTGCTTCAAACCGTATAGGCTTTTCTTTAGCTTGCAGACTTGGTTCTTCTTTCCTTGTATTGCAAACCCCTCTGGCTGTTGCATGTAAATGTCTTCCTCCAATTCACCATGAAGAAATGTTGTTTTCACATCTAATTGTTCAAGATGTAAATTCTTTGCTACTACTATCCCCAGAACAACTCTGATTGTTGTAAGCTTCACAACTGGAGAAAATATCTCAGAGTAGTTAATCCCTTTCTTTTGTTGGAACCCTTTTACAACAAGTCTTGCCTTGAATCGTTTACTTCCATCATGCTCAGTCTTTACTCTGTAAACCCACTTGTTTTGCAAAGCCTCCTTTCCTTCAGGTAGTGTGGTTAGTTCCCAAGTCTTGTTCTTCAACAACGAACTCATCTCATCCTTCATGGCTAACTCCCACTTGCTTGAGTTTCCATCTTGTAAGGATTCTTCATAACTTAGCGGCTCACCACCATCTGTCAGTAAAATATAATTCAGTAGAAGTGTGAACCGTTGTGGGGGCTTTACAGTCCTTGAAGACCTGCGAGCATAAACAATTGGTTCACTTGGCTCTGCATCTTCTTGTGTAGTAGTGGGTACAGATGTGCTTGAATCTTCTTGTAAAGACTCTTGAGTTTTATTCTGCTCAGTAACATCGGGAAGCCCTTCTAATATTATGAATTCAGATTTTTATGGACTTGTATCTGAATCAGCCACATCTGTTTCTACACTTGATCTGTCTTTGTACAAAACTTTCTCATTGAAGATCACGTTCCTGCTTCTGATAATCTTTCTGTTATGATAATCCCAGAACCGAAATCCAAATTCTTCATCTCCATAGCCAATGAAGAAACATTTCTTGGATTTGGCATCTAGCTTGTTGCGAGCATCAGAATCTATATGCACATAGGAAACACACCCAAAGACCTTTAAATGAGAGAGTTGTACCTCTTTTCCTCTCCATACTTCCTCGGGCAATCTGAACTTCAAAGGAACTGATGGTCCACGGTTGATCAAGTAAACTGCAGTATGAACTGCATCGGCCCAAAATGTCTGAGGTAACCCAGAATGCAACCTCATGCTTCTGGCTCCTTCATTGATGGTCCTGTTCATCCGTTCAGCAGTGCCATTCTGTTGCGGTGTGCCTGGAACGATCTTTTCCATTTTGATACCATTAACAGCACAATACTCTTTGAAACCTCCATCAATGTATTCTCCTCCATTATCGGATCTCAAGCATTTCAACTTCAGACCTGATTCAGTCTCAACCATAGCCTTCCACGTCTTGAATGTTTCAAACACATCAGATTTATTTTTCAGAAAGTAGACCCATACCTTTCTGCTGAAATCATCAATGAAAGTCACATAATACCGAGAACCTCCAAGAGATGCTACTGGAGACGGTCCCCATAAATCTGTGTGCACCAGTTCTAGCTTTCTTGGTCTTAAGGTCCTGCCAACCTTTAGGAAACTGAGCTTCTTATGTTTTCCAAGAACACAGCTTTCAAAAATGTCTAGATCAACATTTTTAAGCTCTGGCAGCTTTTCCTTCGACTAAAGTATCTTCATCCCCTTTTGACTCATATGGCCGAGTTTACAGTGCCATTGCTGTGCTTGATTTTCTGGTTCAGTAGAGGCAATAATGTCTGCAAATCTTGTGGTCATATACAGGGTGCTGGTTTTCTTTCCACAGGCCAAAACCATTGCTCCCTTTGATACCTTCCACATACCTCCAGAAAAAAGGATTGAATGACCACTATCATCAAGTTGTCCGACTGAGATCAACTTCTTCTTTAGTCTAGGAACATGCCTTACATTTTGCAAGTTCCATGTAGATCCATTCATTGTCTTGATTTGCACATCTCCTATACCCACAATATCCATTGGTTGTCCATCGGCCAGATAGACTACACCGTGATCTCCAGCAACATAGTTTTGCATCATCTCATAGTGTGGTGTACAGTGGAATGAAGTACCAGAATCAAGAATCCAATCATCAATTGGACTTTGTACAGCAAGAATTAAAGCATCTTGTACCTCATCTGTGGTAATGTTTGCAGAGTCAGCTTCAGGTTTTTTCAGTTTTGTGCAATTCCTCATGAAATGACCAGGTTTGCCACAATTCCAACATTCAACCTGCTTTCTGGGTCCGAACTTGCTTTACTTCTGTATCTTGATTTGGATCTGCCTCTGGATAAGCCTCTATCATGTCTTCTCCCTCGAGTGTTAATGTTGAGAGCTGATCCTGAACTTGAACTTTCACCTGAGTCTTTCTTTCACACTTCTTCAGCTAAAATCAAGTCTCGGATGTCATCATATTTCAGTTTGGATTTTCCAGCTGAGTTGCTCACGGCTGTCCTCATACCTTCCCAACTGCTTGGAAGTGAAGCTAGCAAAATGAGTGCACGGATCTCATCATCAAACTCAATCTCAACATATGACAATTGATTTGTGATGGTATTAAAGTTGTTGAGATGTTGTGTAACAGAGGTGCTTTCTGTCATCTTCAAGTTGAACAACTTCTTCATCAAGTGCACTTTATTATTTGCTGAGGGCTTCTCATACATCCCAGACAAGGCTTCCATCAATTTTGCAGTGGATTTTTCTTTTGTAACATTGTGAGCAACTTTTCTTGACAAGGATAGCTGGATAATGCCCAAAACCTGTCTATCAAGAATTTGCCAATCTTCTTCTGGCATATTCTCTGGTTTGCTCCCCAACAGAGGAAGATGAAGTTTCTTCCCATATAAATAGTCTTCAATTTGCATTTTCCAATATCCAAAATCTATTCCATCAAATTTTTCGATTCCCACAGCCTTTATTTCATCTGCCATTTTAATATGTCTTGGATTTGAATCTGTCAAATCTGACCTTACAAATGTGTCTGGAATGGCCCAAAATATTGGAAACGACACTGAGATCACCCAAATCGAACTTCGGATGGTTCAGATATTAACAGTCAAAGTTTTAGGTCAACAGATGGTGCAAATGAAGCCGCGTGTCAAGCCAAAATAATGTTTGCGAAGCACTAAATCAACACCCAACTCAATGACGTGGCAGGATGACGTATCAGATACGTAAGCAATTCAGGCCCACTTTGTGTTGACGTGGCAAATGCACGCACGCTTTCGGCTGGCGTGGCATCTGCTGACGTGGCTGATGACTGGTCGAATGACTGTGCAGAATTGCTGGCGTAGCTGCTGACTGTCTGATGACGTGGCGAGTCAGCCCGATTTAATTGCAGACAATCGGGCGAAGACGACGCGTGGAGAGCGTGGTGCGCGTGGGTGCGCATGGGCAGTGCTGTCGTCGGCGCGTAAAGGCTCGTGCGGTTATGCAGGATGTCGGTTCTTCGCTGGGTTTTCACCAGTGAATTCGTATCTTCTTCCTCTACATGATGGTAATGTTAAAAACACGTTTTGAGAACTTTGATTTTTGAATTTGGATCAAACACCCTCTTTTTCAAGAACAAGCTCTGATACCAGTTGTTAGGTCATTCAAACAATCAAACATGCACGAATTTACGTGGTTCGGCAACTTGCCTACTCCACGGAGCTACTGGTTTGAATTAATCAAGCTTAGTAATAATACAAACAATAAAACAAGGAGGAGGAGAAAAACTTCTCTACTCAACTCAACTCTCTCTAGCTCACTCTCTCTGTGTTTTCTTCTTCTCTGCGTTCTTCACGCTCTAACTCTCTAGCTCTTCACTGAGCATACATATATATTAAGCTAGGAGTGAAGGGCATAAATCATGCCATGATTTATGCCCACCGTTTGTGTCCTCCACCATGTGACAAGTGGGAGATTAGGTATTCCCACTTGCATATGGTGCGACATTGTTTGTCTCCACTAACTAACAAAAACATTATACTTACTGAAATCAATCATTTCATTTTTTTTATTAATTATTATTATTAACGTGAATGTCCGAACCAGCTTACGCGTACCTCGACTAATCCTACGGGCCTTGAAGTTAACGACTATATAAACCTCCAATGACCATCATATTAGCTTAAACCATTTGATTTACCTCTTGTTTTTCTTCCTTAATTTATACTCCTTTTGTTGTACTGATTTGCTGGTCTAGAGCCTGCAGTTTATGTGCATGAGGAAATTCAAGTTTTCAAATCCATGCAAGAACAATAATAGTTATCGTCAACTCATTTAAATTTATTAAAACATCATCTTAATTTTTTTAAAAAAAACCTCTTAATTTACTCCAATGAATTGGTCTATTAGTTAGTTAGTTAAAAATGTATAATTTCTTTCGTGAGTTACTATGTACAAATTTTGGGAGCCAATACACAAGGAATTTATTAAATTTCGGGAATGCATCAAATTAAAATTAATATGAAGGATGTGTTTTTAAGATCATATAAACAAATAAAAAAACACTTATCTCAAAATTGAATTTCATCAGGATTACAGTGGTACCATTTTTTAAGCAAATACATTATTCCAAAATACAAATATATTAACTGTCATGACCCGAATCTCGGGTCCGTGACCGGCAACGCAAGAACGGTGCTGGAAAGACACCCCGTCCACGCTAAGCCTCAAAACGGACATATCAAAAGAATAATTTATTCAAAAATACACAGTATTTCATAATTTTCAGAAATATTATATTATTCAAAACTGATGAAACCAAAAGATAGTTTAAAACTCCTCATCAGTAATTAAAACAAAAACAATAATCCATAATACTCATTACATTGTCAAAATCCAAACTTAATTAAAACAAGGTAATAGTGGAGCGCCTAAGACATCGAATCAAACAGCCTTGAAAGATAAGCAAGGCATACCGGCCAAAAGCGATGAAGCAGAACACTCAACAAAGTTCACCGCTATCGAAACTAAGAACCGAAATAATATTAAGAATGAGGGGTGAGTTCAACCAACTCAGTGAGATAATAATAATTAATATACATTTTAGATATTCTTAATATTAATAGTTCGCAAGATAATTTATCTTAATATACATGTACATATACATACTAAACATATTATCATAACGTAGTGGAATACATGTCAGATATCAGATGACACCCGAAGGTGACCAGATGACACCCGAAGGTGACTAGATGACACACGAAGGTGACCAATGTGGGATGATCAGTCGCCACAGGCTGATGCCTCTCTCACTAGCTAGGTATACATAATACTATGTGCACATAGGCTAACTACTCTCCGTTAGCATAGAGTTACTGACAAGTCCCATATCAAGGCATAATAGATATCTACAGAATCATCAAAGAAATGTATATCATATCAAATATAATTTAGTTCGATATATTGCGAGTGCAAATTCAAGAATAGATGAGTACTCGGAAAATAAAGCAACATATATAATATTCAAGAAATCAACTAGCTGTACTCATCATATAATCAACATACATATTTATTTATAATATATGCATATTAAAGATTATCCTACTCATCCAAAAAATATAGAACTAAAAGGAATGTCAGACGAAAGATCCGAAAATCCTATTGAGGATCGTTAGGAGAACCTACAACAATATATGAAATATACTCAAAAACAACTCAAACAAAAGATCCCAATGCATATAATAAAAACCAGGTTTAGTCTCCTAATTTTATGGACTAAAACGACAATTTTCCAAAACAGGGACCAAAACGTAATTTTACCAGAATTGGAGGACCAAAGTGTAAATACATAACCATACTGAAATTTCACCCATAAACCATCCTTAATTCTTCCTAGAGCGAACCAGGGACCTAATTGTAATTTTCATAAAGTTCAGGGACTAAAAAGTAAATTCCTAAAATTAAGGGACCAAACTGAAAATATTCCCAATCAATTATCAAACTGAGATTCATCATCCTTAACCTCATAATAACACTGTTCAAAATCTCAAAATACATGTAGGGGTCAAATTATAATTTTCCCAAAGTTTAGGGACTAAACTGTAATTTCACAAATTGAGGGATCAAATTGAATTTTCGTCATCTTCAACCTCAAACCCAGAATTTCAAAGATTACCTAATTTCATCTCCTGATTTCTAACACAATTTCACCATTCAAACAAAATCATAACTCAAAATCATCATCTTTACCTACAATCTCTCACAATCAACTAGTTAACCAATTACCGACAACAATCAACCCATGACATTCCAATTAATTCATCAATCAAACCCAAAACACAATATTCAAAACCCTAACATTTATCAAAATAGAAACTTAAAGCTTAAAGAACACACATTTATACATAATCTTACCTTTAAACTTATTTTCTCCAACTCTCTTCTCCTTCCCTTATCTTTCCCTCTTTTCTCTTCTTCTTCCTCCCCTTTTCTTCTCTTCTCCCATTAGTTTTTCACTCTTAAAACACATCTCTCTTCTTCTATTTTCTTTTCTATTTATATTTATCAACTCTTTGTTCTATTACTACAATACCCCTTATTCATTTATACTCATTTTTAGCCTTCAAGGGCTTTATTGCCTTTTACCTACTCAATTAATTTCAAAACATCACATTAACGAGGATATTTTCAGATTTATATTCATTTTTTGTTGTAGTCTGGGTAAACACCCTAAAAACTTAAATGTGAAATAATAATTTGTTAAACCATTCACTGTGAAGCTGGCCTCCATGTAGATGAGCTTAAACCTTAACTTTCCAATCTCTAGCAAGTAATTTCCAACTCCAACAATTCTCACAGTTGGCAAGTTGACTTCAAAAGCTTTGAGACAATTAATAAAAGCAAGTGTACAACAAGGTAATATTTATTTGCTATTAGTTGTAACAAGAGGAGACTAGGGAGTATTTCAAATGTTCAAAAATATGCTTTCTTGAAAAAACTTCCATGCTAACCAATGCCTTGTTTTGTACAAAATGTCCTCCATTCTTTGTATAAATGGAAGACAAACATAGTAGGTGTTACTGCATCAGTTCAATAAAAACATAGGTAGCAATGGAAGCGCGTTTCTATGTTCTTACTAAGGAAAAAAATGAAGTACATTTTTAGTCTAAATCAAACAAAGATTTCAAGAGATTTGCATTGGTTCTTCTTGGTACTTTGTAGACATATCTAAGGGTGTGATCCACATTGACCAAGGGTTCTTGCTTTTAGACTTTGAAACCAAATCCATTCATCATAGCAAACCTATCATAGGAAACCTATTTAAAAGAACACCAACACCATAGCAATTATAAGGCAAACCAAATACCAAGCAGCTTACCTTAGGTAGGGCGTACTGCGGGTGCTAATATCTTCCCTTTACGCAATCAGTCGCCTGCCTTAGAATCTCTGAAAGACCAGTTAGGTTTCCTAGTGACCATAATACTAAGTGGCGACTCCAAAGAACCAATCAAGTAAAACAAATGAAAAATCTCCATTGGACGTCGCGCAGGGAACGTGCGACATCAAGTGTGATAAAATGACGACTCTACTAGGAACTGTTATTGGATTAAGCTTTGCATTTTGTTTGTCAATTGCTATAATGTTTTTTATGTTGTGTTTATTTGGTTATCGCTTTTTACAGCTTTAGTACACACCCCTATTATCATGCATCACTTTAAGAGCACATACCTTAAAATTTAGGATGTGTGGAGAAGTAACGGTACCCTAATGACTTTAGCCCTAGTAAGACTCGTGAAACTATCCAACTTTCGCTTGATTGTTTACTCGATAGTGATCGATACACCAATTTGATACCACTCAGGGCCTCTATCTTTACACTGCTTGTAAACCTCATATTGACCTCTCGAGGACGATCACTAAGCATGCGAAAGTTCCTTTTTAGACTATATAACAACTCACCCCATGCACTTAATGGCTAGAACCTACCTTTTAGGTTGTTCCTTGTGTAATGTCACTAAAGCAAGCCCAATATGTGGCATCTTGAATTCTAAGACCATTGGGTGACAAATGGTCGTCACATAGGAATTTTAAAAGGGTTAGAGTTGTTACAGTTGACAAAAGAAAACTGTTTTGAATTGGAAGCCGAAAGCTTATCAAAAGCTCAAACTTAGACAAGATTAGACAAGGATCCCCCATGTTGGCACGATGACGATATCAGGTTCTTAAAATCCATGAATAATGATCGTTTTCACCCCGTGAAACACGAGTCCACATTGAATATGTATTTTTCTTATTGATAACATCATCACTTTTGCATAATTGCATGATTTTCATTTAACAGGTTGAAATATAGGTTCCTCATTGAAATGCACCTATAACACTTGACTGCGAAAAAGACAAATGGAAAACGAAAAAAAAACCCAGTTGAAAGACCAACACCAAAAAAAGTTGGAAAGTCTTAGAGAAGAAGTCGCAAGGCTTACTAGTCTACTTGAACAGGCCTCGGGATAATTCAAAGAACCAACATTTACAACTCAGCCTTTATAGATGCCTACAACTCCTTTTAATTCATAGAATTTGGGGGCAAATAAGGTGCCACCTGAATCTCAACAAGCTATGTATTTCTAATTTGCTTAACTAGCATATCCCATAAGAATGTCATCTATCATGGACTTTACAGTGAAGAAGTCTCAAAAGAATAAGATGGTAAAAGAAAATGGTTTGGAAAATTTGGTAACCCTAGAGGAAAGGATGAGGGCAATTGAAAGAACTAACCTATATGATCCTATAAAAGCTACTGAGATGTGTTTGGTGTCCAATGTGGTCATTCCCAAAAAGTTTAGAGTGCCAGAATTTATAAAATATATTGGAACTCAATGCCCTATAACTCATCTCAAAACATACTGCAACAAAATGATTGAGGTAATTTATGATGAGAAACTGTTGATTCATTTTTTTCAAAATAGCTTGAGTGATGCTACCCTTACTTGGTATATGTGGGTGGATAATACCAAGGTGAAAAAAGTTGAAGGATTTGTTGATGCCTTTATTAGGCAATTTAAGCTCATTACAGACATGACCTCTGATAGGTTAAGCTTGTAAGCTATGAAAAAGGATAACAAAGAGTCCATAAGGAAATACGCCTAAAAATAGCATGAGGTAGCTGCACAGGTTAATCCTTCTTTATTAGAAAAATAGATGATCAATTTATTTCCAACCACCTTTAAGGCCCCTTACTTTGAATATTTGGTTAGAAGCTCGACATAACATTTCACTGACCTGGTTGTTATAACTGAGAGGATTGAAAATGCCATCGAGTTATGTAAGATTGCTAACTCGACTGAGGAGAAAGGTTTCACTGGAAAAAAGAAGGAATTGAGGTTCATAATATCGAAGGTGGTTGCAAAGGCAAGAGAAAAAACTATCAAAACAAAAACACCTACCCCTTCTATAACTAAATTCTCTATACTGATTCCCAGAAATCAACTTTCTTGAAGATAAAGCTACAGTGTCATTAAGCCAAATAGTGGTCTATATTTGACCCCAATTGACTATTAAAATGACACCCCTGTTGATGAGTTCGTTGGGGAGGAACGATTGGAAAATTCCAATCAATGGTTGCTTAAAATGTTGGTATAAGACCTTTGTTGTTGAACTTTTTTAAAAAAGTTTCAATGAAATAATGAGTTTATCTTTCAATTGTGTCTTTTTCTTTGATTTACAATAAAATATTATTCATTTTCATAAATCCTGAAAGAGGTTCCCTATAAGAACTCACAAATACATCTTTGAAGCCCTACATGATGTCATAGACTCAATTCATTTTTTTTACCAAAATCTTTTTCCCCGGTGGAATTTTGAAAAAATTGAACTTGTTTTTTTATTTTAGAAATGATTTGATGTTTATTTAAAATAACATTTTGACATTTTATTTATAGAATGACAATTGACTCAAGCAATTCCTTCATTGAGATGACCAAATTCCAAACCAAAGTGTATGGATAGAAGATGAACGGTCACCCTCACACCATGACTCTTGAGCTGGGTGTTTTAAATGTATACATAATGGTTTGTAGTGAATTCGTTGTTTATGAACTCATGAAATGTATTTGTTTGCAAAGACCAAACCATTACACTAGATGAATTAAAGTCTATTGATTTTAATTGCTTGCATTTGAAGATGAATTAGGAATATTAGGAATTTTTAAACTAAAAGAGGGAGAGAGTATAGCTAAGAATAATTTTTAAACTTTTAATATATAATAAAGGCAATATTAGGAAATTTTAAATTATGAAGGTGGAAGGGGAACATGGATGAATTATAAGGGTAAAAATAAAATTTAGTCTGTAAGGTTATGTTTGGCATGGTGTTAATGACACTTAGAATCTACCCTTACAAAATTATGTTTGTTTGTTATATTTATTAATTTTTTTTGGGAAAGGGTCAATTATTAAGAAGGGTAATGCTTATTATGTAAATTGGTGTTTTTAGAATTTAAAATTTACCCTCAAATTTTAATCAATGACCTCTTTTGTCTTAAAATACATATTAAATATTTTTTTTAATTTCTCTCTTACCACTTACCACTAATAATTTAATTATTTTCTCTCTTTTCGATAACATTTAATCTTTTAATTTATTAACACTTAAAAACGAACTTTTATATCCTTTAAAAGTTGAAATATTATGTAATAATTACTTCCAATAATCCATCACTATTTTTTAGAGCGTGTTTGGCAGTATGGTTGCGGGTGCTTTTCAAATAATTTTTCGTGTCAAAATGCATGTCAATGATGTTTTTTTATTTTTTAAAAGTTATTTTTGACATCAGCATATCAAAACGATCCAAAACATATAAATCATATTAAATTTTAGCAAAAAAAAATTCAAATTTTTTAAAATACAGCCACAGCCGCGTTCCCAAACGGTACCTTAATCTCATGTTGAATTCCCCCTGCATACAGTTTAGCTGGGAAAAGTAGCTGAACGTTCCTTTTCCATTTCCAAAGCATCACCGCATCACCGGACCCATCCCTTTGTTTTCTTCTGTTCTTTTTTGTAAGAACTGGAGCCCATGGCTAACGATGAAGAAACCCAAATTGCACTAGATAGTTTATTTGAAATCTTAGTTGACTTGGATTTTATAAAAAATAAAAAAAATAATATAACTAAAACTTGGATCAGTCTATAATTTGGTTGATCTAATCAAAGTTTGTTTATTTTAAAATTGATATTATTTTATTTTATTTTTAATTTAAATAACTCAATAAATTTGTAACCTAAATTTTATATCAAACCCATTCTTAAGCTGGGGTTTAATATTTTATG
Source organism: Populus deltoides (assembly GCA_015852605.2). NCBI lineage: Eukaryota > Viridiplantae > Streptophyta > Magnoliopsida > Malpighiales > Salicaceae > Populus > Populus deltoides. The sequence goes on along the minus strand of CM027570.2, from coordinate 20,998,762 downwards.
ACCATGACTTTTGTGTGCATGTCATATAAATACAAAATAAATAAATAAAAATGCACAGTAAACTCAACTCAATTCAAGATTTGAGTGATTCTAAGAAAAAATAAAATTTATGTAAAAAAAATTAAATGCAACATTAATACTACTTTAATAATAACCTTTAAACATCCTCTCCTTTTCTCAACCACCCCTGCATCTTGACTTTTGAGACGATTATGCCTTGCCAGTTCTGTGTCTAAGGGAACCGTTTGGTATATCCGTATTTTATAAAAAAAATTGAATTTTTATTTTTATATTTTTATATTATTTTAATATTTATATTAAAAATAATTTTAAAATATTAATAAAATTTATTTTAATATACTTTCAAATAAAAAGCATCAATATCACTACTTGAACTGTTCTAGAAGCACAGAAATAGTCTTCTGATGACATTTAACTGATGAATTAGACAACTTCCGGTCATTATTATTAGACAACATCCATATTCGACTTATCTTCTTCCCTCCACTACTTTGTCAGCATTACCTTATCGTTAATGAACTTCTGAGAAGGATCAAAACGTTAGGTCTTTGTCCAGATCATAATTGTTTTAGCTTTCCTTTGTTTTGTTGATGTATATTAGGACAAGAAAAAAAGAGTGTCCTTGTGTAAATTATCAAAATTTTGGAAGAAAATGGTTTCTTCATCTAATTGTTGGAAGTATGATGTTTTCTTGAGTTTCAGAGGACAAGAGACCCGTAATACTTTTACAGCCCATGTATATCATGCTCTGTGCAACAAAGGAATCAATGCTTTCATTGATGACAAGCTTGAGAGGGGAGAACACATTACTTCTCAACTCAACCGGGTTATTGAAGACTCAAGGATTTCTCTTCTAATATTCTCTGAAAACTATGCAAGGTCTATTTATTGTTTGGATGAGCTGGTGAACATACTTGAATGTAAAGAATCAAAGGGGCAAGTTGTTTTTCCTGTGTTTTATAATGTGGATCCTTCAGATGTCGAAGAACAAAATGGAAGTTTCGGAGAGGCCTTGCTTTTCCATGAAACCTATTGGGGGATTGATACAGAGAGGGTGCAGAAATGGAGGGAAGCTCTGACAAAAGCAGCTCAATTGTCTGGATGGCATTTAAACAATGGGTAAATTCTTGTTACTCCTCACGCTTGTTGTTTACTTCTTTTTTAACTTTTTGTTTAGGTTTGCAATGGATCTCCTACTTAGGTAGTCTAGAATTCCCAAAGCTAAACAGCTAGAGTGAATTGAATGATTTAGCAGCTGCAGCTGGTGGTTCTAGTTTGCTTTGTAACATGCCTGATACAACAACGAAAATACTAGAAAACTACTGATGGTTTTTTAAGATAAGATTTGTGACAGATAAGCCAGTTGCCATTTAGCCCCATAATGCAAGAATTCAATTTGGAGATTTTAGTTTCATCTTAGGTTCATTTGACATTTTCTGTTATTTCTTATGAACATTGTATGATTGTAAATTGTTTGAACTTTCTTCTTTAGTTGTTAAGACATGGTGTTGTAGTAAAATACGAAGAAGAACAGAAACAAAATAAAACTTAAGATGTGTATAGACATTGTTTTTAAAAATATTGTTTTTTTTAATACAGTGCTATTCTTTAGGATTTAACAAGTTCCTTCTCTATAACAAAAATCACAGAAACAACCAGACCAAAAAAAAAAAAAAATGACAACAAATATTGTAAACACGAGGAACTATTATAGTTTTTGGCACTGTTTGATTATAAGAGTGTAAGGTATATATAGGTTGTTAATATGTAACAGTTAGGTAGAAAATAAATTAGATAATTAAAGAGCTATCACAACAATTTAAAAAATAAAAAAGCTATTCTTTAGGATTTAACAAGTTTCTTCTCTATAACAAAAGTCACATAAACAACCAGATCAAGAACGAAAAGAAATGACAACAAATATTGTAAACACGAGGAACTAATATGGTTTTCGGCACTGTTTGATTATAAGAGCGTAAGGTATATATATGTTATTAATATGTAACAGTTAGGTAAAAAATAAATTAGAGAATTAAAGAGCTATTCCAACAATTCAAAAAATAAAAAAAAAATGTTGGATTAAAGAGCTATTGAAAAATAAAGAGAATTAAAGAGCTATTGAAAAACAAATGTTGCAAATTGTAGTAAGCAACCTCTGACAGAGTCATTAGAATGTGTAGAAACAACGAAATAGGATTCAGGAAAATCACATTTTTTTTATTTATTTTTTGGCTTTGCCCTGCTTTATTAAATTCTTCTTTTGCCTCACAACTTTCAGGAATGAGGCTAAATTTATTTGGAGAATTGTTGAAAAGGTGTTGTCACAATTGAATCACACATCCTTGCACATTGCTGCATACCAAGTTGGATTGAATAACCATATTGAAGAAATAAATCATATGCTAATTACCAGGTCAGATGGTGTTTGTATGGTAGGACTCTGTGGAATTGGTGGAGTTGGTAAGACAACCATTTCGAAAGCTGTTTACAACTTAATTGCTAATCAATTTGAAGGCAGCTGTTTCCTTTCAAATGTCAGAGAAATCTCAAAGCAATATGGTCTTCTTCGTCTACAAGAGACACTTCTTTATGAGATCCTAGGGGATAAAGATTTAGTCCTGGGAAGTGTTGATAGAGGAATTAATGTGATAAGGGATAGGCTTCGCAATAAAAAGGTGCTTATTGTCATTGATGATGTGGATAATTTAGACCAACTTAAGCAATTAGCTGGAGAGCCTGACTGGTTTGGCTTGGGAAGTAGAATTATTATAACAACTAGAGATGAGCATCTGCTAGTTGCTCATGGAGTGGAAAGATTATATAAGGTGAAGGAATTATGTCCTGATGATGCTCTTATGCTTTTTTCTTGGAATGCCTTTAGGAATCCCCATCCTTCTGAAGATCATTTGGAGGTTTCACTTCGGGCAGTGAGATACGCCCAGGGCCTTCCGTTGGCTCTTGTCGTGTTGGGCTCTTTTCTGTATGGAAGAAGCATACGTGAATGGGAAAGTGAATTGGATAGATTAAAAAGAATTCCCAATAAACAAATTTACGAAGTGCTTAAAATAAGTTTTGATGGGCTTGAGTATCATGAGAAGACCATTTTTCTGGATATTGCATGCTTCTTTAAAGGGCAAGAAAAAGATTATGTGATAAAAATACTAGATGCTTGTGATGTCAACCCTGATATTGGCATACAGGTTCTCATAGAGAAGTCTTTGATATATATTGAAAACAATAAGATCCAGATGCACGAATTGCTTCAATCAATGGGTAGGCAAATTGTTCACCAAGAATCTCCTAATATACCTGGAAGACGCAGCAGGCTCTGGTTTCATGAGGATGTTCTCCATGTGCTGACAGAAAATATCGTAAGAAGTATTCTTGTTTCTTCTTCTTTTCCTAACCATGGCATTGAATACAAATCAAAACCTTTAGTTCCTCTTGATCTGTAAGTTTTCCCTATTATTCAATTCAATAACGTTCTAAACTTGGTTTGTTAGGGATCCTGTGAAATTGAAGGCATAATTCTAGACTTGCCTAAAGCAGAAAAGTTGTGCTTGAGTGCTGATACTTTCACAAAGATGAAAAGGCTTAGGATACTTATTGTCCATAATGTACACGTTTTCGGAGTCCTGGAAAATCTACCCAATGAGTTAAGGTGGCTTGAATGGCCTGAATGTCCCATAGAGTCAATGCCATCAACGTTTCATGCTAGGAAACTCGTTGTACTTAACATGCAACGCAGTTGCATCAGACATTTAGGGGAAGGCTTCATGCTCAAGGTATAATAATGACTAAGATTTTGTTGTGGAATATTGCCATGGGATCTCCTGGATGCTAATTCGTTTTTTATTTTTTTCTACTCTCTCCTCTCTATTTATCTGTTGTACAGGATTACAGTTATTTAAAGCATATTGATTTCCGGGATTGTGAATTTTTGACAGAAACACCTGACTTCTCAACCATCCCAAATCTTGAGAGACTGAATCTTGAAGGTTGTACGAGTTTAGTTAAGATCCATAACTCCATTGGATGCCTTGACAAACTTGTTTTCTTGAGCCTTGAATTCTGTTCAAACCTAAAGAGTCTTTCAAGTAGCCTCAGATTAAGATCTTTACAGACACTTCTCCTTACTGGTTGCTCAAAACTTGAGAAGTTCCCAAACATTGAGGACAGAATGACTAGTGTAGAGAGAGTTTGTTTGAATGAGACTGCTATAGAAGAGCTTCCTTCATCAATTGAAAATCTTGTTGGGCTTCAAGTTCTAACTCTATCATTTTGCAGAAACCTTTCTAGCATTCCAAGTAGCATTTATATGTTGCAGCATCTTAAGCATCTGCTTCTTGAAGGGTGCTCAAATCTTAAGAATTTTCCAGAGAATGTGGGGAACGAAAGACAGCCAATCTTTTCCATGGAATCCTTGAAGTTAAATTATGGCTCAAAGTGGTTTCCAAGGCTAACATGTCTAGATCTAAAGAACTGCAATTTGTTAGAAGTTGATTTCCTCATGAATCCTGATTGCTTTTCCATGTTGAAGGATTTAGATCTATCAGGAAACAGTTTTTTTAGGCTTCCAACAAGCATCTGCAGTTTCAAGAAATTGAGACGCCTTAAATTGGTGAACTGCAAATGGCTTCGAGAAATTCCACAGCTTCCGCCAAGTATCAAGTGTATTGGTGCCCGAGATTGCATATCACTGGAAAGATTTTCACAATTAACAAGGGTATTCAAGATTAGTAAAGCTGAGAGATTAAAAAGGCTTCATGATCTCGACTTCTCCAACTGCCATAAACTTGCTGAGAATCCATTAAGTAGTTTGACAAGTACTATAGCATTGGCGAATACATCACTTGATGAGGTTTGTCTCCCCATCCACATACTTTTTCTCACCTGTATATGCATGTTTGGCGTGTTAGAGAATAAAATAAATTATATCATGAGATCTCACTTAACAGTTTAAATTTTTGGGTTGAATTGGTTTTTTAACATGGTATTAGAACCTTGATAACCAAGTGGTATCGAGTTCAAATCTCATCATCCCCATTTATTTGATAAAAATTAAGCACAAGATAATGTGGGTCTGTGCAAGTTTCAAGTTCAAAGAGCTTTCACTTGAGAGGGTGTGTTAGAAAATAAAATAAATCATATCCTGAAATCTCACCTAACAACTTAAATTTTTAGGTTGTATTAGTTCTTTAACTGTCTGGCAGCAAGTATTTACGTAACCCACTTTTTCAGGACGGTGATGTTCTTGATGCAAATAGTGATGGATTCTGTGAGAACTTCAGAATTGAAGTATTTCTTCCTGGAAGTGAGATTCCAGATTGGATGAGCTATTACAGTGATGAAAGTTACTTGTCATTCTTAGTTCCTTCACATATGTATGGGGAAATAATAGCTGTGGTTCTCTGCACCATTTTAAGTTTAGAGGATGATGTGACTGCGAATATTTCCCGTGAAGTTTTCATCAATGGTCAGACCGTAATTTCTTTTTCGAGACAGTTCTTTTCGTTGGAGTCAGATCACATGTGGCTCTACTATCTTCCATGTCGTATGATCCAGGGATTTAATTCATTGCAGAATGACTGGAGCCGATTTGAGGTTTCATTTAGAATCCTTGGAGCGCCAATGAATGCAACCCTTAAAGGGTGTGGGGTTCATCTTGTGTACAAGAATGGTGAGAAGGTGAATTTTCCAAGCCTGATTTATGGGAATGAAGATGATCATGACACCTCTTTGAGTACATACAACGAAAGTATCAACTTCTCAGAGACGTGTACTTCACTATCACTAGATCTAATGCGAAGCTGCAGTGATGGTGGGGAGTTCGAGGAATACCAGCAATCATCACTTCAATGGCAGCACCAACCTCTCCGCTTAGACTCCAGTGAGGTCCCAACTGTGACCCTTTCTTCTCCAGTGGTTCAACTGATTCACCAAGACTCTTTCAACGGCTTAAATGGTTTTTGAGGAGGAAGAGAAAACTGGAGGAGTGTGAAGATCATGATCCTTCTTCTTCCGGCAACAAGCATCAGAAGTTTAGATTTACTGGTAGAAGCCAAGGCCTATCTTTGACTGATAGAAATGAGTTACACCTTTCGTTGGCTTTATCATTGCAAATCACTGGTGGACCTGTGACTCCTGATCCATCGGGCATTGAATAATTGGAAGAAACCCTCGATAACAACTGTACATCTAAAGTGTTTGGTTAGCATCTCAAGATAGATGAACCGAAAACAGTTGAAACATAGGAGACAGTTGAAAAATTAGAGAGATGAGAAAGACTGAGGAGCACGTAATGGAATTCAACAATGGTGGATGAACAGTTAGAGTTATCCCTTACGTTATCCATGCGACCTACTGTTCTGATAACACAGGAACCTGAGGATGTCGAAGAGATGGAACAATTACAAACACATCATCAAAAAAAAAAAAAAAATTCACAAGAACGTTTTCAATCAAATTAGATTCTCATACATTTGATCCTATCTAAGAATAGTTGAGACTTGAACAATTAAAAACACAAATTAACTTCAATCTTTAATTTCTCATCTTTTCTTCATCAACCATCGTACATTTGGTCCTATCTAATTTAACTGGCATGGAATTAGCTTTAACTTCAAGGTTGAATTAATTAAGTAATAATTTTAAACTTCAATGTCCGAAGTGAAACATTTTAAATTTACAGGGATGAAAATGTAAGAGATGAAAATGAAATGGCGGAGATGCTATGTTGAAGTCGTCTCAACCCAACATATAATCCACCCACTAAGTTAAAGCAAACAAATTCAAGATATAATAATAATTTTATTTTATTATTATGTAATGAAAATGATTTGTTTTTTACTGTGTCTAAACTAAATAAATCTTTAATTATAATTAACGATCATATAAGTTTTTAATGATTATCATATTAGTACTTATATGATTTAAATTTAAACAATTAAGCATTTTATTTTTAATATTACACATGGTGATTATCATATTTGTTTTAGCTAAAATTCTGTTAAAATATTTAGTTTACAATTTTTAAACGATGCTACAAAAAAAATCTTTTTGTAACAAATAATGCTTATTTTATTAATTGGAAAAAAAATATTTAATCATAAGTAAAACAATTCATATCTTTATTTCTTGTAAGTCCACATATAAACTTTCTATGATACATTATATGATTACAATTTTCCATTGGTTTTCTTTGCTATCGATCGCTTCTTTAAAAGTATGCCTTTTACACCCCATGTATTTCTTTTTTCTTTTTTTTTAATAAAAATAATAATAATTCTAGCACCTTTATGTTTACCTTTTTTATTACATTTTGAACTAACTCCAACCTTTAATTAATATACAGATTAATGGCAATTCCTTTGCATAATTTGGAGAAGCATACATGTCTTCCATCCTTTGATCCAAGCTATACCCTACACTTACAATTCTATTTCCAATTTTTCATCAAAGAATGAAATGATTATCGTTTCAAAAACTACATAATGGCAAATACGTACCAATATATTATATATACTCGTAACATTTCTATAGTTTAAATTTACAGTTTATTAAAAAAACTTTCAATAGATATGATCTAGCCCATTGACCGTATTTTTATTTCCAAACCTCTTAATATTTTTATTATTTTCAAAACAATCAAATAAAAATTAATACTTCATTATATATTTTGTCGTTTGCTGCGTTTAAACATTCCAATATTTCTATTATTGCATTTACGTATTCAATATATACAAAAAAACATTTGTTGGATTTTAGACCGTCATACGTGTAGTCTCTATGATTATATATTACCTTTGTTCATTTGTACTGCAACACTTACTTGTTATTTATTGTTTGATAGTATAATTATGATTGTTTTTTAAATAATTTTTTGTGTTAAAATACATATTAATGATATTTTTTTATTTTTAAAAAATTATTTTTGATATCAGCATATCAAAACATACAAAAAATATTACATTTTAGCCAAAAAAAATGAATTTTTTAAAAACACGGTTTACACTACGTTCCCAAACATCCTAGATAGCTAATAAAAATCTTTTGAAGTCTTGCTCTAAAGAAACTGTCAAAGAGACCATATAGATTGGTTTGATATTCGTACAAACTCCATTAACACATACAGTTGAATGCTCAACACTCCATCATGACATAAATCTCTATATATTGCTGCATATACTTGGAAAAAAATTTGATCGATTCATCAAACCAGACACAAGGATTTGCCATTTCTCATTTCCAAGATTCTCTAACAATCGATCCTTGCCTTGTTTCTTAAATTTATTTAACCATCAAAAAATTATTAGCTTTACCCTTTTTCCACGTACCAATGAGGAGGTGCAATACAAGGGTCAAGCAAAGCAAAAGATGCAGCTTACATCAGTTCAAATATTAATGAGGGTGAATATTGCTTTGTGATAAGGAACTTTTACACATGAGAATCGTCTCATCAACACTGTAATTGACAATTAATAAGCGATTATCGACTTTAAAGCAGATGTCAGAATTAGTCCCCTTAATTCTCTTACTCCTGATGTTCCACGCTACTACAATCTCATTGATTTTGCGCATGTCCTGACCAGAGGACAAGGATCACAAGTGCCTGCAGGTATTCCTTCAAAGTAAGTTTGACTTATACAATGCTTCAAACACTCATGTACTCCCAGCTTATAATAGTTGCAAAAACAAACTTCATATATGTACTTGGGAGACTAAAAAGAATACAAGCAATCGAGAAAGTTTTTGTTCGAGGTCAATCACTGTAAGATAAAAGAGAATTCATTCTTGAGAATATAAGGTATATTAAGCTTATATATAACCTTTTTTTCCCTTCTGAGTTCAATACTATCAGATGACAGCTATTGTTAGTTAATTTGAATAATTCAAATACAAATCTAAGTGTATCTATTAGTTGTACAGGATAGGATCTTATCTTTTGTTATCTCCATAACAGACATGTACGTATATTATATAACACTGGAAAGTGAATGGAATAGTGTGCTTGAGCTTTTCTCTCCTTCTCTGTGAAACTTCTATCATGGTATCAGAGCTGTCCTTTATTCATTGAATAATTCTTCAGGATTATTCCCTTCTCTGTTTACAATGGCTGCTCAAACCAATTCAACAAATAATCCAAATCTATCCAATCCAACCACGCCAACAAATTCAACCATTCTCCACAGTAATGAATTTCAACTCATCACCATAAACACTTCTGCTCAAGCCCCACTTAAACTCAACTCCAGCAACTATATCTCTTGGAAACTTCAGTTCCAAACTCTTTTTATTGGATACGATCTTCTTGGCTATATTGACGGATCTAAACCATGCCCACCTGCTACTATATTGACAGACCAATCAAACATACCAAATCCTGCCTACCACATATGGATTCGTCAAGATCAGCTTATCCTCAATGCTCTCATTGGGTCACTTTCACCTACACTCATTCCATTTGTTGCAAGATCCACAACATCACAGGAAGCATGGACCATTCTAGCCAACACCTATGCCAAACCATCACGAGGACGTATTAAACAAGTCAAGGCTCTTTTCAAAAATTCCACTAAAGGTAATTTAAGCATTACTGACTTTCTTCAATCAGTAAAAGCCCGTGCAGATGAGCTTGCAATACTTGGTGCACCAATAGATGAGGAAGATCTTACTGAAAAGATTCTTGATGAGCTAGAAGAAGACTATAAAGAATTGATCCTCGCTATTCAAGCTCGTGATAACTCTATCTCATTTGATGAGCTCCATGAGAAACTGTTAACATTTGAAGCCTCTCTACAAGGAAAAACACAGAAATCTAGTCACTTTCCAGTGACTGTGAATCCAACGCATTGGACCAGCACAAACTGGCGACATCAAAACTCCATTCCTCATTGGCGTTCCAATTCTCATGGACAAACCGGTTGGCACCCGTCAATCAATTCCCATCCACATCCCCGTGATAGTCGTCCATCCTCACGTCCATACTTGGGCTATTGTCAAATATGCAGCACTCAAGGACACACAGCAAAGAGATGTCCATCATTCCAAGTGATTCCTATTCAATCATCCAACAAGGCCTCTGCACCACATTCCAGTCCTTTATCAACCCCTTGGCAGCCTCGGGCTCACTTTGCTGCTAATGTTGCCTCCCCCAGTTCCACTTGGTTGCTTGACAGTGGTGCCTCTCATCATGTCACAGCAGACTTAAATAATTTATCTCTTCATGCTCCTTACACTGGATCTGATGATGTCATGATTGGAGATGGAACAGGACTCTCCATCACTCACACTGGTTCAACTTCTCTTCTCACTAATAACTCTGCATTTCGACTAAATGATGTCCTCTGTGTACCTGATATCAAAACCAACTTAATCTCCATTTATCAGTTTTGTGTCTCCAATAATGTCTCTGTTGAATTCTTACCCACGTGTTTTCAGGTGAAGGATCTTCACACCGGGACACCTCTTGTGCAAGGCATCTCTAAGGATGGAGTGTATGAGTGGCCAGCTATCAAGTCCTCCTCCTCCCCTCCCATTATCGCCTTCTCCAGTACCCAAACCACTTCCTCCAATTGGCATCATAGATTAGGCCATCCTGCCTTCCCTATATTAAAGCATGTCCTTTCTGCATTTCATTTACACGTATCATCTCCTCTGTCACAAGACTTAGTATGTAATGCACGCTACTGCAATAAGAGTCATAAACTTCCCTTCTCAACCTCCTCCTTAAAATCCTCCCATCCTCTTGAAATTATATTTTCTGATGTATGGACTTCTCCCATTCACTCACATGATGGATTCAAATATTACATCATTTTTGTCGATCATTTTACGAAATATATTTGGTTCTATCCATTACAAAAGAAATCTGATGTTAAGGATGTTTTTATACGTTTTAAAGCCATTGTGGAAAATCATTTCAAAACAAAAATTATCACACTGTATTCAGATAATGGGGGAGAATACGTGGGTGTTCGAAATTTTCTAGCAATAAATGGCATCTCTCATCTCACCACCCCTCCACATACACCTGAACACAATGGCTATTCTGAAAGAAGACATCGTCATATAGTTGAGACGGGACTCACACTGCCTTCTCATGCCTCTCTCCCATTAATCTTTTGGTCTCAAGCATTTGCAACAGCAATCTATTTAATTAACAGATTGCCCACCAAATCTCTTAATCTTTCCTCACCGTATCAATCCATTTTTGGTACTGCTCCCAACTACTCCAAACTAAAGATTTTCGGGTGTCTTTGTTATCCTTGGCTTCGACCATATTCCTCTCATAAACTTGATCCTCGCTCTCAACCGTGCATTTTCCTTGGCTATTCATCATCGCAATATGCTTACTTATGTTTTGACCCAACCTCCACAAAAATATACATCTCTCGTCATGTCAAATTTGTCGAATCTGTCTTCCCTCACAAGTCACTACATCATCAGTTACCACGTCCTACCTCCACCACTATTGATTCCTGGATCCCTCCAATTCTGCATGTTTCAGTTCCTCATCCTACTTTGCCGGTGCACCATACCCCATCTGCTGAGTGCCCACAAGAGCTTCCTACGTGTGCTGCTTCATCATCATCTTCCACCTCACCTGGTTTACAAACAATCCCTCTGTCTCTCCCAATACCACAACTAAACAACCAAACCTCTGTACCCCAAACTTCCCAGCCTACTATACCCCATCGCATGACTACCCGCTCTCAAAACAACATCCGCAAACCACAGAAAAAGCTTAACCTTCACACCCAATTTACCCCCACCTCTGTCACTGAGCCTACAACTGTGACCCAAGCTCTCAAAAATCCTCATTGGCGAAAGGCCATGTCCGAAGAGTATGATGCCTTGGTCAGCAATGGGACATGGGAACTTGTTCCACCCACTTCTGCCTCTAACATTGTTGGTTGTAAATGGATTTTTCGTATTAAACGACATTCTGATGGTTCCATTGACAGGTTTAAAGCTCGACTCGTAGCCAAAGGATTCCATCAAAGACCTGGTGTTGACTACCATGAAACATTCAGTCCAGTCATTAAACCTGCCACTGTGAAACTCGTCCTTAGCATTGCTGTCAGTCGTGGGTGGCCTCTTCGCCAACTCGATGTCAATAATGCTTTTTTACAAGGTCATCTATTGGAAGATGTTTATATGACCCAGCCTCCGGGTTTCATTGATTCTGATCATCCAACATTCATCTGCAAGCTTCGTAAAGCCATCTATGGCCTTAAACAGGCACCACGGGCGTGGTACCATGAGCTGAGCCAATTCCTCATGGCAGCGGGGTTTCAGAATTCACATGCAGATAATTCACTCTTTGTCCTCAACACTGGTGACACCAGTCTTTACCTCTTAGTTTACGTGGATGATATCATTCTCACCGGAAATCAACCAGCCCTTGTTGATCAGTTCATTACTCGGCTTGCTCAACAATTTTCTATCAAAGATCTCGGGTCTCTCACATATTTTCTTGGCATTGAAGTGGTTCCTCACAGACATGGTATTCTACTCTCTCAGCGCAGGTATATTCAGGATCTTCTTGCTCGCACCCATATGACCAATGCTAAACCTATTTCCACCCCACTGCCCACTAGTCCTCCTATTAGTTTACACTCCGGAATGACTCTCTCTGATCCTACAGAATACCGCACAATCGTTGGCAGTCTGCAGTACTTATCCATGACACGTCCCGACATCACTTATGCAGTCAACAAGTTATCACAATATATGCATCAACCATCCACTGAGCACTGGGCTCTTGTCAAGCGCATCTTGCGCTATTTATGTGGTACATTAGATGAAGGGATAATCATTCATTGTAACTCTTCAATCTCTCTTCATGCCTTCTCTGATGCAGACTGGGCTGGCGACAAAGATGACTATTCCTCCACCAGTGCATATATCGTGTACTTAGGCCGCACTCCTATCTCTTGGAACTCAAAGAAACAAAAGACTGTTGCACGTTCGTCAACAGAAGCTGAGTATCGATCTGTTGCAGCTACCGCTGCTGAAATAAAATGGTTGTGTTCACTCTTGACAGATCTTGGCATTACTTTACAACAGGCTCCTACAATCTATTGCGACAATATTGGAGCGACTCAATTGTGTTCTAATCCAATGTTCCACTCAAGAATGAAACATGTTGCCATTGACTTTCACTTTATTAGAGATCAAGTCTAAACAGGTTCTCTACGTGTGGCTCATGTTTCTTCCAATGATCAACTTGCTGATGCACTTACAAAATCGCTGCCCCGCCTCAAGTTTCAAACTCTCAAAACCAAGATTGGCCTCTGTTGCCGTGGCCTATCTTGAGGGGGCATATCAGATGACAGCTATTGTTAGTTAATTTGAATAATTCAAATACAAATCTAAGTGTATCTATTAGTTGTACAGGATAGGATCTTATCTTTTGTTATCTCCATAACAGACATGTACGTATATTATATAACACTGGAAAGTGAATGGAATAGTGTGCTTGAGCTTTTCTCTCCTTCTCTGTGAAACTTCTATCCTATCCTGTACAACTAATAGATACACTTAGATTTGTATTTAAATTATTCAAATTAACTAACAATAGCTGTCATCTAATATGCCCCCTCAAGATAGGCCACGGCAACAGAGGCCAATCTTGGTTTTGAGAGTTTGAAACTTGAGGCGGGGCAGCGATTTTGTAAGTGCATCAGCAAGTTGATCATTGGAAGAAACATGAGCCACACGTAGAGAACCTGTTTGGACTTGATCTCTAATAAAGTGAAAGTCAATGGCAACATGTTTCATTCTTGAGTGGAACACTGGATTAGAACACAATTGAGTCGCTCCAATATTGTCGCAATAGATTGTAGGAGCCTGTTGTAAAGTAATGCTAAGATCTGTCAAGAGTGAACACAACCATTTTATTTCAGCAGCGGTAGCTGCAACAGATCGATACTCAGCTTTTGTTGACGAACGTGCAACAATCATAATCATTATAACCATTTTATTCTTTGTTTAAGAGGCGAGGAGCGTCGTGTTACTTTATGGGGTGACGTTGCTCGAAGCTTCGATGATCTTGTCCTTGCCACTGTTGAGTCTCCTGTCATTGCTATTTTCTCAGGATTTTGTGCCACTGAGTTTCGATGTTTTCTATATATAATAGATCTATATGGCTACTTCACTGCAACATTCTAATTCTTTACAGAATTGGATATGTTTCTATTAATTCCTTTTTTCATAAAAAAAAAATAGCAAATAACTGTCACTTCTTTTCTCTTTTCAGGCAATGCAAACTTAACAGGCACAACAGCTTCCCTGTAGTATTTCAGCCCAGACATACCAGAGCTTTTACCATATAAACATTAGTATGTTGTCTCATTTTCTAATGAGTACTCATATACACCTCTTTTTATTCCATTATTAACTCTCTGCTTTCTGTTCCATGGTTTTTTCCATTGATTTAGCTATGGCCAAATGCTCGTGAAGATTCAACAATTTCCTCCATCCATGCATGCTGTGTTGTCTTTGGAAGATAAAATCAATGAAAATAGGAAAACAATCAAATAAATTCTATGCATGGATCCATTAGGCATAAAGTCTCTCCTTTATTTCTTTATTCTTCCTTTCTTATTATCTTACTTACACACTTACATCAATATTTCCTTCCTTGCAAACTCATCAGCTTCAACAATTTAATGCTTTCCATCTATGCCTGCAGAACACACGTTTCACATACAAGGCTTCTATTGCTGACCATGACCTTTTCAATGGTTGGTGGTTCGAGAGCTGTCCAAGTTGCAACAAATCACTCTCAGGAACCAGTAACAATCTAAAATGCATAGAACATAGCTCTCCAAGCTCCACTCGTATTCCATGGTGAATACAAAACACCAACCACTACTTTTTTTCAACAAATACAAATACAATCTTCCTTGGTCTTTTTTCTAATCTTATGTTGCTTACTTTCAAAAAACTGCTCCTATTTGGATTTCATGAGGTACAAGATTAATTGTGTCGTGACAGATGGAAAATATGTCAAACTTTTTGCTTTCTGGCAAACCTGCTGAAAATTACTTTAAGGCCTCGTCTCATCACTGTCTATGATAGAAAGTTTAGCAATCCTTATATCATCCCCCCATAAATGCTTGAAGTCCTCAACAAAACTGAAATTCTTCAGCTGTCTTTTTGGAGCCTATACATTAGCACTAAATAGGTGTGACATCTATGTAAAAAATGTGCTTGATGACAGCTCAGACCAGTCACTAATCAACCTCGCTGCACAAGCTGAAGCAGGACCTTCAGAGGTTTCCCTTCCTATAACAGCAGTTCATTCACTGTGTTTAACACCTCCAACACCTACTTTGTCCTTTCAGTGCTAGCTTTGTTCAAATGCACCCATCTTCTTCATCCTCATATCATAGCATCACTTCTCGCAAAAAAAAAAAAAACAAACTAGAAAGCTCTCTACCACAAACGAAGAGAGCTCTGACCTTCACTGATCCACCTGCACAAAACATGTAAGCCTACTTTTCTTACCTAAATTACAATGAAACATCAGGAAAAAAAAGAACTAAACATACTATATAGCTTTCTAACCCTTGAAAAAGGAATGTCTAAAGATTTTTACTTTTTGCACCTTCAATTCCAAGAAATCTAAACAAGAATGATTTAGATATATCATTGCTTGCTTCATAAAACTCTAATGATCCTTAATTGCATGCATTTCATTATTCACTTTCAAGTTCTTCAGTTTCTTTATCTATTTAGTTAAGACATTAGACATGTCTATCACACTAGAACTAATAATGCACGGTTGGCTTTTGTGCTGTTGATCTAAAGTTGTCCCTGCATCACATTTTCGCTACGGATTTCCACCTCACTATGGTGCTTTTCAAGTGTTTACATGGCTTTATCAACAACAGTACTTTCTAGTTCACTCACAACCATCTTATCGAATTCATTTTAGCAATTTAATATTTACTTCTGCTGTCAACAAAACCAATGTTATTGGCAGTTTAACATTTACCAAATCACTTGGCAGTTGCTAAGCTTGCATACATGAATATATGGTTAAATAATGAGAAAATATTTAGCACATGACAATGACTTCACAGCACCTTTCATTTTACTATATATGAACTATACATTTTGCACCAGCTTACGCCAGTTCTTAAGATTGCAAAAGACCCCCACAAACTCTACAACGTTGGGCTCAAAATTTTGGATTGTTAAGACTCAGTTTTTTTACCTTGTAAATTAACAACCACATCAGACTCTATGCATGGTATTCGATTGATGCCTGAAACATCTCATCCACTTTATAGCTTAGTTTTAACCATACTTTTTATCCATTCATTCCACGAACATCACCATTTTCAACTACTGCTTTTTTTTATAAAAAGCCAAGTTTACTAATTTCAGCACTCATTCTTAGATTCTTCTTCTATCAATCATTTAGTTTTTGTGCTCCAACTGTCGTCAATATACGTTGATAGATTGACCATTGTTGCAGATGTCGTCGTAGATCTCCAACGACAAAACGATCAACACCAACAATGTTTTGCTTATTATAATATGAGCCTCCTGTGGCTTTTCTCTTGCTGTTGAACCAGATTTTGTTATGAAAACTGCTCTTTTAAAATAGATGCCCTTGGTTTGTTTAGGGTTCATGCAGCCTTTTGTTTTTATCAGCCTTCCAACTCAAACAATGTTTCATTATACTGCAGTTGCTAATTCTGGAATGATAATGCACTGCGTGTTTACATTAAATTAACTCCCTGCATATTCAGTTTATTGAAAAGCTCTATATATCAACTTAAACTATCCATCACATTCTACCATTAAGCAAAAAAAACTATAAACGCGTTGGTTATCTACCATAGATGCTCACAATGCACACCCCTTAACATTTCACTGGAGACCAGCTAGCTATTCAAAAAATTTCTTTCACTTTGACCCTTTCTAAACCAAATTCAAAGTCAATTGAATTGAATTTATCAACGAAAGCCAAAATATAAAATTGAAAGCCAAAAGAGTAAAATAAAAAACATGTTTTCAAAGTTTTTTTTTGGTCCAGGGTTCGATTAATACACTTCCCTATTTAATTTTGTTTGAAAAATTTCTTTTAAATAACAGTTATTTGTTTTTTCATTTTGGTGCAAGGTTGCTTTTGTGGTTTGCTTTATTTTTTTGGATGATTATTTTTTAAAATACAAAAGATATATAATATTTATAATATCTATAGTATTACAAAATATTTTTTAAAATTTTATTTTATTCAATCAATTTAATGTATGTATCTGTTTCTATGACAATTTAAACCTAGCTATAAAAATAAATATTCTAATTAACAAATTTATAAAACAAAATCAAGCCTATTTTAATAGATTAAATACTATGAAATACATTTTTATCTTTTAATTTTTTTAAAATTATCAATTATGTTTTTTTAAAGCTGTAGCACACATAATACTTAATTTATTTAAATATATTTATAAATAAACTTTTTTTTATTTTTACTTGAAATTCTTTCAGATGTAAAAAAACATGTCAGAAAACTTGTCTGTACACCGTTTTTTCACTGAAAAATAAAATCTTGCCCGCTGCAAAGCACGGGTTGTAGTGGCTGCGGCAACAAGGCAAGCTCATGGGTAAAAGAGAGAGTTTCCTTTCATTTTCTCTCCGAGCGTCCGAGCATTTATTTGCGATGCATGCAAGTTAAATCCAAGGTAAGGCAACTTCTAGCTATAAGAAAGAAATTAGAGTTTTTTTTTTTTTTAAAGCATTAAAATTATAAAAGTTTAGAGAAAAAACAAAACGTCAATAGTCTTTAACTCTTTTAAATAAAGGTTAAATTCCCAAGCCTAGCAATTGTTACATACCGCCATGTGGAGTTCTTCTCTTTGTTAGAACAACGCCTACTCTCTAATAATGGCCTCTCGTCACCCTCTCCGTCTCATCACCCTCCGCTTCCGACGAATTGGTAGTACCAGATGGCACGCTACAACTCATGCCAGCGCGATACCGCGGTTTTATGAAGCACATGTTTAATGGTGTTATATTTATAAATAAATAATAGAAACCGAAGATACGATATAGCTAATATTTAATGAGAAAAAAATATATATGTTGGTGATAAAAAATTTAAAAATTAAATAGAATAAATTGTAAGAATTTATAGTATTTTATAAGAAAAGTTATAATGTTTTTCTCACATGATTTAGCTTTAATTGTAAAAAACAAATTACAAAGTTAAATTTTTAACCATCTCAATATTAAAAAAAATAAAATCATTAAAGATAATTTTAGAAAAAAATCATAACAAAAAAACCATGTGTAGAAACACTGTAGCAATTCACGGTTTTTTGTGAGGAAAGCTAAAGTGTTTTCCCCACATGATTTAGTTTTATTGTAATTGTACTTCTCAACCAGTTTAATATTAAAAAAATAAAATCGACAGAGATAATTTTAGAAAAAGTCATAACAAAAAAAAATCATGTGGGAAACACTATAACAATTCAAATGTTGTAAAGAAAAAAATTATAAAGCTAAATTCTCAACCAGCTCAATATTAAAATAATAAAATCGATAAAGATAATTTTAAAAAAAATCATAACAAAAAAACAACAAAAAATAATAAAAAAAATCATGTGGAGAAACACTGTAGCAATTCACGGTGTTAATGATAATAATAACAGTAACAATAACAATAATAATAATTTTTAATTTTATCCATCAAATTAATCTATGGTTGTATTTCAATATTGATAATATTTTTTTTCTAATTTATTAATTATTTTATTAATAATAATAATTGTAACACAAATAATACTATTTTTAATATTAATACTTTTAATTATAATGAAAATAATAATATTTATAACACAAATAATATTATTTTTAATATTAATACTTTTAATTGTAATAAAAACAACAATATTTATAATACAAATAATAATATTTAGAAACCTAAGACTATAGAACATTAGGTCCTAACACGAGACCTATGAAAATTGGGTCCGCCAGTAGGACCTATCCGCTTTGGATCCCGACGCGGGACCCAATTTTCTTGGGTTCGGACGGTGGACTCATTAGCCTTGACTCCTCCATTGGACCCAAGAGAATTGAGTCCTCTGTAGGACCCATTACCCATAATAATAATATTTTTAATATAAATACTATTAATTATAATAAAAATAATAATATTTGTAACACAAACAATACTATTTTTAATATTAATATTTTTAATTATATTGAAAATAATAATATTTATAATACAGATAATAATATTTAGAAACCAAAGACTCTATAACCTTGGGTCCTGATGCCGAACCCAAGAGAAATAGGTCCTCTGCAAGACTCATTAGCCTTGGGTCCCGGCCTTACGACCCATTAGCCTTGGGTTCTGACACCGGACCCAAGAGAATTGGGTCTTGACGCGAGATTCATTAGCCTTAAGTCCATTACCAATGAATCCAGACCAAGTGGAGCGGGTTTGCAGACCCCAGGCGTGCTGTATGTGCAAGTCTGCAAACCCCAAGCACGTGGTTTTCAGACCCCGGCCGAGAAGTCATGTCGGCACGCGGGTTTGGCACTAGCACCCAGGGCATGCAACCCCGACGCCAAGTGTCTGTAGCCTGAGGCACAACCCCACCCCCTGTAGCCTTTGAAACTTTATGTGGCAGGGCATGACAACCCCAACACCAGGTATTTGCAGCTTGGAGCTTGTTATCCTACCATGCCCTACCAAAATTTACACTGATTTTTTTTTTTTAAACCATCTATTCAATGCTAAATGCATCCCAATAAAAATACAACTCTATTTTACCTCTACAATCTTTACAACTCTTTGTGGCAAGGAACAACTCTGCTATTACATTATTATAGTATCATGAATTTTAATCATTGTTTCAATTCAAAGTATAATGAATTTTAATGAACACGACTTTTCCATATAATTTAGCTTATAATTATCTCGTTTGACTTGTCTCCTTGAATGACACCTCAATTTTTCAAATACTCATAATCATTACAGATAAGTGAACGAAACGTGATTAAAGTTTATAAATATCTTAAATTAAATATGATAGGTTGAACATTCAATTTTCAATAGTTAATTCCTTATAGAATTCTGCTGAAAGCAAAACATACAAGTACCATAATCATTGCTTTTCACCTGTTGTTCTCCTCTACACATATTTTTCTAGCCTCTCGCGTTTCTCTTTTGCTCAACACACTCATCTCTACTTACATTAATTAATTTAAATATCAGGGGTTTTTTTTTTTTTCGATAGGGATTTGTTTTTGCAAGTGAACAAATAAGTTACCGTACCAACCCAGGACACCGACAGCGTGTGTTGGATAATATGATAGCAGTTGCTTTTCAAATAATTTTTTATATCAAAATACATGTCAATAATATATTTTTTTATTTTTTAAAAATTATTTTTGACATCAGCACATCGAAACGATCCAAAACATACAAACCATATTGAATTTTAGCAAAAACAAAATTTTTTGAATTTTTTAGAAACACGGTTTGCATTGTATTCCCAAACGGTTTCTAAATTCAATCATTATAAGCCCATCAAGTGTTAGTCACTTCACCAAATTCAATCTTGATTTTTTTTAATGTAGGTGTTTAGCTATCTTACACCTATATTAACTAATATTACGAGTCCTAAAGTTAATAATTCTGAAGTTTATAGGACTCAAATTGATAATTTTTAAAGAATAAATTAAAAATTTGATCGATTAATTTATACCCCTCAAAGCTCATGAGAGATATTATTATTCAATCCCGAAGGTTTTACACTTTATCAATGATAATTGAGAATTATCCTAAAAAAAAATCACCTGATAATGTTTTGTTCCGTGAACCAAATGCTATTTAAAAAAAATAAAAAAATGAAAAGGAATGGTCTAAGGAGAACATAGATTTAATAAAATTAAAAGAAAAAAAAATCCAAGAGAAAGTCAACGAACCAAATCATATCAATTGGAAGGAGATAAATAGTACATCTCAAGAATACGGAAGAATAAGAACAAAGAGTATAACTCCCTGTTTATTTGTAGCGAAGTATTTTTTTTTTTAGAAAATAGTTTTTTAAAAAATAATTTTTAAAAAAGTAAATTATTTTTTAATGTTTGGTAATATTATACAAAGTAAATATTTTTGAAGTTTATTAAAATAATAAGAAACAAATCTTACAAATTAAAAAGTTGAATGAGAATAAAATTGAAAAAACATCTAATTTCATAAATTATCTCAAATAAAATAAATAATAATCAAAATAATAGAGATTAAATCTAACAAATAAAAAAATTGAAAGATGATGAAATTAAAATAATAATAATTATAATTTCATAAATTATTTTAAATAAAATAAGTAACAATTAAACGAAAGAGGATCAAATTTGATAGATAAAAAATTTCAATTTAAAAAATAATAAAAGAAAAGTAAATAACAATCATAAAAATAAGGACTAAAGTTAATATTAAAATCAAATTAAATCAAACTTTAAGGGATGAATTTGAAAAAAAAAGATTCAAACAAAATATATAGCAATCAAAAGTTTGAGGATCAAATTTGATATAATCAGCAAATAATATGATATTTTTAAATTTTTTACAACTACTGAAAAGTGTTTTCTGTGAAAAATAAAAAGAAAACATTTTTCTAGAAATCAAGCTAAATTTTTCTTTGACAAGAAAGTGTTTTTCGTTAACCAATTTTTTTAATAACAAATAAATATAAAAAAGTTTAAAAAATAATTTCTCAAAAATCACTTTTTAAAAACAAACGCACCCTAAGAAACACTTCAACAATCTTGAACACAACCTCACAAAATCATTCACATGACCAACAAAATTATAATATTTTTATGTTTTGACTGGAAAAAAAATCTTAACTTTTCATCTTAGTTGGTTTGAGGAGCATTTCACTTATTAGCCTATTCCAATTTAGAATATTTATTATTTTCGCGGGATTTGGTTGAAATAAGCAAAGAAAAAGGTTCGAAATTTGATTAATTAACTTAAATAAAAAGGTTTTATACTAAAAAGAAATTGGCCAAAATTTATAGGATAGTGTACAACTTTATCATTGGATTTGACAAATATTTTAAATTTTAATATTTGATATGAACATCTATTTTAGATTATTTATTTAAAAAATATTTTCACTTTGTAAAGTTTATATAATATCTTATAAAACATAATCAATTTATAATATTATCTAATTATTTACAATTAATTTACTATTATTATGTTTTTATTACCAACTTCATCCCAGTTATTCACTATTATTATTATTTTTATCATAATTTTCACCATAACTACTATCTCATCACTTCAACACCATCATTGCTATTAACATTAACATTATGATGATTATCTTTTCACTGTAACGAGATGACATGCCCGCGTGCTGCCACGGGCTTATAAAATAAATACACTTGATAGTGTTATAATTGTGAACCAGCGCTAGATAAGTAATAGAAATTAAAGGTATGATGAAGCAAATATTTCATGACGGAAAAAAAGGTTGTGTTGGTGATAAAAAACTTAGAGACTGAACAAAATGATTTGTAGCAATCTATAGTGTTTTGTGAGGAAAGATACAATGCTTTTGCCACATGATTTAGCTTTTCAGTTAATAAAAAGCAAAAAAAATTACAAAGCTAAATTCTCTACTAACTTAATATTAAAAAAAACCAACAAAAATAATTTTAAAAGGAAAAAAACCCATGAGAAAAAATATTGCAGCAATTGACAATGTTTTGTGAGAAAAACTATAACACTTTTCCCAATAAAATAAATTAAAAAACTATTTAGAGAAATATTGTAGCAATCCACAGCGTTTTGTGAGAAAAATTACAACGTTTTCCTCATATGATTTAACTTTATTGTAATTATAATTCTTAACCAACTCAATATTAAAAAAAAATCGACAAAGATAATTTTGGAAAAAATCATAAAAAAATCACATGGGAAAACATTGCAACAACCAACTCAATATTAAAAAAAAATCGAGAAAGATAATTTTAGAAAAAATCATAAAAAAATCACATGGGAAAACACTACAACAATTCACAGTGTTTTAAAGAAAAAAATAACGAAGCTAAATTCTTAATCAATTAATATTATTAAAAACAAAATTGACAGAGATAATTTTAGAAAAAAATAACAAAACAAACACCAAAAAAAGAAAAAAAATCATGTTGGAAACACTATAGCAATTCACAGTGTTTTGTGATGAAAGCTACAGTGCTTCCCCACATGATTTAGCCTTATTTGTAATGACTTGTAATTGTAATTCACAAACAACTCGATATTAAAAAAATAAAATTGAAAAAGATAATTTGAAAAAAATTATAACAAAAAAAATCATGCGGAGAGACACTGTAGCAATCCACAATATTTTATGAGCAAAACTACAATGCTTTCACCACATGATTAAGCTTTATTACAAAGTTAAATTTTAACCAACTCAATATTAAAAAAAATAAAATCGACGAAGATAATTTTGAAAAAAAATATTAAAAAAAAAACACAAAAGAAACTGGAAAAAAACCATGTGAGGAAAAACTGTATCAATCCATAGTGTTTTGTGAGGAAAAACTTTTGTTTACTTGTAATTACAATTCTTAACCAACTTAATATTTAAAAAATAAAATTGACAAAGATAATTTTAGGGAAAAACATAACAAAAACAGAAAAAAATCATGTGAGGAAAAACATTGTATTAATCAACAGTAATTTTCGAGGAAAGTTATAGTGATTTCCTCGCATATTATAACTGTAATTTTTAACCAGCTCAATATTAAAAAATAAAATAAAAAAAGATAATTTTGGAGAAAATTATAAAAAAAATCATGCAGAGAAACACTGTAGCAATCAACAATGTTTTAAAGAAAAAAAATTATAAAACTAAATTCTCAATCAGCTCCATATTAAAAAAATCGATAAATATAATTTTAAAAAATAAAAAATAAAAAATAAAAACTATGTGGAAAAACATCGCCGCAATCCACAGTATTTCAAAGAAAAAAATTACAAAGCAAAAATTTTAATCAGGTCAATATTTAAAAGTAAAATCAACAAAATAATTTTGAAAAAAATAAATGAAAAAAAAATTAGAAAAGTTGAAAGAAAAAAGTAATTAAAAAAAAAGTTAGAAAAAAACTGTGATCCCCGTACCATTTAGATAGTCTTATAATATATCATTTTATTATCATCCTAATTTTACACAAATACTTATTAAATATTATAAAAAAAACATATTCAAAATTTTATACAAAATAAATACTTTTATTAAAAAAAAACATATCTATGAATATAACTAACCAAACGCATGTATTATCTAAACAAAAATTTACTACATTTTTTTTAATTTATGATGTAATGAATTAATAATCTATCAAAATTAATCCTACTTTATTTACATTTTACTGTAAAATTTCCCCCAAAATAAAACACACACAAAAGAAACGTCAAACAAACAAAAGCCAAACCTCTCCTCTTCTCCCCGAAACCCGCCCCCTCCCTCTCTCTCTCGCTCCGGTGACCCCCTCCTCCTGCGCTCCGGGGTCGCCACCCAGAATTCTAACCCCCTAGAATTCTATCCCCTCAATTATCATCATCCCCCCAGAATTCTATCCCCTCAATTATCATCATCAACCATGTCAGAAATCCCAAACACAGATCCAGAAGGCATAGATTCAGTCCGTATGACATGGAACAACTGGCCCAGAACCAAAGTCGAAGCATCCAAATGCGTTATCCCTTTAGCCGCATCAATCTCCCCTATACGTCCACACTCAGAAATCCCTACTCTCCCTTACCCTCCTCTTCGTTGCAAAACCTGCACATCCATCATGAATTGCTTCTCGCGTGTCGATTTCACCGCTAAGATCTGGATCTGTCCTTTCTGCTACCAACGCAACCATTTTCCTCCCCACTATTCCATGATCTCCGAGACCAATCTCCCAGCTGAGTTGTATAGCCAGTATACGACGATAGAGTATACTTTAGGTGATAAGAATCATAACCCAGTTGGGGAAATTGATGCTAAGTCTGCGTTTGTGTTTGTTTTGGATACTTGTATGATTGAGGAAGAATTTGAGTATGTGAAATCGGAGGTTAAGAGGGCAATTGGGTTGTTACCGGAGAATGCAATGGTGGGTTTTGTGTCTTTTGGGACACAAGTGCAAGTTCATGAATTGGGGTTTAGTGATATGTCGAAAGTTTATGTTTTTAGAGGGACTAAAGAGATTAGTAAAGATCAGGTTATGGAGCAGTTAGGTATTGGTGTTGCTGGCAGGAGGAATGTTCCTGGTGCTGGTGGGTATCAGCAGCAGAAGGGGATGCATGTGCAGAATTCAGGTGTGACCCGGTTTTTATTGCCGGCATCTGACTGTGAATTTACGCTCAATTCGGTGCGTTATGATAGTGTTTTTTAATTTGATATTTTGATTGTTTGTAGTTTTAGGAAAATTGGGGCCTGATTTGCTTACGATTTGGGATGTGACTTGTTTGTTGATCAAGGAAAATTGGGATTTTTTTTTTCTGTCTGGTTTTTTATTCGAGATGTAGATTTTGTGTTGTTAATTGAGGAAAAACGGTTATTTTGGTCATCTTTAGCTCTTGGATGAGTTGCAAACGGATCAATGGCCGGTGGCACCAGGAACTCGGGCTTCAAGGTGCACTGGAGTAGCATTGAGTGTTGCAGCTGGATTGCTTGGAGCTTGTTTGCCTGGTACTGGAGCTAGAATTGTAGCTTTAGTTGGTGGTCCTTGCACTGAAGGGCCAGGCACGGTAATGCCTTTTGAACTTCATCTAGATCTTTTGATTTTCCCTTTTTTTTTTCTTAATTTAATCTAGTTTGTATTTAGCTTGTTGGTTATGTAATTATGCATTGGTCATACACATCTCCTCCCTTCAATTTTTTTATTATTTTCATTGAGTTGATTGCTTTCAATGTATTCTTAAATCTGATCAATGTATGCTAATCAAATATCAATGTGCATCACTCATTGCCTGATGGCTTCACATTATTTATTGGTGATATGTTTTCAGATTGAGTTATGCCTTTCTTTTGTTTCTTTTTCGTGTGGAAAAGGAACTCCTTTTTCACATCAAATCTATTGCCTAATGTCCAAGAAGGATGCTTTTTTTTCTTCTCCATGATGTTTTTTTTGTTATGTGGTAATTCACTTAACGTTGGATCATAAGTCAAACTAAGATAGATTTATAATGAGGATGGTGGCGCCAGCGCATGGTTTGATTGCATAACTTATTAGCTCTCTCTTTCTCTGCCTTGTCCCCCTATTCCCCAGTGTTCATGACTATTGATAGGATCACACTGTACGGTCTCAAGTTAAAACCTCTAATGGATGCCGTGTTGGATCAACATTTAGTGGTTGCTATACTTGCTATCCTACATATTGATTTTGTTACACATGGAAGAACAATCCATGTTCCCCATGACATTTTAAAATGCATAGATCAGATGCCATTCCAGGTTCTTTGTTTGGCATCAATACATTTCTATGCTGTGTTATATCTATCAAGCAATCTCTTGGTGCTAGATTGAAGTGAGAATAGCTTATTGAGATGCGGGTTTTATTTTTCAAATCGAAATTTGCTAGTTTTTGTTTCTTCATTTCTTGGTGATTATGAAGATGCTGATCATTTTGAAGTTCTGCAGATTATATCGAAAGACTTGTCTGATCCTGTACGTTCCCACAAGGATCTTGATAAGGATGCAGCACCATATTTTAAGAAAGCAGTCAAATTTTATGATAGTCTTGCAAAGCAGCTTGTCAGTCAGGGTCATGTTTTGGACCTTTTTGCATCTGCTTTGGATCAGGTATTTCTTGTTCATGCTTTAAATCATATAAAGACATCTACAATTCTTTGCTCACTAATGTAAAGTTGACCCACTAACCTACAGTGGAAGAAAAATACAACAATTGGAAGAGAGTGCGTATCAGAACAATTGATAAACTACAAATATTGTTTTTCCCCATTTTCCCCATTCATTCAAGTGTTTTCTTAATGAATCCATCTCTGCTTACATTAAATGCAAAGCAAGATTTATTGAAAAGAAGAAGCTACAAGCTCTTTAATTTTTGAAAAAGAAAAGACATATATGGCAGTGTCTTTACTTATCATTTTGACCTGTGACTGTTGCATTTCTCAGGTTGGGGTTGCAGAAATGAAAGTTGCGGTAGAAAGAACTGGTGGTCTTGTTGTTCTCTCAGAAAGTTTTGGACATTCTGTGTTTAAGGACTCCTTCAAGCGTGTATTTGAAAATGGAGAACATTCTCTTGGCCTCTGTTTTAAGTGAGTCATCATTGTAAAACAAATTGTTGTTGTTATGGAATTGATGTTTGATCTTGCTTACTCTGAAGTCTGAACAGATAGATGCATAACGTGCTTTGTTTTCCCGTTAGTCAGTCAGCTTCTGCATATACTCTTTCATTTCCTGGACTATGTTTAGGCTGTGATATGATTTCTCTTATATATTTGCAGTGGAACACTTGAGATTAACTGTTCAAAGGACATCAAAATTCAGGGGATTATTGGACCTTGCACCTCTATGGAGAAGGTTGAACCATCTACAGCCATTGATTTTTTTTTTGTTTGCTTTATTTTGTTTTTGGATCTTATTCAGGCAAAAAATGTGATTTTGTTCTTTTCTCTCCATTAAATTAAAGCTAGATTGGTTTTGATACTAATTATTACTAGAGCCTTGCAGAAAGGACCTAGTGTTGCTGATACTGTCATTGGTGAAGGGAATACAACGGCCTGGAAGATGTGTGGCCTTGATAAGAGTACTTGTCTGACTGTCTTCTTTGATCTTTCATCGAGTGAAAAATCAAATAATCCTGGAGCTATGAATCCACAGTTATACTTACAGTTCCTCACAAGGTATGTGGTGGAGAGTGTCCTCTGTCTTCTTTCTTTTCTTCTCTATGCTATGCCAACTTCTTTTTTTGACAGCATCCATCTGGTAATCACATACTGTGTACATTTTTGTTTTATTGCAGTTATCAAAATCCCGAGGGTCTTATGTTGCTCCGGGTTACAACCGTCACTAGAAGATGGGTAGATAGTGCTGCTAACTCTGAGGTTGGTTATGTTCTATAGATATGGCAGATTTTTTGTGTGAGGTTATGTTCAGTTGTTGAGGTGCCTCCTTGTTTGCTTGATTGAAAATAAAAATAGTACCATCTTGTTGTCTTGTTTAGATATACAATCTGTCAGCTTCTGTGCTTTAGTTAGATATGCCCTATAGAATCCAGGTGATGCAGATTTAAACTTTGATCATGAAGTCCTTTGAGTCCTTTAGAATTGGTAAAATGTTTCCCTCTGTCAAGAGCCTGTATCTTTAGATGTATGGTGTCTGGTCTCTCAAATGCTAAGTTTCTTCATGTATCTTGCACCGTTTATTGAAAATGGATCAACTGAGGAATTAGTGCTTATATGGATGAATTTTTCCACACTTGCAGGAATTAGTTCAAGGTTTTGACCAAGAGACTGCAGCTGTGGTAATGGCGAGATTAACATCTCTGAAAATGGAGGCAGAGGTACTTCCAAAATTTCTTTGTTTTACATTTCTTATTTGGTTTTTCATTTACTGCATATGCTGTTCTTACCTAAACTTTTCTTTTTCTTAAATATCCAATTGGCCATGGTAATGTTGTTGATCCTGTTTGTTGTCAGTTTTTACTGTTCCATGTCTGCCTAAATAAGTACAAGGAGGTAACTTGTTTTGTATTTGAATTTTTTCCCAAGGATTACCTATTGTTTCAATATTTATATGCCCTCGTTTCAGCAGATGCTTTCTTGTAATGCCATCTTTGCTACCATCCTTTATTTACAGTTCTCTTGGCGCTAATTGTGTCCCACTTTGTAAAAGCAGCAATTCATTGTTGATTCCTTTGCAATTTTTTTGTATGTAGCTCCTAAGATTTTATTTCCTAACTCTCTCTTGCTGGGGTTTCTGTCACAGGAAGGATTTGATGCCACTAGGTGGTTAGACCGAAATCTCATTCGTGTCTGTTCCAGATTTGGTGAATATCGGAAGGATGATCCAACATCCTTTACATTGAACTCGTTTTTCTCTTTCTTCCCTCAGTTTCTGTTTAATCTGCGAAGATCGCAATTTGTACAGGTACCTAATTGACATTGAGTCCATCTGCTATTCTGATTCTCATTTTTGTTTTATGCTTAATTGAAGTATTTTCACATGTGTGCATTTTAAGGGTTATTATATGCTCCTTTATTTGATTGCATCAGGTTTTCAATAACAGCCCAGATGAGACAGCTTATTTCCGCATGTTGTTAAACCGTGAAAACATTACCAACGCCGCTGTCATGATTCAACCATCTCTCATATCATATTCATTCAACTCACTGCCTCAACCTGCATTATTGGATGTCGCTTCTATTGGTGCTGATCGTATTCTCTTACTTGATTCATACTTCAGTGTTGTCATATTTCATGGAATGACAATAGCTCAGTGGCGTAACTTGGGTTACCAGAATCAGCCAGAGCACCAGGTATGCTGCTAGTTGCTTTGTGGTACCTTCACAGTGGCCTAAATTTGAGATGGACTTAGAACCCTAAGCTATTTATTCTGCAATGGCATGTAAGCAATACATCAGGTATTTTGATTACCCTTTGGCTCTTATGAGATTTTGAGTCCTTAGGAGCGACATTGACAGTTATACGAGTGTTCATTGCTTGAGGATCTCCCAGATGTGAGTTTTGCTGTCAATTATTGACATGATAATGAAAATCTTGCTCCTGTATATACTAAACCTCTCATTTCAGAGAGGATGTTTTGAAATTAAAACTAGCTAGATGTATAGGAGATGCTGGGATATGAATCCCTCCATAAATTTACTTTTGTTTGGCATCATACTTATCATGTGCAAAACTAGGAGAAAATGTCAAGATGTGTGTTCTATGAGTGCATGGGTGATGAACACAGATGTAATCATGTTGATTTTTCCTTTAAATTTCTTGGCTAGTTTTATTTTTCAAAACTTTTTTGATCAAATTGGATTGTTCAATTTCAATATGGCTAGAATTTTACCAGTGGACCTTCAGTCTAATTGGTGCCTCCTAGTAAGGAGGTCCTGAATTTTGAGTTACAGAACTGTTGAATTAAAGAAATCAAGAGGAATTCGAGAACTGTTGGGTTACAAGTGGCATTTTGTATGGATTTTCTTAATGTATTGTTAATTATTTATGCCCCCAGGTTTTTAGTAGAATTATGAAGTGTACTAAAACTCTTGTTTTAGCTATTCTTTCCTTAAGTAGTGCCCTAAAGCCAATTCTGTGGGAGGTACTGTGCAGATATGGGAATGTCTTCGGTTCCTTCTTTTGTTAACTCATTGTAACTGCAACACTTCCTTTCTCCGCAGGCATTTGCACAACTATTGCAAGCACCCAAAGAAGATGCCCAAATGATCATTCATGATCGTTTCCCTGTTCCTAGATTGGTTGTATGTGATCAGCATGGATCCCAGGTTAGTTTTGTCTTGCTCCCCCTCCTTTTCTTCAAAAATTAATTCAGTGCCCGAAGAGCAATAAAATACCATGATATGTAGTTTTGTTAACTTCATATTGGATGCCTTGAATGGACTGTTGCATTTAGTGCACTGGAAGGTTTGTTATTTCATAAAACTCACTCTCTTCCTTTTCTCATGTCACACGGAGCAGGCAAGGTTCTTATTGGCAAAATTGAACCCATCAGCTACATACAATAATGCCAATGAGATGGCTGCTGGGTCGGACATAATATTCACAGATGATGTGAGCCTTCAAGTTTTCTTTGAGCATCTTCAGAGGTTAGCTGTGCAGTCTTGACAGTTCTACTATTGGTTTTCACTGTGGAGAAATTCCCTTGAGTGTGAGATCTGTATACCTTTGTTTATCCTTCCTCTCCATTCCATTCTCTCCCTTTCTTTCCCATTGTTTTAAGCACAGAAGATGGAACCCCATGTTATTTCAAAAATAATGAGAGCTTATCATTCTTTGGGGGTGCCGGGAGGTATTTGGTCACTTGAAACAATAAGGAACACGAAGTTCAGTTAAGTTCTAGAGAAAGGAGAGGATGCTGGAATTGAGAGCAGGAGGGATCCTTTTTTCAGTACTGGGGCCGATGAAAAACATACTTTGACAGAGCTTTTATTGTTTCCTATATTCTTCTGTCTTCTCTCAGGCCAAATGTGTTTTGTATTGAGATTAAGTTATATACTGAAATGGGATTGATGCTCCTAGGTTGAAAGGTTCAGGAACTGGACGTTTCATTTTTGTTTTGCTCTAAGAAATACACAATTTGCGTACCCTCCCTCCCTCCGTCTTTCTGTTTCTGCGTTTTGTAACTATACAATTGTTGTGCTATGACGTTAGGTTTATTTGGGCAGCTCGACGTTTAAAAATTGCAGGAAGATTCTTCCATAGCATGAATGTTTTGAGTCACCCCAGAATGGGAGGAGAAAGTGTGAAGAGAGACAACCTTGGGGAGAAATCCTTTCATTTAGTTTTCTATATTTCAAGACAAACAAGAGAGCTGTGTTTCATACAACGTGTGTTTTAACCATGATTTTGCTTGAAAAGGTAGATCATCGTCAAGAAAGAAATTAATTCATGGATTTTATTTTTTACAAGTTAACAAATTAAATTAACAAAAAACTGCATCACACTTTTATAGAGTTGGAATGCACGTGGACTCTTATTGTTTTTAGAAGTGAAAGATATTTGCTGAAGTGTGTGCTTCCAAAAACAAAGCGGTGGGCAATAACCTTTGCTCGGTCTAAATTTTATATATATTTTTTATTTACGATAAGAAAGTTGTGTTTTTATAATATAAAATAAAAAAAATAGTTTAAATATTTTAATTTTAAAAGAGAATATATTTTTAATGTGGGGTAATTTTTTTTTGAAATAATCTTTTAAATTTTATTATTTATAATATATATATATAGCTTACATTTCCAAGAATTGTTTTTAACGTTTTCATTTGAGATGTTAAAATTTCAAATATTTTTTTAAAAAACTTCTAGGTTAACTTGGATCAACCCGTGTGACCTGGGACCTAGCTTCTTGATCAAGTCAACCCTTAGATCGGGTTTAATAACCAAACACCATAGTGGTGGTTGGATTCTAGATATATGATATGTTGCTTACTATTGTTTTCCTAAAAAAAAAATAGATAATTTTGTCCCTTTAAAAAAAAAAAGAGTAAACATGACGCAGGCATATTGGGTCACCCATGTCCTTACGATTGATTTGTTTGTATGATTTGTTTGTTTCTTATGTTTTTTTTTTAATTTTATTCTTCAAGATTTAATTGATTTTTAATTGGTTTGTATGATTTTATTTTTTTTGTTTTTTATGGGGTTATCACAACTTTAAATAAATATTTTTACATTTGATTGGTGCCTAATTTTGTTAGCTTTTATTTCTCTTATCTTATAATTAAGTATAAAATATTTTTTTTAAAAAAAAAACATTACAACCAAATGGAGTTTATGACCAGGGTTGTGAGTTTAATGAGTTAAACTGTGAAACCCGAGTCAATCTAATATGTCACTATCTCAATATTGTTTTTTAAAAAAATTTCTAAATTTTTTTTAAAATCAAATTATGTTTTTAGCAGTCATCTAAGTTATTTTTTTGTACCTGACAAGTTAACTAAATCATGTCAAGACAACTTTAACACAAATTAATTTAAAATACAAGTTAGAGAAGAAATCGAGTTAAGAATTTTGAAATTTAACTTGAGTTTAATAACAAACCTAAAAAAATCCCCTACAACCTAAACAATTCTTTTTATATTCCTTTTTTTTTTTGGTGTCATCAACCATATCAGTGTAGAGTGAACAGTAAATTAGTAGCATTTAAAACATCCAAACTTTCATGAAAAAACTAGATGGGGTCCAAGATTGGATATGGCTATCCACCATAAATCAGGACACAAGAGGTATTTGATAACTTCTTTTTTGTGAAGGTTCAAGTATTAATAATTTTAGTTTTCTTAGTTATTATGTAATGGGATACATAAAACTATCTCCCATTTTGTAATTTGAAGATAATATAGCTTCAAAAATATATTTGTTTATTTATCTCATATTTGATTAATTTAGTCAATAATAATATAGGTATACAAAATAAGATTTGCACACACTAATTAAATCTTAAAATAGAAAATAGTTGTTTTTTATTAATAATATATGAGAAAAATGAGTTAAAATGACTTAAAATAGAAACAAGTTAGGTCAAAATGACTCAAATCAACTCTTTTGAAGAAAAAATGTACTATAAGTTATAATTCACAAGTTAGAATTTAAAATTTTCAACTTTTGATTAAATCAAGATTTTAACCTAATTTTGTCACAAAATTTAATTTAAATTAAAGATTATTTATAATACTTAATTTTATTTTTTTTTACAAATGCTATACCAAACTTAACCTTAATCTTTCTATTTTCAGTGTTAAGGGAAAAAAAAAATATAACTTTCATGCATGAACCTTCACCAATACATCCTTCATAGACACTCCAAGTAGCTACAATATTTAATCCAATATAATTTAATAGAGTTTTTAAACGGAGAAAACAAATGCAACAAAGGATAACAAAAACATTAAAAAGAAGAATTAAGAAGAAGAAAAGGTTACTTTGACCAATGCTGTGGGTCAATCTTTTGATTTGAGAATGTTGGACACCATTGTTCTCATGAAATAGTCTCTTCCTATGATGTAACTTGTAATAAGTTGGAATTTAGTCCTCCTTACCAGAGGATACAGCAGGAAGATTTCCACAATTATAATGCACAAGTCCAGCAATCCAACCAAAAACATACTTATAATATACTCCATCCCTCAAGAACTTCATCCACCATTTTGCTCCGCCTTGCTGCTTCCACCCTGATATATACGACCCTGTGATCCAGACAAGCGGCACGCCACCTCCTTTCCTTGACATAATCATCAATGGCTTTAGCCATGTCTCCTTGAACAATCAGCCCTCCATTTCTTATAACGGAATTGCCAATGTGTCTGCCCAACACCACAGCATCTTCTAGGGATGAACCATCACCTTGTCCTAGGTCAGGTGTCATGGGATGCATAGCATCACCCGCTACTGTGATATTTCCCTTACTAAGATTTCCAAATATGATGCCCCATGGATGCCTAAACATCAACGGTGCCCATGTTATTGTCGAAAGATCGGCATGTCTGACCACGTCTAGGTATATCGAGGGAAAATTTTCTGCATATTTTTCAAGTACTTGTCTTTGTATTTGCTCTGGATCTCTTGTCATGTTTTCCTCTGAAATGGACATTTGTTCATAAATTTTCCCCTGAAATGATCTGGCCTGACCCGACATTTGTGCTGGCTAAAATGAGAAAGAAAAAAGGGCTAAGAGTGCTGACCTTCGCAGACGAAATTAAAACCAGTAAAGTTCCCTATTATTTAGAGGAACAAAAGCAGCCCTTTTGCCCTCATCCTCAAACCGCTGAACTTCTTGCTTAAATCCATGGCCTTGAGGAAAACCTGCCAAACCGCGCACAGCTGATCGCCCTGAATAGACTGGTTCAGCCAGTCCTAACCAACGTGCTACTATTGAGTGCAGCCCATCGCAGCCTATCAGAACCTTAGACTTGATTGTAGTCCCATCTTCCAAATGCATTACAGCAATAGAAGCACCACCTCCTTGTTCTTGACTTTCAATGGCAGCTAGCTTGGACGAGAACCGAATTGAGTCAGCTGGCAATTCCTCTGCCAGTGCCTCTAACAACGCGCTTTACGGTGAACTGTCCTAGGTCCTTTTCCAGTGAAGAGGGGATTGTTGAACATCTCCAGTACTTACATTGGTTACATATCTCCTAAATTACGAGAGAGATAAAAAAGTAGAATAGAAATTAATCAATCTTACAAAGTATATATAGTTTTAAAATTCAAAATCAAGAAAAGAAAAGAATTAACACACACACGCACATATATAAGTGAAACAATTTATTACTTGAATAAAGGTGCGTAAATTAATGGGGGTGAGCTTATGAGAAACACCGAGAGCATCAAGGGCAAGCCAAGCATTTGGTTGGAGGGTTATGGCTGCACCTGTGCATGGCTCTTAGCCCTTGTGATCTCTCTAATATCAAAGCTCGAACCCTGTCAAAAAACCATCTCAACCCAAAAGTTTAAGCTGTTAGGTGAGGTCCCAGGATATGATTTATATTATTCTCTAACACACCCCCTCAAGTGAAAACCCTTTAGCCTTGAAACTTGCACAGACCCACATTATCTTTGTGCTTAATTTTTATCAAATAAATAAGGATGGTGAGATTCGAACTCGAGACCACTTGGTCATCAAGGCTCTGATACCATGTCAAAGAACCATCTCAACAACTTAAGCTGTTAGATGAGGTCCCAGAATATGATTTATATTATTCTCTAACAAACCCCATCTCTTTTCAAAGCCACTGCTGATGCCAACCCTGCAATGCCTGCTCCAACTATCACCACATCCTCCATCATTTCCATCTCTCCCTTCATCTATGTCTATGTGCATTGCAAGATGGGTATTTAGAACCCTACTACGTGCTTGGATTGCCCTTGGCCCACATGCATTCATTCCGTATCATGCAAGTAATTAAATTGAAAACATTGAACGTACGCGGCTGCCTTTGGGAGACAATGGTCACCAATTAATGCTTTAAAAGGCATTCATCAATATCATTTTGAATTGTAAGTGCTCCTAATATTGTTGTTTAATGATTGGATTCGTAGATCGACTCTATGTAAGGCTATCCGATAGTGTACTGGATAAATTAACCTGAATCCATCCCTTTCTTTTTATGTTAAGAAATTGAGGATTTTTTTAATAAAAAAAATCATAGTTTTTAATCACTTTATCTAATTAGTGCTTTTTAAAATGTTTCTGTTTTTAAAATATATGAAAATATATATTTTTATTTTTAAAATTTATTTTTAATATCATAACATCAAAACTTAATTTTTAAATATTTCCTGCTTAACACAATTCCAATCCCAAAGAGACAAATATCTTGGTAAGCTAGCTAAGACAGCTTACAAGCAGGATTAATATGAAAAGATTCTAATAAGATTTTGAAATTGACAACTTCTATTTCCACAACTGTACGCTCGTCAGAGCCAAAACAATTTTGGATTCTCTTGTAGTTTGGGACGTCGTCTCGCACATCATAATATCATATTGCTTTTTACAGTACCAACCAAAAATGGGTGAGACAAACATCGTTTGAAAAGTCAACAGAGTTCCTCTCTTTAATCAAAAACCCTTTCTGTCAAAACCTAATAATAAGATTCTTATTACAACTAATCCTTAACCAGCACTTGGACATACGAGGGAACATATCTCTTTAGATTGCAGCCAGGAAAGAAGGAATGAATAATATATATATATATATATATATATATATATATATATATATATATATGGTTGAAATGAAAGAAAAAAAATGCCTCCAAAATGATTTTTAAAGTAAATTTATGTATTAATAGGAAGTATAAAGAAACATATCTTTCTTATCTTATTATTTTTATATTTTTATTCCAAAATAGTATCAAAATGCTACTTTACAGCCCACAATGCTTCCATCCATGCCAAGTTATCCTAACTTTTCTTCGTTCTCACAATAGAAATAATCATCTAATCTGCTCTCCTAGATTGAATACACGCAGCAACATCATTTAAAAAGATTCCTTAAAGGAAGAAACCATAATAATAATAATAATAATAAAACCATAGTCACATTATTTCTATTGTGAAGTTCTCCACAGTCATAATGCACTACGTACCAAAGTTGAAATTTAGTCCTCCTTACCAGAGGACACAGCAGGAAGTTCTCCACAATCATAATGCACAAGTCTAGAAACCCAACCAAAAACGTACTTGTAAAATACTCTATCCCTCAAGAACTTCATCCACCATTTTGATCCGCCTTGCTGCACCCACCCTGATAAATACGACCCTATGACCAGCCCAACAGCACGCCAACTCCTTTCCTTGACATAATCATTTATGGCTTTAGCCATGTCTCCTGGAACAATCAGTCCTCCATTTTTTATGACTGAATTGCCGATGTGCCTGCCCAATACCACAGCATCTTCTAGTGCTAAACCACCACCTTGTCCTAGGTCAGGTGTCATGGGGTGCATAGCATCACCCGCTACTGTGATATTTCCCTTGCTAAGATTTCCAAATATGATGCCCCATGGATGCCTAAACATCAACGGTGCCCATGTTATTGTCGAAAGATCGGCATGTCGGACCACGTCTAGGTATGCTGAGGGAAAACTCTCTGTATGCTTCTCAAGTACTTGTCTTTGTATTTGCTCTGGATCTCTTGTCATGTTTTCCTCTGAAATGAAAGTTACTTCATAAATTTCCACTGAAATGATCTGGCTTGAGCCAACATTTGTGCTAGCTAGCTAAAATGAGAAAGAAAAAAGGTTTAAGAGTGCTGACCTTTGCAGGTTAAAAACCAGTAGAATTCCCTATCATTTAGAGGAACAAAACCAGCCCTTTTGCTCTCATCCACAAACTGCTGAGCTTCTTGCTTAAATCCGTAGCCTTGAGGAAAAATTGCCAAACCGCGCACCGCTGATCGCCCTGAATGGACTGGTTCTGCCAGTCCTAACCAACGTGCTACTATTGAGTGCAGCCCATCGCAGCCTATCAGAACCTTAGACTTGATTATAGTCCCATCTTCCAAATGCACTACAGCAATGGAAGCACCACCTCCTTGTTCTTCACTTTCAATGGCAGCTAGCTTGGACGAGAACCGAATTGAGTCAGCTAGCAATTCCTCTGCCAGTGCCTCTAACAACGCTTTACGGTGAACTGCCCTAGGTCCATGTCCTGCAGGGAAGAGGACTTGTTGAACATCTCCAGTACTTACATTGGTTACATGTACCCTAAATTATGAGAGAAAAAAAGTAGACCAGAAATTAATCGATCATA
Source organism: Populus deltoides (assembly GCA_015852605.2). Lineage (NCBI taxonomy): Eukaryota > Viridiplantae > Streptophyta > Magnoliopsida > Malpighiales > Salicaceae > Populus > Populus deltoides. The sequence continues at coordinate 20,960,729 of CM027570.2, read as the reverse complement.
CAAAGTATATATGTCTTAAAATTCAAAATCAAGAAAAGAAAAGAATTGATGTACACACTGAAACAATTTATTACTTGAATAAAGGATCGTAAATGCGGGTGAGCTTGTGAGAAACACCAAGAGCATCAAGGGCAAGCCAAGCATTTGGAAACAGGGATATGGCTGCACCGGTGGACCTTAGCCCTTGTGATCTCTCTAACACCAAAGCTCGAACCCCGACTCTTTTCAAAGCCACTGCTGTTGCCAACCCTGCAATGCCTGCTCCGACTATCACCACATCCTCTGTCATTTCCATCTCTCCCTTCATCTATGTCTTTGTGCATAGCAAGATGGGTATTTATATCCCTACGTGCTTGGATTGCCCACATGCATTCATTCCGTATCACGCAAGTAATTAAAATTGAAAAACGTCGAACGCGGCCGCCTTTGGGAGACCATGGTCACCAACTAATGCTTTGAAATTCATCCACCAATATCATTTTGAATTGTCAGTGCTCCTAATATGAGAAGATTCCAGTAATACTTTGAAGTTGACAGCTTCTATTTGTATAATATTATTTTGAATCTTGAATTGATTCACAGGTCAGCCGATCAATTCAAGTTGTAGTTTTTTTTTTTTTTTAAAAAAAAAAGACTCTGAAACGCTGTCCATTAGAAGGAAATCTAAAAATAAAAATTGGTTGTAGGGTTTTTTTTTTTAAAAAAAAGCAAACGTCAAAATGAAATCCTCTAACCATGATTATAAAGTACGTATGAGCCAAGCAATTTTGAATATTCTTGTTTTCTGACACCTGAACTATAACATCACATTTCTTTTGAACAAAATTATTAGGCCCGACTCCAACTGATGGGTTGATTTAGATCTCTAACCAAGTCCGCAGGAAACCGAACTCGAGTATACAATTGGCATGGAGAGATCCATGTGACCTGTTAGGTCAACTTATAATCCAGATAGCTCGACATATATAACCCATTAAAGACCCTTTTTTAAAGAATCCAGAAAGGTTAATCTAAAAATAATTAGGCTAACATATGTTCTTAGACCGGAAGATATTTGCTTATGTCGGTATTCCTCAAAAATAAATAATTTTTTCTCTTAACAAACAGAAAAATCAATCCATAAAAACCTAGCCCCCACGTACTTTGATAGAGTCTGAATACACCTAGACTCACATATTTCTTTTTAGAGTTGAAAAATATTTGCTTGCGTGGGTGTTGCCCAAGATAAAGTAATTTTTTTTCGTAACAAAGAAAAAAATTAATTCAGAGGTGGAAAAGTGGGTGTTTCACATCGGTAGCCTCGTGTAAAGAAGAGCAATCAGGGATTTTTCTTTTACTCGATTCAATTTTATGAGTGTTTATATTCTTTATTTAATTAGTTATTAGTCAATATGAAAGTTAACTGGATAAATATTATAAGAATATTTTATTTTTTTAATATGAAATTAAAAATTTATTATTATATATATATATATATATTTTATATTCATAAAATAAAGTTGTATTTTTTTAATGTGGGATAATAAATCTTTTTTCTTTAAATATTTTAACTTAAAAATAGAAGATAATATCTTTTGAATATGGGATAAAAAATCTTTTAAAGTTTATTAATTATTTATAACATATATAACCTATATTTACATGGATTGTTTTTTAACTTTTTCATGTGAGATATTAAAACCTCAATTTTTTTATTTTTTCCGGGTTGACCCGAGTTCTAACCCCTTAAAGTTTTTTTTAATTAATTTTTTTTTAATTTTATCCTTTAATATTATGTTGATTGAGAATTAATTAAACTTTGTAATTTATTTTAATTTTCTTTGTATAAATTTTATCATAGTTTCATGATCCGAAATATAGATTTGAAGATTAACTCGAGTTAATTGAATTTGTTATTATCTCTCAATATATATATATATATATATATATATATATATATATATATATATGAAGTGAAGAATATGCCCTTAACATGAAAGTTGTAACAATTTTATCATTTTTATTTATTTAATAAAAATTAAATATAAAATAATATAAATTTGTATAAATTTTAACCTCAAAAACTTAAAAATATATTAAAAAACAATATAAATTTGTAGCCTGGTGTTCTCGAAGTCTAACCTTGACCCCCCTGGGTATGCATATGCCGTATATGACAAGTAAGAATGTGAGGGAGAAGACATTGAAGGCGGCTTCCTTGGGGAGACCTTTTTTGACCTCCTGATGTTTTAAAATTCTTCCACTTTGAAAGTGTCTTTTAGATTCCAGTATCATTTTCAAATTGACAACTTCCATTTCTGCCATTGCACATCTGAGCCAAGTAATTTTTATTATGATTATTATCCATATTCATATTTGGAAACGTTATATTTTTTTTTTCTACTTCTAACGTAAAGATTAAAATAGAAAATTATAGAACTCTAAAGGTATTGCTCAACTAGTTAGGTTTTAGATTTATTCTTTATAAGTCACCAATTCGAGTCTTATAAAACTTAGAATTATTGGAGGCTTACATGATCGTTAACTTCAGGGCTTGTGAGATTATTAGAGGTACACGTAAGCTAGTTCAGATACCTATGTTAATAAAAAAAAAAAAAAAAAAGAGGAAATCAAAGGAGGAGAGAGGAAATCTTCCCTTTACAAGAACTGCTCTCTTAATTGTTGCAATTTGCATGGGTATAATAAGGCTTGGAAGCCTATCTGTGTGCACGAAGTCAAAACCTTAATGGTGTTTGGTTTTAAGACTTTAAAGGCCCACTATTGACTTCTATAAATAATGGGCTTGTTGCAATTATTTTGGATATTAATGGGCCATTGCTTTCCATGCAGAAATGTCACTCAAATCAATTTTATCAAAGAGTGAAAATGACATGAGTTAAAATATAAAAACAAGATTTCATTCAAATGTACCAGGCTAATTTTCTATTAAAATATATAATCCAAAAAGAAATAATTGTAAAAAAAAATTATTGAGTTAAAAAAAATAATTGAGTAATAATCGTCTGATTTCTAGTTATAAAATTTAGATTAATGATGTGTTGATTTAGAACTCCACCAACTGAAACGTACATGAGTTTTGATTAAAAAAATAGAAATAACTCGGTTTAATCTGGTAAAAAACTAGAGTCAATTCATGACCCGATTATCTTGGAATAAAATTCAATCAAAACTTATTAATGTTTTTAAAAAATAAATTATTTAAAATAGTATTGTTTTAATTTTTATTTTTTTGAAAAAATTAAAGAGTCAAACCGTGCCAACCCATAATCTTTACTCCAAGGTTAACATTCGAGTGGAATTTTACAACTTTCATATATAATACTTGGTGATTCTCATATCTAGTCAAGTATGGCTCCTATTCTTGTAAAGCTTCGTGGTCTATGAACGATGATTGAAGCATTCTCGAGGAGGAGTAAGATTTTATTTGAAGCAAGTATCTTATTCATTTCCAGTACAAATACTTCCAGTTCTGTATGGTGAGGCTTCTGCTTTACGATGAAACTATAAGCATAAGTTTAATGACCTTCAATTATTCTTGTATAATATATTTAATCCAAACATTTTGGGTGGGCTTTGATTTTTCTACAAAGGAGAATCGGATTTTAGATTTGATTGACAGCCTACCTCTTGGATATTCTTTCATGTAGTGGTATCTTGAACAGGAGAAAAATAATTAATTATAAATGCTAAAACGCTTGTTCAAATTATATTTTAATTACTTGTTTATTAATTTGCCCTAGCTTGCCGTTCAAAATATATCTAAAATCCCCTCGCAGCACATCCTTACGATTAAGCTCTAGATGATAAAATGGAGTTCTTATGCTAGTTAGGGTTGGCCTTCACGTCATTTTGTCAAACCCATGCATCAAATAAAGATTGAAGACGGGTTTGATAATGCAGGGTAGAAGATGATTTTAAAAAATATTAAAATATTTTTTTATATTAACATATTAAAAAAAATACAAACTAGATAAGTTTATACCAGCTCTGAAATTTGTGAAACTTGAATTGATAATTTTTGGAGAGTAAAATCAGTACTTGACTAAATATATTTTTTTATTTTTGTAAAATGTGGGGTTGGAGCAAAGGGATTTTTATTTTATTTTAAGAATTAATAAATATCAATGCTATTTGATAACATAAACCACCATAAATTTATGTTAAGTCACGGTACGTGATGAAATTTACAGGACTGTAATCGTTGCTCTTTCAATCAAACGTTAGGAGAGAGAGGCAACATATTTTATCAAAGACAAAGACAGCAACACTTGTTTACATGTCTGTGTAAAGACAACGGAGAAATCGCCAAAGAGATAGATTTGACCTTGTAAGGCCAATCAAAAGTTTCGGCTATGGTGGAGAGCACCTTTTGCGTAGGAAATTACAAGGCTCAATGAGCTGAATGAAGGGTGCCTCCTCGCATGTGTGCTTGCTGAAAACTATCTCTATAGCTTAAGCATTTCAAGGCTTTACACATTTTCCTGCATTTGTATAATGTCATGCAAATTCAAAGAGAAGAATAATATCTCCATTTATAGTACTTAATCAGTGGATTCCAGATCATGCACGATTATATATATATATATATATATATATATTATATATATATATATATATATATATATATATTTATTGTCTTAATCAGTGGATTCCAGATCATGCACGGTTATATTTTTATATATATATATATATATATATATATATATATTCTTTTATTAAAAGTGATTATTTTTTGTTCGGTTTGATTTTTAAAAAAAAAGTAACTAAACCGGTTTTTTTTTAAAAACTGAAACCTGTTCAAACCGACAGGTTTTGGTTTGGTTCGGTTATTTTAGAACAAAAACCTATTCAAACCGACCGGTTTTGGTTTGGCTCGGTTTTTTTCTTTTTGAGTTGGGTTTGGTTTTTTCGGTTTCAGGCTTATAAAACTAAAACCGAACCGGTCGGTTTTTTTAAAATTATAATAAATTTAATTAGTCTTTTTCACAGTTCGGTTTTTTCAATTATCTCAATTTAATTAGTTTTTCAGTTTTTTTATTTATTCTTATCTTTTATTGTTTTTATATTGTATTAGAAATTTAAGTTCTAAATTCAAATTTTGATTGAATATATAATATATAAAATAGAAACGGCAGATCAAGGGTTTTTAGTCAACGTAAATTCAAAATTGATTAAATTTAACTTATTTTAGATAATTATTATTTTTAATCATTATAAAAAAATACTATGTAGATAAAAATTATATAAATTTTGATTTAGCTAGTTTAGATCTATACTTGAACTGAATAATATATCAAAAAATATATATTAAATTACATAAACTTTTTCAATATACCTTTCATGAATATAAACAGATTCAATACAATGGAGCACTAATTATTAATCTCATAAAACCATGACCCCATAAAAAAAATTAATTTGAAGCTAAAATATATATATATTTTTTTTATAAAATATAGTTGGACCACGATAGCAAACATACCTAATACATACCTAATATGCAAACTAAGCATAATTAAACTTACCAGCTTTTTAAATTTTGAGATATAAATACAAGTGGATTTGTTATCTATATTAATGTTTAAAATCTGAATTAAAAAGCAAATTGTTAGCAAACAAGATTTCTTCATATATGGGATGGTATCAAACATGGAAGGTTTACTTAAGACAATATAGAATTCAAAATCAAGTCATCATATGCAGGCTGGATCGATGCATTTAATTAGATTATGAGATGGAGCTCGATCTAGTCTATATGCTTGGCTTGGACCCTGAATAGCATTAAGCTAGTTTGGTGCCCAACAAAAAGGCAACTGGATTGAGACGCAGTCATGGTCATGATCATGTTTTTAATACCATTTATCTGTTTTAAAACCTGACCCCACTCCCTCCACGGGTTGATTTGTCAACTAGGTCATTTGATATCTAGGTCGATCGGGTTTTACTAGCTAGGTTAGAATTTGTTACTTTTTATTTTATTTTTTAAATTATTATTATTTTTTATTTTTTATTTTTTATAAAATAAAAAAAATAGAATTTGTTCCGGCTTTAAAAACTATAATTTTATATAATTTAAAATGTCATTTTACGTTTTTCGTCGACATGAGCGGGAACAAACCGAAATAACTGGCTTGTCTCACCAATTCCATTAAAAACTCTTTTATTGATTTTTTTACTACTTCACTCATAATATTTATTACATTTGATCCACCTTAATTATGTATTATCTTTTTTTATTAAATACCGTTACTTGATATTTAAAAAAATTAATCCATTAATTCAATAATAACATTGTTTTCTTTTAAAAAGATATTGAATATTTTAAAGTGATTTAACTATACATACTCTATATTATATGTTTATGTGTGCATATATTAAGTATAAAGCTAAAGGGAAGATATTGAATATTTTAAAGTGATTTAACTTTATATTATTATTTTTTTCACACCCATTAGCATTTTTTTTTCGGTTATTGATTTTTTTAACTTAGTCTTTATATTATATTTTATTGAGATTTAAAGCTAATAATTTATTTTAATTTATTTTTTATATGGTTATTGCGGTATTAAAAAAATATCTCAACATCAAGCTAATATAAAAAAAATATCATATCAATGCGATATAGTCTATTTCTTAAAAAATTTAATCCGATTTACAACGGAGTGCATTCAAGTCTGCTATTACATATTCTAAAATATGTATTAATTTAATATATGATAAATATTTATTTGTTCTAGTAACTAGGTGTTATATAATACAAATATAAAAATATATATTTTAAAACAAAATTAGAAATATAAAATTGAAATGAACCCATAATAAAACTTTTTATAACAATTAAAAATGAGGTAAATGGTATTGAAGATTCTAGTGGTGGCATCACCCATCCTATGGGTAAAAGGTGAAAACCGGTTCATCATTATTGAAAGCACAATTCTCTCTCTATCCATCCACCAGAAACCAAAGTTGGCTTTTTTTAAGAGGAGGAGACCAGAACCAGATCATAGAGTGGCATACGTCAGCAAAATCCGAAATCATAAGGACAGATATAAAATAAGAGGAAAAAAAAAAACCATCTTTATTTTACAAAGAATATACCATAGTTTGTCTCAACAGCCCAAATAAAAAAATTGATCTAAAATCTTAGCTGATTATTTTTAAGAAAATAAAAATTGATTTAATAAATCTTATTTAACTTTTTTTTTAAAAATATTGTTTTAATTAATACATATCAATTCAAGTTAATTTTTAAATTTATGTTTGATATTGTAATGTAGAATAATTTTTTTAAAAAAATTTACTTGCAGATATATATAATTTTTTTTAATTTTTTACATGAATGCATTAAAATGATTAAAAATATTAAATTCTTAATTCTTTTAAATAAATCACATTTTTATAGAGGGTTCAAAAACGGAATTGGCATGGTCAGATTAATAATTTTGCTTTATTTTTTTTAATATTAAAACCATGTTATTTTAAGTGTTAAAAAAAAAAAAGAAATTCCTTTATGCCATTAATCATTCACAGCTCAAAAAACAAACACAACAATACTATAGAAGTTTCTCCTCTAACCCAACCCAACTTTCTTTCTGTTTAACTCTTCCTTCTAAAGCTCAATTCTTTTTCCACTTCCATTGATAAAAAGACAAGCTTTTGTTGTTTGAAAGCTCACTATTTGATGAAGAAAATCTTGGTGAAACTTTTTGTTACAAGTTTTGAGGTTTAGATCAAAATGGGTTTTGTTTACAACAAATTTTTTGTTATTTTCTTGTCCAAATTTTCTGTTTTGTATCCTAATCTTGTCTAGATCTGTTGATGGTGTGTTCAGTTTTTTTCTGTTACTAGAAACAAGAAAGCCCATTTGTCTATATTTTTGGCAGGTCATAGTGATATAAATATATATTAAGACAGACTTTCTTGAATTTTGAAGAATTAAAGTTTGATCTTGAGAGAGGGGGAGCAAGAAAGGATGGATATTGATGATTTTAGATCAATATTGGAGAGTTCAGGTGTTGACGTTTGGACTTTTATTGATACAGCAATTGATGTGGCTTCTTTGGATTTTGGGTCTGAATTGAAGAGAAGGAGAGATGATATTGTGGCGAGATTATTTGCAGCATCAAGCTCATGTAGTAGATGTAGGGACCGGAGTTTTGATGATATTGACATTAACAATACTGCTAATGGGAATGGAATGAAGGATCTTGCAGAGAAAGAGAGTAGCCATGAAGAAGAGAAAGGGAGAAGGGTGTATGCAGATTCTCCAGTAACACCAAGGTCCGTTAATGGTGATGGTGATGGTGATGATGAGGAATTGGATCCGTTTGGAGGGTTGTTTGATGATGAGCCGAAGAAGATTTTGGATATCAAGCAACAGCTTGAAGATCGTGACCAGGTTTTGATTTATTTTTTTTTGCTGCTTTTTAGTTGGGGGGTGTTTGGTTTGACTTTGGTTTCCTTTTGTGTTGTGGTTTAGCCTGAAGATTCTTTGGTTGATTTGCTTCAAAGTTTAGCAGATATGGATATCACATTTCAGGCACTTAAGGTGATTGTTTGAACAATTTTTCAACTTCTATTGTTGCTGTGTTTGTTCTTGTTGGTGAATTCTTGTTGCTAATTTTGTGGTTACTGTTTAATGGTGTTTAGGAGACTGATATTGGAAGGCATGTGAATCGATTGCGTAAGCATTCATCTAATGATGTTAAGAGATTAGTGAAGCAACTTGTCAGGTATTGAAGATTCTAAGTTGTAGAAAATATGAGTTTCTGGCAGTTTCTTGTATTATCTGCTTGAATGAAGTAGCAGTTAAAATGTTTTTCCTCTTGTGGACTTGGTGATTGTGTCCAGAAAATGGAAAGAAATTGTAGATGACTGGGTGAGGTTGAATCCACACGGAGAGCGTGCATCCTCTGGTTTAATGGGTAACATTCATCATCATTCACAAATTTTCTTTTCTGGGAAAAACTGGTTATAAAGTGGAATAGTAAAATTGAAGGGATTAATGAGTTACAAATAGAAGTTAACGAGCATGTTTCTGCAGCTTACGGGGACTCACCTCAGCAGAAGATTCCCCAGAATGGTCGTCACCAGGTGAAAGACAATCTTTCCTTGTGCCATTGAAAAGTTGTTGAAAGTGGCAAAAATTCTCCCTTCTGTTTCCTTTCTAAGATTCTGTTTTTTCAGGTTCCTGATTTTGCATACTCTCCCAATCCTCACAGTGAGTGAAGAATCAGTTTAAAAGTTGGATTTGGTTTATATTTCATTGACTTTTTGCCTTTGATTAATCTGTTGTCTGTTTCCCTTCTATTTGCTAATGTCTTATGTAGATGGGAGTTCTGGATCAGATAGGAATAATTCTGAACCAGAAAGAAAACCAAAACTGGCTCCTCCTCGAAATGAAGCTCTGACCAAACCTATTAAAAAATCAGTTCCTGCATCTTCATCTGCTCCTCACAATGTACAGGTATCAAGCTTATGCATTTATGTTTGCCTAAAAGAAGCAGAACAAGAGCATCCCAAATAGCAAATTTATGTTGTTTACCTGTTCTGAAGATCACAGAGTCATTGAGATGACCATTTCACTGATTTTTTTCAAGGACTTGATATCTATGGTTTTGTAGAGACAAAGAGAACAACCAAAAGAGAACAAATTTGATGCTGATCAAAAGTTTGCCTCGGCAAGTAAAAGGCTTCAAGCGAATTATAAGGAAGCTGAAAATGGTTTGATTTCTGTTCCTTGTTTTCTGTGTGAATATGGTTTTCTGAAGTTCACATTGTACAATGTTACTCATTGGTAATTGGTGTCATGCTTTTTTGCTTTGTGAAGCCAAAAAACAAAGAACAATTCAAGTGATGGACATTCACGAGATACCGAAACCCAAGAATAAGAATACCTTCTTTGCAAAGAACAGAGGTGGTGGCTCTCATCAAGGGAGGCACTGGTGATTTTTGGCAAAGAGATCACACAATGACCTCCATACTTGAAATCTAAGGACCTGTGGGGGGCACTGGAAAGCCTGAGTCCATTTTATCCTTTTATATTGTTTCTTTAAGAGGGGAAAACCTCTAATTTTTTTCTTATGATAAGAAAAAACCCTTAATATAGCTCATTGGAAAATAGGTTTTTGAGGTTCTCATTTGAAAACAAAAGGAAAGCAATATTCCTGAATTTGCCCTCGTCCCCAATCATAGAAAGAACCCTTCAAGGAGCTCATAAGAAAATAGACTACTGTTGAGGTTCTCATCGACAAACTGCCATGTGAGTGATGAGACTAGTTGGCCTAGTTGGACATTGTTTTTTCGGCATAGATAAAGCTTTTCTAAGGTTTGTCTGGATTCTTCCATCATTATCTTGAGCTTAACAAGGAAATTGCTTGCATCTCCTAGATGATACAATGACCAAATGCTTACTTATGATAAATGATAATTAATGGTCAAGGACTTTGGTAGGTCCAAGATGGTGGGGATTAGGTTGTTGATGATGGGGGAGGAAAGGTTTGCACCAGCCATTATCTTTTATTAATGGGTTTCTTGAAAAAGAATGGATGGGGGAATGCTAGTCAAATTGCCTTAAACAGACTGCCCGTAGCTCTTGTTGGAGACTGCTTTCCTTCAACACCTGGACTGCTATGCTATGGTGGGTTTCAATTCCTTTTTTGAAAATCTGTTATAAGAATTAGCGTTTTCTTCTTTTTAAACTGTTTTTTAGCAGAAAAGTTAAGGCTTCATAGCTGTTTCCTAGCCATCAAGTAAAGTCACCAAGCTTGTAATGACAGGGTTGATCTTAGTCAAATTGCCTTAACAGGCTGTCCATCAAATAAGGTCATCAAGCTTGTAATGATACGCGGCAACCTTGTAATTTACCAAAAACATGGGTATGATTAAAAGGAAGGAAAAAAAGTCATGATATTATCTTTTTTTTCACAATAATATATATCCAAAAATTGAAGAACATGAAATTCCCCTTCCTTTTCAAAATAAAATAAAATTATGGGATCCGACTTTGAGACTTTATACTCATTAGGAATACTTTAAATGCATGAAAATATTTCTAAATTGCCAGTCCATGAATCATATACCTAGGTTCGAATACGGGATCATTTTTGTTGAATCTTTTAGTCCTTGGATCTTGATTATTATTGTAACTTGATCCTTCATGTTTGAAAATCAATAATTTAACCCTTCCAACTCTCATGGAGTATTGTATTGTTAAAATAAAAATGATTTGGTTTTTCTTTGGATCCTCACTATAAATTTTTTTTAATAGAAATTTAAATTGTTAAAGGGCACATTTGGAATTTAAAGGAACCGTTAATAAGAGTTGAGGGACTGAGTTATCTATTTTTCAAACACAAAGGATTAAATTATAATCATGTTTAGAATCGAGGGATTAATGAATAATTTACTCGTTTCTTTTTCATCAATACCAACTTCAACTATTGTATACAGTAGAGCATGAGGTAATAATGCTTATTTTTCATATATTTTTTTTTCAATTTTGAAGAGGATTAAATTGACTAGACTCCCACTCATCAAAATCTAGCAATGTTACTAATATGTAAAGAAAATTAAATTGAGTCTTTTGGATAATGTTTGATGACAGAGACTTTTTAGGAATAGTTCTTTATTGTGCTCGATGATGCTGATTGATTGATTGCAAGATCATGTAAAACAACAGGAGCAGGGCACAGAAAGCACTGAATATGGCTGTGTTTACATCTTTCCTGCTGCTTTCATCATTACAAAACAAATCAATTACGTAGTTATTACAACCAGCTTGGCAGGATGCCAAAGAAAAATCAACTTAAATCAAACTAGTTTAACCTAATTAAGATCAACCAACAATTCAATCAATTCAGTCAAAATCATGTTCAATTTATTATTATTTTTTTAAAATGATATCAATTTGATTTTTTTAAGAAATTAAAATTATTAATTTAGATTAACCTTCCTAACTTGTAATCTTTCAACCCAACTGAGTTTCACTTTTATCAATACTGTCAAAATTTTTGCCTCATCACTTCCACTCATCGACTGTTATTACTCAGTGCAACACAACTACAAGACAGAAGAGAAGACCACTGCTCTCCTACTGTATTGGCCATTGAACTGAGTGATTATAGATTGGTCCTAACTAGTCTATCCACATGCATGGAGCTGATCTGTTAACAAGGTCTTTGGCCCTAGGTTAAAGGGTGCTTAAGCTACCACGGTAATATAACCACCTTTACTGGTATGGCAAGCACGTTGAAACATGAAAAATCTGATATAATCTTTACCATATGTGATAGATGCTCATGAAGGAGTTGAATCGGAGAAACCAAGCTACTTCATCAAAGCACAAGGAGAAAGAAGAATATTTACTAACAATTAACAGATAGTTAGGTAGAAAAAAATCATAGGTGAAACCCTGTTAATCGACCTGGAAAGAAAAACAAGGAACGCAAATATAAAAGTAAATGAAACTAACGGGCCACAAGCATAGACTTTGACCGGAGATTTATCTAGTGTGGATGGGAATAATTCCTCATTAACAAAAAGATCTATAAAGCAAAAAGTATATTGATGGAAGCCATCTCAATTCTCAATCTGGAACAAAACCATATATACTGACTGCGTCAGTAGGAGAAAGCCTCAAGGTTCCTTGCATGTAGATTACATCTGTGCAAGCTTAGAATATAAAATAGATATATACATTAAAAGTGATTCAAAAGGTATTATATTCAAAGGTATTATCTCCCCACCTATAATTATTTCCCGCGAGCACAAAAAATAATTGATCATCTCTGGGGCATCAGTTATCCAACCTTGGTAATAAAACACTCGCTGAAAAATGGAGCTAAAGCATAAACAAACCCAGGGAGTGTCTAGAATTCGCAGCTAAATACTGAAAAAAGGAATCTCACCTTTGCTAACACTCCACAGGAAGACCTTGGTTGCATTTACTTCTTAAGACCTATCAACCTTCCACCCTAGACTCATTTGGTTTCTTCAAGCTAACTAATATGCCATCAACTAGCGGCTCTGTTTTGTTCTCTACAGGATCTGCAACAAAAGAATAGCTCTTTTGAGGTCTTTGTGAAGTTTTGATCTTCGTGCCTAGTCTGGATGAATAAGATGACCTCAAACCATTTGTGAAAGAATCAAGCACGCTTTCCAGATTTTCTGGCTGATTCTTATCGTCACCTTCTTTACTGTCATCCCATGAATCAAGCATTTGCAGTAGTGAGCTGTTTTCATCAATTAATCCAGGCTTTGCCTGCCCTACAGGACGAGTTACTACACCAGACTCTTCTGAATCTGAATATTCATCATCTGAGAGAGGAGATTCATATTCAGGATATGGTTGCCTCATTCTTTCACATCTTCTTTTCATCCCTATCGCTGATTGCATTGCCATTTTTCCAGAACCCATGTTGTCAACAGGACCAAGTTCTTCCCATGTAGAGTCCAATTCATCATCCTTCTTTGATGCATCAAACAACTCACTTTCTGAACTTGTATTATCAAGAACAGCTCTGCCTGTGCTTGAACGTTTAGCCATTTCATTGCAAGGAATGATAAGATTGGATTCTATTTTCACCCCAGGCATTATCTGAAGGAAGGATGCCAACTTGGGGTAACCGAGCTTTTTGGCATCAAGGTTATAGCCATACCTCTCAAGGAACAGCTTTCTAAATGCGTCCATATTATATCCTCCAGGAAATTCCTTCAATATCTCTTTGACAAGCTTTTGACAGTCACCTAGTATCTCACTCCTAGACCTTTCAGAAGGGTTTTTAACAGAGACAGGTGAGGACACTCCAGTGTGAGAAATGCTCTGACTCTTTTTATCTCCATGTCCTGGTTGTCTCCGCAAGTTAGACTCTGACAGGGCGCTCATAAATATAGAACTCAGTCCATTTGAAGCACGAGAATCACCCACAGTACTCTGTGCAACAAACCAAGAGGGCTTGAAAGGGAAAGCTTCAGATGGACATTCTTCTACCCATTTCTTCTCCGATATTATCATATCCACCAGTTGAAGGACATCACTTTCACTCAGAGATCTAAGAACCAAAGGTCCTTCCTTTTGCAGATTTTGCACTAACTGTTCCCTGACAAATCACAGACAACAGAAGTATTAACATATGACACTGGCTGCAACTGCAGTTTTTCTTTTTCTACATGTTCTAGAAATAAAAATCAATATTTGCACACTACTGTACCAAGCTCACGAGAGTTCGAAGAATAAAAAATTGAAGCTGCCAAATGAAAAGGAAAATTGATAAATTTCAGGGAAAATGCAGAATGCATCATGTGGTTTGGAATTTTTGCACTTGATGACTATTTTAGAACGTGTTGCTCCAATGTCCTTAGAGTTTTGTCTATAATCAAAGTATGATTAACTTTTCTGAAAAAAATATGCAACAAATGAAAACGAGCTAACTCAAATCCTCATCATTAAATTTTAAAATTTAAAACTTACAGTTATGAGAGGAACACAGATACATTTCCAATATTATTACAAAAGTGAATAGTGAACACTGAAAATATTATGTGCAATTGTTCGTTATTTAGGTTTGATACACCTGTTTGAACTTGCCAATATCCTATTTAAATGAAAAAAAACTGTGCAAAGAAAAGCTTGTCATGTTCTTTGATACTTTTCAAGTCAATGCAGAAAGTTTTTGAACATGTGGTACTGAAGTGGCTAATGTGGTATTGATGCATCTCTTATGTGGCTCTGACATGGCATATCAGCCACACAGATGCCACCTTAGCAACCCACCAACACCAGCAAGCAAAAGGAAGTGCAGGATACTGAAATGCTTGCAAAATAAGTCTCTCACTGAGGTGCAAAAGCATCAGATCAAGAGATGTAATTTTGCAACCTTTTTTTTTTCCTTTTTAAGGTTATTCACGTATTAAGATTAAAACATTTCATCAACCTCTAAAAATCAACCCTTTCTAGAAAATTGAAAGAAAAAAAAACCTAACCTGTTTAAGGATTTCAACTTCTATAAGAACAGGACCTGACAAAATCAAAGTAGATTTCCCGAGATAACCTAGCAAGTTTTCTGAGTCTAATAAAGATGGAAAGTTTTGCTGGATGAATAAAAAAAAGTCAAAATAGCAAGCAACAAGAATAATTATTTTGCAAAAAGTAATTTTTGGAGAAGAGGGATATAAGGAGTTTGATATGCTTTTCCTGATGAGGTCTTACTGTATGTGGGTTTCTGGTTTTATATTTAACCTCCTCACTTTGGTAAAGAAAGAAATTGAACCACTGGATGGCAAAAAAACTAAAGTAGTTAACTAGCTACTATTACTAGAACTGTAAAAATAGAACAATAAAACAAGTAAAATTCATAAACCTGGTCCTGGATCGTGAGATAACAAGTGATCCTCTCTTCATGACAATAAAAGATTCCATTTCTCTCCAAAACAAATCCTCAGAAAAAACCTCAGGTTTCCCCGCATCACTCTTCATGTGCCCATGTATTACAGTAGGTTGATCATTTGATGCAACTGCACTATCTCCCCCAAATTTACACCAATCCAATATCTGGTTAAACAAACCTGGACTTTTCCTCAATATTTCAGCATGTGGTTCAGAACTTGTAGCAGTTTTATTCTCCCGAGTTGTTTCCACAGTGGAATCCACTGGATCATCACCCTGAGATGTAGAATCCACGCTTTTTTTCTCAACATTCTTTTGTGGGCTCTCACCAGAACGATCATGTTCTGCCAAAGTGTTCTCATTTTTCTTCACCAAGTTTTCTCCAAAAGATTCCACCAGAACATTCTCGCTTTTCAGTTCTGAATCATCAACCTTGCCACCAAACAATCTTCTCCAGAATTTCCTAAAAAAGCCCACTTCAGTTGAAGAAACATGTTCTTTCACAGCAGGCAGATGATCCTCAATCATCTTTGCATTAACAGTTTCTGCCTTTTCAGCAACAGCAGGGGGTTGTTCCATTTGTTTTGAAGGCTGGGGCTGTACCATTTGTTTTGGAGGTTGTTGAATATTCATTTTGACAGACTTCTCAGCAAGAGAGGGTTGGTGCATAATTGTTGGGGGCGCTTTTAAATTTGGCTTAGGAGAAGAAGGTAATGACAACTTCCCATCCACAGACCCAGAAGCAGAAATGTCCTCACCATTTGACTTTGAAGACCTGGTAATGTGTTGCCTTCCATTGTCAACAGCAGTAGGTGTAGACTTGCACGGATTGAGCTGAAATGGTTCAGGAGCTTTTGTAGTGGCACAATGTACAACAAATCGACCATCACCATCACTCTTGAGCCTCAATATATGTGGCATGGATAAAAGAAAGCGGGAGAACTCTTTATATCCATACAAGTCTTTATCAACAGGCACACTACTTTTTGCCAACTCGCTTTGAAGGTCAGTAATTGACATTCCTTTTGGACATGAACTCAAAATGTGACAAAGCTGCTTCATAACTGCTTTTGGAATCGGACGAACTGCAGACTCTGAACTAGCCTCAGGTTTATCCTCGACCTTCAAATATGTTGGCTGCTCAACAACTGCAAAGGGGTCTTCTAGTGGTCCCTTATAATGGACATACCAAGAGGCAAAGGGACCATCAGGGGGTTGGTTAAAATGCTTTCCAGATAGGTTTTCCCCTTTGACCAAAGAATCCCACTGCCACATGATGCTTGCAGCACAGCAGAGAACACTAGGGGCAGTATCTTTAGCAGCAAGCAATATATTGTAGTTGTTCATCCTCAAACGGTGTAGAACATTTGCAAAGTCCCTATCACCAGAAATCAGAAAAAGATGGGCAGGTGGCGGATTTTGGGAAACCCAACACATAAGATCAACGAGAAGAGACCTGTCAGCACTGTTCTTTCCACCTGCATAACCAGAAATTTTGCAAAAGCGGTAGAGCCATTAGAAAACTGAGTAAATTTCAGGCCATCAAGGTATTTTCTCGAAAATCAAACAATCCTACACTCTCAGCCATTCTAACAATTCTAATGAACCTGCAATTTCCTCAACGCAAACAGCATTAGCTTTTCCACAACACACCATATAGCATTTTTCTTTGTCGGTATTTGCAGAAACTCATAAAATCATATCCCAGTAAAACATTCAGCAACATAATACCAATTAATTTTTTCACTTTTGATTTATGACACACTTTTCATCAAATAAAAACAGGCATAACTCTAATACTCAACTCAAACTTTTCACTTGAAAGAAAAAGAAATCCACTTGCCAAAAACTCACAAAAAGCTTGAAACTTTATTTAACAAAAGGCCAAAATTAAACAAGAATATTCACTATCAGTTTCACCAAACACAAATATCCATTAACGTTTCCATCGACTCACCAACTTAATCAATACCCAATTCCAATTCTTTTCACATACCCCACAAGAAAACTACCACCAGTTATGAAAAAAATACACAAAAGCCAGAAAATTTAATAAAAAAAGATCCAAGATGATCAAAGAAAAAACCATTAGGAATGTGCGCCAAGTTGATCCCAGTCGAAGAAAGTGCTTCCTGGTTAGCCCTTGAAAGTTGCGAAACATCACCAAAAGCTGTAATTTGAACAGGCCCTTTAATCCCATTACCCCTAAGAGCTGCAGTAATAGCTTGAGCCACTCTAAAAACATTAACCCCACTTGGCACATTGCAATTCTCAATATCCCACCACACTGAAACCCTAACATTTTTCGAGTCGGAAAGCGAATGAGAGTAGGAGTGATGAGGTGCTAGTGATGATGTTGAGAAGTGCGAGATGAAAATTGAATATGGCAATAATGGTGAAGAAGATGGGTTTTTTGAAGTGAGTGAAAGGAGGGTTTTTGACGAAAAGGGCTTGGAGATGATCATGGTTTAGGATTAGGTTTAGGGTTCTTTTAGGGTTTTGATTCATTCCATGATAGGGTTTTTGGTGATGATAGTGGTGAGGGTTTTTCAACTTAATGTCGAAAGGAAAACACTCTCACATGGTGATAGAAGAAGAAAGGATAGAAATGTTAAACCCATTGCAAAACCCTAACTCACGTGATTTGCATGTGGTTTGGTGTTATTGGATTATCGGCAAAATGAAAATTGGTCCATAGTTTTGGGCTTAATCTTAAGGGATTGATTTTTCTATATGTTTTAGACCTATTAGGCTATAGTCTCCTAGCCTGTTTTTGGGCCCAAAGTTCATAAGTTCATACTCCAAAGCAAGCCTGATGATAAAATATGAAGAAATCTTCCTGGTGAAATTTATATATGAGGAATTGTATTTTGCAAGTGCTTACTTGATCTTTGACATGGTGCTGACTCTTAGAAAACTCTTATAGCCTCCTTGACCTAACTAACTTTTTTGTTTTGGCAAAATTTCTTGCTCAAATTTTAATTTTTATTAGGCCATTTATTTCTCACATTTTCAATCTATTTCTTTGACAACTAAGTGTTTCTAATAGGCTTTTCACATTCTTACTAGTTGTAAATAAGTAAAAATACACAAATAAAAAAAGATACAAAATACTCAACAATACTTCAACAATATTACAAGAACTTTTTATCCCATTCTTTTATTAACTTAAAAGATATACTTAATCCTAATTATATGTATTGTGAAAAAAAGTCTACTTATTCACAAAACTTGCAT
This sequence comes from Populus deltoides, assembly GCA_015852605.2. Lineage (NCBI taxonomy): Eukaryota > Viridiplantae > Streptophyta > Magnoliopsida > Malpighiales > Salicaceae > Populus > Populus deltoides. The sequence goes on along the minus strand of CM027570.2, from coordinate 20,942,107 downwards.
ACTACACAACTTATTTTCATCTAGATAACAAACATGGAAGTTGCAAAGAAAACTTCTTCCCAATTTCTAGCAAATGCTTGGGCAGTTTTCTCCCATGTTTCCCATAAACATAAACAAGGCTGACAATGGCCCCATCCCATGTGAAGTTTTTTTTTTCCATATCACTCCCTTGAATAATCTTAATTTTTAACTCTAAAACTAGCAAATTTTAACCTTTTCTCCCCTAGAATATTGTTTTTAAAATCCCCCCTAAACAAAATTTCTTAGCTCCACTCTTGAACATAGTGACCCTCTCTTCTAACAAGTTAGTGGGTAGTTTGCTTTCATGTTCCCATGAACTTGGTGGCATTAAGAGTACTTCCAGCCATGCCCCAAGTTTTTCCATTCATACTTCCATAATCTTGCCATATTCTCTCACAACTAGTCATTGCTCGTAATCACCGTAATCACCCACTATTCTTTTGTAATTTTCGTTCACAATTCTACTACATCTTCAGCAGCCAATTGTCAACCCCATTTCTTTTAGGTTTATTGCGTATCTGCTTGGTTTAGATTGTCCATCGTCTCACCCCATATTCGTTCCAACATGAACTTGCTACTCACACAAATTATTGCATAATTTATACTTATTAGGAATACAAAACTGGAAAAAATGAATGATTATGCTTATTTTTAAATGTCTAGGCTTCATATTAATGAAAATTTGCTAAATTTCTAATCCATAAATCATCGAATCATGTGCTTATATTTAGTAATACAGCTCAAATACGAGATCATTTTCACTGAGTTTTTTAGTCCCCGACCTTGATTGTTATTGTAATTTAATCTTTAATGTTTAAAAATATATAATTTTATTCTTTAAATTGACTGTTGTATTGTTAGAATAAATTTTAGTTTTTCTCTAGATACTCTCTCTCTCTCTCTCCCCTTTATATATATATATATATATATATATATATAGATTTGAATTGTTAAAGGACACTTTTGGAACTTAAAAGAACCGACATGTTTTAATAAAAGAAAGATTGATAAGATTCTAGGGACTAATTTATCAATATTTCAAACATGAAAGATTAAATTATAATCACGTTTTCTTTTTGTAGGACATAGCAATCTTCTATATCATATCCCTTATTTTTATGAAACACACAATACTTTTTCGTCGTACGTGTATTTGGAGGAGAATTCATGGGTGAAGGATACCTGACAAATTTTGCCTTGTATGACTGCCAAGACTTCGATGAGGAAGGTGTTTAGAGGATAAGCATGTACTTCATGATAATTTGAAAGTTCCCTGGTTGGTTTCCTCTGATCCTTCCAAGAGTTATTATCTCTTTTAAGAGAGTAGTCTTATTTGGGTGATCGACCTCGTCTAGGGAAGCTTTCTTCTTGTTTGTCTTTAGTAAAACATGAAGGACCATGGTGTAGTGTACTCACCTCTTCAACCCGTATGTGGTTTTTCATGGTTATTTTTACTGTCAATAATCTTCTATCTAGCAGAGCGTATAACTCTCTCCATAAAATTTTCTCCTTTGCTCCGCTGATGAGGGCTTTCGAAGCTACTGGTTCCATCAAGTCTTCAATTTTAAGCATTTCTTCATTGAATCATTTAAGATATGCCCTAGTAGATTCATTCTTTACTTGGGTGATTCCAAAGAGTTTAGTGGAATTTTTTTTTACCGGGATGTTTATGATGAAACGTGCCACCAATTTAGTGCAAGGATCATTAAAGTTGATGATTGAAGCTGGTTCTAGGTTGTTGTAACATACTCTTACTAAGCCTTTGAAAGTTGTAGAGAGGATTTTACACGTGGTATGATTGTCCTGAACGACTAGTTCTAGATTGTCATGTACATTTTGTATATGTTCTCCAGGGTCTATAAGTCCATCTTAATTGTTCAGGGCCATTTTGGTGGTAAGGTAGTCTCTAGGTATGTGCGTGTTTAGCACCCGCATGGATAGGGGGGAATCTCTGATCTGATAGAGTGTAAACATCTTTGTGTGTGAGTTATTCTTCTGGTTTTTTACCATGTCTATCTCTATCGGGTTCAGGGGAACTTTATGCCACGTATGTGTGTTGTGTAGAAGACGTGATGGGTGAACTGCCTTATTCTCACATTGTCCAGATGGAAGCCTAGAATAACCACTTCATACCCTAGCGATTTGAGGACATAAATGCTTCTTAGCATGGTTTGATAACTTCTGAAGTTGAGTGTCTTTTTTAGGATCATTTTGCCCACACTCCTCTAGATATAATAGTTGTCTACGGACATTGGGTGAGACTTTTTGTCGTGGAGGTAAGAGTTGAGATGCAACAATTTGTTAAGGAGGAGCTGTAAGTTATGGTGGTGGATTCTCTCTCACTTGTTGGCTTGCCAGGACTGTTTAGGTAAGGAGTTGTATTTGTTCCACTAGTTGTTAAAGAATCAGTTGTTTGAGAGCTGGGATATTTGTTGTAGTAGGAAGATTAGTAATTCATCTCATTCCTAAAGTGTTTAGATTTCTTGCCATTAATAATTGTACTTAGGGAAAAATGTTTTTATGGCTTTTTGTAAAGTTTTCCATAGACGACGCTACTAATAATGTTCAAAAATTTAGGAACATTAAAAAAAAGGTTTTTTGGTGTTTGAAATAGTAGTTGATTTATACGTTAAGTATTTAGATTTCTTTTCAATCTAAAGAACTCCAAATCTACTAAGGTGGTCTTAGATACCTGCAAGAAAAAACAATCCTAATTAGGGGAACTTTTTATCCTCCAATAGTAAAGTTAATATCTTATCAAATATCAAGGTTGTATAGAGTTTAAAATTGTGAACTTTTTTCATGAAGCTCTCATAGTGTATTTATAGTCCATAAAATAAGGGTTTCCAGGGTAATTACCTTAAAACATTGAATGAGGAATAAATATCTCTTACCTGATAAGAATATGGTGGGTTCATGAAGGACTTTGATATACCTAAGAAGATGTAGAAAGACTAGAGTTTAAGACGTCAATTAATTGATAAAGACACTATAGTTCTTTTATGAGGTTTGACCTAAAAGAGGTTGGTTACTATCTTGAACTTGGCTGACTGCCAAGTCCAATTGCATGTGGACTTGGCTAATTGTCAAGTCCAAGCGTATTGGGTCTCAGTGGCAGAGCCACATAGGGGCAAGAGGAGGCAATTGCCCCCCTCAATATTTGATGTTCACCTTTCAGTAAGGGTTGTCTAAACAAAAACTTTCATTAAATAAAATGAAACTTTAAAAATAACAGCCGAGATTGCATAAGCCCAAGCCAGATATAAATATAACTCTCTCTGCTTATAAAAAAACTGTAAATCAGGAGACTGGCCCCATCATGTGGTGGTAATCTTTGAGCTTGAAACTTGTACAGGTCCCTATTACCTTTGTGCTTAATTTTTATCAAATAAATGGGGATGGTGAGATTCGAACTCGAGATCACTTGGTCATTAAGGCTCTGATACCATATTAAAGAACCATCTCAACTTAAAAGTTTAAACTTTTAGGTGAGATTTTAGAATTTAATTTATATTATTATCTAACAGCTGTGAAGGTCGCTGTTTCTAGCCGCAAATATTAGACAAATGAAACTATCCATGATTATCAAAATAATAATAATAATAATAATAATAATCAAATGGTGAAAGAAATTGACTACCAAGAGACGTTGCTGCCAACATCTGGTTTTGGAGGCTGTCTTTCTATGGTAAAGGTTAGAGCCCTAGAAGCAGGTACAATGTATTCATTGATATCAAGTCCTAGATTTTAAGTTGCCTGCGCCATCTTTCCCCAGCGCAGTCTTACCTGATGCAATGCCAGAACTGATTCTTCGGACCCATCAATGCTTTTCTCTGCTTTATCGGTTACTGTAATGGATCTATTAATAAAGTGGAATTGACATTCTCTTCATATGCCATAAATTCTTTCGTAAGAACGTATCAACACACAATCAAATGCCTAAGTCTTCATAATATACACAAATCTTTCAAGATTTTGATAAATATAACGCATAAGAATCACATTGGTTCGACAACCACATAGCCCACAGGCCAAAGAATAGATGGAGGGAGAGAAGATGTAGTTAATTCATATTCAACCTCGAATGAAGTGTTGCGTTTCAATTGGCTATAGGATAGGTTTTTCCTTTAATCACCATAAGTGCATGATGGTTCCATGATGATGGGTCACATAACAAAGTGGTCCTCATTCAATTTTCTTTTCAAATCTTTTGAATTTGGAGTTTTGTTTCACACTCTTTAGTTCTTGGTTCATAGAATAATATAACTAGATCTTTTGCATGGGGTGTCAGCGTCAATATATAGACTCTAGACGTGATGAATTATCACTTGTCAATGTCTCCTTGTCAATGCTCAAAACTTTCTTTTTTGTTGTGGCTAGTATACTACACTCTCTTCATTCTGATTTCTCTTTTTTTATTCTTCAATTGGACGGCAGCTCGCATTTTCTTGGATATTGAAGTATATGGCATTTGCTACCTTATGTCTCTTGGAATTTCTATTGGTATTTTCAGCGTAGTTTTGAAGTATAAAAAATAAATTGTCCAATTTATATAATTACATCAAGACTAATAAATAATTAATAATTATTCTTCAATTAAATAAATAAGTCTCCCTATATATATATATATATATATATATATATATATATATATATATATATATATATATATTGAATTCGAGGAAACCTTATCTCCAAAAAACACACTTTATATGCTTAGATGAATGAGTAAAACTCTAGCTGTTCTAAACTCTTATAAGAAGTTCACTTAACTTAGTGGCTTATAAACTGGGGATCAATTTAGAAAGATCTTTTTTTTTAATTAGAATAGATGTTTGCCTAATTAAACTGAGTTTGTTCTCACTAGATTAACTTTAATTTTTATGAATAAATCCAATGATAAGTGAGTTTACCTAACTAACGCGCACCTAGGCTTTGGGGTTAGGGTAGACTTTGGCCGGGCACGAAACTATGCCGGCCGCCATAAATGGTAGGATTGGTAAGAAAGGTAAAGATCACCGGACTTGAAAAATTCAAAAGAAGATTGAAAATTAGTTTGATCTAAAAGATAAATTGTGAATCAAATTCATTATGAGTTCTAGATATACATCTCCGCCCTCTCTTTTTTTCTCTTTCGAGTGTCATAATCACCTGATGATCAATAAACTCACGCTTAATAAAGAAAGACTTTGTGGTCTGTGATTTATAGACATAACTCCATTGATCATGTCAAGAATGGTTACTTATCTGGTCCTAAGCTCTAACAGATGATGTAGATTATACATCAAACAACCAAATAATATATTAATTCCGACACTGTCTATGTACTGAACCAACTTGCTATATACTGTAATCTAATAATACTGTGTAAGAAAGGGAAAGGGTGTTGATATAGATTTATTCAAGTGGCGAACCTGCTTGTTACCTTGTTAAATTACTGAGAATTTAGTCGATCATATAATTCTCTCGACACAAAGATTCTACCAGAAAATAAAAGGATGGGTTCATGATGATCAGAAGACTTGCTTTCTTTTTTGATATTCAAAATTCAAAGATAATATGAATGTAATGTTTTTAAGATTGATCGCAAACTGATTGGAAAATATATATATTCTTGTTAAAAAAAAAAAAAAACTCATGAATACATAAGACCTTGTTCGAAGTAATTCAAACATGCATGCATCCTTGTTTTATAAAGCAGAAAGTAGATAAACACGATTTTATTGATCAATAAAAAAAATTAAATTTACTAAATGACATTGTTTACCCATATAAAGGATCAAACAATTATAAAAAAAGAAGAAGGGAAGCCTTTAGGTAGTTTTTGCAAGTTGATTTTACACGAATATGAGAAAGCAATGCCCCTTGAGATAATTTTATTCTCAATTGTGGTTCATTCCTAAGACAAATTGCTTGTTTTAGATTATGCTTTTCAATTTTTCCTTAAAAATCATATTTTTTAAGATTTATTTTATGGTTTTAATGTATTAATATAAAAAAATTCTTAAAAAAATTATTTTAATAAATTTTAGATTAAATTACGTTTAAAAAACATCATGTATCACGGTTTACCATATCTACTATTAATGGTGCAAAAGAAGTTTTTAAAAAGCAACTACGTCAATTATTAAGGTGGTATTTGTTTTTACAGTTCAATCATATTTTTTTAAAAAATTATTTTTTAATTAGTATTTTGATATTTTTAAATTGTTTTGATGTGTTGATATAAAAAATAATTTTTTAAAAAATAAAATAAATATATGATTTTAATGTATTCTTGAGCGAAAAACACTTTGAAAAACAATTTTTACCACAATCTCAAACACGCTCTAGTTATGTTTGAAATTGTCATGTAAAATATTTTTCAAAGTACTTTTTACCTGATTATATATTAAAAATAATTTTTAATTTTTGATAAAATATTAAAATGAAAAAATAAAAATATTAATTTTTTTTTTTAAATTTAGAATTTTTAAAAAGTATGATAGAATATAAGTCGGTGAGTGTTAAAAAAAAAGAGACTTGATGTCACTGGTCGAGCTTCTCGAGGAAACATCCACATTCCTTCGTTTTACGTGGAGGGAAATTTCTGCTTTACGGCTGGATGTGTGCTCTAGTGCCAAAATCGATCCTTCAAGGCACGTTTTTGTCAAGAGAAATTGAGGGAATGCTGGATGGAGACAAGAGATGGGACATTTACAAGAAAGACGAGTTTTTTTAACTGTAGATATGATTATCTTTTTAAAGTATTTTTTATTTAAAAATATATTAAAATAATATTATTTTTATTTTTATTCCAACTATTAAAATTGTTTTTAAAATTAACGTATCAAAATGATCTAAAAATATCAAAATTATTAATTTTTAATAAAAAAAAAATTATTTTTTCAAAATAATTTTTAAAATAAAAAACAAACGCTTTTACGAGTCTTCTCTCACTCGATCTTCGTATATAATTTTTAATACTCTTAATTTAAATGAAATTGTTTTTATCATTCCCTTCTCTCTTGTTAGTCATATATATAATTAAATGGATGATAATCCATCCATATCATTTCTTTAACTTTACCATGCTTTTCTCTCTTTCTGTCAATCATTGTTGACAAATATATCCTAAGATTTTTCCAGTTAATGAATTTGCTTTGAAGCTGGCCATGGAAAAGATACTGAGTTATCAGCATCTCTTTGCCTTTGCCTTTGCCTTTAAACCTAAAGTTGTCGTGTAACCATCATAACCTATTTGTCACGTCAAAAGAATCCAATATTTTCATCTCATTTCTTGGAAGGGAGATCATGGATGACTATCAAGTGTCTTCCGCCATCCTATCCTATACTGCGACGAGAGGCAGCGGTGAAGTTAAATTTTTTTAAATATAAAAATAAATTATTAATAAATATTTGATATTATATATTATATAGATATATGTTATTAATAAAAATTTATTTGAAACATATATATTAATTTATATAAAATAAAATTAATTTAAGAATATTTTTAAAATAAAAAAATTTTACATTATAATTAATCTCTTCAAATTTTTATATTTTAAAACCACTTCATAATGATTTTAATATCAATTTTATTAAAAATATTTTTCTCAAAATAACCCAGATCATATAAAAAAAGTTGCCGGAAAAAAAATTTTGTAGTGATTTTAATAAAATGCATATAAAAAAATCCAAAAAAGAATGATTTTCCATAAAACATGTATTTGCTTTATTTGGACGTGAAGACACAGAGTATTTTTTTTTTATTTCTCATATTTTTCTGTAATTCCCCTTTTATTTATGGGACTTTTCAACTCCTAATTTATATTTCTATACATAAACACGCTTATAAAAAAAGTTAAGGGGACAGTTGTCCTCTTATACCCTAGTGTGGCTCCACCCTCGAGACTAGGAGAAGTAGTATTCTTGTTTTTCATGAAAAAAAAAATAATAATAATTGTGCGTATGTGTATGTAAGTATCTTTTAGGAAAAAGTTTTTTTTTTTAATTTTTTGATAAATATTTTTAATTGGAATATTTCAAAGATATTACCTTGCCTTTTCAGTTTATTTCTTTCTTTTTTAATTGATTTTTCAAAACGATTCTATAATTTCTGAAACAGATGTGGCATTTTAGCAACATGCAAATCCTGATTGCCATGGCATCCGACGAGAGTGATTCTCACAAAATTCCATTAGTATTTCATTAATTAAGCCATGATTGAATACGTACGGCCATACGGCTTGGAACATCTATGCATTGAAATCAAGACGTTGTTATTTTCTTCTTCTTTTTTCTCAAGGTATTTTCTTGCATAGCTCACACAGCATTTCTCTCTAATTATGATAAAAAAACAACGCAAAATAAGATAAATTAACTTTTTTTTTATATTTTTAAAAGAACTTTTGAATCCACAATCCTAAAACTAAAACGTGTCAATAACCATTACAAGAAAATTGATATATAAATTTTTCTTCGATATATTGCAATGACCTTTATCGGTAAAATTTTCTATCACTGTATTTATTGGTAAACACTGATAGAAAAATTTATTTGGTATATACCGAGAGAATTACAATGAGAAAATAAAAAATAAAAAAATCATCCCAACAATACAAAGGCTGCAATAGCAGAAGTTACAAATATAATAATTTTGTCGGTAATGCTATTAATAATTTTTAATTTATGACCTGATGATCAACCCTCCTCTCTCCATCCTCCATTTCTTCTTATTCCTTATGTATTTTTTTTGCAACAAATAGCCACCCACTCCCTCTCTAATCTCAACACAATTCAACCTTCCACAACAAATCCAGCCACCAGAACACTTAATTTGTCAGCATCCGTGTTCTAATTCAAATTTTATTGAGGATTCTCCATTTTAAGTAACACTATTTTTTTTATTTAAACTCAATTTTAAAATGTTAATTTTTCTTGGATATTTTTGTAGTATATGTATTTTGTTTGGGTATTTACTTGTTTTATAATTTTTTCTCATACATATTTGTTAGGTTTTATAATTTGTATTTGTTAGGGTTTGTTTTAGATTTTATAAAATTATATTTGTTTGTAAATTGATGAAACTTATGTCGAATTTATGACTTAGGTGTTGTGTGATAAAATAAATAATGACTTATTTATCGGGTACATTTTATATTCTGAAAATTTTATTGCTAAGTTGAAATTTTCGATAAATATATAGAAATTTGAATTCATGTAGATAATTGATAATGAATTAAGAGTACTATTAAAATAGATTAAATAAGCTTGAGATAAATCAATATTTTTGCAAATTTATTTAGTTAACGCAATTAACTAATACATGTTGTCATCATTATTTTATATAGGTTTGATATAAGTAACAGATGAACATTCATGAATGTATAGAGATTCATCCTAAGAATTGTGGAGGATGAATTATTTTAATGGGGTTCACGATTATATTAATCACGCACTATCTAATCCAAAAAATTAGTGGAAGGGGTATTAGATGTTCATGCAAGAGGTGTAAAAATAAAAATTTTCTTGATCTAAATATTGTAACGATATATCTTCTACAAAAAGACTTTATGATGAAATATTTATATTGGTATGCACACGGAGAATCGCATGTTCCTCACGATACAATGGTAGAAAGGATGTTTGGGTCAACTTCTTGTTCTAGCAACGTGTATGGAGTTGTAAATAAAAATAGTAATCTTATAGGAATATGGTTATGGATCTGATGAGAATGAATCAGGTTCATACCCGTCAATATCCAATCATAGATAAAGAACCTAATGTAGACACGCCCAAGTTTTTTTTATCTTTTGAAAGATTCTGACGAACCATTATGGGATGGTTTCACAAATCAAAGTAAATTATCGGCTATTGTATATGTGTTCATCATCAAGTCAGATAATGAGTTAGGTGAGGCCGGTTATAACATAATTATCAAATGGACGAGAAGCATTTTACCTGAATGGAATAGACTAAAAGAGAACTTTTATACTGCTAAATTAATGATGAAACCCCTCGATCTAGGATACTAGAAAATTGACATGTGTCCAAACTTCTACATGTTGTACTACCTTGAAAATACAAAATTGATCGAGTGCAAAATATTTGAGCATTCTTGTTATAAACTCATGATTAGCAAGGAAAGGACTCTTGTCGCACACAGAAAACTTAGATATTTCCTAATCACACTTAGACTGTAGAGGTTATTCATGTCACCAAAGACTGTTAAGCACATGACATGACACCAATCACATGATGTAGTGGATGGAGTGATGGTATACTCTTTCAATGGTGAAGCCTAGAAACACTTTAACAATGGGCATCCTCAGTTTTTAGTGGAGACAAGGTACATGCATCTTGGATTATGTTCAAAGGGATTCAATCCATTCGGATCATTTGTTGCTTCTTATTCTTGTTGGCTGGTGATACTCACAATTTACAACTTGCCACCGGGGATATGTATGAGACCAAAGTTTATATTTTTATCTACAGTCATACCCGATCCTAATAGTTTGGGTCGGAATATAAATGTTTATCTTCAACCGTTATTATTGAATGACAAAGAAAAATTTATTTTATTATTGTGATGTGAACTAGTGCTATTGTGTTGTGTGTGCAATTGTGAATTTAAGTATTTGCAGGATGAATATATAAAAAATACAAATATAATTTGGCATCAGACACTGTTTTATACCAATAGAAATAATGATAGATTGTACATTATATGAGGGTATATCAGCGGAATGTGTCTGTCGGTATATTCTAGTGACTATGGAAACTGATCCTCATCTCCCTAATACTATTCATGATATTCATTAATATGAATATACCGATGAAATTTTTCTATCGGTATATTTCAAAGATTATGAGAACTGTTCCCTTTCTCTCTAGCATTGCTCATGATATTCATTATATACGGGTATATCGATGGAATGTGTTTGTCAGTATATTCATTATATACAGGTATATCGATGGAACGTGTGTTTGTCAGTATATTTTAGTGACTATGAGAATTGTTTTCCTTATTCATGACATTATTTATGGTGTTCATTATATACATGTATACCGATAGAATGTGTTCATCGATATATTCCAGAGACTATGAGAACTATTCCTTTTCTTCCTAGCACTGTTCATAAAGTTCATTACATATGGGTAAACCGATGAAATGCATTCGTCGTTATATTCCAAAGACTATAAAAAGTATTCCCCTTCTTAATACGTTAATAATTAATGTTCTTTTGACTGTTGATTTTTTTTTCCAATGACATCATCAACACAATAAAAAGTCATCGGTAATATTTAGAAGGGCTTTTTAAAAATTCCATTTGACTTCACTGACGAAAAGGAAAGTTGTCGATAACTCTATTTGTAAAACTAAATGAAGAGACCAGAATCAAAACAGACAAGGCTTAATCTTCCTATTTCTTCTTCTCTCTTATTCTCTCACAACTCTCTCTCTCTCTCTCTCTCTCTCTCTCTCTCCCTCCCTGGTTGAAAATCAAGCATTCTCTTCTCTTCTCATCCTCATGTATGTTATCTTTCTTCATTTTTCTTTTTAATTTTTTTTAGTTTATTAACAATCTCCTTTTTCTTTAATTATCAGCAAAAATTAAGCATGCAAATAAGGTAAGAATTTTTCATTCCTTTTTTCTTTTTTTTATTTTTCTTTTTGCATTATTTTTGTTTTATGTCATTATTTGTTTTTTTAATTTTATGTGATTAATATTTTTATGAATTAATAAATGTGTTGAATTGTAGTTGTTATTGAAATAATTTTTGCATTATTTTTTTGAATTTTAGTTTTTTTTTCAAATATGTTGTTCAATTTCAATTAAATGTGTAGGATTAATTTTAATTATTATTTTGTATTTATTCCATTTAGAATAATATTTTTTTTTAAAATTTAGGATTAAAAATGTTATCACTTATAAATATTTTTTTTGAATTCTTGTTGTTTTGTTTTTCAATTTTGTTGTTCAATTTCAATTAAATGTGTAGGATTCGTTTTAATTATTATTTTGAATTTTGGAATTTTAGAATATTTTTTTTTGTAGATTTAGGATTAAAAATATTATCACATAGAAAATGAAAATTTTCTATGAAATTGAATTATGCTAATTTGTTAGAAGAAATTGAATAAAATCAACTAGTTTATGTCATATATGTTGTGTATTTGCAAATTTAAAATTTTTGTATAGTCCCTCATATAACGAAGGTGTTGTTGAAGTTTTTTTTTTAAATAGAAAACATTTATTTTTTTAACTGTTAATTTGTGTAGAAACCTAAGAGAAAGTCTATTGCACGTCGCGATGATAGGATCATTGCTAGTTCTTGTAACATTGATGCTAATGACCACAAGTCATTAGGTATCGACCAAGAACAAGCACTTGAGGCACAAACATTGACTCATGATACAGGTTTGTCGAGTGCAATGCCGCAACATCGAAGGGAGGTCCCTTTATAGCGAGATCCATTTACCTAGAAGTACAAGGCGTAGTGGGAGGATGGCCTTTCAATATAAATTTGTTTTGTTTTCACAACGACATGCTTTATAATTTTTGAAAAAATAATTTCATTTAACAAATACAATTTTAGGTTTATAAACATTGAGGTTGTGAGAACAATAACATCGACCTTTAAATCATCGATGAAAATCTTATTGTTTCAATAGAGCCAAGTTTTCAAACATCCTAAATGAAAACCGCAAGTCGATGTATGGTTTTCAAGGTTCAAGGTTAGTATTAACTTAAATATTTTTTTTATGTTAATTTGATTAGTTTATTGAAAATTTTCTTTTATAAATTTTTACTTTAAGGAAAAATTTGAATGGGATAGAGATGATAATAATGTTACGAGAATCAAGTTGCAATTAGGTAAAATCGAATTTAGGATAATGTTTTTTATTCCAACTATTAAAATTTTATTTTACTAACAAATGATTAATATGTATCACATAGGTTGCATAATTCTTGGTACGAGGCACAAAAGAAAGCAAAAAAATATGTGAAAGAAAGAGAGCTTCTAGATTAGAATGACGTGGCGGTTTGGAAGGATTTTAGATCGTCATACTTCTTAGAGACTACATATGTGGAATACATTTAGCACGTGATGTCCATGCATTTCATATGACGGTCACAGTCCGGTTCAAGAAATTAGAATCGAAGTATTCATGGTCCTTTACCATGAATATCGGCGACTCTGTTCCGTTCATTTTGCACGCGAAGTGAATTGTAGGATTTTTTTATTACATACATTTTTTATTAATTGTTTTATAAATATATGTAACTAAAAACATTTTTTTCTTGCAGGCTACGGTTCTTGGATATGAGCCAAACATGATGGAGTTTTTTTATTGAAACACATGTGCGAAGTAATGTCCACCAAAAAGGGGTACAACAATTTATGGATAGCCGAGCGCAACATTTTTATGATATGTTGGTTTTCAACCATTTTTTTCTTAAGTTATTATTTTCTTGAATTTGATGATTTTTTTTGCAGGATACATATAACAGCCGGTTGAAGGAGAGATATGAGGAGGATCTTTCGATCTAGAGATATGAGGAGGATCTTTCGATCCATCTAGATCTCGATTCTAATTTGTGGTTGCAAGCAAGATTGTTTGGTGGATCTAATAGAAATCGAGTGTACAAGCTCTCTAATAGTACAACCGAGAACTTGCAGACAACCTGTAGTGCTTCGATAATTGGATACTCGTAATCGATTCTGATCACTCAAACTCTGGAGTTTGCAGTGATGTTAAACCAACGAGTACAGGCTCAAACGACTCATCTTAATGAAAAATATGAACGACTCACTGATGATTATGAAGAGTTCCACCAATTGATAATGAAGATGATCACATGTAGGTGGTATATATGCACCTCCTAATTGTCTCCGCGGTCCCAACATCCTCCTCCTCCTTAAGCATTGTCTTTATTTTAGATTTATTGTATTTGAACGTACAACTGTTTAAATTTGTAACAAATATTTGATTTTTATATTATTTTAATTATTTTTCTACTTCTATTCAATATTTTTAAAAAATATTTTTAAAATATTACTATCAGGGTTATCGACAGAACAACTCTGTCGGTATATTCCAAAAAGAGCTAAAAAAGAATCACTAGAAATGTCACTACTACTGTTAATTCACCGATGAAATTACAGATAGTATTCTATTGGTGATATGTTATATTTACTGATGGATTTACCAACGGACAAATAAAAACACCGATGGCATTACACGATTTTCTTATCGGTGATATGTTAAATTTACCGATGGAAATACAAACGAAATAAGAGGGGAAATTTATTTTTGGCGTGTTTTGTCCATTTGTAAATCCATCGGTATATTTATTATTGACAAACTCACTGATTGATCATAAATTATTGACAATAATTTTACCGATGAACTATTTTTATCTATAAGCCCATCGGTAATATACATAGCGACGAACTGAGTATAAATACTGATAGAAATTGCTATCGATAAAATTGTTAAATCTAGTAGTGAACTTTTTATCCATATTTTTTTGTATGGTTAGTAACATCCTCCTTTTAGTTTCTACATCACTGGAAAATAAGTTTTTTTTTTTAATTATTTAAAAAACACACATCTAAATCAGCCGAGGTGCATTTCTATAGTTATTAGTCTTCAAATTTAATCTCATAAAGTCAATATAAGAACCAATCCCCCCCCACCAAACTTACTATCCCTTATAGCCTTTTTACTCACTTAAATTGGTAAGGGTCGATAGCTAAGTGATATATGTGCGTGCCTTTTATGGAAATTTCTATATTATTGTTATTCTTATGTGAAAAAAAATTCACACTACAGAATCTTGTGAGTACACAAATTTTGTAACCGACATTATAATTTGAAGAATTTTGATGATATTTCAACAGATACTTCAATTCTCAAGTTGTGGCAACGACCAAGGACACATGTTATCCAGGGAATTCATAATTCATTTCGCAATCAGTTATATATATATATATATATATATATATATATATATATATATAAAAGTTAAAACATGCCCTAATTTGATGCCATTCATTTATTCATGGATTACTGGGAATTTCTATGGATATAAATCATTTCAATTAAAAAATTTAAACTTTATTTTTATTGATTTTTCTTTTCAAAAATTATCTTAAACTAAAAAGCCAAAATGAAGTTTGAAAAATAATTTTATATTAATTATCCAACAATAATATAGTTTTGGCTTATAAAAAACATAATTTTATTTTGCATTCAGGAATTACCCACAAATGCCGGTGTTCCTTGCATCAAAAGAAATTCCACCATTAACCTCTCTACCCTGCAAGACTTGCAACAAGAATATGCTTCACTATGGTTTCCTACTGCAAATTTATCAGTCGATGCTGCCATGGTAAAGGAATAAAAATTGTTCGACCATTTGATTTGTTGCTCTTGTGATTCTGTCATACTGAACTTGTTGGTGCTCCTGATACGATGCAATCAAATTTCTCTTACAACAAAATCTTTGATCGATCTTTCATGAAAATTTAATCACATTTGATGTTTCTAGCTAACCATATATATTGTGCTGACCATGTTCAAACAAGATTTGGGGCCATACGTCCAAGTCCTTTTAATGAGAAAATTAATGAGGCTATATATATCTCGAAGAAAACATATTCTAATAATGTGTGTATATCTCGAAGAAAACGTGATCATTAAAATGTTTTGACATTTCAAAGAAGATTCAGGGATGGAAATCTTTTTCTGACCACTAGATGCTCTGATCTTGCTTTAACAAAAGATGTTGCTGTTAATTTGTCTCTCTATCATCCATAAAACTTGAGATTGACACCTCAAAGAAGAAGAAGAAGAAGAAGAAGAAAACTAGAAGGAGAAAAAAAAAAACTTGAGAATTTGAAGGCAATATTGCTGAATCTCATAACTACGCATTACATGATATGGCTAAAAGTCACTCATGCAAGTGGGTATCACCCTTGTTCCTTTGTTATAATATTTGATTAAATCAAGTATTTTACTTACAATTAAACATGATTTCCATTTCATTCAATTATTATCTAATTAAACGGATACTAAATGCTATGTACTATGATGTTATTGGATGTAGGGTCTCAAAAATAATAGTAGAGAGGTTTAGGTGACCTAAATTAAATGACTACACCTCTTTTCTTTTCTTTTTTTCATATGAATGTGCACATGTTTCATGGGTTTAAACGGGTGAAGAGTCCATTGGTTCTTTATCTTTATTATACCACATTCATTGGATCTTGTTATTGATGAAGTCATATAAAAAACTTTGCATAGAAAAATTAATTTTTTTGATTGGTGAATTGAGCTGATGAGTAGTTTTTATAAAACTAGTCCCCTGTTGGGACAAGGGATTCTCTAATATTTAAGTTAGTACTTGTACATGTGTGGAGAAAATAACGGACAGAAAAAAAAATATAAAAGGTGTAAAGAAGCATATCTAAGCGTTGTAGGATTGCGGACTTAGTATGCTAAAAAAACATTGTACTCCTTGGCTTGGTGACTAGGTGTATCTATACACCGAAACTTGTAATTTCTTCATGGAGAAGGGAATTGTGTCATTGATCAACCAATATGGCTCATCAATTAAAAAATGTATTTGAAAGACTTAATAAACAAAAATAGGGGACGAAGACTTGCTTGATTTGTATAGATGTTACTTATACGTCTACATGAAAATATTACCATGAGTAAGCCCGCATGAAAGAAAAATGCACACATCTTTTATGTTATGCATGCATTTGGCTTTCGTTAATGTTTTGGGAGAAGGATGTTTGATCTTCATAAAGATAAGTGATCATAAAGACCTATAAAAGAATTCTTAATCCTTTTAGAGATATTGAAGACATGTTTGGGGGCATAAAGATTTCACTGTAGAAATTCTTATAGAGATAGTTTGGAGATATGAAGATTTTCGAGGAGATATAGAGATCTTGCAAAGAATATTTTTTTTATGGAGATACATTTGGAGACATGAAGATCTCTCTATGAAGATACGTCATGAAAATTTTAATGGAGACATGGAGAAACACTATTGTTTTTTATTTAAAAAATCCAAAAAATAGAGATACAATTTCCTGGAGCTAATTTGGTGATTATTTGATCTTAGATAGATCATTAAGTTTGTAGACTTCTTTCCGTTCATGCTCAGGTTTTTTCTCTCTCCATAAACTGGTCATGATAGCCTTTAATGATCAATCTTTTCATTTTTTTTTAGGGTGTGGAATTCCTTAGTGTCATGCCATTGATCTCGGTAAAACCAAAAACTTGTTAGGTTTCCTCGTGTTCATGCCACTTTCACAAGAGAGGTATGCATTACACAAATTATTTTATTATGATGGCAATTAGCACGTTAAACCATGTGGTGGTTACAGATGTAATCATAAGCTCGGAGAATATAAGGTAATCATGGATGTGCCCTTGATGTTTTTTTTGGATGATCTTATAGGAGACTTTGGAAATAAAGGTGTCCTTGTTTGGTTAGGCTAGCTTTTTTCACTTTGATATAATTTTCCATTGCGGGTTTGATGCTAAAAAGATTTTGCTTAGGAAGGGTATACAACCTTTCGCATAAATAATAGTTATAGACTCTATTAATCAAAACTTCTATGGCAATCAACTCGAGTCTTTCCATGTTAAGCATCTCTTCGTTAAACCTTTGGATATAGGCCTTGATGCTTTCATCTTCTCATTGTGCTTTTTTAGCCTGAATGCTTGTGCTAAAATAAGAGATGAGTTTAGAGCTGAGATCATGAAAGTGGAGATTAAATCTGTGGTACCATGCTTATTTGGATCCATAAAATATTATTGAAAGAACTTTACACATAACATCACTATCTTGTGTGACAAACTCTAGTATGCTTTTTACATTTTGTATGTGCTCTCAAGGGTTTGTGAGTCCTTTGTAGTTGTCTAAGTTAGCCTTTGCAGAGAAAAGGTATTTGGAAAGTTGAGTCTGCAATATTCCATGAAAAAGTAGAGATTTTCCCACTTGATAAAGGTTGTATTATTGCTCACAAACTTATGGAGTCATGGAGCTTGTATCATGCCTAGGTATTTTTCTTGTGTTTGAGTGAGACTCAAATGGAGATTGATGATGACTAGATTGTATGAAATATTTTGTTTAAGAACAATATGTGTAGCACTTTTTGAGTGTAGAAATGTGAGCATTACTCGCTTACATGTTATTCTACCCTGTCTTTTCAAGGAAATAGAGTCATCATTGCATATTTAGTGGTGCTTGTTGTTGTGTAAGAGAAAAGGTGCAAAATATAATTGTATCAACATAACAATATAATTGAGCATTTATACCTGTTGGAAGAGTTGTTTGAGATTTAAGGGAGATGGAATCCCTATGGTAGGGAGATCAATTACTTTCCCTCATTTTGAAATTTCATCAACCATGAAAAGTGTTTCTGATGAAGAGTGAAAGGGAATGAAATAATTTTTTATTATGTTTTTCATAAACGACACCACTAATATAGTCATAAGAAAACTTCACATAGAAAAATTAATTTGCTCGACTAGCAAACCGAGTTGTTGAGTGGTTATTGCAACACTGATTTCTTGTTGGGATAAGAGACACTCAAGCATTAGACTATTCGAGCATTGTAGCATTACAGACTTGGTGTGCTAGAAAAACTTTTCCTCCTAGTAATCAGGTGTATTTATATATCGTTACTTGTAATTTCTTCATAGAGAAGGGAATCGTGTCATTAGCTAACTAAGGTGGCTCATTGGTTGATGTGATATTTGCCATGAGTTCTATGCCTAGTGTGTGATGAGAAGAGAAGTCAGTATGTCATGTTTGTGTGCTAGAGTATATTTATTTTTATTGATGTTCATATAGGCCGGTAGACGCATTAAAAATGTAGTTATTGATGATAGAAAATGGTGTCTATCTTACAAAAAACATTATGGGTGCAAGACAAAAAATTTGTATATATTGCGTGTTAAAATTGTGAGTATAATATAAGAAAAATAAATGTGAAAAATAAATGTGAGAGAAAAGAAAATTGCACTAGTCTCCTAGGCCTAATAACTAGTAGGTCTTATCATCTAGGCTTGAGCAGGCGCAATGCCTAGTCACTTGAGCTAGGCTCAAGGTGACCAGAAGGACTGGTCGCCTAGACCATGCCTAGAACAACTAGGGCTATTTGGATTGAGGTCTAAATAATCTCTCTCTCTCTCTCTCTCTATATATATATATATATATATATATATTATAGTTGTGTTCATCCATTCACTAAAAAAACAATTGGATTTGAAATTCTTATGTGAAAAATGCACACTTGATAATTGATACAAGTTATGACTAATGATATGAATATGGTTGTCAGGTAGATACCATATAAGATAACTTAACGGTAAATCTAGATGAAATGAAGGGAGCAATTTAATTTGACTCAATTATCAAACTATTAAGAAAGCAATAGGTCTCTTTTAGACTATAAAATTCAAAGTGACACAATTATTAAACTAAATAAAGATACGTGGGAAATTTTTTATATTACTTTAAAATTAATATTTATTCGTGAGAAGTTAGATAAAGACATGAAAAAACAAAAAAGTAAAGTATTTTTGTATCAATGTAGAAATTATAAATTGTTTTTAGACTTTAGAGTATCATATTATAGATTTCTTCTTTTAATTGTGTCGATCTTTTTTGAATTAAGTAATTATTGAGAATGACTTTGAAGTAATATAATATTTTCACGACATGAAATTTCAAGCATTGCCATGAATTTATATGTGTTCAACCCAATAACTTAAGCTGTTTGATGAGATTTCATGATATGATTTATATTATTTTCTAACATATTTCCTTAAATAAAAGCCTTTTGAGATTGAAACTTGCACATATCATATTATCTTGTGCTTGATTTTTATTAAATAAACGGGGGTGGTGAAATTTGAATTCGTGACCACTTGGTCATTAAGACTCTGATACCATATTAAAGAACCGTATCAACTCAATATCTTAAACTTTTAGATGAAGTCTCGGGATATAATTTATATTATTCTCTAACTAAAACGGTAAAAATAAATAGTTAAAAAAATAAAAGTAATTGAAACATGTTTCTTATTCTTGAAGCCTCTGAAATATTGGTGTCATCGAATTCCTTTTTTCTTTGTGTAACTTTGAAAGTTCTTTATGATATTTAATGTGGCCATTACATAATTAATAATAATAACTATCATGCCTTTTAAAAAAGTAATCTTATAAAATCGGATCCTTAGCAAACAGCCACACGAAAAGAGGGCATCAGGAATTCTAATCTTTAATTACTTTATCAATCACGTACCAAAAAAAACGCATAAACATCAACAAAAGCAGAACATTTCACCCCATGTAAATCTTTTTTATTAAATAAATTTTAGTGCATGGTCTACACTCTTTAATATAATAATTTATACAAGGAATCATATAAAATGATAAAATATGAAGAAAGGAAGAGATCTCATATATTGATATAAAATAAAAAAAAGATGCATTCTATAAAGAAATATTTCCTGTGTTGAGTGGAGGCTTACACATTTTGGATCAGTTTTCTATCGCAAATAAAATAAAGATTTGTTTTTATGTTTTAAAAATATCAGTAGACTGATTTGGTTGTTGATTAGATGTGTTGAATTTTTTTATTTTTTAAATTTAAATTTTAGAACAAATGTTTAAAAGAATTTATTTAACTTTTTTTAATATAAAGATTGCTTGATTAAAAACATTCAAGAAAAAAAAACTTAATTTTATTAACACATAATCTTTTCGAAGAATACTTCTTGCAGTCAAATAAAAGAAAAAATATCTTATTTTTCCCTTCTCTTTTAAAAGATTGGTGTTTGTTGTTGCAAAAGGGATGCGTGAAAATAGTTTTAACCAAGTAGGAGATTTTGCCTCCATTTCCCAGTCACAACAGCTACAATGGGACGAAACTAGGTATATTGTCATTAGACGACCTCATATGCACCTTTAGTTCTAAGCTACAAGTGTTATCTGTTAGTCAATTATAGCTTTTTTTAATATAAAAAAAATGCTAAAGCTGATGCAAGTGTTTTTTTTTTTTTTTAAAAAAAAATTAAGACTCCAGTTAATAACTTCATCGTGTTTAATAACCCGAATGAATAAAAAAATATATCAGTGAAAAATAAAATGAAAGAACAACAACTAAAAAAAAGTGAAATAAATAAATAAATTAAGCCTATTCGGATGAGTATGCTAAATATACAACTTGGTCATGTCTCTAGGGTAGCTCTATTAAAATTAAATTAAATAAAATCATGAAGTTTAATTATCAAATAACTCAATATCGAAAGGCAAAACTGAAAAGAATTAAAAAAAAGAAATTAACTCCTTCTCAAGTCAAATTAGGTTAACTCGCTAATTCATAGTCATAGGCATAAAATTGAGATAGCCTCGTAGAAAAGAAAGAGAGAAAAAAACATGAATACCACTTCCTAATCAATCAAATACCAAAGAATGAAATTGAAATAAATAATTAATTTTAAAATAATCAAATGTTGAAGGATCTTATCTGAAAAATAAAGGAAAACATTAAATAAGAATACGATAACTCCGTAGAAAATAAAATAAAATAAAACTCAAATTAATTTCTAACAAACAAAATATTGAAGGACAAAATTAAAGAAAAAAATAATCCAAAAAATGTAAAAACAAAACCCGACTTCAGCTCACTCGAGTGAGTATGAGCTTAAAAATAAATATTAAAAGATGAAACTGAAAATAAATAAGCTTAAAAAATAGAAAATAAAAACCAAAATTCGGACGGATCTCCTAAACCAGGTTTAATTTTCCAAATTTACAACCCGTAAAATTCTAGATTTGAATTCAATTAAAAAACTCAATTTCCAACCAATTTAGTGTTGAATAATACAAAAAACAATCAATTTAAAAAATTTGTTAAGGTAAAAAAAATAGTAATAAAAAATAAGGATAAAATCTGATAAGAAAAAAAATAAAGAAGGTTGAAATAAAAAAATAATTTAATTTTTAAAATTATCTCAAATAAAATAAATGACAATCAAAAGAATAAAAATTAGATTTGATATATGAAAAAAAAAGAATGAAATTGCAAAAAAATATATTCAATTTTATATAAAAATAATAATCAAAATAATATAAACCAAATCTGAAAAAAATAAATTGAAGGTTTGACTTGAAGTTTTAAAGAGTCAACATGGAAATCGAGAAAGAGAGAAAAAGAAAAGAAAAAAAAAAAAAAGAGCTATCAATGCCAACTGGAGGCCTATATATTGACCACATGTGTCGCCGCATCATAAAGAGGATGTCAAGATGATTTAAACACTATCATGAAAGGTGGCACTTAATTCCGAAATAGAACCACATGAATTTGACACTTTTCTTAATAATATTTATATTTATTAAATAGTTATTTAAGTGAACTTGATAATAATAAAAAAAAACATAATAAAAAGATAAAAATGCTCTTGGACAACAACTTAAGATTTTTTGAGTTTAAAGATAATTAAGTTATTTTAATGTTCTTCAAGAAATGAAAAATATCTCCATGCAAGTTTAATATTTTTTTGCTAAGTATAATTAAATCATTTTATTGTCTTAAAATATATAATAAGCCGAATCTGTCCGGATAAATTTTGAAATGACCAATAAATTATATGAGAAAGACCATATTATTCCTGAAAGCTAGGCTGTTGGATTTTTAGAATGATAAAATAATTATTTCAGTGTTCCAATCTATAGTAAATTATATCTTAGTGAATGGCCGATAACTTTTAGATTTTAATTAATTTTAAAGAAATATTTTTTTCAAACCCTTCTTGTATTTCGGATAGGAGGGAGATATGTTTAGATTGATTAACTTTGCTTGCACATACAAGGTTAATAAACTATATTTAATTGAATCAATAGTTACTAAAGGAAAGACACCTTAATTACCATGGTTAAATTTGCAGTTTTTGTTACTAAGTAATATCAAAATAACCTCTCCACCAAAATATTTTTTTTTTTAATGGTCAAGTATTATCAAACTAATTTTTATGTGTCGACATAAAGATGAAGCTCACCTCTTTAACTCTATGAAAAAACATACATAGAGAGAAATATTGGAGAGGAGACAACATATGTATAGAAGTCTGATTGATTTTTGTCTTGTCTGTTACAAACGTGAGCATACACATATTATTCAAAGTACATAGATGTTGGTGTTTAAACAATTGATTTTTCATTTACGAAGGCTGATTTGTCTATATATGTTCTCAAATATACTAATTACATGAGTTAGAGAATCAATGATAGGGCCATGAACAGTCTTATATGGATATATAGGTGGTGTCGCTCAAGTGAATTTTTTTTATTTCTCTTTTTCTCATAAAAATATAAAAATATTTTTTAATTTGTTTTTTATATTTAATTTGATCATTTTTTATTGCTATTTATATATTTTTTATTTTTTCTTGATTAATTTTTTTTCTTCAATTTATTCCCACATCATTTGGTTTCATTTAATTTTTACATAAAATTTGGTTTTTTTTTAATTGCTATTTTTTTTTATCATTTTCATAATTAAATTTGTTTTTAATTTCATCCCTTAGCATTTGATTTTGATTTATTTTTATTTCAAATTTGATTTTCATTATTTTATTGCTATTTGTTTTGTTTTGTTTTAAGTCCTTTTTTTATTGTTATTTGTTTTGTTTTGTTTTAAGTCGTTTTTTTTATTGTTTTTATTTTCAATTTTTTATCCCTCATTATTTTGTGATTGAGAATCATACTTTGTTATTTTTTAAGGTTTGCTTTGTATGACGTTAGTTTTAGGCTCATGATAAGAGTCACGAGTTTTGAATATTAACACAAATTAACTTCAGTTTTTTTATGTTATTTTTCAATTTGATTTTTTCCTATCTCATCCCTCAACATTTGATTTATTGAGAATTGATCTTTGATCCTTTTTTTTTTGCTTTCCTCTCTATAGGATTATCCCAATTCTATCTTTATGGTCACAGGGTTAACAAGTTAACCCAAGTTGATTTAATTTTTTTTTCATTACTTTTTTTTAATGAATTTGTTTCTTGTTTTGCCATTCAACATTGAATTGTTTGATATTTAATTTTCATTATTTTAATCAATTTATTTTTTACGAGGGTACCTTAATATATATCATGATCAGGTCGTAGATTTGACATACTAACTTGGATAGGTTTTGTTGTGTTTTTTAAGCCTCTTTTTCCTATCAATTATTTTTTTCATTCTATTTATTATAGTTGCATTTTTTATTTGTATTATGAAAATTATGCAAGCTTATTAAAAATAATGAAGTCAACGACAAAAATCTCTTTTTTTTTAAAAAAAAAGTGGTCCATTATCTTATTTCTATACAGTAAAAAAAGTCACACAAGGTGGCAACTATCTAGTTTTCTCTAAAAACCAAGGATACAAATGTACCCACACGATGAGCAGAGAAGCTAGAATTATAGTAGTATATAGTATATACCACCAAGGCCCTCGTGAAAAGAGAGGTTTACTCAAGTTGCTATCAAAGGTTCCAATACGAAATACAATCGCTGCATGGGTAGTGAATAGAGACACCATTATAACAAACCTTTAGGTGGTCCCTTATTATGGTAATAAAGTAGCCTCCTATCTCGGCCACACACGTCCCCATAGAGAAGAGGCCAGTAGTTTTCATCGGATGTTCTCATTATTACCCTTTGAATGTTAAACTTATATAAACCTTGCTCAACATAACCAAACATGCAAATCTTTCAACATTTGTTGTAGCTTTAACCATATTGAAGTTCTAGCTAGCTTATATAATTTTCTTTTGAAGCTCTGATATATACATATTTTCATTGAGTAATGGGTGAAAAGAAGCCTTATTTGGCTGTGCTTTTAGTGCAATCAATCTATGGTGGAATGTTCATGATCTCAAAGGCTGCTTTCAATGGTGGTATGAACAACTATGTGTTTGTCTTCTATAGACAGGCTGCGGCAACTCTTTTCTTAGCCCCTTTTGCCTTCTATTTCGAATGGTATAATTCTATTCAATTCCCATGTTTTTCTCTCTCTTTTTTTTGGTATGATCATTTTGATCTTTATTAATTAAGATGTTGAAATTAAGTTGACAACTATTTAATTTTGAATTAATTTTATAGGAAAAATAGGCCACCACTATCGTTTGTTACCTTCTGCAAGATTTTCTTCCTCGCTCTATTTGGGTATGTATTCAAATTCAGTTTACAACTACTTTTTTTCTAGAGTACGAGTCCTTGCCATGATCAACATGCATGACCCTGGTTTTAAAGCAATTTGAATATATATTCAATGTTCTGAGAGTATTTCGATCTTTTTCTTGAACAATAAATTAGTGTCTAAACAATTTGAAAATGTTATTTTCTTTTGTGGTTTCAATTTGATCAGAATTAGTTTCTGCTTGGATATATTTGGTATTGGCATCATCTATGCAACCGCGACATTGGCTGCTGCAATTTCAAACTGCCTTCCTGTCATCACTTTCTTCTTGGCACTTCTACTCAGGTAATAACAGCCAAACTTCCATTATTAAGTACAAGCAAGGTGGTGTTCATCAACACAAACGAGCTTCGGAGTCCATATATAGATTTTTTCTTGAAAAAGCAAGAAACGCTGATTCTTTTTAGGTTTCGAGTCTCACGTTCATCTATACATAATACATCACTAAAAACAAAAATTGATGTTCACCACCTTGGCACGACATAATGTTCATGTACACCTTCAAAGAAATTTCATGTTTTCCCACTTCGAGACCTACATACAAGCAATTTGCTAGTGCTTGGAGATCTATGATCTCATGGTGCTTCTTCGAACTGTTGCTAGAGCATCTAAAATGAACAATGACACTATCCCATTTTGGTAAGATTGCTTTGTAATTTCTTATTCGAATTTAGTTATGACGTTTAACCCTACCACTAAAATTTGATGGGCATAAATTCTGTAGGAATACCTTAAAGAACATTTATTAAATAATAGATGGATAATAATTAGTACACTATAGTAAATAAATTAAATGGATATTAGCACTTTTTCTGTGCTTATATATTTGATGGATCGAATTGGATTCAAATGTTAGTTAATAAAGTGATTTGATTCAAATGTATGTTAATAATTGCTTTGAAAAATATTGCTCTTTAGCTTTTATTTTTTCATGATATCAATTATTTATCAAAATTCCCCCCTTTATTAACAAATTAACCATCCTTTTGACTGTCATTATTTTACCACGAACGTCTACACAAATTATACAATCAGCTTGTTATTCTCGTCAACTTTGCTTTTATCCATTTTAAATCAAGGATTCCTGTCAATTTTCTTCTCTCCATTAGAAATCTAGGATTCTTATACTATAGCTAGCACCACCATCAGAACTTACTTTATTTTTCGTCAACTAAGCTAGCTAGTAATCTCTTAAGAATTAATCATCATGCATGGAGATTGGCAAGCTAGTTTTATTTGATTTCCACACACGGACCCAATTGCAAGTTTTTAGTTTTAATTATATATTCCCCGAATTTGTTGTATAGAAATTGGACCAAATTTGAACACGTAAGACTTGATTGATTACAGTGACCTTGGTACGTAGTATAGTGTGGGGGCTGTGGACTGGAGTAGCATATACATCAGATACCCAATGTAGTTTAGAGCTAAGAAACAAAAGCAATGAAATTACTTATCATTTCATGTATTTGCAAATTGGAACTTTTTTTTTTTTGTGATTAAACTTTAGGTTTCTTTGGATTAACTTATAGAGTATGAAATTACAGGATGGAGGTGTTGAAATTTAAGACAGTCTCAGGGATTGCGAAGATTGCAGGGATAGTAGCATGTATAGCTGGCGCAGCAACCCTGGCCTTATACAAGGGCCCTCACTTTAATCTTATGTGCCTTCAGCACCTCTCTGGGAGTCATAACAGCCAAGGAATTATTAGTCATATTCCTTCTAGCCAAACCAGGATAAAGGGTTGCTTCCTCTTGTTCTTGTCCAATATTTTATGGGGCTTATGGCTAGTGTTGCAGGTACCTTTTTTTTTTATATATATATATATATATATGAAATGTTGCAGGTACCTCTACCTACGTTTTTATAATTCAATAAACTATATTCCAACCCTTGTTTATACAAGGTTCAACTTCAGCCCTTAATAGCTTAGGAAAAAAATGAGTATTGATTAGCCTCCATTAATTAGGTTTTAACCACAAGAGGCCATATTGAAACTTTGCAGAAAAGAATGGTTAATATTGTGAAATTTTAATTTATAAGGGCTGAAGGAGTATATTGTGAAACACAGGGTCTAAAGTGTAGTTTAACCTTTTAGTTTTACCTATGTATTTCATCATGGCTTTGCTCACTGTTTTGAGACAGGTAAGAGTTTTGAAAAATTACCCATCAAAGCTTCTATTCATAACTCTTCAGTGCTTTCTAAGCACAATTCAGTTATTTGCCATTGCCGTTGCCGCTGAAAGAGATCCTCGTGAGTGGGAGCTGGGCTGGAACGTCAGACTTCTTGCTGTAGCTTACTGTGTAAATTATCTATCCACTCTTTATAGTGTCTTCTTTGCCTCACATTTTAGTCACTAAGGTGACATTATACCGTGTTATTAAACATTGCCAAGACTGCTATGTCAATCTAGTGATCCTCTGATCCAGGATTAAATAATTCTTTGATACATGCTTCTCTAAGATTGATAGTTTTTTATAATTAATTCAAATAAGTTGTAGAAAATATACATGTAGCTATATGCTAATATAACTTTTGCAAATTGTGACAGGGAATTGTCGTGACTGGTGTTACATTTTACTTGCAAGCATGGGTTATAGAGAAGAAAGGGCCAGTTTTCTTGGCCATGTCAACTCCATTCACTTTGGTCTTTACAATGATTTTTTCTTCTATTCTCCTATGCGAGACCATCACTCTGGGAAGGTACTTAACCTCAATTCTTTGTAATCCACAGCAAGAAGTCTTAAAGTTATACACTATTTCTCATCAATTGGATTTTAATGAGAAATTCTCGATTGGATCCCCTCATCCATAAGTATTAATATAGTGATTTCTGTCTCAAATATCAGTTTTATGCTCTAAATTAGCCACTGATCTATTGTTTTTAATTTCTTTTGTCCACTTTCTTGTGTTGTAGTGTTTTGGGTGGGCTCATGCTGGTCGGAGGACTTTATAGTGTTCTATGGGGAAAAAGAAAAGAAGAGAAAATGAATGATGAGAACAGTTTAAAAGCTGAAGCTGACAGAGAATGCTTAGAGTTGAAACAGGCAGTGCAAGCGGAACCTAAGGGCCCATTGTTAGTGTAACATTTAGGTTCTTGCTTTTCATGCATGCTACCATTCCCTTGTAAAGGCATTAATTATAAAAAAATAATTCCAAGTGGATATTTGGAAGCCAATTGCATCTTTCTCCCCCTATTGGAAGAGACGGAGAAGGGGATTTTAACTTGTAATATCCTTATAATAAAGCTACACTTTCGTCTCCACCATTATAAGATAAGGTGTGATTGTAGCCCGGAGTGGTATAAAAAGCAAGTAAATTCATACAACTCACAAGTTTTGTTTTTGTTTTTTTCAGAAAGATGAGTAAATTTATAAAATAAAAAGAGAAAGGATAATAGGCCAATTAAAACAAGAAAGATGAGTAAATTTATAAAACAAGAAAAGGTTAGAGACAAAAAATTTAGCACAATGAGCCCCAAGAGAGCTTAGAGGATTGACATGATCTTTAAGCTAAAACCAGGCTAGAACACCAATAGAAAAACAAATTATATCAATGGAATATTCAATCAATGAAAAATTATTTATCCATCGGTAAAAATATATCCGACAAAATCATGTTATCTGCTAGAATTATATTGGTAATTTCACATTCGTTGATAATTTCTCTGTTGATTTATTTACTAATGATTAGATCAACATAATATTATTATTAATGATAAAAATATTTAATGACTGATTTATGCTGGTGTATCAATTAGTAAATGTTATTGATGAACTTCCAATAGATTACCGGTTGGTAATATATTTTATTTTTCTGATAGATATCTAATAAGATTACGGCAACCACGTTTTATTATGTTATGTATTTAAATACAATATGGTAGTGAATTTATTTAGATTCAATGGTCCAATTTAAATCATGAAGTACAAAGCATTTGATAATTTTAAGAATTAAATTACAAGTAAATGAAAGTATTAGAAAAATAATCCTACATACAGTAATCCAATTCTTATAAATACATAACAGAAAAATAATATATATATATATAAGAATTAACTATCGATGAAACGCAAATTAAACTATAAATTCTAACAGTTCACCATTGTATAATTCAGCAATTACACGCCTGGAAAGGAGAATTATTTATATAATTCTTCGGTCGATGAACGGAAATGCTACCATTATTTCTTTCCCGCTGATATGCTTCTAGGCATGCAATTAAATTACAATGTCATGAACTATAGCATTACAAAGATTAATTAATCTACACAGCGCTATCTTTATTGACTTCAGATTGAGGGGTAACAGCAACCTCTGGTGATTCCTGATCAGAATTGTTTGGCAACACTGCAGGTTGATTTTTGTTCTTCGCATTTTTACTTTTCCCCCACAGCACAGTGTATAATCCAGTTATTATCAACACTCCCCCCAATATGCTGTGCCATCAAAATACATTGACAAGTGAGTTGCATTACATGTTAGGGATATTTGTCTAAGCGTGGAAGAATTAAGTGTTAAGAATTCTTGTGTGGTTAAAAGAAAGTTCAAGCACCTTCCCAAATGAAGTTTCTCTTGAAAGACCAGGGAACCTGCCAATGCCACAACCAAAAGCATCAAGGGATTGAAGATGGCCACATATAATGGGCCTCTTTTAGCTATGCACCATGCCATCAAAGTGATATTCAGCCCAGATGCTAAGAACCCCTGCAAACCAAGTCCAACAACATCAAGGGATTAAACAATTTTGTAGGAAAAAAACCCAATCCTCAACTTTATGTATTACTTTTTTTTTTTGGGATGAAATCCCATGTTTCATCGTGGTTTGCTTCGGTCAGGATATAAAATCATCTAGTCCATACAAAGGCACTAGAATTTCCCTAAATGTGACTGGGATTGGATCGTAATTAGATTGCTTGGAAGGCATGAATTACTCGACAAATTTAACTAATTATACATAATATAAGTTGTTCTTTTCTTAGGGAGGCATGCACTATAAGGCATCTTAATATTTATAATGGTACTTACCAAGTAAATGACAGAAATGAGGCGGATGTTCGATTCAAGCTTCCAGTCAGACCATTTCCTTTCAAAGCAAAGTGCATAAATAATAGCCTGAATTGATCCCATCAAACTCATCAAAGCTGTACTGGAGTAGAAGCATGGGTACCTCTCATTAATTTTCGCCTGTCATTAATTAAACCCAACATAAGAAATATAAGTAATATGGTGACTTGTTTCCATAATTATACTATATCGTATAATTAATTTTAAGACATGATAGTAATTTTATGTAAAAAATAATATAAATTATATTTTAAAATATCATCTAATAATTGAAGTTTTTTTTATCGAAATAATTTATTAATATAGTATTAAAGTCTTGCTAACTAAATGTTTATAAGTTTGAATCTCAACATTTTTTTTCTAATTAAAATGAATTAATAATACAAGTTAGAATAAAAAGTTAGAATAAACATATATAATTAAATTTCAAGTTTAAAAAACTTTTATTTGAGAAAATATGATAGAGAATAATATAAATTATATCTCGAGACTTCACCTAATAATTTAAGTTTTTGTGTCGAAATGGTTTTTTAGCATTTTAGTCCCTACACTCTTGGAAGATTTTATTCAAATCTTCCTATAATTTTACAATTAAGGTCCTTGCATAATATTTATAGGACTAAATTAATGATGAGAAAAAAAAAACCGCATGTATCACCCCAAAAGCAATTGCTTTACTTGAGCATAAAGGCATAAATATATATATATATGTGACCAAATCATCTAAATCTATCTTACTTTACCTGAAGTATCACCCAAAAAGCATAAAACACACATGCAATCAGAGATATTGCCAAGCCAAACATTTGTTGTTTCGTTGATCCTACAGTGTTCTGGTGATGATTATGATGATATTTCAGAAGATTAATGTTGGTGTGCCAGATGTTGATCTCATTGCCTTTGTAAAATGTAAGCAGCATTGCGCCTCCTATGCATATTGCAGTGCCTGCCACATTAGCTATCCCCCGTGCATTATTTAGTGACAAAGTTTCCATCCTGAAGAAACAACGAAAAAGTTATTTTATGTTGCCTTTCTAGTAAATTATGGCTACATTTGGAGGTCTAGTTTGACCGTATTTGTAATTTTATGGTGATCAAAATGGTAAATATTCTTCTTTTTTTTTTTAAAAAAAAAGAACAGATAGAAGAAAAGGATAGAAACAAGAGAGAGAAACAAAAGAAATATTTTTCAATATAAATAGAAATGTTCTTATTTTTCTAAAATAGATATTAGATATAATTTTCTTTTTCATCATCTATCTATCTTTCTTTTTTTAAAAAAGGGAAGAAATAACTACTTAACACCATAAAAAATTCTGCAATAGTGAGGTTTCTTCACTGTTACTTTAACAATAACAATTTAGCTTGACTTGTATGGAAGAACCTGCTGTCTCGAAAATCATGATATTCACAAAAAAAGAAAAGAAAAGAAGAAGTAAAAACCTGCTGATTGCTTCTTCTTAAATAAAAATTAATTGTTTTGCTGCTACTCATTTTATTAAATAAACAAAAAAGATTAATAATAGTAATAATAAAACTCACCTGAAAAGGAGGGCAACTATGTACGTAAATGCTGGGCTAAGATTGTACAAAGCTGCAGCAAATGTCATGGATGTTAAGTTTAAGCTTGCCAGGTACAAATTGTGGTATATTGATCCCCTGAAAAAAAACAATTCACCATCTTTTTCATGATCAATGCTATAATGTCTATGAATATTTCGGAATTTTTTTCTGATTTAAGACAAGGTGTAACTGGTTTGAAATATAAAACAGAGAAAACCCTCATCGATTCCTAAATTCCAAATTCGTTCTCTCAAGATTTGAACTTAAGATGTTTTGTTCAAGAATCCCAAAGCTAGATTTTCTGGAAACGACATGAGATTTTAATATTAGTTTAATTCTACACATGTCAGCTATGGTCTCTGTCACACACACACACGCGTAGGGCCATACCCGAATAGAGCAAGGAAGAATATCTGAAAGAAGACAACCCTTGTCAGCTTTGGTCTCTTGTTCCTGCCAAAACAAAACTAAAAGGATATCAACTGAATCAAGGGAAATAATTAATTTTTTTTGACTTTCATAATGTAGTTTTCTTCTTTGTTTCTTTAGGAATTGTCAGGTTTTAATTAGTAGCAATAAAAATGATTTACCAACAAATGCTTTATAATAAAATGTGGATTCCATGAACTTTAAATGATTGAGCTTCTATGAAAAAAAAAGAAGAAAACTTTAAGTGTGTGTATATAATTTTTCTTGTGGGTGAGTGACTAGGAATGATACCATATATATACCGGCCGGAATGGATATGGATGAACGGTTCATACGAATATATACGAGTGACTTACATTCCATGTACAAGTCATTTAGATTCCTGTACGTAACGTATGTATTTGTCCTCATGAGTCAAGAAGAATTGATTTGCATGTCAACAAAATGGTTCATGGATCGATACAAGAGAAGAATTAATTAGCATAATGCAGTATCTTCCTAAATATATTAGCATATATATATGCCGAGAGCGAAGGAGCTTGAGCACATACCCGAGAGCGAAGGAGCTTGAGCACACACACACACATATTTTACTATAGTGAAATTAATTGTTGAAGGTTGGACTCGAATATAAGAGTTAACGTTATGCAAGAAGCAAGAGTACTGTCATTGAACTATATATAAGTTTATTGAAATATAAAAATAAGTAAATAATAACCATTAATTACGTACCTTTCAACAATGAGAGCAATAGGACACAGGAAGGCTGCACCAAAAAGCAAGCGATAAGCAACAGCTACCCTTATGCTCATGCCATCATTGATAACCAGCTTGTAGAAAATATTGATCCCTCCAAACACGATCTGAACAAATATCATGGCAATACCTGGGTGAACACTACCGAAGCAAGTGCAAGCCATGATCTCTCTACTCAGTTATTTTCCCCTCTCAAGACAAGAAACTCTTTCTCTCCTTCTCTGTATGCGGGGGTTTCTGGTTCTTGGATTGTGGTAATGCAATCCAATTTTAGAGGTATATTTGTAGGGCTGCATGCAGCATGATACCCCGTACACTTGGAAGCAGACCAGACCGGAACTTTGACTACGAATTGCTATATAATTGGCCGTGTTGTGGAGCATTAATGACGGTTTAATTATGTATCTAACTGCCTTCTGTACATGGTAGATTCCATTTTTTTGGAAAATGTATCAGCTGGGTGCGTGTTTCGTGGACACCGATACAAGCCATATCAACGCTGTACTAACTCATGGTGCACTAGTTTTTCTATTAAAAAAACAAAAAACAAAAAACCAGCCGCTCTTGCCAGTCCAAAATTCCAGCCCAGACTGCTAGAATTCTTAGATTGACACCTGATACTGACATGGTTTGTTCAATCTTGATCTGATGGACATCTTTTTATGTTTTTTTCTTTTTTCTTTTTTGGATTTTCAGCAGTCACATACACAATTTTTTTTATATACATACAAGTTTTTTTATACAAAACAAATATGCATGACACAACAAAAGCATGCCAATACATTCTCATTTTTCATGAAAAAATTCTAAGGCTCGAGTATATAAATATAACCGGTCACAGGGCATAGGACATGGAAAGCCGGGCCATAAGTTAGCCATGCAAGGGTACATGCCACACAAGTTCTAACCATATAAAAGCTAGCCAAAATCCAGTCAAGCTATTTAATTTCTAGCCATTAGACATAGATATGCACCCCCTTAACTTTTCTTACATTCTTCTATTTTTTTTAATATGTTTATTGACTTAAATATTATAGTGTTTTTATTTTTATAAAAAATTAATTTTTTAGAAACAACTCAGACAAGATAAAGATTTGCTTTATCAGTCAGGACACAATTAGTTTAGTCAAGGAAATCACATATGTCTAAATTTTTTTCACACATTTATCACTAATTATTTGAAGTAAAAATCTTGTATATACAACATTAACAAGTTTCTTGCCTTTTCTAAATAAATTTAAGACATTTTTTAAAGTTTTTTTTTTAATTTTTATATATTCTTGTATATATTTCATTTTTTATATATAGATATCCTTTTCCTATTTTTGGACAAAAATGTTTCTTAAATTGACAAATGAAAAAAAAAATAGAACATAAACAAATAAAAAAATTAATTTTATAATTTTAAAAAAACACAACTTAAAAAATCTTGAAAAAAATCGAAACCACCCATATTCAATTTTTCATTATTATCTTGCAATGGGATAATATATCATCTTAACATCCCTACTCTTATTTATTAATTACAACAAAAAAAATTAGAAAAAGATTTATTATCTCCTCTCTCTCTCTCTCTATTCAAATATATCCAAAAAATTCAAATCACCATATTCAATAACAATTGAAACACCATTTTTTCTCTTTCTATTGTGGGATGTGTTTTAAAATAGAAATATATTATGTTTCTTGTTGAATAGATTTATCCTCTGTAATAAGTTACACTATAATTTTGAAACCTGGCCTGGCGGGTCGACCCGGGACTCGGGGCTGGAACCGAGCCGGGTTAAAGAAAAAATAGGAAAAGAAAAAATCTAGTGTGACCTGGTTGACTCGGCGGGTTGACCCGGCAAGACCTGATTGCAACCCGCTAACTTTTTTTTTACTAAAATGATGTCGTTTTAATTTAAAAAAATTAACCCGGGTGACCCGATAACTCGATCAAAATCCAGAATCCAGACCTTAGACTAAACCAGGTTTAAAAACTATGAGTTGTACAATGCTCTAATCATGTAAATAGTAAAGGAGCCTATCTGATTAAGGTGCTCA
The DNA here is from genome assembly GCA_015852605.2 of Populus deltoides. Lineage (NCBI taxonomy): Eukaryota > Viridiplantae > Streptophyta > Magnoliopsida > Malpighiales > Salicaceae > Populus > Populus deltoides. The sequence goes on along the minus strand of CM027570.2, from coordinate 20,906,952 downwards.
TTAAATTATTACAAAACTGTGTTTCAACTTGGTATCAGAACCTCTCTACCTTAAACAAATTTAGGTTTTCTTCTCCTTCACTTGGTCGGCTCAGCCGCAAACGTGTTCTGATTTCCTGTGCCAGGTTCTTCTACTCTCTGCCGCAGATTCTTCTCTCTACCGCAAACCCTGTTCTTCTCCTCTGCTACAAATAATTTTGTTTGTAGACCTTGCTCGGCCAACCTCTCCTCTCTGTCAAAGACATGATCAATCAAGGCGTGCTCATCTTCTTCCTCTCAATCTGTTTTGTGTGACAGCTCTTCGCAGGATTTTCAATCGGTTATTGCTACTGCCATCTTATCTATCATGATTCAGTTTCTGTCATCTTGCCACTCTTCTTAGTCACGGCTACTGTTATAGATCCATCGGTTAGTGTTGCTGCTAACATTAATGTCAGCCCTTCTTCACCAAATTCATTCTCTCCTGTTCCTGGACTCACAACAACAACCAACACAACCATGGCTCCATCTGCTGTAACAATAGCACTTATTCTCTTCTCTAATACCCAACAGGTTATCAATCTCAAACTCATCAACAATAATGATTTGTTTTGGCGTATATCGATGAAGCCGTATCAGGTTAGTTAAGGAAGTTCTTTTTTCCGATCAAAGTAAAGATGACCTTTTTGTCATTTCATAGTCTTCATCGACTTGTAAACAAAATCGTACCAAGATGGAATAAGATTTGTAGCCTCTAATTCATTGCCCAATCTGCAATTTCCTTATCAATTTGTTAGCCAATTTCTTATGCAAAAATCATAAAGACAGGTATTTCCAAAACCCAGAGTCTGCCCAGCATGTAACATACCCTCCACCTCAGCATCTTTGCTAATGTTCGAAGTTTCAGCTGCAGGATGATCAGTTGAGTGTTACGAATGTTACCTTGACGAATGCCAAAATCCATGGAGCATGAGAAGTCGTCATCTTGGCCAGCCATTGCTGGCTGCAGACTACTAGAAAAGGTAATGAGTTTAATTTTGGCCTTTGTTTTCCGTAAAACCATGTGGTGGACGTACGTTAGTGGGATGCTCGCCGTTCCATTCTTCCTCGTGTATTATGGAAGAATTACCTACAGGGGAATGTTATTCATCATATAATAGTGGGCCGAAAGGAATTCATGACTGTGACTGTCGGCTTTCATCGTGGTCTGGGCTGGTTTCAGGCTTGTGAGATGGGCTCAAGCTGCCTTTACCCTGCCTGTTGGATCCTGAACAGGCGACTTATTTGAATGCAGAAGTGGTTGAATGGGAGACACTTGAACATAATCTCTTTTACATTATGTTTTTAAAACACCATGTTCAGTATAAAAAAATTAAAATAAAAAATCATTTTGCATGATTGAGCATTGCAAAAAAAAAAATACTTTTAGTCACTGAAAATATGTAAAAACAAATATTTATCATTAGAAATGGAGATTTCATTGAGGTTGTTAATAAAATGTACGTTAACTCGTATATATGATAAGAATTGAGTTTTGAACCATTAGAGTAGCAAAAATAGGCTTTGATACTTTTAGTCAAAAACAAATCTTGTCACTTGAGAATTTTTATTATTATTAATTTATTTTGAAAAAATTACATGAATTGTTTTATTTTTTATTTTAGATGGAAACCCAATAAAGCAATGTATCTGGGGCAAGCTTTTAATTGGAAGTTTATCAAGATCAAAATGAACGATAATGAGATTGAGCATTGTAAAAAATATACTTTTACGGAACAATTACTTAAAAAATTGAAAAGTATAGTTTTTTTTAATTACTAGATAATGAATCTAGTTTTTCATGATATACATTTTAAACCCTGTCACAATGTTTTTCGAGGTGCGGTGAAATGATGACTTCATTGGGGACCTTAGGGTTAAGTCCAATTACTTATGTTTATTTTCTTAATTTTTATTCTTTTAATTGCTATGTTATTTGTTTATGAATTTTATTGTAAATATTTTCTTTTATTTATTTTTAGCATTATTTATGTTATTGTTACATGTATATGCATATTTATTATAAATGTTTGCACAATTCTCGAAAAAAGCAATAAAAACTTTGGATCAAAGCTTGTCTTTTTTTAAGATTAGATAGGGAGATTTGATGACGAATGTGACTTATGTTTATTGATGATCATTCAAACTCCTGCTCAGATTGGAACTCCTCATTAGTAATTCAAATAATCTGAAAGCCTAAAAGGTATTTAGGAGTAGACAAGTTGAGACCAAACCCTTTATGAGTTAGATCTTATCTTTTAAGATGAACCATTCATAGGACACAAACAATAACATACCATGTCATACATCTTCACTTTATATTGCACTCATATCCCTCCAGTTACCATTACTAAAAAAGGAATTTCAAATGCTTATCAGGTTTATCATGGTCTTCTATTTTTTGCTTCTAGCACCCTAAGATTGTTAAAATCTCAAGTAATCATCCCTCAAAATCTATAAAAGAAAACTTCTAAAATCTAAATGGCCCAAACACCTTCACCCTTATTTCAGCCTAGATATCATACTTTCCAAAGCACTTAAAATCCAAGACATAAAGAAAACACCATGAACAATCATCTCCTTCTCTAGTTCCTATTATCAACATTTACAAACACCTTGTGAATACTTGTCTGATAGCACCTCTACAACTTGAAAGACGATGTATTCATCATAATCATAAGTGAGCGATCAATCCATTAAAGGTGAGGACTTATCTAATCAACTTTTAGCTAAAGATATATGCTAAAAGCCAGATGTTAACCGTTCTAGAAGATTCAGAATCTCTGAATTTATCAAGTATACAAGAGCTCAATTTTCAAAGATCCATCTTAAAGCATACTACATTAAAATGGCTGGAGTTATTCATAATGAGCAAGTTTTGATCCATGATTTTCATAAAAGCCTGGTATGACCTACTTTTAATTAACTAGTACATGGATTTGAATAGCTTTAAAATAAAGAAGTGGAAACATTTGGCCAAGGTAATCCCAACAAGGTCTAACCTTCAAAAAAATATGGATGTGAAGTAATTAGTTAATCAAGGAATATACTTTGATGAAAATACATGCTGTATATTTTTAGCAATTTTAACGAAAATCTTTTTTTAGCACTTAACATTAACACCTTTAACGAGCCTCCTATTTTTAGAGACTTATATCATTTTTTAATGTGTCCAAAGACCAACGATAAATTTTTCACAAAAAAATTAATTAGAAATAAAAAAAACTAAAAACAATGAGAATAATTAAGGGCAATCAAAAAGATAAATTTAGGAGAAAACACATTGTAAAGATAACTTTTCGTAAGAAAGGATATTGTCAGGATGACGTTATTTTTTCCTTAAGCATAAATAACCCCTTCCCTATATCTCTAAAACCGGTGCACATTTTAGGATCTCTAGTTTCCTTTAATTAATTACTAGATAGGGACTTCAATTTTCCATGATATATATTTTAATCCCCAACGCGATGTCTACCGAGGTGTGACAAACATAACATTAATTAAAGATTTTTTTATTAAGTGATCATGAATTTGAATTTTATCATTTTATATTTTAATTAATAAAAAAAATTTATCTAATAACTTAAACTTTTAACCTTAAACTTTCAATTAAATAATTAATTAAGAATCATATGAAAAACTAGCTAGCTTCAAACAAAATTACAAGCCAAGTGAAGAGAAATTTTAGATGCATTTAAGGCACCCTTTTCATCAATGGAGTGAAAAATGTTCTGATACTATTATGGTGTAAATACCATAAAAGATAGAACTTTCACACCCTATGGAATCCATCAAGGGTCCCTGCCACTCACCACTCTGGAAATTTGGTACAGATGCTCTAAATGCTCCTTCTGATTTTTTTTCTATATATCAAGATGTCATCGAAGTAAATAACAACAAAGTTTCCAATAAAAGAATTAAATATATGTTTGATGCAACTATATTATTTAATAGTTTCATCCACATTTAACTAGTGTTTTGCCTATGTTTTATATATAAAATGCCTTGATATTCTTTGTTTTATGTTTTGAAGGCACTTTTGGATGAAAGATGAAAAAAATAGTAAATTGGAGATAATTGGCAGATTTGACCTTCAGTCGATGTTTTGTGCAGAGCGTGAGTTCTAGAGGTTGAAATGAAGTGATTCTAGTGGCATTAAAAAGCTAACATCCATACCTTTCTGGAAGTCTAAGGCAAGAAAATAAAATAAGGAAGAGCATGGAAATCACAGTCTTCAAAGTCAAATCTCGCAATCTGCCAGTGTTGACCTTCAACCATTCCAACTTGAATATCTGGATCTACAGAAGTCCAATTGATGCAAACTCAATTTTTTTGGATTCATGACTCAAAGGTATATAAACTCTCCAAATTTCAGCCAACACCGATGTCATATGAGGGAGATATGATTTTTCAAAGATGACATCTGAATTCTGCCAGCAAACAGGTTTCGTGAAGAAACGAGTCTAAATTACGTTCCGAAGCATCTAAACCGATATCCAAGTTTTTATTTCAGCAATTTAGCTCCTTTAAGTCAAAGCTTGAAGATTTCATGCAAGGCTATTTCTCCTTTTTTAGGAAAATAGTTATTGAAGTACTTAAATGTAAACAGTCTACTTAATGGAGGACTATTTTGTAAAATAGAAACCTAGGGTTTCCTAAGATATAAAAAGAATGAGAGAAGAGAAGGGGGGCAGCCAGCCAAGAAGAGAAAAACAATCCCTTCCTTTAAGAAACCTTAAATTATGCATTCTTCCTTTTTTTTGATTAGTTGTTCAACAAACATGCAAGGCTAAACACTTTTTCTTGGTTGCAAGGACATGGAAAACTTTGGATTTCAAGAACTGTGAGATTTATTTTACCTTTTCTTTTCAGTTTATATGATGAATATGTTTGTTCTCCTATGCTTATTTTTTCTATGATTGTTTATTTTAATTGCTAGAGCGGACTTTAAGTTATTATTGTAGACAATCTATTGCTAAGTTTGATATCAAAACCAGAGTTGTGGTATATGAACTTGTGAAGCAACTGAGTTTAATAATAATTTTAGTTGATTCTTGTGCTATTATTTTTATTTTCTGTGATTTTTATTTCTTTTTCTAGAAAAAAAAGAAAATTTTTTTCTTGCTGCGGTACTGTTTATTACGGCAGCGATACTATTCAAAACAGATTGTTTTGTGGAATTAGGTATCAGTTTTTTGTTTCCTGAAGTGAAACGACGTTCTAAACTGGACTAGTGGTAACCACTAGCCCCACCCTATCGAGGCCAAATTCCACTATTTTCTAGGTTTTTTAGGCAGTTTTAGTTTTCTAGCGTAGGATTTTCGTACAATTTGCATTGTTTTCGATCTCTTGTGTGGTTAGGTTCTTTTAAGTTTTCTTGATGATTTATGCCAGTAACCCGTTCTACTAATCAAAGTCAAGTGTAGTTGGATCTCGAAATAGAAAAAACTTTACGCAGGTTACGAAAGGAAGCTCGCCTCAACACCATGGCTGTTGCACAACAACAAACACTCAAGGAGCTTGCTGCTCCTAACATGGAAAATCAGCCATTGTGCATAAACATCGACAATAATGTAAACTTCGAGCTCAAATCTGGTTTTAAACATTTGCTACCAACATTCAATGGTCTTGCAGGTGAAGATCCTCATACTCATCTCAAGGAGTTCCATATGGTTTGCATTGGCATGAAACCGAATGGAGTTGATGAAGAACAGGTTAAGTTGAAAGCTTTCCCTTTCTCTTTAAAAGTGGCAGTAAAGACATGGTTTTTCTCTATTCTCCCAGGTTCCATTGGAACTTGGAATGCCATGAAGAAGATTTTCCTTGAAAAATATTTCCCAGCATCTCGAGTTGCCAACATAAGAAAAGAAATATGTGGGATTCGACAATCTCATGGAGAGACACTTTCCGAGTATTAGGAAAGATTTGAGCAACTGTGTATTCAATGTCCTCATCATCAAATACCCGATCAGCTGCTCATTCAATAATTTTATGAAGGATTGATGCCTACTGACCATAGTATCATTGATGCTGCAAGTGGAGGGGCATTGGTAGATAAGACACCCGAGGCTGCACGCCAAATGATCTAAAAAATGGCAGCCAACTCGAAACAATTTGGCACGTGTGGAGACTTCGCAAACAAACAAGTAAATGAGGTAAGTATTTCTAACCTTGAGAATAAAGTTAATGATCTTACTTCTCTTGTGCGTTCTTTGGCTTGTGGCAACGTACAACAGGTGAAAGTTTGTAGCATATGCTCCTTATAAGGACATGCTTCAGATATGTGCCCAACAATGCAAGAAGATTACATTGAACAAGCTAATGCAGTTGATGGAGCATTCAATGGACAACCTCAGCGTAAGTATGATCTTTTTTCCTACACATATAATCCTGGATGGAGAGATCATCCTAACCTATGGTATGGGAACCAGCCTCAACAAGGCAATCAAGGTCGATGACACGATCAAAGAGTTGATGTCTTATTCCAAGTGCAGGAGTGTCACAGTAATAAATAACCCGGCAAGACCGGGGTCGAACCACAGAGAGGTTAATTGTATAAATTATAATTAATAAAACAACAACAACAACAACAATAATAACAACAACAATAATAGTAACAATAATAGTAATAGTAATAATAATAATACTCAGTACGTGGCGTTGTTATACCTGAGAATGATCTCAAAGATCGGGTCACAGGTTTCCAGCCTATATACTGAGTTTATGAAAAGATCAAAGAGATATATTATATAATATAAACAAATTTCTGATGCGAATGAACAAGGCAAGACCAACAATGTCAGGATCCTTGATCAAACACAGAGCATACTTAAAGTACATAAAATATAACACGAATAATACTAATACTAATACTAATAATAATAATAATAATAATAGCAGCAATATTAGTAGTAGTAGTAGTAGTAGTAGTAGTACTAATAATAATAAAGAAGAAGAGGAAGAAATTAATGAGAACTTTGAGATGGAAGATTAATGTAAAGATTAAACAATGATAAAAACAAATGTCAAGGTTAGAGGGTTCACTAATAGTATTAGAGATAAGTAAAGTATAAACTCTTTATAAATTATCAACATAATCATATTAATCATCTTATTTACGTAACACCATACTTATAAATTTTATCAAGCATTCATGATGCTAACTTATGTTGACAACAAATCAAGTTCCTCTCATAATAACGATGTCGGCCGAAAACTATGAAGGATCAAGTATTTGATGTACCAAGTGCTATACAACACAAATCTAGATTAACCATTTAACAAGCAAGGTATTAAGGATTAATAAGATAAAAATGATAAGACATGTTAATAGCAAACTTGTTTAGGATTTAAGCATTGAAGTCCATGTTGAGTTCATATTATACTTATTCTAACACCATTAGTGAAACCTTGTCACCTTGACATAATTAACTTAGCTAAACATTATAAAGAAGAAAAACATAAATAAACAATATAAGAACATAAACATGATATAAGTTAACTAAGTATAGTAAAGGAAATGAAAAGCATGAACAAGAGATTAATGAAAATAAAACTTAAGCATTACAACAATAAAGAGAGAGCAAGAACATGATCTTGATCTTAGAACCCAGCTTCCCAAATGAATGGCAAATGCCTCCTTTTATAGGCTAAAATTCAGAACTATTCATTTGGTAATTGATTATTGATGTAGTGGCCAACTATTGATTTAGTGGACTTGGTGGACAGCAGCACTCAAGCACTTTGGCTGGATGAAATGACATTGCTCCATTCAGAATTTGGCAAAGTGTTCCACATGAAAGTTGTTGGAAATCATCTTATCTTGTCACCCATAAAATTTCAGAGCATTTGGATCACTAGAGCTCGAGATATGGCTAAAATACTGAGTAGTGCTGTTGGTGGACGTGGTGGATAGACCTCAAGCTCTTGTCTAGACGAAATGTCATTGTTACCATCCGAATTTGAGAAAATCTTCTTCATGAAAGTTGTTGGAAATTGTCTTTTCCTTCCACCCACCACATTTCACGTCATTTGGCCTTTTAGAACTCCAGATATGGGTAAAATTCTAAGCAGTGTTTGGGCTGGATTACAGGACAGATTCTGACTTCTCTTTTGTGGCCAAACTTTGAATTTGAAAACGGTAGATTTGGGTCTTACACTATTCATGAACATTGTAGGTCTATTTCTTAGCTTTCCATTCATATAAATTAAGCTGAAATCCAAGATCTACAGCTCCAGATATGACCCAATAACTGAACAGTGTTCCAATTTGAATTGAATCGGTATCTCCTTTCTAATCTTAGCCGTTTCTTTGTCCTTTCACTTTCAATAGTTAATCACATCAATCAATCCTTTGAATTGTGAGATATGCTTGCATTTAAAATGAACATTTACCATAAATTAAAGCTATCTTATATTATCGGATCTGTTATTATAAAACATGCTCTAGTTAAGGAGTTATTGATACTTCAAGTGCAAAATGATGATATAAAACCTTGATAAAAATGCACTTTTAAGTACTAATCACCCCCCCAACCAGCTTATTACTAGTCCCTAGTAATCAAAGCATTAAAATAGAAAAACAATTTGCAAGTTCCACAAAGCAAGGCATTCATCATTTAACTTCCATTAATCTATCCAAGTAAACAAACTCTCATTAAATTTATATATCTGCTCAATACCTTTTAAACAAAATATTAATAAACCTTTCTTTTTATGTGCTCAATATATGAAAACATAGATGATGGGGCTTTTATTGGAAGAAAACAAGATTTTTGTTCTAATGTTTCAGGTTAACTTCCTTGGGTTAGGATTATTATCTTCTTTTTTTTTCTTTTTTTTTCCTTTTATTTTATTTTATTTATACACATATAACTTAAAACAGAATGCTGCTTTAACCCATGTAACGAGCTTTCAGCTAATGACTCCCAGACCAGTTGGTCTTAGGGCATTAGGTGTTGAGACACTCCCCGGGCTTAATAACTTCGGGTTGCAGAATCGACACGTAGATAGTGCAATGTTTGATTCCCTTAAGCTTTTCTCCTTAACCCATGTAACAAGCTTTGGGCCAATAGCTCCCAAATCAGTTGACTTTAGGGTATTAGGTATTAAAACACCCCTTCGGGCTTAATTGCTTAGATTAGGGAGGCTACGAAATCAAACTTATCTACGTTTTTTTATTATTATTATATATACTTTTTTTTTGTTTTTTTGTTTTTTTTAATATACTATCCCTTTTCCTTAGTTGTTACCTTTAACAAAAGAACATAAATAATGTAATAATCCAATATGCAACCCACAATCATATGTTAAAGTGTGTGTGTGAAAATGAAGGTTTACGAATACTTGTTAAATAAGTACATGAGCAGAGTCAAGTGATAACAATGCGAGAGTTTGTAAACCTGAATATTTCAAGAAGTGTAATAATAGACCTTGTTATGAATGTTTACTAAGATGCGTCTCAAGAGTCAATACTCATTATTCTGCCATCTTAATATGATTTTGCAAATAGTTTATGAAAAATAAAACACATTGGGTTTTTTTTTTTCAATATCAACTACTACCCTTTCCCCCCAACCAAAATGAGACATTGTCCTCAATGTCCTAAGGTAGAAAGATAGAGTATAGAAGACATCACCGAAACAACGAATCCCGACAAAACCGAAACACACTTAAACAAATATAAGAAATAACAAAACAAAATAATAAGATATTAATAAAACCAAAAGACACAAGGTTTCACAAATGAAGGCTCAAATCCAATCTAAGCTTTTTACGGCTTTTCTCGGATGACCAATGTATGCGACTCATGAGGGATCAATGATAGGGATGAAAGATTGTAGTTGGTCAATCAATTGTTCAAAGAGGCAGAGAGATTATGATTCGTCGTGCGAAGATGTTAGAAATTCTGTTCCACGCCTTGATCAAGAAAAGACAACAATTTATCGTAAAACCATTAACATTTAACAAACCTATAGGTTTATGGTGAATGTGCAGTTGGGCCCAAGAGGAAATATGAAAGATCTCTTCCAATGTACCCAGACCACCTGGTAAGGCAATAAAGGCATCAGCATATTTAAACATTGTATTCAATCGTTCAGACATTGTGGAGACCTGTAATTCCTCTCCAATTGTTTTTCCAAGGAGGTCCTCTTTTGCTAAAACTTTGGAGACGACCCCCAAAACTTGACTGCCTCCTAAAAATGCAGCTATTGACACACCTCCCATTAACCCAAGGCTGCCTCCGCCATACACTAAATGAATCTTTCTCTCAGCTAATACCTGACCAAGATGATTTGTTGATTCTAAAAACTCTATTTCTTTCCCAGGACTAGATCCACCGAAAACACAAATATTTTTTATTTGATGACTCGAGGAACCTGCCATTTCTACACACTTCGATATCTGTTGAATGTATGGGTTGAGTAGAAATAAAGGGAAGGAAGAGAAGAATTTATAGATGAGAAATTGAAAATGCAATCATAACACCTATATGTAGGTCAGCTGGAGCCTCTCTCTCTTTATTATTTTTTTTATTTTTTGATTTTTTGATTTTTTGATTTTTTGATTTTTTGATTTTTTTATTTTAAAAATATGTATGTACAAGCAGTTGTGATTGTGGCTCACATCTTCCCTTGGTTTTACGTCCAAGAACGGCTTAAACGCCTTCTATGGGTCGGGGATATGCTTCCCATCTAGTTTTCTTAAAAACTGACAAATAGGGTCTTTTTTAGTCAGATTCCCAAGACTATGTCGAGTATGTTCTTTATGGAATTGTGGCCATAAATCATGAATTGCACGATGCACATCTCCACTAGGGTGCGTCTCAAGAGTCAATAGAAGATTATCTAAAGACTCCTTACTCAGGCCATCCTTAATGAACTGTATTTTATCTTCACGATTTACAGATACCATTCCTAAGAAACGATATTTTGCATTACAAGTCCATCTGGCACATCTGTGACAGACTTGCAATCATTTTGCACGACGTTTCTTTGCAAAAGTGCTTTTACCTGTTCTAGGCATGTATGAAATGAAAGAATTAGAGGACTCACCTGATAATCGGACCTTTGCTTCAATTAGCCAGCGAATATCTTCAGGAATTCCATGGTTCATTAACAATCGCAATCTTGCACATCTAGCACGGTAAATTTTTGTAATCGCATTCTGAGGTAGAGCAGGAAAATACTTTTTCAATTTTTCAAGAGTGGTGTCCATTTTTTTTAGATGAGAAGTGGAAAAGAGATGCAAAGAAAGGAGAAACAACAAAGAATTGCACAAATATATACACAGATATCAGTTATCATGGGAAACTGAAAGAACCAACTTTAAGAGTCACGGAGTACCGTTATCCGCCATTTGACCGGGGTGAGAGAAACTAGCAAAACAAAAGTCACACAAAAAGAAACACAAAAACAATGTGAGAAAAAGAATCAATCTTTATATACAGGAGTACTCAATTCAATAGAGTAAACTTTCAAAGTAAAATGTTTCACAATAAAAGGACCACTCCATCTTGATCTTAGTTTTCCAGGAAATAAATGGAGTCGAGAATTATAAAGCAAGACTTTTTGACCAACATTGAATGTTTTTCTAAGTATTTTCTTGTCATGAAACTCTTTGATTCTTGCTTTATGAATTCTTGAATTTTCATATGCATCATTTCTTATTTCCTCAAGCTCATTTATTTGTAATTTTCGCAGCTGACTAGCATCATCAAGATTTGAATTGAAAGTTTTAATAGCCCAATAAGCTTTATGTTCAAGTTCCACAGGCAAGTGACAAGGTTTTCCATAGACTAGTCTATAAGGTGACATACCTAATGATGTTTTATAAGCAGTTCAATAAGCCCAAAGTGCATCATTAAGTCTTAAAGACCAATCTTTCCTATTAGGGTTCACTGTTTTCTCCAAGATCTGTTTGATCTCCCTATTAGCAAGTTCTACTTGTCCACTTGTCTGAGGGTGATAAGGGGTGGCAACTTTGTGTGTGATTCCATATTTCTTCATTAAAGACTCGAATGACTTGTTGCAGAAATGTGTTCCACCATCACTTATCATGGCTCGAGGAATTCCAAATCGACTCAAGATATTTTCTTTCAAAAACTTGATCACTGTTTTGTGATCATTATTTTGACTTGGAATTGCCTCTATCCATTTTGAAACATAATCTACTGCGACCAATATGTACATAAAACCAAATGAAGGAGGAAATGGACCCATGAAATCTATACCCCAACAAATCAAATATTTCAATGACAAGGATAGGATTTAAAGGCATCATGTGACGTTTTGAAATAGACCCCAACTTTTGACAATTTTCATAAATCTTGCAGAATGCATGCGTGTCCTTGAACATGGTGGGCCAATAAAATCCACTTTGTAAGATTTTTGCTGTTGTCTTCTTCGATGAGAAATGACCCCCACATGCCTCAGAATGACAAAACTTAATGACACTACTTACCTCATTGTCAGGAATGCATCTTCGAAATATTTGATCAGGACAATATTTGAATAAATAAGGGTCATCCCAATAAAAGTTCTTCACTTCGTTCAAGAACTTTCTTTTGTCTTGGGTGCTCCAATGAGCTGGCAAATATCCTGAAACAAGAAAATTAACAATATTAGCAAACCAAGGCATTGTAGAGACAGAAAATAAAGATTCGTCAGGAAAGTAGTCATCGATTGGTGTGATGTCGAATCTCGAATCTGTTGTTAATCTTGACAAATGATCCGCAACAACATTTTCGGTGCCTTTCTTGTCTTTGATTGTGATATCAAATTCTTGAAGTAACAAAATCCATCGTACTAATCTAGCCTTAGAATCCTTTTTTGAAAGAAGATATTTCAAAGCTGCATGATCACTAAAAACAACAAGAGGTGAGCCAACAAGATAAGATCTAAACTTGTCACATGCAAATACTATTACAAGTAATTCCTTTTCAGTGATAGTGTAAATCATTTAAGCACTATTTAAAGTTTTACTTGCATAGTAAATCACATAGGGTTTCTTATCTTTTCTTTGTCCTAAGACAACACCTACGGCATAATCACTAGCATCACACATTATTTCAAAAGGTAATGACCAATCATGAGGTTGAATGATAGGAGCCGAAGTAAGCAAGTTTTTAAGTTTAACAAAGGCTTTTTCACATTGTTCAGTCCATTCAAAAACATTTTCCTTTGTTAGAAGGTTACACAATGGCTTAGATATGACACTAAAATCTTTGATGAACCTTCTATAAAAACCAGCATGTCCTAAGAATGATCTAACATCTTTAACAGATTTTGGTGTTGGTAAGTTGGCAATTAACTCAATTTTAGATTTGTCAACCTCAATTCCTTTTGATGAAACAATGTGACCAAGTACAATCTTTGTTTGTTACCATAAAATGACATTTTTCCCAATTGAGCACAAGATTCTTCTCTTCACACCTGCTCAAAACCTTTTCTAAGTTAGTCAAACAATCATCAAATGAATCGCCAAAAACAGAAAAATCATCCATAAAAATTTCAAGAAAACGTCCAAAAATATCCCTGAATATGCTAAGCATGCATCTTTGAAACGTGGCTGGTGCATTACATAAACCAAAAGGCATCCTTCAATATGCAAAAGTACCAAATGGACATGTGAAAGTAGTCTTCTCTTGATCTTCCAATGCAATTTCAATTTGATTATAACCTGAATAGCCATCTAGGAAACAATAAAATTCATGACCTGCAACTCTTTCTAGGATTTGATCCATGAAAGGTAAAGGGAAATGATCTTTTCTAGTCATTGAATTAAGTTTTCTATAGTCAATGCACATCCGCCAACCAGTAATGGTTCTAGTTGGAATTAACTCATTTTTCTCATTTGTTACCACAGTGACTCCAGACTTCTTGGGTACAACTTGGGTAGGACTTACCCATTTGCTGTCAGAAATAGGATAAATGATTCCATTATCAAGAAGCTTAATGACTTCATTTCTCACTACTTCTTTCATATTAGGATTAAGCCTTCGTTGCATTTCTCTAGAGGGTTTAGCATTTTCCTCTAAATAAATCCTGTGTGTGCAAATCAAAGGACTAATTCCTTTTATGTCAGTTATGGTCCATCCTAATGCATTTTTGTGCATTTTCAGAGTTTGTAATAACTTACCTTCTTGATGTGCATTAAGTTTGGAAGAAATTATTACCGGAAAAGTGTCATTTTCTCCCAAAAATGAGTATTTGAGATTGAATGGTAACGGCTTCAAATCAGGTTTTGGTGGTTGAACACTGGAAGGTATGGACTCAATTGATTGTGATGGCAATTTCTCAATTTGTGGTCTCCAATTACTTGCCTTTGATTCTTCCTGAAAATAAATCATTTGCAAATTCTCAGATTCATTAAACTCAATTTCATTGGAAATTGTTTCAAATTGATCATGAACTAATTTTTCAATAAAGTCCACTTCCTGTAAATCATTATTATCTCCAGGTTGCTTGCAAATGTTGAAAATATTCATCTCCAATGTCATGTTTCCAAATGATAACTTCATTAGTCCATTCCTACAATTAATCAATGCATTAGAAGTTGCAAGAAACAGACGTCCTAAAATAACAGGAATTGAATTACATGCTTCAACAGGTTGTGTATCCAAGACAATAAAATCCACATGATAAATGAATTTATCAACTTGAACTAACACATCTTCAACTATTCCTCTAGGCACTTTTACAGATCTATCGGCAAGTAAAAGAGTTACAGAAGTTGGTTTTAACTCACCTAGATTGAGACTCTGAAAGACTGAATATGGAAGTAAATTCACACTAGCTCAAAGATCAAGTAAAGCTCTTTCAATTTTATGTTCTCCAATAAAGCAAGAAATTGTAGGACAACCAGGGTCTTTATATTTCAAAGCATTATTGTTCTGAAGAATGGCACTTACTTGTTCAGCTAAAAAGGCTTTCTTTTTCACATTCAGTTTTCTCTTCACAGTCTGGATCTTTTAAAAATTTAGCATAAGAAGGTACCTGTTTAATAACATCTAACAAAGGTATATTGATCCTTACCTGTTTGAAAGTTTCAAAGATTTCAGAGTTGTGATTGACTTTCCTTTGTTTGGTCATGGCATGAGGAAATGGAAGTGCTGGTGGGAAATCAGTCTTTTCTTTGCAATGTTCAGATTCAACCCCTTCCTTACCCTCGGAGATTAACTCATCTTTCTCACAAGGTTCAAGAGTGGGTTTTTCAATAACCTTACCACTGCGAAGAGTGATGACTGATTTGACTTGATCCATGTGTTGGCTTCCAGAACTACTTGTGTTTGCATTGTATTGCCCCTTGGGATTTTCTTTGTGGTTGAGATGGAAACTTACCTTTTTCTTGAAAATTGAGAGCAGATGTGACTTTTGCAAGAGCATCTTTTAGATCTGCCATGGTTTGAGCATTTTGAGTGTTGATTGTCTCCTACTTTTCAATGAATGCATGCAATGTTTCCTCAAGATTTCTTCTAGGAGGTGGAGCATAAGGAGGTGCATATCCATGAGAATTTTGGAAATTATGGGGTGCTTGAAACGGTGACTGTGAAGTTTGTGCATTATTGTTACCACTCTTCCAACTGAAATTTGGGTGATTTCTCCAACCAGGGTTGTATGTTTGTGAATATGGGTTATGACTGGGCCTTTGGAAACTGTTTAAAACATGGGCTTGTTCATGGAGGCATTCCTTGAAAGAAGGCAAAGTTGGACAGTCATTGGTTGCATGTTCATTTGTTTCACAGATTTGACACACAATGTCTTGAATATATTTTAATTGACCATTCTTTTTAAATTCAAGTGCCTCAACTTTTCTAGCTAAAGATGCAAATTTAGCTTGGAGGTCATGATCTTCCCTAAGGTTGTAAATACCTCCACTAGATGTATGAGGTTGAGTTTTACCTAGTGCCTCATAAGTGCCTGTAGTGTCCCAATTTTGAGCATTTTCGGCTAGCAAGTCTAGGTACTCCATTGCTTCATCAGGGTCTTTATTTTCAAAAGTTCCGTTACACATCAATTCCACCATTTGCCTATCTTTAGGTGTTAATCCTTCATAAAAATGTGAAACCAATCTCCATGTTTCAAAACCATGATGAGGGCAAGTATTAAGCAAATCTCGATACCTATCCCAACATTGATAAAATGTTTCTCCTGGTTTTTGAGTGAAAGTGGTAATTTGTCTTTTGAAAGAGTTTGTTCTGTGAGATGGAAAAAACTTCTTTAAAAATTGTTGTTGCATTTCATCCCAAGCGCGAATGGATCCTGACCTAAGATTCTGTAGCCATGTTTTAGCTTTATCTTTTAATGAAAAAGGAAAAAGCTTTAATCTGATGGTGTTCATGCTACAATTTAAGTCATTATAGGTATTACAGATTCTTCAAATTCTCGCAAATATAAGTATGGATTTTCTAGATCTAAGCCATGAAAAGAAGGTAAAAGTTGAATAATGTCTGGCTTAAAATTAAAGTGAGATGCATCAGGAGGAAAAACTATACATGAGGGTGCACTTGTTCTTATTGGATTCATGTGGTCTCTTAGTGTTCTAACTCGATTATTCTCATTATTCTCATTATGAAGTGATTGGTTATCTTCTTCAGCCATATTTTCTAAAAATAATGAGGATACCCTACAAAGTCTACCACTTAATGTACGTGACCAAACTCTCATGCACGTGTAGAAAAAGAATAGAAGGAAGAAGAAAACAAGAGAAAAAGAAACAAAATAAAAGAAACAAAAGTTAGATACAAGAAAAGTGAAAAATAAAAAATAAAATAAATATTATAATTTATACAAGAATTTACCTCCCCGGCAACGGCGCTAAAAACTTGACACGATCAAAGAGTTGATGTCTTATCCCAAGTGCAGGAGTGTCACAGTAATAAATAACCCTAAGCAAGACCGGGTCGAACTGAGAGAGGTTAATTGTATAAATTATAATTAATAAAACAACAACAACAACAACAATAATAACAACAACAATAATAGTAACAATAATAGTAATAGTAATAATAATAATACTCGATGCGTGGCGTTGTTATACCTGAGAATGATCTCAAAGATCGGGTCACAGGTTTCCAGCCTATATACTGAGTTTATGAAAAGATCAAAGAGATATATTATATAATATAAACAAATTTCTCGATGCGAATGAACAAGGCAAGACCAACAATGTCGGGATCCTTGATCAAACACGAGCATACTTAAAGTACATAAAATATAACAATATATAATAATAATAATAATAATAATAATAATAATAATAATAATAATAATAATAATAATAGCAATATTAGTAGTAGTAGTAGTAGTAGTAGTACTAATAATAATAAAGAAGAAGAGGAAGAAATTAATGAGAACTTTGAGATGGAAGATTAATGTAAAGATTAAACAATGATAAAAACAAATGTCAAGGTTAGAGGGTTCACTAATAGTATTAGAGATAAGTAAAGTATAAAATCTTTATAAATTATCAACATAATCATATTAATCATCTTATTTACGTAACACCATACTTATAAATTTTATCAAGCATTCATGATGCTAACTTATGTTGACAACAAATCAAGTTCCTCTCATAATAACGATGTCGGCCGAAAACTATGAAGGATCAAGTATTTGATGTACCAAGTGCTATACAACACAAATCTAGATTAACCATTTAACAAGCAAGGTATTAAGGATTAATAAGATAAAAATGATAAGACATGTTAATAGCAAACTTGTTTAGGATTTAAGCATTGAAGTCCATGTTGAGTTCATATTATACTTGTTCTAACACCATTAGTGAAACCTTGTCACCTTGACATAATTAACTTAGCTAAACATTATAAAGAAGAAAAACATAAATAAACAATATAAGAACATAAACATGATATAAGTTAACTAAGTATAGTAAAGGAAATGAAAAGCATGAACAAGAGATTAATGAAAATAAAACTTAAGCATTACAACAATAAAGAGAGAGCAAGAACATGATCTTGATCTTAGAACCCAGCTTCCCAAATGAATGGCAAATGCCTCCTTTTATAGGCTAAAATTCAGAACTATTCATTTGGTAATTGATTATTGATGTAGTGGCCAACTATTGATTTAGTGGACTTGGTGGACAGCAGCACTCAAGCACTTTGGCTAGATGAAATGACATTGCTCCATTCAGAATTTGGCAAAGTGTTCCACATGAAAGTTGTTGGAAATCATCTTATCTTGTCACCCATAAAATTTCAGAGCATTTGGATCACTAGAGCTCGAGATATGGCTAAAATACTGAGTAGTGCTGTTGGTGGACGTGGTGGATAGACCTCAAGCTCTTGTCTGGATGAAATGTCATTGTTACCATCCGAATTTGAGAAAATCATCTTCATGAAAGTTGTTGGAAATTGTCTTTTCCTTCCACCCACCAAATTTCACGTCATTTGGCCTTCTAGAACTCCAGATATGGGTAAAATTCTAAGCAGTGTTTGGGCTGGATTACAGGACAGATTCTGACTTCTCTTTTGTGGCCAAACTTTGAATTTGAAAACGGCAGATTTGGGTCTTACACTATTCATGAACATTGTAGGCCTATTTCTTAGCTTTCCATCCATATAAATTAAGCTGAAATCCAAGATCTACAGCTCTAGATATGACCCAATAACTGAACAGTGTTCCAATTTGAATTGAATCGGTATCTCCTTTCTAATCTTAGCCGTTTCTTTGTCCTTTCACTTTCAATAGTTAATCACATCAATCAATCCTTTGAATTGTGAGATATGCCTGCATTTAAAATGAACATTTACCATAAATTAAAGCTATCTTATATTATCAGATCTGTTATTATAAAACATGCTCTAGTTAAGGAGTTATTGATACTTCAAGTGCAAAATGATGATATAAAACCTTGATAAAAATGCACTTTTAAGTACTAATCAGTCGACAATTCCATCCCCATGGATTTCAGCCCTAACAGAATTATCAAGCAAGACAACCCCCTCCATTCACAAACTCCAATGTTATGGGGTCGTCATCCAGTGATGATCTTCGTGAGATGATGAAAACTTTGGCTTCTAACACTGTGACCTTGCAATAAAATGTCATGTCTTTTCAACAGGAAACAAGGTCAAGTATTCACAACTTGGAGAAGCAAATGGGGCAAGTAGCTTCAAGTGTGGGGAAATTGGAAGCACAAATGAATGGAAAATTGCCCTCCCAAGCATTGAATCCAAAAGAGAATGTTAGTGCGATCATGTTGTGAAGTGGGAAAGAACTTGAAGAGAAAAGGTCGAAACAAATTGAGATGGAGGAAGAAGAAGAGATAGAAACTGAATTGAGTACAAAGAAGGAACATCCTTCTCCTTCACAAATTGAAACCACGACCAACACTCTAAAGGTAAGTCCTTACTCAATGAATTCTAGTTTTAAAACAATTGCACCCTTTCTTGTGAGTTCTTCTAGGTCAAAGAAAGAGGACAAAGAAAAAGAGATTTTAGAGGTTTTCAAGAAAGTAGAACTCAATATTCCTTTGCTTGATGCTATCAAGCAAATTCCCAAGTATGCCAAATTCTTGAAGGAGTTGTGTACTACCAAGAGAGCTTTCAAACTGAAAGGTCATGAAATGGTAACTATGGGTGAAGTTGTATCTGCTATTGTTCAAAAGAATATGCCTTTGAAGCAAAAAGACCCAGGTGCGTTTACTATCCCATGTGTTATTGGTAATGCTAGTTTTAAAAGGGCCTTGTGTGATTTAGGTGCATCCATTAGTGTTATGCCCAAACATGTTTATGATTCTCTTAGTCTTGAGCCTTTGAATAAAACTAGCATTGTAATACAACTTGCGGATCGTAGTTTTGTATACCCACTTGGTGTGATAGAAGATGTCCTAGTCAAGATTGATAGTTTGGTCATTCCATGCGACTTTTATATTCTTGATATGGAACATGATTCTTGTGATTAATCAAACAACACTCCTATATTGTTTGGGAGACCATTCTTGAAAACTGCTAATACAAAGATAGATTGTGGTAAGGATACTTTGTTTATGGAAGTAGGAGATGAAAATATTGAATTTTATTTTCATGATGCAATGAAATATCCTTATAGCAATGTTTATTCTATCACATGCTATGACCAAGTTGATAAGTGTGTGCAGCAAGTTTTTGATTTTGATTGTGAGGATGGATTAAGCGTAGCTTTGAGCTATGGCTATGATTTTATCAAGATAGAAAAGATGGAGAGGCATGTATGTGTTCCCCGAAACGTGCATGACTCAGCATTGGATTTGCAAGCTTTGCAAATTATCCTCCATGATGCAGGAGTCATTTACCTTATTACGGACAGTGAATGTGTGGCGCCTATCCTTTTGGTGCTTAAAAAGATTGGAATTACGTTGGAAGAAATATAAAATGATGCTTATGAGAATGCAAGGATTTACAAAGAAAAGACTAAGAGTCTCCATGACCGAATGATTACAATTGAAATTACAAGTTTAGAAACCAACAAAGCACTCAAGGTCAATGGGCATCGCTTGAAACCTTTCTATGAAGGTTGGACGACAGAACTCACCGCTTCTGTGGAGTTAGCTGAACCAATCTATGAAGAATGAGCATGCAACATGTCGAGCCAATGACATAAAACAAAAGCGCTTACTGGGAGGCAACCCAGCACAAAAAGAAAAAAAAACAGATTTGCTTTCCTTTCCCTTATCTTTTATTTTTCGCATTTTACTTTATTTTTATCATTCTCCTATATTCCTTTTCTTTTATTTCAACATTGAGGACAATGTCGTGTTTTAAGTGTGGGGGTATTGGGAGAATGTTGGTTTTCTAATTTTGGTTTTCTTTGTTATTTTTCAAAATAAAAAAAAATTATGTTTGATCTTTTGAACTCCCATTGGTTTTTGAGAATATGAGTATTATGTATGAGAATTAGTTGAGATAGATGAATATATAAATCAAATGAAGGAGTGTGCATGCAAGTTTTAAGGTTTAATTGGTTTAGGGATTGACTTTGAGAATATGCCATGTTGACTTTATAGTGTTATACTAATGCAAGCTTTTGAGCCTTCAACATTATATTCTTTTATTGTGCCTTCTTTCAATGATATGTATCTTTAGAACTTGCTTCATATCTTGTTGAGATTACATTCATATTACATATATACATGAAAATGATAAAGGCATTAGGAATTTTAACCACTTGAGCCAAAAAGCCAACCTAAAGCATATTATCCTTAGTGAGCCTCTTTTGAGCTTGTTTATCTTTTCTTTGCTTTATCCATGTATAAGCCTTAACTTTTTATATGTTTTCCTTTTCCCCTGGCCAAAGATTAGTAGAGCATATACTTATGATATCTCATGGAATTATGGTTGGAAATTATGTGAAAAGAAAGAAGAAGTGATGTTTGATGAAAAGATGGGCAAAGTTGTCAAAGGTAAAAAAAAAAGGAAAGAAAAAAAAAGAAAAAAGAAAAAGAAAAAAGAAAAAGAAAAAAGTGTTCCTTTATGTTCTTAAGATTTTATATTGAAAAAGCTTGAAATCAAAAGAAGTTAAGCATTGGTGATTAAAGATGGAAAATTTATATGCTTTGATGGAATATCTTGTTTGAAATATCATTTTTCAGAATGCTCTACTTTCTTCGGTTTGAACCTTTTCTTTTACTCTCTTTTACCTCACCTTTACCTTAGCCCCATTACAACCAGAAAATAAGATCTTTTGATTCATGCATTGTTTGTAATATGTTATTAATGGAGATGAGATTGAAGAGCAAGCTTATGGTAGAACATATTAATTGATTGAATTTGAGAGATTTAAACACATAAACCCTAAACACGTGAGTGTTGGAGTGTATATTAATGAGAGGACCTATCACTTTGGCATGACATATATTTCATTTAAATCTCGACGAGTAATTGAATTTTGAAGTTTGCATGTAAATAAATTCATGAAAATTTATACTCTTTATCCTTCTTAATTGTGTTCTTGTTTATAATGCATATATTCTTGGATATTGATGGGAGATTAGAAGATTAGTCATAGTGATTTCATTTAATTTAACTTCAATTTGATTTTACCTATCCTTTCTCGAGGACGAGCAAGAGCTAAGTGTGGGGGTATTTGATGCAACCATATTATTCAATAGTTTCACCCATATTTAACTAGTGTTTTGCCTATGTTTTATATATAAAATGCCTTGATATTCTTTGTTTTATGTTTTGAAGGCACTTTTGGATGAAAGATGAAAAAATTAGTAAATTGGAGATAATTGGTAGATTTGACCTTCAGTCGATGTTTTGTGCAGAGCGTGAGTTCTAGAGGTTGAAATGAAGTGATTCTAGTGGAATTAAAAAGCTAACATCCATACCTTTCTGAAAATCTAAGGCAAGAAAATAAAATAAGGAAGAGCATGGAAATCGCAGTCTTCAAAGTCAAATCTCGCAATCTGCCAGTGTTGATCTTCGGCCGTTCCAACTTGAATATCTGGAGCTATAGAAGTCCAATTGATGCAAACTCAATTTTTTTGGATTCATGACTCAAAGGTATATAAACTCTCCAAATTTCAGCCAACACCGATGTCATATGAGGGAGATATGATTTTTCAAAGATGACATCTGAATTCTGCCAGCAAACAGGTTTCGTGAAGAAACGAGTCCAAATTACGTTCCGAAGCATCTAAACCGATATCCAAGTTTTTATTTCAGCAATTTAGCTCCTCTAAGTCAAAGCTTGAAGATTTCATGCAAGGCTATTTCTCCTTTTTTAGGAAAATAGTTATTGAAGTACTTAAATGTAAACAGTCTACTTAATGGAGGACTATTTTGTAAAATAGAAACCTAGGGTTTCCTAAGATATAAAAAGAATGAGAGAAGAGAAGGGGGGCAGCTAGCCAAGAAGAGAAAAACACTCCCTTCCTTTAAGAAACCTTAAATTATGCATTCTTCCTTTTTTTTGATTAGTTGTTCAACAAACATGCAAGGCTAAACACTTTTTCTTGGTTGCAAGGACATGGAAAACTTTGGATTTCAAGAACTGTGAGATTTATTTTACCTTTTCTTTTCAATTTATATGATGAATATGTTTGTTCTCCTATGCTTATTTTTCCTATGATTGTTTATTTTAATTGCTAGAGCGGACTTTAAGTTATTATTGTAGACAATCTATTGCTAAGTTTGATATCAAAACCAGAGTTGTGGTATATGAACTTGTGAAGCAACTGAGTTTAATAATTATGGCGGGTCTACGTTATTAATCTTAGGGAGAACATTCAATCAAATCAAACATAGACTGCAGACAGTTATGTTTTCTTGATTAATCAACTTATCTAGTTCTTAAGGCTGCCATTAAATTAAATTACTAGTGCGGACACTGTGGTTGTTTGATAGTTAGGGTTAGTTATACGGCGGATCCGTTAACTAACCAATGTTAAGAAGAGATAAATATTCAGAATATAAATTGATGTTTCGTTTCCATGATCAGTTCTGATTTTTGTAGGTGGATGTGTGCTTGTGATCAAGGTTTGTTCTCTTGATAATTTTCTGATTTTATTAAATTGGTTTGGTAGTTTTCTGTTTTCTTTTGCTTTAGTCTAGATAACGTCCAAACCCCCCCAAATTGCATATCATCTAGTATAAAAATCTGACTTGAACTTCCTCGTGGGATCGACCCCTTGCTTGCTCTATACTATCTTGTGTGTTGTGTTTGAAGTTAGGGTAATTAATTTGTGCGACCGCGACATCGCAACAATGTTTCATTAGATGCATAAAGTGCTTGGAGTGTTAGAGAGGCCATTCAAGGGTATAAAGGTTAGAAAATATAGAATTTTCATATCCTATGAAATCCACCAAGTATCACTACAACTCAGCACTTTCTAGAAGAACCAAAGAGATACAGAAATTAAATGGAAAAACAATTAAGTATAAAAGCTAGAAAATATAGAATTTTCATATCCTATGAAATCCACCAAGTATCAACTCAGCACTTTCTAGAAGAACCAAAGAGATACAGAAATTAAATGGAAAAACAATTAAGTATAAAAGCTAGAAAATATAGAATTTTCATATCCTATGAATCCACCAAGTATCACTACAACTCACCATTTTCTAGAAGAACCAAAGAGATACAGAAATGTATCATATTCCTGAAATAACTCATATCTGATTACAAAGTAATTGTTGACTTGTAATAATATTAGAAACAACCTTTCAAGTGAAGGTTCTAAATGAAAACTCATAATTTTAGATGAATAATTAAATTCTAGTGAGACCTTGACTACATTGTTGAAGGCAAGTGTACGGTAACAAATATGGACGCATATCTACAGAGTAGAAGCTCAAACAAACATTAATTGAATAAACCAGGAACAGAACAAGTCCATAAAACAGTCCTTGTACATCCTTTCAAGTCCTCAAGCCCTCATTGAACCAGATGCACACCATAAGAAACAAAGATCTTCGTACACCATCACTTTCTCTAACACGTACCCATGAAGAAAATATGTGTAAGCAAGAAACAGCATAGCAGACATGCAAAACAAAGGACAAATTTACATGCAAAAATAAGAACTCAGCAAACCGATCGAGTTTCCACGTCCCAAATGCTAAACCAACAATTTTGCATATAAATACCAGCCCACTTCACCTTGTCACTCCACACCACTATAAAATAACTACGATAAGCATGGGTTCTTGTTCTTTGTTCTCTCTTATCTTTTGCTTTCTGGTTCTCTTCAATTGTTGCTTTGCACAAATAGAGCAGGTGACCTCGCAACATGGTCAGCAACAACAGGGACAACGACGCTCTCAGCAGAACGAATGCCAATTTGATAGGATCAATGCCCTCGAGCCTGCTCGCAAGTTCAGATCCGAGGCTGGTGTCACAGAAATTTGGGACGAGAATGACCAACAATTTCAATGTGCTGGTGTTGTAGTTATCCGCCATACGATTAACCAGCGAGGCCTCTTGTTACCTGCATACTCTAATACACCTAAGCTCATATATGTAGACCAAGGCATGCAATCAATTATTTCTTCTCTTTCAATGATAATAACATTTCATATATAAACAGTTAAAAACGTATGCAGAGTTTTCAAAGGGATTCAATTGTTTTATTTTCACTTAGAACTTCCTCTGTTACAAGCAGAATATATATAGCTACTCTACATAAGAATCCCTACGTTTCAGATCCTATAGTTTACGACTGATTTGCTAATTACATGGAAACCTATTTCTACTAGGATACAATCACGTATTTACCGGGATGCTGGAATATATCTTTCCAACTAATATCAGAGACAATGTAGGACTTGAATGCTGCAAATCCAACTTGGAGATAATCACCGCAATTGTTAACACTCCCCCTCAAGTTGGTGCGTAGATGTCACTCATTCCAATTTCGTTGAGAATTGCACTAAACGCGTGGTTTGACAGTGCCTTGGTTAGTATATCAGCGAGCTGGTCTTGAGATCGAACATGAGGAACTTCAATTAGCTTTTCTTCTAGCTTTTCCTTGATAAAATGCCTATCAACTTCAACATGTTTAGTACGATCATGTTGAACAGAATTATGAGCAATATCACATGCTGCCTTGTTGTCACAATACAACTTTATAGGATTGACTGGCTTAATATGTAAATCTATCATCAGATTTCTAATCCACAACAATTCGCATATAGCTTTAGCCATCCCTCTATATTCAGCCTCAGCACTTGATCTAGCAACTACCTCCTGTTTTTTACTTCGCCATGTAACCAAGTTTCCTCCTACAAACGTGAAATAACCAGAAGTAGAACGTCGATCTTGAATAGAACCAGCCCAATCAGCATCTGTATAACCATTAACATCCAAATTGTGTCCTTTTATGAACAAAATTCCTTTTCCTGGAGACGACTTCAAGTAGCGTAAGATACGGGTGACAGCATTCATGTGTTCTTCGCTTGGAGAGTGCATAAATTGACTGACCACACTCAATGAATAAGCTAAATCAGGTCGAGTATGTGCAAGATACATTAACCTTCCAACCAACCTCTGATAGCATTCTTTGTTAGTCGGAACTTGATTGGAATCACCATGTAGTTTCAAGTTCTCTTCTATAGGAGTGCTAAGTTGGATCGCATCTTTGTCATACCTGTTTCACTTAGTAAGTCTAAGGCATATTTTCTTTGTGAAAGAAAAATACCTTTATCTGACCGTGACACTTTAATGCCTAAGAAATACTTCAACTCTCCAAGGTCTTTCATCTCAAACTCACGGGCAAGGTGCTCGTGTAATCTCTTCCTCTCTCCTGGATCATTTCCGGTTACTATTATATCATCAACATACACAATGAGAATTGTAATGTATTTTTCATTATGCTTCAAGAATAAAGTGTGATCCGAGTTACTTTGTGTGTAACCAACTGTCTTCATAAAATTTGTGAACCTTCCGAACCATGCTCTGGGAGACTGCTTTAAACCATATAGGGATTTTCTCAACCTGCAGACCTGTTTATTACCTTCCGTTTGCTGTTTACAGCTAGGAGGTAATTCCATATACACTTCTTCTTGGAGAGTTCCATGTAAAAATGCATTCTTTACATCAAATTGATGTAGCGGCCAATCAAGATTAATTGCTAGAGATAGTATAATACGAATAGTATTAAGTTTGGCCACCGGTGAAAAAGTCTCCATATAATCAATTCCATATGTTTGAGTATATCCCTTGGCTACCAGCCTTGCTTTGCACCGTTCAATAGTTCCATCAGCTTTGTATTTAATGGTGAAGACCCACCTACACCCAACAGGTTTCTTTCCTTTCGGCAAGTCAACAACGTCCCATGTTGAGTTTTTTTGAAGGGCTTTCATTTCTTCATTCATTGCCTCCCTCCATCTAGGATCAGCCAAGGCTTCCTGCACATTGTTAGGAATAGATACAATGGATAATTGATGTACAAATGCCATTTTTTCGTTTGACAATCTATGATAGGATACATAGTTATTCATAGGGTATTTGAGTTTTGAGTGAAGGGTTGGTTCATAGTTCACCTTGGGTTTACCTCTTGTGACTCGATTAGGTAGTTCTTTTAGGGACTCAACTGGATGAATATCATGAGACTCAAGTCTGGAATCAACCAGGGAAGACAATTGGTTAATTGGTACACTGTGGGAAGCTGTCGGCCCCTCCAAGGTATCCTGGTTACCATCAACGATTTCTGGACCATTTTCACTGGTATACTCTTCCCTGTCCTGGTGTTCCTCTGTGTTCTCATTAACTGGACATTCTTCATTAGTCTCAAAGCTATCCAAAGTATCAATCAGTTGGTTACCATGTGCAATGATATCCACATTGTCTGTAGGCTTAGTTGCTATCTGCACTTCATCGTTCTCCTTAGTTTGAGATGAATAATACATAGTAGTTTCATGGAAGACCACATCCAGAGTAACATAAAGTTGGCGAGAAGGAGGGTGATAACATCGATAGCCTTTTTGGTGTAGAGCATAGCCAACAAACACACATCGAAGTCCCCGAGGTTCTAACTTAGTTCTCAAACCTTTATGAAGATGTACATAAGCTACACATCCAAAAACTTTAGGAGGTAAGTTTGGCATTGTAGGAGCACTTACAAGGCGATGGAGAACCTCGAAGGGGGTTTGGAATTGCAGAGAACTAGAAGGTACCCTGTTGATAATGTATGCTCCGGCGAGAATGCTTCTCCCCAGTAACTAGTAGGCATGTGAGCTTCAAATAAGGAGGCACGAACGACCTCAAGGAGATGACGATTTTTCCGTTCAGCCACCCCATTCTGTTGAGGGGTGTAAGGGCAAGTTGTTTGATGAATAATGCCATGTGTGTTCAAGTAATCTTTCAAGCTGTGATTGATAAACTCTCCCCCATTATCAGTCCTGATCACCTGAATATTGGTCTGATACTGTGTTGCTATCATTTTGTGGAATTGCTGGAATAAAGAACTCACTTCACTCTTTGTCTTCATTAAGCAAATCCACGTCATGCGGGTGTGATCATCAATGAATGAAACAAACCAACGTGATCCATTTAGAGAAGGAGTGTTTGTTGGTCCCCATACATCCGAGTGAACAACCATAAAAGGTGCAGGACTTTTATTCATACTAATAGGAAATGAAACACGATGACTTTTAGCACGTTCACATACATCACACTTAAAATCTGAAACAATCAATTGTGAAAATAATTGTGGGAATAATTTCTGTAAATATCCAAAGGATGCATGGCCTAAACGCCTATGCCATAGCCAAATTTCAGACTTCTCGTGTTCATTAGCTGTATTAGTTGAGAAGACTTGTGCCAACTGATTTGAGCTTGCCGGAATCAGATCCAGGTAGTAGAGCTTCCCTCTCCTAGTACCATAACCAATTGTCTTCCGAGTTTGAATGTCTTTGAATATGCAAAGGTTCGGCCAAAAAATTACAACACACATCAAGGCACAAGTTATTTGAGCAACAGATAATAAATTATGATTGAGACTCGGAACAATAAGAACTGACTCTAAACTCGGATTTTTTTTAAGAGTAACCGTGCCTTCTCCTAACGCATAAGAAGGAGTTCCATTGGCTGTGAAAACTACATGGTGGTTTGAGGGGTGTATGGTCTGAATATTATTGTTAAACGTCATATGATTTGTGGCACCTGAATCAATTATCCATTCACTATTTCTAACAGAAGTGGAGGTATGAAGAGCCTTACCTGCATTTGACATCGACAGACTGTGTTCTCAGCAGTGTCGCATGCATTCCCAGTAATAGCACCAGAAGAGGAGTCTTTCCCAGATTTATTGCCAAACATATGATTTGGTTCTGCCACAGCAACAGACACATGAGGATTTGCCTTTAAGTTTCTCTTACGGGGTGCTTTGGAAAAATCCCACCATTCTGGATATCCAATCAATTCATAGCAGCGTAGCTTAGTGTGCCCAGTTTCACCACAGTGAGTGCACATGCGTTCTAGTCGTGCAGCTCCTATTTCATAGCTGCGATTTTGCGATCCAATTGAATGATTATGATTCAGTGAACCAGAAGCTCGATCTAGTTTCAGGTTCTGTGGTCGTTGATACTTACTTCGGCGAGCTATCATAGCAGATGGCTCTGAGTGTCCAGGTTCCCCATTCAGTGTGTTTCGATGGATAGAGTCACGACGAACATAAGCATATGTTTCTTCAAGGTCTAATGCAGAATCTCTCCTTAGGATCTCACCACGAATTTGTTCAAATTCTTCATCAAGGCCATTCAGAAAAATATGCACTCGCAATCTCTCAACTGATTTTTTGTAGGCAATGACATCATCGGGATTTTTCATAACAATCTTGTCATGATGATCTAGTTCTTGAAATATTTCTACCAAATCACCATAATAGGTAGAGATAGGACGACCAACCTGTTTGGTGGAGAACGCACGTTGGTTCAAGGTAAATAGCTGTGATTCATCTGCCCCATCATAGAATGCTTTGGCTAGAGCATTCCAGATTTCATGTGCAGTAGGCAGTCTAAGATAGCGTTTCATAATTTCTGGTGACATGGAGGTCAACAACCATCCTTTAATCTTTTGATTCTCAGCATACCATTTAGCATAGGATGGATCAGTTTTTTCTGGGATTGTGTTGCTTACAAGATATTCAAGTTTCTCTCGTCCTGCAATTTGCATCTCCATGATTTGAGACCAGACATCATAGTTGCTTTCAGTATGGGTGACATTGGTTGAGAAACTGGAATTCTCTGACTGAACCTGGATAACTGGAACAGAGGATGATTCGGTTTTGTTACTGGCCATGGTACGAGAAGGAGGATTCGTAAGATTTATAACGTTTGTGTGGTGATATAAAGAGCAGATAATAAACCTGCTCTGATACCAAGTTAAAAACGTATGCAGTGTTTTCAAAGGGATTCAATTGTTTTATTTTCACTTAGAACTTCCTCTGTTACAAGCAGAATATATATAGCTACTCTACATAAGAATCCCTACGTTTCAGATCCTATAGTTTACGACTGATTTGTTAATTACATGGAAACCTATTTCTACTAGGATACAATCACGTATTTACCGGGATGCTGGAATATATCTTTCCAGCTAATATCAGAGACAATGTAGGACTTGAATGCTGCAAATCCAACTTGGAGATAATCACCGCAATTGTTAACATAAACTTGTTAATCTTTCTTTTTGGTCTCATTGTAGGTAGGGGCTTTCATGGAGCTGTAATCCCAGGTTGTCCAGAGACATTCCAATCATCAGGACAGAATTCTAGAGATCGAAGAGAAAGCTCCCAAGACCATCATCAGAAGGTTAGACAAGTTAGAGAGGGTGATGTTGTTGCCTTGCCTTCAGGAGTAGCTGATTGGTTTTACAACAACGGTGATTCTCCTCTTGTTCTCGTCCAACTTCTTGACACTAGCAATGCTGCCAACCAGCTTGATCAGGATTTCAGGGTAAGAATCACAAAAATTCATGCTGGTGATGTCATATAATAAGTAAACCAGAATTACTTCAAAATCAAACATTGACCTGCCATTTCAGAAATTCTTCTTGGCTGGCAACCCACAACAAGAACTACAAAGCCAAAGAAGCTCATACCAGAGTGGCCAACATGAAGGCGAAAGTCGAAGACACAAGCAGGAAAGATATCGCAACATCTTCGGTGGCTTCGATGAGCGATTACTCGCAGAAGCTTTCAACGTTGACACCAAACTAGCAAGAAGGATGAAGAATGAAAATGATAACAGAGGCATCATTGTCCGAGTTCAGCATGAACTTCAGGTGGTAAGTCCACAACAAAGTCGAGAGGAGGAAGAACGAGAACGAGAACACCAAAGGAGACCAGGTGGTAGGGGCAATGGTCTAGAGGAAACATTCTGTAATGCCAGGTTGAAGCACAACATCAATAATCCAGAACGTGCTGATGTCTTTAATCCCCATGCTGGACGCCTCACTACTGTCAACAGCCTCAATCTCCCCATCCTTCGCTATCTCCAGCTTAGTGCTCAGAGAGGCGTCCTTTACCCTGTAAGAATGTACATACAACATTCATAAGAAAAGCAATTCCTCGTATATCATACACACTTTTCTAGCAGTTTTGATGATAATCTACATTGAATATGAACATGTGTAGAATGCTTTGATGTCACCAAATTGGAACATCAATGCTCACAGCATATGCTATATTACTAGAGGAAGTGGAAGGATTCAGATTGTTGGAGACAACGGGCAAGCAGTATTTGATGGACAAGTTCGAGAGGGTCAAGTCATAACAGCACCACAAAACTTTGCAGCAGTCAAGAAGGCAGGAAGCCAAGGACTGGAGTGGGTATCATTCAAGACTAATGACAACGCACAAATCAGTCAATTGGCAGGACGTATCTCTGTCATCCGTGCCATTCCTGAGGATGTGCTTGCAAATGCATTCCAGATCTCAAGGGAAGATGCTAGGAGGCTTAAGAACAACAGGGAGGAAGTTAGTGTTTTTAGTTCTTCCCAGCAATCACAATTTGGAAGGGATTAAAGCTAGCATCTATGCTATAGAGAACCAATAAATAAAGCTAGAGGCTGTATGTATGTAACTATGAATGCATGAATCATTAGCTTAAGAATAAGTCTTAGTGGGCATGAGGACTTGTTTGATCCTTGTACTATGAATGCATTATGCGGTTAATAAGAAGTTTTCTTTTGTTTTTAATTTTTTCAGCAGGCCGTTCCATTTGTGACAGTGAAGAAAATGAAGTCTTTCTAGCTTTGATTACGAACAAATAGCTATAGTATTGTTGACATGGTAACTACCAGGAAAAGGCTATAATAACATAAATTCATAACACGGTTATACGACTTCCAAAATGCCAAACTACATTATGATCTTTTAATTGAAAAAATGTATATAATTGAGGAAAAACAACTAGATATTTGAAATAACATTATAAAAACAAATAGAATTTATAGTTAAGAAGCTTGTTGAAAGACAATATAACATTATAATTAATTATGAGGTTTTAGAAGCATAAGATCGTCAGCTATAAGACAAAATAAAGGGAAAGATTAATTACGAGAGAGAGAGAGAGAGAGACCGAACTTTTTTTTTTTTTTTAAAAAATACAATCCCTCTCTAATTTAATTTGATGATATTGGTATTGAAACTATGATAAATCTATGGAAGACAAGAAGATTATATATATTACAATGATGATCAAGTTTAGTATAAAAAATGTTTCATTTGATATGAAATATTTGATGGTGGTGGTTCTTTTATCAAGTCCTCACACCTAATTTTGTAGATGTGTTCCCTACTAGGACTACAATTACCTAACATGAAGAATACCTTACGGAGAAGCCTGACCTGGATATCTAAGCTTTAACCCCCTCAACTTCCCTTATCCTTGTAAACAATCCTAGTCCTATGGGGTTTAACTTTCTTTAATATATCTTACATTTTTATAAATTTTGATGTTTTATCAAATTGTTTTCATTCACTTCCCTATTTACTTTGAGAAATATTATACAGTATATGGATCCAATGCCTATACTTAGAAAAATATTTAGAGGAAATCCTCTAGGTATATTATATGGGTCCAACGCCTATACTTAGAAAAATATAGAAGATTTTGTATGGGACTAATGCCTATGCTTAAAAATATTTATAAGGAAATCCTCTAGGTAATTTGTATGGGTCTAACACCTATACTTAGAAAATTTTTCTAATTTTGGCAATATTTGAACTCTGCCTAACCTTAGTAGGATTCCCTCCCTACTTGGAACCGAGAGGAAATCTAGGTTGCAAGTATATCCTTATCCAAGAGTTCTTGCTCATTTAATCTGGTTATCTGAATGAATCCCCAGCGAATTGGTAAGATGCCCCTAGTCATTACATGGAGATTGGTGTTATTGCACTAGGAAGACCAAGTCAATCCTTTGAATAGTTATGTGGTTATTTCCCTAGAGAGATTGAGGCAGTCCCTTCTTTAAAGAGTTGTGCAATCACACCAAGAAGATCTTTGATCAATCCAATCCAATATGAGTTGTGCAATCACATTAGGGAGACCATGTCAATCCCTTCCAAAGTGATTTATGCAATAACATTAAGGAGATCGAGTCAATCCTATGATTTGATGGTTAATGAGAGGTCGTTAGGCATCACCTGGAGAAAATGAAAACATTATCTATGAATAAGTTAATTTATATATGAGAAACTTACATTCTTAGTTATTGACTATGATATATTTTCAAATGACCAGAGTGTCAGCACACTACCAGAAATTCGCTTAATACCAATGGAATTGCCGATGGAATAATTCTGTCGGTAATGTGGGGTTACCTTTACCGATAGAATTTACTCTGTTGGTAATTTCGTCTGTAAATACCGACGGATTATGGCCGTCAGTATATACTGACGAATTTACGGATGGAATGTTGAGAATTTTTTTAAAAAAAGCAGTTTAGCTGACATGGAGGTTATTGCGGGTATTTTTTACCGACGGAATCACCAAGGGATTCAAAACGTTAGGTCCGTACGGTGACGTGACCGATTCACCGATGGAAAGGCCCACAGAATTACCGAGGGATTCAAAACGTCATTTATGTATGGTGACGTGACCGGTTCACCGATGAAAAATGCAGATGGAATCACCGAGGGATTCAAAACGGCAGCTCCGTACGGTGACGTGTTCTATATACCGTCAAAATAGCCAACGAAATCACAAACGGAAAAGGCCGTTGGTGAATCTGTCGGCAAAAGTTAATACATCCACTGTCACTCTAGCCTATCCTCCCCTATTTCTCCTTCTTCTTCCTTATCTAAACTCTCCCCAACTGCAAACAACCAGCCCCCCTCCCAAAAAAAATCTCCCTCTTCTCAGCACAACAAGTCATATATCTTGAAGTCTTCTTGTCACAGCATCTGTGTTCTGATTTACCTACGGATTTTTATCAGTTTTTGTAAGTAATTCTATCTTTTAAAATTTTAACATTTAAATATCATGGTTTTTTTTTTAGTATATGTATTTTGTTAGTAGATGTACATGTTTTATTGTTATTTCTCAAACAAACTTGTAGTATATGAATGTATAATTTTATACTTGTTATGGTTTGTTTTAGATTTTGTAAGATTGTATTTGTTTGTAAATTTTTGAAACTTTATTGAATTATCGAATTACATGTGTTGTTTTGAAATAATTAATAGCTTGTTTAATCGGTCCGTTTTAATTTTTATCATTAATGGTATTGCGGAGTTGTAATTTTTGTAAATTGATATATATGTATGGATGTTGATAATTGATAATGAATATTTAATATTTATGAGAAGTTGTAATTGGTTTGTTGGATAATCTCGAGGTAAACCAATTTTTTTGCAAATTTATTTACCTAACATAGTTAATTAATACATGTTGTCATCATAATTTTATAGAGATTCGATAGAAGTCATGGATGATTGTTCATGGATGTATCGAGATTCACCCCAAGGATTGCAGAGGATGGATTATTGTAACGAGGTTCAAGGTTTTATTAATTTCGCGACATGTATTCCCAGAAATTTTACTGGAGGCGGTATCAGGTGTCCATACAGGAAGTGTCAAAATAAAAAGTATCTACATCAAGATGTTGTAACGATACATCTTCTACACAAAGGGTTTATGGAGAATTACCAGTGTTGGTATGCACACGGAGAAGTATTTGTTAGTAAGAGGAGAATGGATTAAAGGGTGGTTGGGTCAACGTCTAGTGCTAGCAACGTGCATGAAGCACCAAATGACAACACTAATCCTTACAGGAATATGGTTATGGATGCAATGAGAATGAATCAAGGTAATGCCAATCAATGTCCACTTGTAGAAGAAGAACCTAATGCAGATGCAGCTAGGTTTTTTGATTTGTTAAAAGATTCTGACGAACCATTATGGGATGGCTGCACGAACCACAGTAAATTATCGGCCGTAGCACAGGTGTTCACCATCAAGTCAGATCACGAGTTGAGTGAGGCCGGGTATGACAAGATTATTGAATGGGCGAGACGCATTTTACTTGAAGGGAACAGGCTGAAAGAGAATTTCTATGCTGCGAAGTCCATGATGAAACCCCTCGGTTTAGGATACCAGAAAATTAACATGTGCCCTAACTTCTGCATGTTATACTACATTGAAAATGCAGAAATGACCGAGTGTATGATATGCGGGTATTCCCGTTACAAACCTAGAACTGGTAGGGGAAAGACTCTAGTGGCATATAAAAAACTTAGATATGTCCCAATCACATCTAGATTGCAGAGGTTATTTATGTCACCAAGGACTGCTGAGCACATGACATGGCACCAATCACATGATACGGTTGATGGAGTGATGGTGCATCCTTCTAACGGCGAAGCGTGGAAACACTTTAATAGTGTGCATCCTAACTTTTCAGCTGAATCAAGGAACGTGTGTCTTGGGTTATGTACAGACGAATTCAACCCATTCTGGCCATTTGCTGCTCCTTATTCTTGTTGGCCGGTCATACTGACGGTTTATAACTTGCCACCGGGGATGTCTATGAGGCTGGAGTTCATGTTTTTATCTATGGTCATACCAGGTCCGAGCAATCCGGAGCGGAATATAGATGTTTCTCTTCATCTGTTGATTGATGAGTTGACGCAGTTGTGGTCCTCTAGAACTTTGACTTATGACATCGCAAGGAAACAAAATTTTGTTATGAGAGCGGCATTGATGTGGACTATCAATGATTTTCCAGCTTATGGAATGCTTTCTGGTTGGAGAACGCATGGAAAACTTGCATGTCCATACTGCATGGAAAACAACAAGGCATTCACGCTAAGAAACGGAGGTAAAACTTCTTTTTTTGACTATCACCGTCATTTCTTACCACATAATCATAAGTACAGAAAGAACAGAAAAGATTTCTTTGTTGGTAGAGTTGAAAAGGATGTTGCACCCCCGCGTCTATTTGGTGAAGAATTGCATGATGTTGTAAAATTATACGGTGATATTGTCTTTGGTCTCCAATCAGGTAAGCAAAAGTTTCCTGGTTTTGGTTTGACCCATAATTGGGTAAAGCGAAGTATCTTTTAGGAGCTTCCTTATTGGAAGACCAATCTTCTCCGCCATAACTTTGACGTCATGCACATTGAAAAGAACATGTTTGAGAACATTTTCAACACCGTCATGGATGTGAAGGGGAAGACAAAGGACAACATCAAGGCTAGATTGGATGTAGTGTTGTTCTGTAATCGGAAAAATATGGAGTTGGTTTGTGATGGGTCACAGGTCACAAAACCAAAAGCAAGCTTCATGTTAAAGAAAAACGCACAACTACTAGTCTACAAATGGCTTAATAGTCTGCGTTTTCTGGATGGACATGCCTTGAATATATCAAGGCTGGTTAATATAGAGGAATGCAGATTGTATGGAATGAAGAGTCATGACTGCCACGTGTTTATGTAAACACTCATCCCATTAGCTTTTTGTGATTTGTTGCCAAAGGGGATATGGGATGCACTCACGGAGATCAGTCATTTCTTTAGAGATTTATGCTCCAGCAAGTTGAATGTTGATCACATTGAGAGGCTTGAAATGAATATCGTCGAGACACTATGCAAACTTGAGATGATATTCCCTCCATCATTTTTTGACTCAATGGAGCATCTCCCCATACATCTACCGTTCGAGGAAAAAGTTGGAGGACCGGTCCAGTATAGATGGATGTACCCATTCGAACGGTTAGATATTACAGTTGCAATGTAATTCATATATAAGAGTATTTTCTTTGTTTTTCTTCATTGAAAATACTTGATTAATTCAATGCAGGTACTTTTCAATCTCAAGAAAAAGCTTAAGAACAAGCATGTTGAGGCTTCGATATGTGAGGCCTATATTGTTAAGGAGATCTCAACATTTATCTCGTACTACTTCAAACCTTGTTGTTGCCCATTTTTTAAGCCATATGTGCTAATGGAGACCCCTTTTTACCAACCAGATTGCTGCCAGTTTCTGTTCTTTAAAATAATTTTATCTCACTTCGAATCCCTCATTAAAGTTGTAGTCCTGGACGCATAGATGAATTTGGACTTTCGAATCGCTTGATTTTGATATCAGAAGCTCAAGATATTCACGTTTGAATATTTAATGAGAAAGCGAAAATTCTGCTGTAAAAATCCTGCCGCAAGAAGGATTTTGCCTCCCAAGTTTGCAGGAGTGAATTGGAAAAAAAAAAGAAAAAACTGAAATAAGGGAGTTAATTACAGATAAAAATTGGAAGAAACTTGACTGGGTTTTGAAGAAACGAAAAACAGGGACAGGATTAATTTGCAGACCAATTACCTTTGCCTTGCATTTTGGCAACAAATGACGCCGTCATGCTTTTACACATTAATATGCATTTTTTTTCCTTCTTCAGCTGAGGAAACAAGGCGGCACCGTTTTGAAACAGCCCCATTTTGAATTAATAAGCGTGGCACTGTACCCCGTCTGCATTTTCCTTCCCTCCTCTGCAGCTGTTTCTGTTAGGCCTTTTATTCGCTCGTCCTTGCGCCCAGTTTTCAGCTGCACATCACAGTTTTAGCTTGATTCCAGCAGAAACGGTTTTGTACGTCCACGGCGCTAACTGTGAAAGAAGACAAAGGGAGAAGCCTCGCCATCATCTGATGGCTGGGATTTTCTCCCTAAACACAGACGGTTGGGATGAGGGGGCTTGAGAGTTGGTCTCCAAGTTTCTGCGTTTCTGCTTGGCTATATAAGCAAGCTGTTAAGTAAACAAGAAGAAAGAGGAGAAAAAAGGAAGAGGAGGGAAGAAAGAAAAGAGAGAGCAGAGAACAGAAAAGAGAGGGATACGGGGAGAGTTGAAATACAAAGGAAAAAAGAAAAGAACAGGGAGAGCTAGCATAAAAAGAAAACAAACAGAAAAGAGAGGAGACAGAGAGAGTTTAAATACAGAGAGAAAAAAAGAGAAAAGAGGGGGGACGCAGAGGGAGAACAAACAGAAAAATGAAGAGAAAACAGAGAGAGTAGGGGGAGAAAGAGAAAAAGAGTTTAAATAGAGAGAGTAAAAAACAGACAGAGCTAGCATAGAAAAACAAAGAGAAGGAGAGAGGATCATCTCAGTCTATCCTACATTGCCAAGCAGGAGTTCATAAAATCTAAGGGTTTTTATTACTCCTAACGGCAAAAAGAGGAAGGCTTTCTTTGGTCTTCAGAGGCAGCAAAGCAAAGGCTTTTCCATCGTGCTATACTTCCTCGTCTGCAAGCTATA
The DNA here is from genome assembly GCA_015852605.2 of Populus deltoides. NCBI lineage: Eukaryota > Viridiplantae > Streptophyta > Magnoliopsida > Malpighiales > Salicaceae > Populus > Populus deltoides. The sequence continues at coordinate 20,868,743 of CM027570.2, read as the reverse complement.
TCGGCAGGTATGAGTCTCTGCCTTCTTTTTTCCCTTGTCATATGTATAGTTTGATGTCTGCTGTTTCTTTTTTTCAAAAACCTGTTCCTGCTGTTATTTTAGACATGTAAGTTCTGTTTTGGCCACATGGTTGTGCCGTTGGCTTACCTTTTCTACCATGGCTGTGAGTAAATAAAAGCTTATGTTAAGAGTTGCTGGTTTCTGCTTTTATTTTAGACATTAGAGTTCTGTTTTGGCCACAAAGGTGCACGCTTGTTATCGTTTCTGCCATGGCTGTGAGTTTAAATGGGTGTGTTATGTTAACGTTGCGGGCTCCTTTCTTTTCCTTTTTATTCGGGAGGAATCGTGAACCTTACAGTTTCCCCATCAGTATCCCTCCTCTCCTCTGTTTGGTCTGTTTTGTCTTAGAATTATGTAGGGAAGGGTTTTTGCTCCTAAGGGTTATTTGTCCAGAGGAGAAAGCAAGAGCAGGAGGGAAATTCCTTTTTACATGAGGCGATCATGTTGACAGGGCCTTGGGTCATTTTCTTTTTCCTCTCCGTCTGCAGTTTGGAGAGGAGATAGTTGGCCATTATTTTTTATAGTTTTAGTTTGTAACGAAGGTGGTAAAGGTACACTTCTGAGGTTGCTTTTTTTCTGTTGCATGAAAGAAGTATGATAACTCCTGAGATTAGGAAAACAGAAGGGGTTCAGTCACGGGTTCTGCCGTATGATTTGTGCACACGGATTCGCTCCCGTCAGTTTGAAGAGGATGGTTTAAGCTATGTTTAGGATCTGAGTTTATATACCGAATTTTTATTCGTGGAAAGTTGGCTTCGAGGGGTCATCTTCAGTTTTTTTTAGAATAACTTTAACTGTGATGTTCACGTGTAATTGTTACGATTAATCGTTGTTTTTTGGGAGTTCAAAATGTTACTTTCAGGACTTTACCCTATGTGACGAACTGCTTCTCATGATGCTTTGCAAGCTTTGGCTTTGATATTTGCATTTAATTGTTGTGATAAATAGTTTTTTTTTATCAAAAATATAAAAATGTTTTTGTGTGTTGCATACGGCCAATACCCTAACATATTTTAAATTGTTTTTTTTTTAAAGCAAATATTCGAGGTTTCAAAAAATGTGTTTTAGCATGGATTTCTTAAACACAAAAAATTATTTTTCTTGCATCTTGGATTTTACATGTTAGTAAATTCCAAAGGGTGTTGGCCAATATTCAAAAAAATATAAAAATCTTATTTTTGGGAATTCATTTTTTATTCACTATTAATGTTTGGATAAAGAAATCCCAAAATGGGTAAATATCCAAAATATTATTAGGAATAATTTGTTATTCATTAGTAATATTTGGATAAAGAAACCCCAAAGGGGTAAATACCCAAAATATTATTAGGAATAATTTGTTATTATTCACTACAAATGTTTGGATAAAGAAACCCCAAAAGGGGTTAATATTCAAAATATTATTGGGAATAATTCGTCATTGCTCACCGTTAATATTTAGATAAAGAAACCTCAAGGGGTAAATATCAAAAAAATATTTTTTAGGAATAACAAGCCATTATCCCTTAATAATATAAGGAAAAAAAAACCTATGAAAGGTAAATGTCCAAAATATTGTTAATAGGAACACAACTTATTTATTTTTAACATAAGGGCAGATTTATGCCTAAAATTTTATTTAGAACAATTTAATTGCACATCCTTGAAAGAAGCCTCAATTATAATTAGGGACATTTCAAAATTTTGATTCCACAGTTTATGAGTCAAGGAAATATGAAATACTAAGGCAAAAATGAACTTTTAAAGCACCTTGAATTTCCTTAGATTTCTAACTTAGTTTTTTTGGTTTCTCTTCCCTGTGATTTACGAGTTGCGAAACACTTGAAATACTAAGGGAAAAATGAGCTCTTAAGCGCATTGAATCTCCTCAGATTTCTATCTTAGATGTCTCTAAATTCGTAAATTCTAAATTTATTTCAAATCAAGCATAGACTTCAAGAGATCTACACCGTTTCTCTTTGGCACTCTATAGACATATCTAAAGGTATGATCCGTATTGGCCATGAGTTCTTTCCCATAGACTATGAATCCAAGTTCGTTCATCTTAACAGACTTATCCTAGGAAACTGATGGGATTAGAGAACATCAACACCATAGCAATTATAGGCAAACCAAACACCAAGCAGCTTACCTTAGGTAGGGCGTACTAGGGGTGCTAAAACCTTCCCTTTACGCAACCAGTCCCTTGCCTTAGAATCTCTGAAAGACCAATTAGGTTTCCTAGTGACCATAATACTAGGCGGCGACTTCCTTTTTCACAAAACAAAGACCCCAACATCAATCCCTGCTACCAGGAAGGGTCGCCGCGACGTCGAGCTCTCATGAGGGTACGACAAATCTCATCTGAGAACGAGAGTCAATCGCGTTCCACAGCATGATGATGGCGGTGAAGTGTCTTCCAGTGGGAACTTGTCAATATTCTCCAATCCTGAATGACCCACACCTAAAAATGTCGTGAGAGGAAGATATTTATCAGAAATAGAGTTCAAACAAGCACACAATTATGTTCTATTTAACTGTGATGAGCTGAGATCTTTTATTCAATAAGTGTATATATGCGTAATACTAAATAAACTTTGTCAATAATATACTACTAATTAGATATTGTAATATAATACATTCATTACCACTTGCAGGGAACATCGATAATATTTGCTGTCCAATAACTCACAGCTGACTGAATCCCAAATCTTTCAATTACAAGATGAACAATTTCCCACATGGTTCAGAACACATGTAAGCACTATGACAAACTCATTCTCACTTGCAAAATTATTGTATGCATGTCATTACATGATTCTCGTTTACTGTTCATTGATGTACATTATATACAAGGTTTATCAAATGGGAAGGGGTGCTACTAAGTCATTGTCTTCACTAAGCCTAGGCCCTGAAAGAAAAGTTAAGTGCTACAACGGGTATTTTGTCAATGGATATGTTTTCCATACTGAAGAATACGGGCATGGTAGAAGACATACAATAGCGGTGTTTGTGTTAAGGGATCGACTAGTATTGAGTTAGAAGTTGACTACTATGGTAGATTAGAAGAGGTCGTCAAATTGCAATATCATAGCGAGTAGAATAAAGTGTTTTTATTCAAATGCTATTGGTATGACACGACTGACAAAGAAATCAGAGTTGATCCGCACTATGGTCTTGTTGAAATCAACTCAAAAGCTAGACTCCGCAACGTAAACGATGTCTTTGCTTTCGCAAAGCAATGTTAACAAGTTTATTACACATACACCCCTTCTTTTAGAAAGGATCGATCAAGAGTGGATTGGGTGTCCGTTTTAAAAATGAAACCCAGGGGTCGTGTCGAGCTTGTTTAGGATGAGAACGAAGACACAAGTGTGCGAGATGAAGTCTTTCAAGTTAGTGAGTTGGTTGAACCATATCGAGTTGCTCCTTCGGTTGACTTGGAAGAAAATTTAAATTTTCATGTTTTTGATGATAGTCTTGTTGATGTTGTCGCAAAGGAGTTGAATGTTGTTTTGAGCTCTAGCGGACAAGCAAATGTCAATGAAGTTGATGACAATATTGAAGATTGCGATGAAGGTGATGACTATTCAATTGATGATGAAAAAGAAGAAAATTCTGACTAACTATCAGAATGAAGCCATGTGTAAAACCTTAGAATAATGTAATATAGATTATGGATGATATATTTTGTAACACAAAATATGTATTGTTTAAGCACTGTTGTTATTGTTTTGTGCGATGGACAGTTTATCATTTAACCGTTTGCAGGAAGGTAAATAGGCAATACAAATATAATCTTTCTTGTACAATGCCATACTTACCGACGTTCATACCGACGGAATAACATCCATCGGCATTTCACAGAGAGTTTGGAAACAATTACTTGAAATGCCACAATCACCGATGTTTTTACCGACGGAATAAAGTCCGTCGGCATTTCACAGAGAATTCAAAAACAATTATTTGAAATGCCACAATCACCGACGCTTTTACCGACAGAATAAAGTTCGTCGGTCATTTGTTGGTGGGTAAGATTATTGACGAAATCACCGATGGACGGTGCAAATTTCAAAAGGCGGTGCATTAAATGCATCTTTGACGGAATTACCGACGGACAACGAAAAATATGGAGGGTAATTAAAAATGTTGGTGTGAAATTCAAAACGTCACCGAGGGAATAAATTAAAATAATATTTTTTTTGTATCCTAGCGACAACCCCTTCAGTTCATTTTTTCATCTTTTCCGTTCTTCACCTTCAATTATGAATATTTTCCTCTGATTTCTTCTAGGCATTCACCAACAATCTCTAGCAAGTGTTCTTGTGAATCTTCATCAGATTAAAAGATATGTGTTTTCTCTATTTCATTTACTTTAAGGGTTTTTTTTTTGTTTTAGGTTTTTTTTATTTTTTTTGTGTTTTTTGTTTTGGTGTATTTTTAAAATGTAGATAAAGTCTTGAAATCAACCCATTATTAAGGTAAGCATGTCTATAGTTTTTTTTTGTTGAATTTATTGAATATATTTTATTGTTGTATTGGCATAATTATTGAATAATTTGTTGAATTGTAATTGTTAATATTGAATTTACCTTATAATAAGTTATTGAATATGTTGGAATAATTAGTAATTTTACTACATTATTGCATGATTTGTGTTTAATTATTTGCATTATTTTTTATTGTTAGTCTAGAGTTTTTTTTTGAATTTATTGAATATTTTTTATTGTTTATATTTATATAATGATTGAATATGTTGTTAATGTTGAATTTACCTTGTAATTAGAATGAATGTTATATGTATAGATGCTATGTTATATACAATATTAGTATAGATGAAGTCAATTGGTTGTAGCTTTTGTCAATATTTGCAGGTTTGTGGATTTGGGTAGTATCCAGTATAGGGGAGGTGCTGTCGAATATTTTTTAACATTTGAATTTAATTATATAATTATTCGTATACAATTGTATAGATGCGTAGAACGAAAACTAGAGCTGGTCGCTCACGTAAGGTTGCAGCTAGTTCTTCTAGCAGCGAGGATGACGTATCCTTAGGTGCCTCTCAAAAAGCGGCACCTACGCCACCTGCAATGTCAACCGATGCTGCCTCTTCCAGCGCGGGTTTGCAGCGTAGAGGTGGCATGCCTTCACAGCGGAATCAGTTCACCCGCAAGTACGAGGCACAGTGGAAGGACGACTTTTCAATGTAAGTTTGTTAAGGTTTTAGTTTTTTCTTTTAAATTATAATATAATTTATGAACAACTAATCAATATTTCATGAATTTAATTTATTTTCAGGTTCACAAACATTGAGGACGCCTAAGTAATATCATCGGCGTTTAAATCGTCGATGGAGATTCTAATATTTCAATGGAGTCAGGTATCCATACATCCTGAATGGATAACTCAAATCGATGCATGGTTTAGCAGATTTGAGGTTGGTGTTAATTTCTAATTTCTAGCTTATTTCTAATAATTTATTAATATAATTGTAACTAAATTATCATTTTTATTTATCTAATTATTAATACACAACACAAATTCGCCTGGGACAGGGCGCATGACAAAGTTGTGAGGAGGGTGTGGGAAAATCAAGCGGCAACTAGGTAACATCGAAAACAATACAAGATTTTTTAAGGAAAAAATTTATGTTTCAACTTCTAATTTCTCGCTATAGAAGTAGGTTGCGTGATTTTTGGTATGAAGCACAAAAAAAGGCTAAAAAAACCGTGAGAGATAGGGGTCTTTAAGGCTGGAACGACGTGGCGGTTTGGAGGGATTTCAAACCGATATACATCCCGGAAGATATATGACCGCACTATCTTGAGCACGTGACATCTGAGTGGTTCACACAACGCTCACAGTCCAGTGCTGGCAACCGGAATCGGCCAATGCATAGCTCGGTGACAACGCACACCGGCGGCTCCGTTCCGTTTGCTGCACATGCGAAACGGATGGTAAGATTAATTTAAATGAAATATATCGTTAAATTAATTTGTTGTTAATTAATCTTTTTTCATTATAGGCTATGTCTCGTAGACGTGAGCCGAGCCCGATGGAGCTGTTTGTGGAGACGCACGTACTGAGTCAAGACTGCCAAAAAGGGGTGCAACAGTTCGTTGACAATCGTGCTCAACACTTCGTGGTATGTTTTTTCAACCATTTTATTTTGTAAGTTATTATTTTTATTGAATTGAATATGATGATTACTTTTTTTATTTTTATTTTCAGGAGACATATAATAGCTAGTTGAGGGAGAGATATAGGGACGATCCTTTGACCTATCCGAAATTCGATCCAGATTTGTGGATGGAGGTTGGATCGTCTGGTGGACCCGATAAAAATCGGGTTTACGAGCTCTCCAACACTATTGCCGAGAACTTGCGGGCAACCGTAGTGTTTCAATCGTTGGGAGCTCCCAATCAGTATCGAGCACCCAATCTAAGGAGTTCGTGGCCTTGCAGCAACACACGTCTTAGCTCACCGAAAAATACGACCACCTATTAGCAGCGTATTCACAACTCGAAGCGGATAATGCACAACAAAAAGCGGAGTATGACCAGCTTCGTGAATTTGTCATGAACATGGCATCACAGAGTGATGATAGATGTGCGCCCCCTCCTTTTTGGTCGTATAACAACCAGCCTCCTCCTTCTCCTCCAGCTCCACCATTATGTTAATTTATAATGAATATTATTTAACTTTAATAGTTAATTTAATATTTTTTTAAACATATTCGGTTTGTAATGAATATTATTTAACTTTATTTCTTTTGTTTTTTATGTTTAATAAAAATTTTATTTGCGTAATTCATTTTTATTACCATTAATTTATATAATTTTATATTATGTATTCTAAATAATTTTTTAAAAACATATTTAAAAATAATCATAGAGGGTTTTACCGACGGAATATATCTGTCGACATTTGACAGGCCACATTCACTAACGAATTTACAGACGGATATATTCAGTCGGTATTATACACTCACCGACAACTTTACCGACGGAAGTAATCCGTCGGTATTGTACAGTGCCTGCCACAACGACCGCTGAATTTACAGACGGATATATTCGGTCGGTATTCCAAACATTCAACGACAAGTTTACCGACAAATTTAATCCGTCGGTATCCCACACATCACTGACAGGCTAAAATCCTTCGATATATTTCAAGTGGGAAACTTTTTTTTTGGCGCGCAATTTTTGTCTGTAAAACCATCGGCAAATGTTTTTTATTTTTCCGACCGATATGGCGATGAAATCTGGTATTACTAACGAAAGGAAAGCCGACGGACTTAGTTCGTCGGTGAGGACGTCAGTAAATATATTACCGACGAAACCTTAATCACATACCGAAGGAATATTTTCATCGGTAAAACTGTGAGATCTTGTGGTGGCATGAGGGAGACTCTTCCCTTCTATATCTTGTAAATGAGAAGTATTTGCCTTGACTATCCTCGTGACTTTGTAATGACCATCCTATTTAGGGGCCAGTTTGCCATTACTTTCTCTATTGCCAATAGCCTTCAACTTTCTCAGCAACAAGTCTCTAAATTTAAACTTTCTATTATGGTATTGGATAGTTCAGCATGGATACACTTCATTTCTAGTTGTTATGGTCAAACAAGATTTTTCTAAGAAATCTAATTTGGCCTTAAGGCCTTGTTGATTACCTTCTGATATATAATGGACTACTCGATGACTTGGGCACCCAATCTCAGCTGGGATCATAGCCTTAGTTCCATAAGTGATCCAGTAGATGTTTTTTGGGTGGTCTTATAGACCCATAAAATGTCATTGAGCAGCTCTGCCCATTCTAACTTGGTGTATGTTATCTTCTTCTTGAGTCCATTAAATAGGACTATGCTGGTGAGTTCAACCTGGTCATTTTTCTATGGGTGATACATTGAAAATAATTGATGGTCGATGTGAAGCCTTTGACATTTCTCCTTCATCATATGACTAACAAACTAGGTCCCATTATTAGTGATCAAGATTTTTGGAATTTCAAATCTACAAGTGATGTTCTTCCACAAAAAAGGATTTGACCTTGTTAGTAGTGATATCTGTCAAATTTTTTGCTTCCACCCATTTGATGATGTAGTCCATAACCACCATAATGAATTGTATGTTCCTTACAACATTTGGAAAGAATCCAATATGTTCATTCCCCATTCGGTAAAAGGACATGGAGAAGATAAGGTTGTCAATTATGTATAGGGTTGTCTCAAGACCAATAGAAACATTTGATATTGATTACATCTTTTCACCAAGATGACCACATCACTCAAGATTGATGGCTAGTAAAATCCTATCCTGGTGACCTGAGTGACAAGAGCTTTAGAGCCAGTGTGTAAACCATAGATTCCTTTATGGATTCCCTCAAAACATAAGAGCTTTCTCCAAGAGATAAGCACTTGAATAAGAGAGCTGGGAAAAATCATCTATATAAGACCCCATCCATTAAACAATACTTAACTGCTCGCCTAGTTAAATGAATGATCTCATTTCTTTCTAGGGGCCGAGAACTCCCTGGTGAGCATATAATCTCTCAAGGAAGTTTTACAATCCTCTTTTATGTTGATAGGGACAACCATTAGCCCTTCAATACTTGGATTTTCCAAAATTTGAACCCATACCTCCAAAAAGAGTTCAACCAAATTAGATATTGCATGATTTTATGTCGAGGATTTCATGATTTCCATGGTCACAGGGTTTACAGATTAACTTGAGTTGACTCATATTTTTCCATAACTTTTTAAAATTATTTTATTATTATTATTTTCACTACACCATTAAACAGTTTTACCGACGGATTAATTCCGTCGGTGTAAGGCATGTAATCCGTTGGTAACATTTTTACTGATGACCTCACCGACAGAATCCGTCCATTGAAATACTGATCGTCAGTAATTCCCCGTTCCGTCCCTGATTCTGTCAGAAATAAAGAAAAACCAACCATCGTCGGTCTTATAGACAGCGAAGCGCGCCAAAAAAAAAGTTCTCGTGAGAACTTTACCGACGTAATACTTCCGTCTATATTTTCAACGGTAATCACCGACGAAAAGCCCGTCAATGATTGTGGCATGGGCGGTAAATATTTCAGAACTCTTTGTAAAATACCGACGGAATATTCCGTCGGTAATAGTAACGGTAAACACCGATGGAATATATCCATCGGTGATTGTGGCATGGGTGGTAAGTTTTTTACAACTCTCAGTAAAATACCGACGGCCTGGTTCTGTCTGTAAGGTCGTCGATACTGATTTAAAATATTAAAAAAAAATTATTTATTAATAGCAAAAAAAACTAATTAACCAAATAAAATTGTATTAAACATTAAAAATATAAAAATAATGTTAAATAATATTTATCCAAATATTCTTTACAAATTTAATGTGTTTGAAAAACAAAATTAAACTAGAATAACGGCGGAGCGAGAGGAGGAGGAGGCTGGTTGTTCTTAGGACCGTACGACCAAAAATGGGCTGCACATGTATCATCACCCATCCTTGATCTAATCTCCATGACCATTTGATGGAGCTGATCATAATCTATCGAGAGTCGTTTATATTGTTGTTTCAAGGCCATGGACTCTTCAGACTGGGTGCTCGATACTAATGGAGAGCTCCCAACGGTTGAGACATTATGGGCCGACTGCAAGTTTTCGGCCGTAGTATTGGAGAGCCCGTAGACCTGATTTTTATCGGGTCCACCAGACGATCCTACCTCCATCCATAAATCCGGATCGAACTCTGGATGGGTCGAAGGATCATCCCCATATCTCTCCCTCAACCGGCTATTATAGGTCTCCTGAAAATGAGAAAAAAATCATCATATTCAATTCAATAAAAATAATAACTTACAAAATAAAATGGTTGAACGAACATACCACAAAGTGTTGCGCGCGATTGTCAATGAAGTGTTGCACCCCCTTTTGGTGGTCTTGACTTCGCAAAGTCTACAAACAGCTCCATTAGGCTCGGCTCACGTCCAAGAGACGTAGCCTGTAAGGAAAAAAAAGGTTGCAAGTTAAATATATTTATAAGCAACAATAAATTAATTGATGATATATTTCTTTTAAATTAATCTTACCATCCGCTTTGCATGTGCACTGAACGAGACAGAGCTGCCGGTGTGCGTGGTCACCGAACCATAAATTGCCGATTCCGGTTGTCAGCACCGGAATGTGAGCGTCGTGTGAACCACTCAAACGCCACGTGCTCAATATATGCCATCCATATATCCCTCGAGATGAATGGCAGTTTGAATTCCTGCCAAACTGCCACCTCATTCCATCAAGACCGTTATCCCTCGCATATCTTTGCTTTTTTTTTTGTGTATCGTACCCAAAATCACGCAACCTACTTTCATAGTAACAAATTAAAATTTAGAACATAAAATTATATAACAAAAATAAATATTATTTTTGATGTTACCTAGTGGCCGCGTGATTCTCCCATACCCTCCTCACAACATTGTTGTCCACACTATCCCACTCAAATTTATGATATGTATATAAATAATTCATTTAAAATAAAAATAGTACAAGACGTAAAATTATATAAATAATTTATTAAAAATAAGCTTGAAATTAGAAGTTAACACCTACCTGAAATCGTCAAAACCATGCATCGATATTAGGTCTCCACTCAAGATGTCTAGAAACTTGACTTCATTGAAACAATGGAATCTCCATCGATGATTTAAACGCCGATGTTATTTTTCGGGCAGCCTTAATGTTTGTGAACCTGAAATTAAATAAAATTAATTAAATATTAATTAGTTGTTCATAAATTATGTTATAAGTATAAAAAAAAACTAAAACCTAAACAAACTGACATTGAAAGGCCATCCTTCCATTGTGCATGGTACTTGCGGGTGAATTGATCCCACTGTGAAGGCACACAGCCTCTGCGCTGTGAAACCACGCTAGAAGAGGCAGCAGATGCCTCGCCGTGATCAGCACCACAAGTGGGCGCAGATGCCTCGCCATGATCAGCACCTAAGGATAAGTTCTCCTCGCTGCTAGAAGAACTAGCTGCAACTGTCTACTGACGATGTGCTGTAGATTTCATTCTACGCATCTACACAAATTTATTCGAATAATTACATAATTAACTTTGATTATTTAAAAAAAATTCGGCAGCACCTCCCTTATACTAGAAACTACCCATAATTTTCAAACCAGCAAATCTTTACAATAACCACAAACCAATTGACTCCATTGGAAAATCTTATATACAACCTAACACCTATAGAAATTCAACATCTATATATTTTCAACTAACATCTATAGAAATGCATAAATGACAATTAAAATTAATGGAAATAATAAAAAAAAAACATAACAATCAATAATAGAATAATATTGAGATAAAACAATGAAATTTAATTCTTCATTTCCATGGAAAATTCAAGAATAACAATTAAAAGAGACTAAATTGTCAAATAATTATTACAATACAAACAATAAAATAATTAAATTTTCATTCAACACATATACACAAATTTATACAAATAATTAAATAATTAAATTCAATTATTTTAAAAACATTTGCCAGCACCTCCCCTATATTAGAGACTACCCACAATTTTCATACCTACAAATATTAATAATTACACAAATATTGCAAAATCAACTCTATACAACCTAACATTTATAGAAATTCAACATCTATATATTTTCAATTAATACTTTAAAGGTAAATTCAACAATAACAATACAATTTAACAAAAGTTTCAAGATATTAAACAATAAAATAAATTTAACAAATAAAAAGAAAAAACTAAAGATTTTAGGCATGAAAAATGCTTATTTTAATAATGTGTTGATTTTAAGATTTTATCTACAAACATTACACAAAACAAAGAACACCACAAAAATAATCATAATTAAAATTAATAAAAGAAAAAAAAATACAAAGATAAAGAAAGGAGAATACATACCTTTTAATATGTTTAAAACTACAATCAAAACAATAAAAATTCGCACCAATTCTTGCAAAAACACAACACAAACGGATAGGAGAATAGAAGATGAAATGAGGAGCGGAGAAAAATAAATGAACCACGGAGGGAAGGGGGAGGGTTTTATACTACAATTTTTCTAACGGAAATACAGCGGACAATAGAATAATATTTTTTTTGGCGGTTGCATTAAATCCATCGGTACTTTCCATCAGTATTTAATTGATTTTCACACCAAAATTTTGAAAATCCCTTTAGATTTTTCAATGTCCGTCGGCAAATCTGTCGGTAATTGTGCTGACCGACCAGGAAGTCTGACAGTCATGCGCATTGGAATGTGCATTATCCGTCGGTGAAGGCGTCGGTATATCCATCGGTGAAGGTGTTGGTATATTCGTCGGTGATTGTGGCAAAATGCTATAATTGTTTTGCAACTCTCTGTGAAATACCGACGGGTCATAGGCCGTCAGTATTGCCGTCAATGATTGTGGCAAAATGTTGTAATTTTTTTGCATGTTTTGATTGTACTGCCTGTCTATCCTCCTACATAAAAGTTTGAATTGCAAGCTTACAGCACGCACAACACAATATCAAGAGCAAAAAATTATAAAAGAAATATTTCATATTCCAAAATATCATCCATAATATTACGTTATTAAAAAAAAAGGCTTTACAACATATTTAGTCAGAATTTTTGTCTTCGTCCTCAATTGAATTGTTATCAGCTTCATCACACTTTTCCATATGGTTATCATCTTCTTCATCAACATTCTCTAGTCCACTAGAGCTCAAAACAACATTCAACTCCTCTGCGTTAACATCAACAAGACTATCATCAAAAACATGAAAATTGGAATTTTCTTCTAAGTGAATCGATAGAGCAACTTGGTATGGTACAATCAACTCACTACTTGAAAGACTTTATCTATCACACTTGTGTCTTCGTTCTCATCATGAACAATCTCGACACGACCCCTGGGTTTGGTTTTTAAAATGGATAACCAATCAACTCTTGATCGATTCTTTCTAAAGGAAGGGGTGTATGTGTAATAAACTTGTTGGCATTGCTTTGTGAAAACAAAGACATCGTTTACGTTGCAGTGTCTAGCTTTTGAGTTGATTTCAACGAGACCATAGTGAGGATCTACTTTGATTCCTCTGTCAGTTGCGTCATACCAATAGCATTTGAATAAAAACACTCTATTCTGCTCGCTATGATATTGCAGTTCAATGACCTCTTCCAATCTACTGTAGTAGTCAACTTCAAACTCACTAGAAGTCGATCCCTTAATACAAACACCAATGTTGTATGTCTTTCTTCCATGCCCGTATTCTTCAGTATGAAAGACATATCCATTGACAAAATACTCGTTATAGCACTTGACTTTTCTTTCAGGGCTCAGGCTTAGTAAAGATAGTGAAATAGCAGTACAACCTCCCATTTGATAAACCTTGTATATCAAATACAACAATAATCAATAAACAGATATTTTGTAATATTGACGTATAGTTAATTGAGTTTGTGATAGGACTTACATGTGTTCTAAACCACCAGGTAAATTGTTCATCTTGTAATTGAAAGATCTGAGATTCGGTCAACTGTGAGTTATTGGACAATAAGTATCGTCGATGTTGCCTGCAAGGTTGTTCCAAATTATATGAGTTTATGATATCAAAATATATAAATAGTACACTCTTGACAAAGTTTAAGTCAAACATCTACTTACTTAATAAAAGGTCTTAGCTCATCATAGTTAAATAGGACATAATTGTATGCTTGTCTGAACTCTATTTTAGAAAATATCTTCCCCTTATGGCATTTTTAGGTGTGGGTCATCTAGGATTGCAGAATATTGTCAAGTTCCCACTTGAAGGCACTTCACCACCATCATCATGCCGTGGAACATGGTTGATCCTCGTTCTCAAATGAGGTTCGAAATAGCATGAGATAATTGTTGAGATCTCCTCAACAATATATGCCTTATATATTGACGCCTCAACATGCGCCTTGTTCTTAACCTTTTTTTTTAAGATTGAACAAGTACCTACATATATAGAATTAATAAAAAATTATCAATTAAAAAAATAAAAAAATGTTTAATTATGAATTACATAGCAATTGTAATATCTAACCTCTCGAACGGATACATTCATCTATACTGGACCGGTCCTCCAACTTTTACCTCAAACGATAAATGTACGGATATATGCTCCATTGAGTCAAAAAATGATGAAGGGAATATCATCTCAAGTTTGCATATTGTCTCGACGATATTCGTTTCAAGCCTTTCAATGTGATCAACATTCAACTTGCTGGAGCATAAATCTTTAAAGAAATAACTGATCTCCGTGAGTGCATCCCTTATCTCTTTTGGCAACAAATCACGAAAAAGCTATTGGGATGAGTGTTTGCATAAACACAAGGCAGTCATGACTCTTCATTCCATATAATCTGCTTTCCTCTGTATTAACCAACCTTGATATGTTCGAGGCATGTCCATCGAGAAAACGTAGACTCTTAAGCCATTTGTAGACTAGTAGTTATGCGTTTTTATCTAACACGAAGCTTGCTCTTGGTTTTGCGACCCGTGACCCATCCCAAACCACCTCCATATTTTTACGGTTACAGAACAACACTAAATCCAATCTAGCCTTGATATTGTCCTTTGTCTTCCCCTTCACATCCATTACGGTATTGAAAATGTTCTCAAACATGTTCTTTTCAATGTGCATGACGTCAAGGTTATAGCGGAGAAGATTGGTCTTCCAATAAGAAAGCTCCCAAAAGATACTTCGCTTAACCCAATTATGGGTCAAACTAAAACCAGGAAACTTCTGCTTAGCTGATTGGAGACCAAACACAATGTCACCGTACTCTGACACAACATCATGCAATTCTTCACTAGAAAGACGCGGGGGTGTAACTGATGCAACCATATTATTCAATAGTTTCACCCACATTTAACTAGTGTTTTGCCTATGTTTTATATATAAAATGCCTTGATATTCTTTTTTTTATGTTTTGAAGGCACTTTTGGATGAAAGATGCAAAAAGGAGTAAGTTGGAGATAATTGGCAGATTTGACCTTCAGTCGATGTTTTTTGCAGAGCGTGAGCTCTGAAGGTTGAAATGAAGTGATTCCAGTGGCATTAAAAAGCTAACATCCATACCTTTCTGCACATCTAAGGCAAGAAAATAAAATAAGGAAAAGCATGGAAATCGCAGCCTTCAAAGTCAAATCTCGCAATCTGCCAGTGTTGACCTTCGGCTATTCCAACTTGAATATCTGGAGCTACAGAAGTCCAATTGATGCAAACTCAATTTTTTTGGATTCATGACTCAAAGTTCTATAAACGCTCCACATTTCAGCCAAAAAAAATGTCATATGAGGGAGATATGATTTCTCAAAGATGACATCTGAATTCTGCCAGCAAACAGGTTTCATGAAGAAACGAGTCCAAATTACGTTCCGAAGCATCTAAACCGATATCCAAGTTTTTATTTCAGCAATTTAGCTCCTCTAAGTCAAAGCTTGAAGATTTCATGGAAGGCTATTTCTTCTTTTTTTAGGAAAATAGTTATTGAAGTACTTAAATGTAAACAGTCTACTTAATGGAGGACTATTTTGTAAAATAGAGACCTAGGGTTTCCTAAGATATAAAAAGAATGAGAGAAGAGAAGGGGGGCAGCCAGCCAAGAAGAGAAAAATGCCTCCTTCCTCTAAGAAACCCTAAATTATGCATTCTTCCTTATTTTTGATTAGTTGTTCAACAAATATGCAAGGCTAAACACTTTTTCTTGGTTGCAAGGACACGGAAACCTTTGGATTTCAAGAACTGTGAGATTTATTTTACCTTTTCTTTTCAGTTTATATGATGAATATGTTTGTTCTCCTATGCTTATTTTTTCTATGATTGTTTATTTTAATTGCTAGAGCGGACTCTAAGTTATTATTGTAGACAATCTATTGCTAAGTTTGATATCAAAACCGGAGTTGTGGTATATGAACTTGTGAAGCAACTGAGTTTAATAATTGTGGCGGATCTACGTTATTAATCTTAGGGAGAACATTCAATCAAATCAAACATAGACTGCGAACAGTTATGTTTTCTTGATTAATCAACTTATCTAGTTCTTAAGGCTGTCATTAAATTAAATTACTAGTGCGGACACTGTGGTTGTTTAATGGTTAGGGTTAGTTATACGGCGGATCTGTTAACTAACCAATGTTAAAAAGAGATAAATATTCAGAATATAAATTGATGTTTCGTTTCCATGATTAGTTCTGATTTCTGTAGGTAGATGTGTGCTTGTGACCAAGGTTTGTTCTCTTGATAATTTTCTGATTTTATTAAATTTTGTTTGATAGTTTGCTGTTTTCTTTTGCTTTAGCTTAGATAACGTCCAAACCCCCCCAAATTGCATATCATCTAGCATAAAAATCTGACTTGAACTTCCTCGTGGGATCGACCCCTTGCTTGCTCTATACTATCTTGTGTGTTGTGTTTGAAGCTAGGGTAATTAATTTGTGCGACCGCGACATCGCAACAAATTTTGGCGCCGTTGCTGGGGAAGTAATTTTAGTTGATTCTTGTGCTATTATTTTTATTTGCTGTGATTGTTATTTCTTTTTCTGAAAAAAAAATAGAATTTTTGTTTGCTGCGGTACTGTTCATTACGGCAGCGGTATTGTTTAAAACAGATTTTTTGGTGGAATTAGGTATCAGCCTTTTGTTTCCTGAAGGGAAACGATGTTCTAAATAGGACTAGTGGTACACCACTAGGCCCACCCTATTGAGGTCAAATTCCGCTGTTTTCTAGGGTTTTTAGGCAGTTTTTGTTTTCTACCGTAGGATTTTCGTACAATTTGCATTGTTTTCGATCTCTTGTGTGGTTGGTTTCTTTTGAGTTTTCTTGATGATTTATGCCAGTAACCCGTTCTACTAATCAAAGTCAAGTGCAGTTGGATCTTTAAATAGAAAAAACTTTACGCAGGTTACGAAAGGAAGCTCGTCTTAACACCATGGCTGTTGCACGACAACAAACACTCAAAGAGCTTGCTGCTCCTAACGTGGAAAATCAGCAATTGTGCATAAACATCGACAATAATGTAAACTTTGAGCTCAAATCTAGTTTTATACATTTGTTACCAACATTCAATGGTCTTGCAGGAGAAGATCCTCATACTCATCTCAAGGAGTTCCATATGGTTTGTGTTGGCATGAAACCGAATGGTGTTGATGAAGAACAAGTTAAGTTGAAAGCTTTCCCTTTCTCTTTGAAAGGGGTAGCAAAGGCATGGTTTTTCTCTATTCTCCCAGGTTCCATTGGAACGTGGAAGATTTTCCTTGAAAAGTATTTCCCAGCATCTTGAGTTGCCAACATAAGGAAAGAAATATGTGGGATTCGACAATCTTATGGAGAGACACTTTTTGAGTATTGGGAAAGATTTGAGCAGCTGTGCATTTAATGCCCTCATCATCAAATACCCGATCAGCTGCTCCATTCAATATTTCTATGAAGGATTGATGCCTACTAACCGTAGTATCATTGATGCTGCAATTGGAGGGGCATTGGTAGATAAGACACCCGAGGCTGCACGCCAATTAATCTCAAACATGGCAGCCAACTCGAAACAATTTGGCACGCGTGGAGACTTCGTAAACAAACGAGTAAATGAGGTAAGTATTTCTAACCTTGAAAATAAAGTTAATGATCTTACTTCTCTTGTGCGTTATTTGGCTTGTAGAAATGTACAACAGGTGAAAGTTTGTAGCATATGTTCCTTACAAGGACATACCTCAAATATGTGCCCAACAATGCAAGAAGATTACATTGAACAAGCTAATGCAGTTGATGGAGCATTCAATGGACAACCTCAGCGTATGTATGATCCTTTTTCCCACACGTACAATCCTGGATGGAGAGATCATCCCAACCTACGGTATGGGAACCAGCCTCAACAAGGCAATCAAGGCCGACAATTCCATCCCCATGGATTTCAGCTCCAACAGAATTATCAAGCAAGACAACCCCCTCCATTCACAAACTCCAATGTTATGGGGTCGTCATCCAGTGATGATCTTCGTGAGATGATGAAAATTTTGGCTTCTAACATTGTGACCTTGCAACAAAATGTCATGTCTATTCAACAGGAAACAAGGTCAAGTATTCACAACTTGGAGAAGCAAATGGGGCAAGTTGCTTCAAGTGTGGGGAAATTGGAAGCACAAATGAATGGAAAATTGCCCTCCCAAGCATTGAATCCAAAAGAGAATGTTAGTGCGATCATGCTGCGAAGTGGGAAAGAACATGAAGAGAAAAGGTCGAAACAAATTGAGATGGAGGAAGAAGAAGAGATAGAAATTGAATTAAGTACAAAGAAGGAACATCCTTCTCCTTCACAAATTGAAACCACGACCAACACTCTAAAGTTAAGTCCTCACTCAATGAATTCAAGTTTTAAAACAATTGCACCCTTTCCTGTGAGTTCTTCTAGATCAAAGAAAGAGGACAAAGAAAAAGAGATTTTAGAGGTTTTCAAGAAAGTAGAACTCAACATTCCTTTGCTTGATGCTATCAAGCAAATTCCCAAGTATGCCAAATTCTTGAAGGAGTTGTGTACTACCAAGAGAGCTTTCAAACTGAAAGGTCATGAAATGGTAAGTATGGGTGAAGTTGTATCTGCTATTGTTCAAAAGAATATGCCTTTGAAGCAAAAGGACCCAGGTGCGTTTACTATCCCATGTGTTATTGGTAATGCTAGTCTCAAAAGGGCCTTGTGCGATTTAGGTGCATCCATTAGTGTTATACCCAAACATGTTTATGATTCTCTTAGTCTTGAGCCTTTGAATAAAACTAGCATTGTAATACAACTTGCGGATCGTAGTTTTGTTTACCCACTTGGTGTGATAGAAGATGTCCTAGTCAAGATTGATAGTTTGGTCATTCCATACGACTTTTATATTCTTGATATGGAACATGATTCTTGTGATTCATCAAACAACACTCCTATATTGTTTGGGAGACCATTCCTGAAAACTGCTAATACAAAGATAGATTGTGGTAAGGATACTTTGTCTATGGAAGTAGGAGATGAAAAGATTGAATTTAATTTTCATGATGCAATGAAATATCCTTATAGCAATGTTTATTCTATCACATGCTATGACCAAGTTGATAAGTGTGTGCAGCAAGTTTTTGATTTTGATTGTGAGGATGAATTAAGTGTAGCTTTAAGCTATGGCTATGATTTTACCGAGATAGAAGAGATGGAGAGGCACATGTGTTCCCCAAAACGTGCACGAATCAGCATTGGCTTTGCAATCACTGCAAACTATTCCCCATGGTAATGTCTTTGTTGATTTAGTACTTTCACATAAAAAGCTTTTGCAATCTATTTTACAGGCACCCGAGTTAGAATTGAAACCTTTGCCCGATAATTTGAAGTATGTATTCATTAGCGACAACAATACACTTTCCGTTATTATAGCAACAGGTTTGACAAATACGCAAGAGGAAAAACTTGTGAAATTGTTGTGTGATCACAAGACGGCCATTGGATGGACTTTAGCTGACATCAAGGGAATTAGTCCCTCAATGTGTATGCATCACATACTATTGGAGGACAACGCAAAACCAACAAGGGAAATGCAAAAGAGGTTGAACCCGCCTATGATGGAGGTAGTGAAAGCTGAAATTTTGAAACTGTTAGATGCATGAGTCATTTACCCCATCACTGACAGTAAATGGGTCACGCCAATCCATGTTGTGCCCAAAAAGACCGGAATCACGTTGGTGAAAAACAAAAATGATGAGCTCATTCCTACTCGCATCTCGAGTGGATGGAGAATGTGTGTTGATTACAGAAAGCTCAATCTTTCTACACGCAAAGATCATTTTCCATTACCATTCATGGATCAAATGCTTGAACGCCTAGCAGGTAAGTCTTTTTATTGCTTTCTTGATGGATATAGTGGATACAATCAGATTGTTATTAATCCTGAGGATCAAGAAAAGACTACATTTACATGTCCATTTGGTACATATGCATATAGGAGAATGCCTTTTGGTCTCTGTAATGCTTCTGCAACTTTTCAAAGATGCATGATGAGTATTTTTTCTGACTATGTTGAAAGAATAATCGAGGTTTTTATGGATGATTTCATGGTGTATGGTGATTCTTTTGATAAATGTTTAGAAAATTTATCTTTGATCTTGAAAAGGTGCATTGAAAGTAACCTTGTCTTAAACTATGAAAAGTGTTATTTTATGGTAGAACAAGGAATAGTTCTTGGGCATGTTGTGTCTTCACGTGGATTAGAGGTTGATAAAGCTAAAATAGACGTTATTTCATCATTGCCTTACCCCTCCTGCGTGAGGGAAAGTCGTTCTTTTCTTGGCCACGCAGGTTTCTATCGACGCTTTATCAAAGATTTCTCGAAGATTACAGCACCCTTGTGCAAACTATTAGCCAAAGAAGTGGATTTTGTGTTTGATCAAGCATGTAAAGATGCCCATGATGAGCTTAAAAGGCGTGTCACATCTGCCCCTATCATCCAACCACCAAATTGGGATGAGCCTTTTGAGATAATGTGTGATGCAAGTGACTATGCAGTAGGGGCTGTCCTCGGGCAAAGAATAGGGAAGAATTTGCATGTTATCGCCTATGCTTCCCGCATGTTGGACGGAGCACAATGCAATTACCATACAACTGAAAAGGAACCTTTTGCAGTGGTGTTTGCTCTTGAAAAATTCAGGTCATATCTACTTGGTACAAAAGTCATTGTTTTTACTGATCATGCAGCTTTAAGGTATCTTTTGAAGAAAAAGGAGTCCAAACCAAGATTGATTAGGTGGATCTTGCTTTTACAAGAATTTGATCTTGAGATCAAAGATAAAAAAGGTACCGAAAATCATGTGGCTGATCACTTGAGCCGACTGAGGAATGAGGATATACAAACTGAAATAATACGAGAGACATTCCCCGATGAGTAGTTGTATGTGTTACATTCCTCTACAAGACCATGGTATGCTGATTTGGTGAACTATTTAGTCACCAAAGAATTCCCTCCAAGTTTGTCTACATCCCAAAAAGACAAGTTACGAGCTGATACTAAATATTATTTTTGGGATACTCCTTATCTATGGAAATTTTGTGTGGATCAAGTAGTTAGGAGATGTGTACCACAAGATGAATTTCATTCCATTCTTACCTTTTGTCATTCTCATTCTTGTGGTGGGCATTTTGGAGCAAAAAGAACAACCCACAAGGTACTTGAAAGTGGTTTTTATTGGCCTTCTATTTTTAAGGATGCATATCATTTTTGCAAATCATGTGGAAAATGCCAAAAAACAGGTAATATCACTCATAAGAATCAAATGCCTTTAACGAATATTCTTGTAAGTGAAATTTTTGATGTTTGGGGTATTGATTTTATGGGTCCATTTCCTTCTTTTTTTGGCAATCTTTATATCCTTCTTACTGTTGATTATGTGTCCAAATGGATTGAGGCGAAAGCCACACGAACTAACGATGCTAAGGTTGTTTTAGATTTTATCAGGACTCACATATTTGACAGGTTTGGAATCCCTAAAGCTATCATTAGTGATTGTGGCACTCATTTTTGCAATCGTTCAATGGAAGCATTGTTACGCAAATATCATGTGACTCATCGGACTTCCACAGCATACCATCCTCAAACGAATGGCCAAGCTGAAATTTCAAATCGAGAAATCAAGTCCATTTTGGAGAAGACAGTGCAACCTAATCGGCGAGATTGGAGTCTACGACTTGGTGATGCACTTTGGGCTTATCGGACTGCTTTCAAATCACCTATAGGAATGTCACCTTATAGGATGATTTATGAAAAAGCATGTCATCTACCGGTGGAGCTTGAACACAAAGCTTTTTGGGCCATTAAAAAATGTAACATGGATTATGATGCTGCTGGGATTGCAAGAAAGTTGCAATTGCAAGAGTTGGAAGAGATTCGAAATGATGCTTACGAGAATGCAAGGATTTACAAAGAAAAGACTAAGAGTCTCCATGACCGAATGATTACAAGAAAAGAGTTTAATGTTGGAGACAAAGTCCTTCTTTATCATTCGCGTTTGAAACATTTTCCTGGAAAGTTACGCTCTCGTTGGATTGGACCATTTGTTGTTTCTAATGTTTTTTCTTATGGTGCAGTTGAAATTACAAGTTTAGAAACGAACAAAGTACTCAAGGTCAATGGGCATCGCTTGAAACCTTTCTATGAAGGTTGGGCCCGGACGTAACTCACCGCTTCTGTGGAGTTAGCTGCACCAATCTATGAAGAATGAGCATGCAACATGTCGAGCCAATGACATAAAACAAAAGCGCTTACTGAGAGGCAACCCAGCACAAAAAAAAAACAGATTCGCTTTCTTTTTCCCTTATCTTTTATTTTTCGTATTTTACTTTATTTTTGTCATTCTCCAATATTCCTTTTCTTTTATTTCAACATTGAGGACAATGTTGTGTTTTAAGTGTGGGGGTATTGGGAGAATGTTGGTTTTTTAATTTTGGTTTTATTTGTTATTTTTCAAAAAAAAAATTATGTTTGATCTTTTGAACTTCCATTGGTTTTTGAGAATATGAGTATTATGTATGAGAATTAGTTGAGATAGATGAAGATATAAATCAAATGAAGGAGTGTGCATGCAAGTTTTAAGGTTTAATTGGTTTAGGAATTGACTTTGAGAATATGCCATGTTAACTTTATAGTGTTATACCAATGCAAGCTTTTGAGCCTTCAACATTATATTCTTTTATTGTGCCTTCTCTCAATGATATGTATCTTTAGAATTTGCTTCATATCTTGTTGAGATTACATTTACATTACATATATACATGAAGATGATAAAGGCATTAGGAATTTTAACCATTTGAGCCAAAAAGCCAACCTAAAGCATATTATCCTTAGTGAGCCCCTTTTGAGCTTGTTTATCTTTTCTTTGCTTTATCCATGTATAAGCCTTAACTTTTTATATGTCTTCCTTTTCCCCTGGCCAAGGATTAGTAGAGCGTATACTTATGATATCTCATGGAATTATGGTTGGAAATTATGTGAAAAGAAAGAAGAAGTGATGTTTGATGAAAAGATGGGCAAAGTTGCCAAAGGTAAAAAAAAAAGGAAAGAAAAAGAAAAAAAGTGTTCCTTTATGTTCTTAAGATTTTATATTGAAAAAGCTTGAAATCAAAAGAAGTTAAGCATTGGTGATTAAAGATGAAAAATTTATGTGCTTTGATGGAATATCTTGTTTGAAATATCATTTTTCAGAATGCTCTACTTTCTTTGGTTTGAACCTTTTCTTTTACTTTCTTTTACCTCACCTTTACCTTAGCCCCATTACAACCAGAAAATAAGACCTTTTGATTCATGCATTGTTTGTAATATGTTATTAATGGAGATGAGATTGAAGAGCAAGCTTATGGTAGAACATATTCATTGATTGAATTTGAGAGATTTAAACACATAAGCCCTAAACACGTGAGTGTTGGAGTGTATATCAATGAGAGGACCTATCACTTTGGCATGGCATAGATTTCATTTAAATCTCGACGATTAATTGAATTTTGAAGTTTGCATGTAAATAAATTCATGAAAATTTATACTATTTATCCTTCTTAATCGTGTTCTTGTTTATAATGCATATATTCTTGGATATTGATGAGAGATTAGAAGATTAGTCATAGTGATTTCATTTAATTTAACTTCAATTTGATTTTATCTATCCTTTCTCGAGGACGAGCAAGAGCTAAGTGTGGGGCTATTTGATGCAACCATATTATTCAATAGTTTCACCCACATTTAACTAGTGTTTTGCCTATTTTTTATATATAAAATGCCTTGATATTCTTTGTTTTATATTTTGAAGGCACTTTTGGATGAAAGATGCAAAAAGGAGTAAGTTGGAGATAATTGGCAGATTTGACCTTCAGTCGATGTTTTGTGCAGAGCGTGAGCTCTGAAGGTTGAAATGAAGTGATTCTAGTGGCATTAAAAAGCTAACATCCATACCTTTCTGGACATCTAAGGCAAGAAAATAAAATAAGGAAGAGCATGGAAATCGCAGCCTTCAAAGTCAAATCTCGCAATCTACCAGTGTTGACCTTCGGCTATTCCAACTTGAATATCTAGAGCTACAGAAGTCCAATTGATGCAAACTCAATTTTTTTGGATTCATGACTCAAAGTTCTATAAACGCTCCAAATTTTAGCCAAAAACGATGTCATATGAGGGAGATATGATTTCTCAAAGATGACATCTGAATTCTGCCAGCAAACAGGTTTCATGAAGAAACGAGTCCAAATTACGTTCCGAAGCATCTAAACCGATATCCAAGTTTTTATTTCAGCAATTTAGCTCCTCTAAGTCAAAGCTTGAAGATTTCATGGAAGGCTATTTCTTCTTTTTTTAGGAAAATAGTTATTGAAGTACTTAAATGTAAACAGTCTACTTAATGGAGGACTATTTTGTAAAATAGAGACCTAGGGTTTCCTAAGATATAAAAAGAATGAGAGAAGAGAAGGGGGGCAGCCAGCCAAGAAGAGAAAAACGCCTCCTTCCTCTAAGAAACCCTAAATTATGCATTCTTCCTTCTTTTTGATTAGTTGTGTAACAAATATGCAAGGCTAAACACTTTTTCTTGGTTGCAAGGACACGGAAACCTTTGGATTTCAAGAACTGTGAGATTTATTTTACCTTTTCTTTCCAGTTTATATGATGAATATGTTTGTTCTCCTATGCTTATTTTTCCTATGATTGTTTATTTTAATTGCTAGAGCGGACTCTAAGTTATTATTGTAGACAATCTATTGCTAAGTTTGATATCAAAATCGGAGTTGTGGTATATGAACTTGTGAAGCAACTGAGTTTAATAATTGTGGCGGATCTACGTTATTAATCTTAGGGAGAACATTCAATCAAATCAAACATAGACTGCGGACAGTTATGTTTTCTTGATTAATCAACTTATTTAGTTCTTAAGGCTGTCATTAAATTAAATTACTAGTGCGGACACTGTGGTTGTTTAATGGTTAGGGTTAGTTAGACGGCGGATCCGTTAACTAACCAATGTTAAGAAGAGATAAATATTCAGAATATAAATTGATGTTTCGTTTCCATGATCAGTTCTGATTTCTGTAGGTAGATGTGTGCTTGTGACCAAGGTTTGTTCTCTTGATAATTTTCTGATTTTATTAAATTTTGTTTGATAGTTTTCTGTTTTCTTTTGCTTTAGCCTAGATAACGTCCAAACCCCCCCCAAATTGCATATCATCTAGCATAAAAATCTGACTTGAACTTCCTCGTGGGATCGACCCCTTGCTTGCTCTATTCTATCTTATGTGTTGTGTTTGAAGCTAGGGTAATTAATTTGTGCGACCGCGACATCGCAACAGTAACATCCTTTTCAACTCTGCCAACAAAGAAATCCTATATGTTCTTTCTATACCTATGATTCGGTGGCAAGAAACGACAGTGGCAGTAAAAAAAGAAGCTTTACCCCTGTTTGTTAGCATGAATGCCTTATTGTTCTCCATATAGTATGGACATGTTAGTTTTCCATGTGTGCTCCAACCAGAAACCATTCCATAAGCTGGGAAATCATTGATAGGCCATATCAAAGCCGCTCTCATAACAAAATTATGTTTCCTCGAGATATCATAAGTCAAAGCTCCGGAGGACCATAACTGCGTCAACTCATCAATTAACGGTTGAAGACAAACTTCTATATTCCAAGACGGACTACTCGGACCTGGTATGAACATAAATAAAAACATGAACTCCGGCCTCATACACATCCCTGGTGGCAAGTTTTAAACTGTCAGTATGACCGGCCAACAAGAATAAGGAGCAGTAAATGACCCAAATGGGTTGAATCCGTCTGTAAAAAACCCAAGACGCATGTTCCTTGATTCAGCTGAAAAGTGAGGATTAATACTGTTAAAGTGTTTCCATGCTTCGCCGTCAGAAGGATGCACCATCACTTCATCAACCGCATGATGTGATTGGTGCCATGTCATGTGATCAACAGTCCTTGGTGACATGAATAACCTCTGCAGTCTAGGTGTGATTGGGAAGTATCTAAGTTTTTTATATGCCACGAGAGTCTTTCCCCTGCCGGTTCTGGGTTTGTAACGGGAATGCCCACATATCATGCACTCAGTCAGCTCATTATTTTCAAGGTAGTATAACATGCAGAAGTTAGGGCACATATCAATTTTCTGGTATCCTAAACCGAGGGGTTTCATCATGGACTTTGCAGCATAGTTCTCTTTCAGCTTGTTCCCTTCAGGTAAAATGCTTCTCGTCCATTCGATAATCTTGTCATAACCAATCTCACTCAACCCGTGATCTGACTTGATGGTAAACACCTGTGATATGATCGATAATTTACTGTGGTTCGTGCAGCATCCCATAATAGTTCGTCAGAATCTTTTAGCAGATCAAAAAACCTTACTGCATCTGCATTAGGTTCTTCTTCTACGATTGGACATTCACTGACATTACCTTCACTCATTCTCATTGCATCCATAACTATATTCCTGTAAGGATTACTGTTGTCATTTCCATCTTCATGCACGTTGCTAGCACTAGAAGTTGACCCAACCACCCTTTCTACCATGCTCTCATTAGGAACAAAAAGTTCTCTATGTGCATACCAACACAGGTAATCCTTCATGAACCTTTTGGTTAGAAGATGCATCGTTACAACATCTTGATACAAAAAATTTTTATTTTTACACTTCCTGCATGGACACCTAATACCACTATCAGTAAAATTCCTCGGAATAGATGTTGTAAAATTAATAAAACCCTGAACCCTGTTATAATAATCCATCCTCCGTAATTCTTGGGGTGAGTCCCGATACATCCATGAATGATCATCCATGACTTCTATCAAACCTCTATAAAATTATGACGACAACATGTATTAATTAACTATGTTACGTAAATAAATTTACAAAAATATTGGTTTGCCCCGACATTATCCAACAAACTAAAAAAACACTTATGTTAAATATTCATTATCAATTATCAACATTCATACAAATTTATACATATATAAATTTATGAAAATCACAACTTTGCAATAGAATTGATAAAAATTAAAACGGATCCGTTAAACAAGCTATTATTTATTTCATCACAACATGTCTAATTCGGTGTAATTCAAACAATGTTTTAACAATTTACAAACAAATAAAATTTGACAAAATCTAAAACAAACTATAACAACTACAAAATTATATATTCATAATACAAGTTTCTTTGACAAATAACAATCAAACAAGTACATACGTTAACAAAATTCATATACTAAAAAACAAAACAAAATAATAAAATTGACATTTAAATGTTTAAACTAAAAAGGATAGATTTACTTACAAGAAAATGATAAAATCCACAATAAATTGCTCGGAAAACGAATGTTGTGACCACGTACGAAAGTATAAGAAACTTGAGTTGCTTGTGGTGAGAAGAGGGGGAGAGTTGGGATGGGTGGTTGGCTGCAATTTGGGAGGGGAGAGTTGGGATGGGGAAGAAGAAGGAGAAATAGAGGAAGAGAGTACTGTCTGCAGAGTGGGTATGTAATTATATATAGGCTATTACTGTTGGAATCACAGATAGAATGTTTCCATCGGTATACCCGTTGGTGAGTCCGCTGGTGACTGTGCGATGTCATTATACAGAGATCCCGGTTTGAATCCCATAGTCATTCTGTCGGTAAAACCGTCTGAAAAAATCCATGTCATCACATCATCGACGATACGGTCGGTGAATACCGACGGACTAGTTCCGTCAGTATATACCAACCGTATCGCCGACGGAATTAGTCCATCGATATATACTGACAAAATCAGAGATGAAATTATTTTCGTCGGTAAAAATTACCGACGTAAAATTTCCATTGGTAATTCCGTTGGTTTTCGCTGATTTTC
The DNA here is from genome assembly GCA_015852605.2 of Populus deltoides. Classification (NCBI taxonomy): domain Eukaryota; kingdom Viridiplantae; phylum Streptophyta; class Magnoliopsida; order Malpighiales; family Salicaceae; genus Populus; species Populus deltoides. Next base: position 20,840,758 of record CM027570.2, on the reverse strand, counting down.
TGGTAGTGTTTTGTCCTTCAACATTAAGTTGTTCGATAATTGAGCTTTATGATTTTATTCAATTTTCTTTCGAATACAGTCACCCTGGTATCATAACTAGATCAGAGAATTTACATCTTAACCTAGGTGGGCTCGAATTGAGTTTTTTTTTTATCTTTTTTTAAATTATATATTTTTTCTTAATTTTATCCTTCAACATTTTATTTACTAGAGATTGAGCTTCACTTTTTTTCTTTCCAATTTTGTTTTTGTGGAGTTATCATGTTCTCATTTGATTTATTAGAAATTGGTTTTTGATTTTTTCTCTTGAATTTCTTTATATGAGATTATCCTGCATTTCTTTATATTAGATTATTCCAATCTTATATTCTTGGTCGTGAGGTTGTTTGCAATTTAACTAGATTTAACTGGTTTTTTTTTTGTTTTTTTAGATTTATTAGGAATTCTTTTTTTTTATATCTTTTTTCGTTGTTTTTTTCATCTGTTCATTTATTGTTGTTGTATTTTTTTAATCATATTATTTTAATTACCAATTAAATCAATGGCTTAGGTATCTGATTTTTTCCTTAACATTCTTTTTTATGTTAGAAAAATTGGCGAGCCTCTAAGCTTAAAATTTTATTTAATTATATTGCTTAATAACATAATAAAGGCCTATGATTTGGAAATGGTTACATTTATTGTAACCTAATTTTGGCCCATTGGTTTTTAATTTAATTTTTACGGGTGAAATATGGGTCTCCTATTGAAACATACCTATGACACTTGACTGCAAAAAAAAAAAAAAGACAAATGGAAAACAAAGAAAGAGCCAGTTGAAAGCCCAGCACTGAAAAGAGATGGAAAGTCTTAGAGAAGAAGTCGTCAGGCTTACTAGCCTACTCGAACAGGCCTTGAGATCTAAACCTGAAAAAGCAAAATCTACAGCTCAGCCTGAACCTATGTTCGTAAATCCATAGAATCTAAGGGCAAATAAGGTGTCTCAATAGGCTATGTATTCTCAATTTGCTCAACCAGCATATCCTATAAGAATGTCATCTACCATTGACCTTACAATAAAGGAATCTTAAAAGAACAAGATGGTAAAAGAAGATGGCCTGGACAAATGGGTTGCCTTGGAACAAAGGCTGATGGCATTCGAGGGATCTAACCTACATGACTATATAAAGGTTGCTGAGATGTGTTTGGTACCTAACGTAGTCATTCCTAAGAAGTTTAGGGTGTCGGAGTTTGTCAAATATACAGGAACTTAATACCCTGTAACTCATCTCAAGGGATACTGCAACAAAATGGCTGAGGTGGTCCATGACAAGAAACTATTGATTCACTTCTTTCAAGACAGTTTGAGTGACGTTGCCCTTACTTGGTATATGCGGTTGGACAATACCAAGATAGAAAAAAATAGAAGGACTTAGTTGATGCCTTCATTAGGCAGTATAAGTTCAATATGGATGTAGGCCATGATAGGTTAAACTTGTAAGCTATGGAAAAGGACAACAAGGAGTCCATAAGAGAATACACTCAAAGGTGGCGTGAGACTGCCGCACTAGTTAATCATTCTTTATTGGAAAAGGAGATGATCAATTTGTTTGTCAACACTTTCAAGGCCTCGTACTTTGAATACCTGTTTGGAAGCTTTGCATAATATTTTTTTGACCTGGTCGCTATAGCTGAGAGGATCGAACAAGCTATCCATCTAGGAAGGGTTGCTGACTCGACTGAGAAGAAAACGTTTCACTAGGAAAAAGAAAGAAACTAAGGTTTACAATGTGAAAGGTGGTTATAAAAATGTGAGAAAGAGCTACCAAAACAAAGACATCTAGATGTCACTCGTCCTGAAGACGAAGCTACAGTGTCACTAAGCCAAGACTAGTCTATGGGTGACCTTAATTGACTATTAGAAAGGAATTCAAATGAGAGGGATGGTTGGAAGATTCCAGAAATTCCAATCGATGATTACCAAGTGTTTAGCACTTTTTATGTGTCACTTGCTACTATAAGGTCTTTGTTTTTGTCCCTTAATTGTGTCTCTTCTTTTTATTTACAATCAAAATATCTTGAAAGGGATTCCCTCTAAGCACTCACAAATACACTTTTAAAGCCTCATGTGATCTCATAGACTCAATTCATCTCTTTTACCAAAATCAATTTCCCCATTGGAATTTTGAAAATTGAACTTGCATTTTGATTTCAAAAATAATTTGATGTTTATTTAAAATGATATTTTTTGACATTCTACTTGTAGAATGACACATGAATCAAGCAACTGCTTCACTGAGGTGACTAAACTCTGAATGCACGAATAGAAAATGAACTGTCATCCTCACACCATGACTCTTGAGACATGTTGTTTTAAATGTATGAATAATGGTATGTAGTGAACTCATTGCTCATAGACTCAGGAAATGCATCTCTTTACAAAGACCAAACCATCACATTGGACGAGGCCAAAGTTTATTGATCTTAACTGCGAAATGAGGAAAAGACTATCTTTGTTATTCCTTTCACGTTCTAAAAAGTATATCCCTTGCATTCCTTTTTTGAGTCTGAATAATTTTTCTTTCATGCAAAAACCCGACTAGGATCACACCTCACACTAGGGGCAAGTGAAAAATTTTCAAGGAGAAAAGATGAAAAAACCTTGAGAAAGCCGAAAAGGCAAAAGAGCCCAAAAAACGCAATGACTAGGGGGCAGGCCCAAATCACAAGAAAGAGTGATAACCAAGATAAAGTGAGTATGCCCTAGCAAAGCAATGAAAAAGCAAATCAAAGAACAGCGGCAAAAGAAAAGATAAAAGACACAAAGAGTCGAACTACTGATAGTGATCCTCAGTCTTTGAAACTCTAAAACACTCTTTGAGCCTTATGAATCCTTTTCTTTCATAGCCAAAAACCACAGCCTATATTACATACCTGTAAAAGTCCTTTCTAATCAAGCAAGCAAGCAACCTGGATTAATAAGCAATGCTCTCAAAATGCAAAAAGTACTTATTATTAGAGTTATGACATTGAGAACAAGCTATTCATTATTATTCATGTTGATAAAATAAGTGTTAAAAAAGAGACAAGTTTTTCTCAAACAAAATCTCGAGCTTTTTCTCGAGCCCTTCACTTTGGAAACCTATAAGAAACAGAAGGTCACCTAATGATGTACTTCCACCAAATATAATATCGCCAAATACAAGAGCAAATAATCTCTTTTCCAAGAAAAAACTAAGGAGTTGCAAGATTTCAAAAGCAAATGTTTTTAAACTTACATCAAAACAATTTTTGTTTTCAAAATGCAAGATCAAGATTTCAAGATTCATTCTGGACAAATATTCCTTCACCAAACTGAAAATGGGAGAAATGTGAAAATGGTCGCTTAAAAAACCGTTATTTGGCAGAGTTGTTGACAAAACACATCTAAAGGTAATGACCAGTACAAGGGGGCAACATTATGTTTAGAAGGAAAAATCGATCCTGTCTAGAAAAAAGAAAAAAAGAGAGGAACATTTCCTACAACAAGACAAGGGGGCATTGTGGTTTATAAAAGACAGCTTGATCCTTTTAGCAAGTGACACCGAATGTTTTTAGCAGTGAGACGGGGAGTAATGAATGATCCTCTCAAATTATTTGACTAGACAAGAAATCTTTAGCAAGCAAGTGGGTCATGATGGGCACTATGAAGGCTGAGTTGTGTAAACAAATCTAGAAAAAGACTTACATGGGCCAACTCGAGTAGGCTAGAAGCTAAACAACGAAGATGACCCAAATCAGAAATAGCAAGTCCTCATCCATCAAGCAAACAAGAAGATTAAGAAGAAATGGGGACCTATATTTCAAATCAGGTAAAGATGCATACATATCATCTAAACTTTGAGACATTGGACAACGAGTTTTGCAAATTTCACAAGAGAAATCTCTGACGAGATCCTTCAAATGAAAGGCCACCTTGAAATGGCCAAGATTGAAATTGCTTTTGGACAATTTTCACCTTTAAGAAATTTTAGCCTAGGCAAGCCGCCCACGAGAATTAGGCTGCAAAAATATATATATATATAAACAACAATAAAAGAAATCTCTTTATATTTTTCCGCCACCTTTTCTCAACCATCCAAGGTAGTGCGTTTCGTAACCCTACCTCCTAGTTTGAGCCCTCGCTTCCTTTCGAGTGTGCCTTTGAGCCCTCGCTTCCTTTTTGAGTGCGCCTTTGAGCCCTCACCTCCTTTCGAGCGCGCCTTTGAGCCCTCGCCTCCTTTTCGAGCGCGCCTTTGAGCCTTTGATCCCTCGCTCCCTTTCGAGCGCTTCTTTGAGCCCTCGCTTCCTTTCGAGCACGCCTTTGAGCCCTCGCTTCCTTCTCGAGTGCGCCTTTGAGCCCTCGCCTCTTTTTGAGTGCGCCTTTGAGCCCTCACTTCCTTCGAGTGCGCTTTGAGCCCTCGACCATCCTTTTGAGTACACCTTCGAGCCCTCATTTTCCTTTCTCTTTTTACTTGGGTAGTTACCCATTACAATGGGACTCTTTCTTTGTATTTTTCCACCGGGGTAGGTCATCCATTACAATGAGACCACTTCTAAAAAAAAAAAGAAAAAAAGAGAAAGGGGAAGGGTTTACACAATTATTCTTCTTTACAAAACTTACCATACAAAGTTAAAAGAAAATAAGTTTTCTAATGCCTTTGCACCGTAAGCATTGTAAAGAGGGGGCAACTGTTGTAACCCAATTTTGGCCCATTGGTTTTTAATTTAATTTTTACGGGGTTTAAAATGTAAAATTAAAAAAAAAGGGTGATTTGTCAGCTTGTACGGAAAGTATGGACTACAATGTGCTTTTGCCATTCTATCCTTATCTTCAAGATAATTCTTACCTTCAAGATAATGATAGTTGTTTGCTTTCGAATTCAATTCTAATTTGAACTTAAAAAAAAAGAATGAGTTGATCGAGACTTTACTTCTCGCAAACGATTAGACTCTTACACTATAAATACTGATCTTAGTGTATGCAGAAAGGAGGAGGACGATTAGAGAGAGAAACCCTAAAAGAAGAGACCCCAAGAGGAGGCCATTACCAGAAACCCTAAAACATAAAAAAAGAAGGGGGCGGCAAACCCTATACTAGCCACCGCCCCCCTCAACCCTATTTTAGCCCAGTCTCCCTCGACTTTGCCTCCAGCAGCCGCATGTCTAGGTAAATTTCCTTCCTTACTTGCTAAAATAATTAATTGATTACTATTGCATGCACGCGTGAACCTTTCACGCATGGCTGGGCTAGATCCAGCCCAAAAAGAAAAAAAAGAGTGGGTCGGATCTGGGCTTGAGGCCTAGTCGACCCAAATTGCGTTTGCTAAGGGTGTGCTTGGCAAAACACACCCTTATGCCTTGACCATAATTTTTATGCCCATTTTAATTTGATATTTGACCAAACGAACCTCTTTTTGATAACAGAAAATTCCAAAAATATTTGGGGCCTTCGTTGATTTATTTGTGGGACCCTTGCATTTTGTTTTATTTTTTTCTTTTGCGTTTGTATTTTTTGTAGATGTGCTCAATCTATGGACTATTACTGTTTAATGCAAATATGTCGTGCAATGTTTTTTTTTTTTTTACTTCCATCTAAAAAGGGCAAATAATAATAAAGGATAAACAAGAAAAAAATGACATAGAAAATTTCTTCTTGAAATTCATTTTTTGCGAAAATATTTATTGACGCCAGAGTCAGGAGTATCGTATTTTTTAGATTTGTGCAATATTTACCAACGCCAGAGTTGGAAATATTAGTAGGAATTGTTCACTGACGTCAGAGTCAGGAACATGAAAGGAAGAATAAAAAAGGGAAAAAGGAGATCAAATTCTTAGCAATTTTAGACAAAACCAGTAATGCAGCCTGCCTTAGGTAGGACACTTAAGGGGTGATTGCATCTTTCCTTTTGTGTAACCAGTCCCGTACCATAGAATCTCTGTTGACCAGTTAGGGTTCCTAGTGATCATAATACTAGGTGGTGACTCCTTGAATAAGGTCATTTCCCCCAAAGAATAAGATGCCAGATATATATTTCTTTTCCAATCGAGAGATTTTTTTTAATCGATCGCCACAATCTCTGGGTGTGACAACATTGTTGAACAAAACTCACGTGGGTTTTTCTTTAAGAAAAAACACAACAGCTTACCTTTTCTCTTTATTATTTTCTTATGTATAATATGGAAGTTTAAAGCGACTTTATATAACCTCACAAGTAGTATTAAGATTTTTATTCTTATTTAACCGCGAAAAAAACCAATCAACTAATTACTAGCTTTTAATAATAATAAAACTCTAATAAATATTAATTTTAATATTATAAAGTTCTAACAATATTATAATTCTTGCTAACTCTAAATCTTATAAACAACGTACATCTTATAAACAACGTACTGTAGCGTGGCATTGAATTCTAACACACATGACTTGAAGCATTGCGTTTTATATATTTATTTATTGATAAGCCGAAGACAACAAGAAAAACACCCAAGTAGAAAACGAAACCACTTCGAGAAAAGAAGCATTTTGCAGTAACAAGCTGAAGCAAGCTAAGCTGAGAGCCTGGGAAATGGCAGCAGACACGATTCACAGTACCGTTTGAATGACTTCTGGTAACTATATATCTTGGAGAGGAATGGGCTTAACAATCAATGACGCCAGGCGACCATGAGTCTCCTGATCTTGAATTCCATACGCATCTCCATCTTCATAAAAACACTGAGCAGTCCTTGCAAGATCCATTGGAATTCCCATAAATTTTTTAGAAAAGGGATATGGCTTCAATATCTCCACATTTAGCTTTTTCCACGTCTCGTATATCAAATATCGTACATGCTCACGAGCTTCTTGTTCAGTCGCTCCAGTTTCATGCATGTAACACTGAATTGATTTTGGATTATCACCTCTAGCAATCTCATCCTGATTCCAAAATGTAGAAAAATCAAAACCCTTATTAAAAGAAAAGTATGAGTGAAAAAATTTGAGAAAAAAAAATTATATACCGAAGATGTTCCTAGATCATCTGCGAGTCGTACAATCGTTGACGAGTGACGAATTAAGTCAGGATATTCCATGCAACATCTCACAGCCTCCTCTGTCAATTGATTTGTAACCAAGAAGAAAGCATGCCCTAGTATTACTTGTCCGGATACTGACAACCAAGCATTATCAAGGTATTCTTGTAAAGTTGGTGTGTATCCAGCGTAGTACCACTTTGCCTCTTTAAGAAATGCTCGACATAAATCTCCCCACTAGTTCATTTGGAATCGTGTATGTCAAAAACTATGGAAAGAAAGTTTTTCAAACTTACAAAAGCAGGGGAAGATCATTTATAGAGAAATTAAAATCAATACCAATTTCTTCAGGGAAGGAACAACATTTATTCCTTGTTCTTTAAGAATGTTGTAACCGATTTCATTGATGGACTGGAAGAGAGCAAAGAAAGATATCTTCATGTAGTATGGCAGTTGGTCCAATGCATTGATATCCCAGCTGAAGGAAAATTGCATAGTTTAATGCTTAATATTTCAGGTTTAATTTCTCCAAGAAACCAGCAATCGAAAAAAGTAGCATACAAAACAGGTCTACTGATAGTACCAACCTCTCAATAACATCTGTGAAGACCTCAAGTTCTTCGAGGGTGCCATACACATCGTAAGCATCATCTAATGCTGTTATTAGAGCAGTAATCCTGGTCGCCATTTTTCGATAATATCCAAACTGAGGCTCAAATACCTCTCCTACCGCCCACAAAGTGTTCTCCATCAATCTGTCCCTGGTGTAGAACAACTTGTTTCCTAGATCCATACTAGTCCACCACCTAACATTAATGGAGAGTATAGAGCATTTTTTACGTTAAGAACATTTCATCATTATACTTTATGAAATACATGCTTCTCCTAATTGTATACTTTGATGCTTGTCATATATCTTCTTGGTATTCGGACTTTATGAATTCACTATATGTTATAGTAAAAACACCTTCTGAATCATTTTGTTTTTTTTTTTTTTAATTTCAACTTCCAAGCTACAGAGTGCTTTGATTAACACTCTTTCTGTTCTATAATGTAATCCATTCCCTCATTAAATAACATGTAGGTTGTATGTGTTCCTTAGAAATAACAAACTACCATATAAGAAATTGAGATAAAGAACATCAAAAAGTTTAAATTATATAAATATTACGATAAAAACATGATTTATGCTACTTTAATTTTATCATCAAGAAATTGATATATGGTTTTATGACTTTTTGGTGACCTGCTAATACTTTTCAAAGAAAATATACGACTTTCATGTGATATTTAAATTTAGCGGAATGTCGTAGAAGAGGTACAGTCAATCATGACACTTTTCGCAATTACTAATTTTATACCTTGATTCATGTCTTATGTCTTCCTGGTATTTTGCTTGAACCATGTTAAAATCCAATCCAGCAAACTCTAGAAGGATGGGGTTCAAGTCCCTTTTTCTTCCATATGCATCTATGAACCATCTTGCTTCCATCCTTTGCATCCTCCAATGCAGTGGAAGTTCCAATGAATGATTCACCAACAGTGAAAGATAATGATCTTCATTCTGTTCCTTGCTATATTCCTTGAGATGTTTTTCAGAAAAATCTCTCGCTTCTTCTAAGATACTCTCACCATTTACTAGATAATAAGAGGCTTCATATAGATTTAGCATCCCTTTGACATCATCGCGAAGACAATTCTTGAAGTTTCCTTGCTCATCCTTGAAGCTATTGAAAACATCTGCAAATAAAAAAATTGCTTGATGAAGGTGTTTAAGCTAAGTTTAGTTGATATACACATGCATATAACTATGATTATATTTGTATAAAGACAACCTTGAGGCACATTATATCCATGCTGCCTTAGCAGTCTAAATTCAACAGAAGTAGCATACAAGTCCTTTTTTATCTCTCTGTTGTCTTTTTTATTATCATTCCACCTGCTTTCCAGTATGCTCTTTATCTCAAGCTCAAAATGATAAGCAACTCCAAGTCTTTGGAGGTTGTCAATTAGCTCCAGTTGATATACAGCATCCAATGGTTTCTCAAGCATGTCCCTCACAGTTTCCTTCAGCTTGTTAGCTTGTCCTGTGTATGGCTCTCCCTGCATAAATATTTATAAAGGGTTTTGTTAGCTTTCCATGGTTGGAAATAACTGCGCTCCTGAGATATCTAAGCATTATTAGAAGTAATAATGGTAATGGAAATTTCTAAATGCCTGGAATACGTACGATCAGATCCATAATGACTACAGAACTCATGAAAAGAAAATTATAATAATAAAGATAATGGAGCACATATGTATAGATATTTACCTCATATTCACTTGTCAGTGACTGAAGAAACTTATGATCCCAGAAGGGAGTGGGATAATTTCCAGAGCGCCTGGCAATGCTTTGATCACAAGTTTCGGTCGCTACCATGCACCGAACTTGGCTAGGGAAACAGCCATTTCTTGATAATCCTAGTGAGGTGCGACTTGAAAATGTCAGTTTGGTGACAGTACTGATAGGGAATAGAGCAAGTTGGTAAAGAGCCATTTCAGAAGTTTTTCTTTTTTCCAGGAACGCAAATTGGATTTTAGGAGTGGAGAATGCAGATCTAAACTATAGTCCTATATATATAAAAAGAAAAGAAACTTCATTTATAAAAGATATGGAAAACAAATATGAGTCAACTTCGGTTAACTCGTAAACTCCATGACCATGAAAATTGTGAAATCTTTGAATCGGGTTCAGTCAACGAGCTTAATTCCCAACACTACCAAGAAATTGACAAATACAAATGGACATACCAATAAAATTTTGTCATAGACATATTGCGGTGACATTTACCGACGGAATTGTCCATCACTAAATCTATCGATAAACAATGACATGATCATTCCCATGGTATTTACCAAGGGAATTGTAGTGGGAAAAGTACGTAGTTAAAAAAGGCAAACAGTACGATGACATGTAAGTTTTACAGACATAGTTACCAATAAAATTAAATGTCATTGCTACTGTTAATTCACCGAAAAACTTATTATATCGGTATATTCCAGAGAGTTGGATAAACATTACTGTAAATGTCATCGCTATCGTTAACTCACCGACAAAATGACTAATGACATTCTGTCGGTGATATGTAAGTTTACTGATGTAATTACATATGGTTCTCCAGTTGGTGATATGTTAAATTGTATATAGAGAATTACCAACAAAATCAAGCGAGTAATTTTTTTTTTTTGTGCGCATTTTCCATCTGTAAACCATCGGTAAATTTATTAACGGCAGACTTACCAACAAATCAGAAATTACCGATGAATATTTTTCCGACAGACAGTGTTCAACATGATCCTATCAAAAAAGTAATTACAGACGGACTATTAGTATAAATACAGATAGGAATTTATGTCTATAAAATTATTAAATCTAGTAGTGCAACCAATTTAATTTTGAAATAAGAAATTATTGAACCTGATATTAAACCTCACTACTCCGATTAATTTTCCCAATCAAAGTCTTTCTGCTAAAATAAATGTGAATTAAAGAACACAACTTGCTGAATTATTGAAGTCCTAGACCGACAAAGTCGGGAATACAAAATCTTGCCATTCTAAATTTAAGTTGCTGATTATTAAAGAACACAACTTGCTGAATCAAGATTAATTTGTAAGACAATATCTGTCACATTTGTATCATGATAGAATTCGAAATATTATATATGGAGTGAGATTATTATGAACATGAGATTCAGGGGCCCACAAACTTTGATAGAAAAGAAGAAACTTTATTGATAGAAAGTATATATAATTATAATCAATCAGGTAAAAGGTATATATTAAAATACATAATATGCAATACATTCATGATTCTTAGCTACAAGAGATTTCTGTTAATGAAATTAAGTATTTTGAGCAAGAGTTTTGCTCAAAATATATTTCTATTACTCTAACGATGGAATTATGGACACTTAATCAGATAACCACATCATTAATGGAGGATGCTTTGAATTTAGACTTCAAAATTAATTCCAACGGGCTTGGCTTAGGAAGAAGTATTTATCTTGTTGCAGGATGCTGAGGAACTGCAATATGTCTGGGCCAAAAATATGCATCAGAAACAATTAGCCTGAAAGTCTTGTAATATCCTGTTTCCGTATCTCTTAATTCTTTGACTGATCTTATACTCTTACGAAAAGATTTCTCAGTGGGTTTTTGGGTTAATATGAGCTATAGTACTCTTCATACTTGGATTTCATGATAGTTATCTCGAAGTTTTTGTCTTCTTGTTGAAAGCTTAGTTTCAACAGATTGGAAGGAGACCTTCCTAAAAATATCGAAGGCCAAGCAGCTTGCTAGCCTCTCTGGTAGCTTTAGTTTCTTGTGGAGGCGCTAATAATAAACTTAACTCAAAGCTGAGATTTTTATTGTTTGCTGATATGCCAAACAAAATGACATGAATCATGCTTATTCAGGTATCTAATAAGCAACTTGCTCGCTGGGAACATCTCTGACTGGTTTGATGGTCTAGATGCTAGCTACCAAGATTTTTTTCTTAATCTCTGCATCTGTTTTGTGGAAAATCTTGGTTTATTATATGTCCTATGGATTGTTTTGGTTTACTGATCTAGGCACAGTGGCATACAGTGACAGCTTAGCTATGATGTTTGCTTGGTTCTACATGTAAATTCGATATTCTGATGGAGAGTACTCTTACCTCTTCAATTTTAATGAGTGAACTGATCTGGCTGCCACACTTTGCTAGCCAGTGTAATTTCTACGGATGATTGATTGATGTGCCGTCAGCTAAGACTTTAAAATCTCAGCACAGTTATATGTGGAAAATTTTGAAAACATCCAAATGCAATCATGGTCACCCTTTACATCAACAAATATTGTGACTCCAATGCCAACGTAGCAAACAATTCATCTGAACTGGGAAGGAAAAAGGCCCAGAATTGTATACTCAACAAATATTGTGACTCCAATGCCAACATAGCAAACAATTCATCTGAACTGAGAAGGAAAAAAGCTCAGAATTGTACACTGGGGCACGCCTCACTCCTCTTTCTCTCAAATATTACATCCTTTTTTCTTTTCTTTTCTTTTCTTGGAAATGGAGAATATAGAGTGACGCCGCCAAAACTAAGAAAATCGAGATTGAAAGGGAGGTGAGGATGGTGGAAGAATTATCAAAAATGATGATTTTCTATTATTCAAAAAACAAATACAGCCTAAAACAAGTCAGTCAGCAAAAATTAAGCAAAGATTGAAATATATCCCGTGTCTGTGACAGAACCTGACTTGATGAGCTGTGTTTGTGTAGGAAAAAATTGTTTTGACGGATTTTGACATCTTTAAGGCAGCACAAGGGGCAGATAATATTTTTATCAAGGAAATTAAAGCTTTTGTTAGAAGTGGAGCTTTAGAGATCCGATTTAATTGGGACGGAAAAGGGACAACAGCGTTACCAGTACTTGAATACCCTATGTTTATACTGTAGAAAGTAATCTTGCTATAGTTGCTGCTCATTTCATTTTCAAATTTGCTTAGATTTCAAGCCTCATATGAGCCATAGGGAGAAATATTCCATCGTGGCCGGAGCAGTACTCTCGCTGCTATTCCTCGTTCTTGTTAATCTAGGCACAGTTTGGCAGAAAGGTTATTTGGATGGATGGATGGGTTTTGAGAGAACAAGGTACAGCTAGCGTCTACACTACCTTACAGAATAGTAATATCACATTCAATGACCATGCTATTTCAAGAACTCTCAAAATTTTGTTGTCACATAAGTGGAAGTAGATAATCTTTGTTTGTTTTCTTGTATCTATAAATATAATTGTCAGCAGGTATGAATTGACAATCTAGAATGAATATGGGAGGTGTTGTGGGGTTGAAAAGAATGGCAACATTTCTTAACAAATCATATGCACAATTCAATCGATTTCCCCTTTACTTTCTACATAATTAATGGGGCTGGATCTGCAGACATGCATTTTCACCTTTAGACAAATTAAAGCTGCCATTGATGACTTCAATCCAGCTAACAGAATAGGAGAAGATGGTTCTGGATCTATCTACAAAGTACAGTACTATTCTATCGTTCTTCACAACCATTCGTGTGATTCAATTTATTTGTCTTTGGGGATTGAAGATTTACAAATCATAAAAAACAAACTCTGTGCTAGTTCTTATTTCAGGGAATATTATCGAATGGTACTATTGTTGCACTAAGGTTCAAGTTCTGTTAACGCGTAAGGCCTAAATTTCCTCGCGTATAACACTATGCCACACCTCATACCTGTTACCATCATTAAAAACAAGTGGCTCATGAGTAGGAAGAGAAACTACCCGACTGAAGGAGGCAGCAGAGGCGGTGGTAGTTGATGTGGACAGTGCTGTCTTGGGCTATTAAGGACAAAGAATCATGGGATGTTGGTGAGCAACTGGGCGTGGAGAAGGAGAGCCAATACCTGGAAGTTGCTGGAGAGGATATGAGAAAAGGTCTATATAGAACTGCAGTCCGGCTGGAGAGGCGGTGTAGGGATTGGTCTGTGCAGCAGACATCGGTGAAGCTGCTACAGAACTCGGTGTTCTGCAGTGTCAGACCTGAAGGCAAGAGCATCTAGCAATGGGGAACCTGTTCCTGCATAATGATCATTTGAAAAACAAGAAGCTGGTGATGGTATGGCAGTGCTGGATGGGGGTGAAGCGGAGGCAGAAGCTATGGGCAAGTGGGGGGTTTGTTAGGGTGCAACGGAGGGCAGAATAGGGGTGTTGTTTGAACTAGTTAGTAAAGTGGTAGGCTGAAAGAATTGGGGAGGATTTAAGGGTGGAAGGTGTGTAGGCTGTGTAAAGGGTACTGGTGTATGTGTTATTTGTTCAGAGTTCGCAAAAGGAAAGATATTTTCAAGACGGGAGACATAAATACGATGAGAAGCTAAATCAAGACAATAATAACCAAGATGAGATGAGCTATATCCTAAGAACACACATGGAAAAGAACGGAAATCCAATTTGTGAGCATGGTATGGACGCAAAAAGGGAAATCAAAGGCACCCAAAAGTATGCAAAAAATTATAACCAGGAGTATGACGAAACATACACTCAAACAGAGATTTATTTTGGAGAACAAGAGTAGGCATGTGATTAATAAGATATACCGATAATTCAAAAGCGTAGTTCCAAAATCACAATGGTGCACTACACTGGCCTAAAAAGGTTAGGCTAGTTTCGACAATATGTCAATGACGACGTTCAACGGTGTCATTTTGTTCATGAGTATGAGGGCAGATTAACCGATGATGAATACCAATGGTCTGAAAGAATTTATTTAACTTACGATATTCACCATCCCAATCAGTTTAAACAAATTTAATTTTAAATAAAAACTGGCGCTCAACAAGTGTTTGAAAACGTTGAAAGAAAGAAAACACATCAGATTTGACAACAATCGGATAATACCATATATTTTTGGCATGCGCATCGATAAATATAACAAAGTAACAGAAGCCATCAAAAGAAAACATTGGGGTAGGACCCCAAACATCAGTAAATATTAAACCAAGTGGGGCAGACGTTTTGTGACTCGTAGGTCGTAACAACAAACACGACGACTTGCCTAAAGGACAAGCTTGACATTGAGCAAGAGAAGTTTAGAAGTACATACGATTTTATTGTTGGAAACTAACAAATTTAAAATGTGAGGGGTTGGATGACCCAAACGACGATGCCACAAGTCGACAGTCGTGGAGATGCAATGAGACCAAAAAGCTTGAGAAATTGACGTGGCATAAGACTCAGAGAGGATATAAAGGCCATCATTACTCTGACCAGAAAGGAGAACTTCCTTGTTGATGAGATCCTTGACATAAAAAATAGAATTGTGAAATTCAAAATAAACATGATTATCACGACATAATTTTTGAATAGATAACAACGGTTTTGTAATACGAGGCACATGAAGAACATTAGATAATGTAAAAACACATTTTGGGGATGTAATGTAGTATGTCCAATATGTGATATGTCAAGGCCCTCACTGTCACCAACATGCAAATGATCATTACCAAGATAGGGTGTAAAATTGGTCAGAGTTGCAAGATCAGGTGTGACGTGTTGACTCACGCTAGTGTTAGGGAACCAAGTCGCAGCAGAAACATTCCCAACAACAAGGGTAAGCAGAGGGTTGCTAGGTACTGCTGCAAAACTGGGGACAATAGGGAGTTGTGTGACCAAAACTGGAGCACAATTGGCAACGAACATGCTGTTGTCCAGACCATTGGTTATTGTCGGTGTTGCTCCTATTTTGCCTCCAATTGTTTGGCTGCCAGTCTATAGCAGATTGGCCCTTATTCTGGTGAATGTAGCAGTTGCTATTGAAACGCCAATTACCGCAAGAATGACCCCTATTACGACTGAAGTTTGAGCTATGATGAGACATAACAAAATAGACAGAGGGTTGTGGCGTTGGCAGTAGAGGTGGATGCAGCAGCAGAGATGAAAACAGTAGAGAGGTAGTGACATCCAAGGACTGAAAAGAGTTCTTGTGCTGAAATTCATGGGTGAGAAGATGGCTGTGTAGATCAGCATACAACATCGGTTCTTCCTTGGTTATAAGACTCGTTACCAAGTCTTTGAACTCACTATAAAAGCCATGAAACACATATAGATTGAAGTCTTCAAGGGACATTGGGCGACCAGCAGCAGCCAATTCATCAAGTAACGATTTGGCTTGCTGCATGTAGATACTTATCGATGAGTCACCTTGCAAAAGACCTTGGAAGGAACCATGGAGTTACATGATGTGAGAATTGGACGGAGATGCAAGGGCTTTCTCGAGAGTGTGTCAAACATAATGCAAGGTATGACAATCTACCACGAGATGCAATATATCCACGGAGAGATAGGAGAGTAATGCACTCAAAATAAGTTGATCTTGTTGCTTTCAATGAAGAAAAGAAGGGCTGATTGTAAAGGAAGGACCAACAAAACTGTCAAAAACATGAGATGAAGGACACGACATTGAGCCGTCAACGAAGTGAAAGACACCTTGACCAAGGAGATAGGGCTTCATCTGCATTCTCCAATAGAGATAATTTGTGTTCGTAAGTTTCAACGAAACAACTTGGTGGGTGTTTGATAAAGCAACGATAGCTGGAGTTTGTGGTCCCATAATATGCAGAGGAACAGCAAAAACTTGTGAGGAGTCAGAGACATGCTCTACAAATAGAGGCTGTTGTTGTGGAGGAAAGACACCACCATGAGACTAAATCAATCAGGTAAAAGGTATATATTAAGTTGTCAGACTAAATCTTTCACATTTTTATCATGATAGAATTCGAAATATTATATATGGAGTGAGATTATTATGAACATGAGAATCAGGGGCCCACTCAGCATTCCACTTGGCATTCTAGAGTTTTTCAACCACTAATTGGATAAGTGTTACAGGGATGGTGGGACAAATAAAATATGTTTTCTCTTGCTTCCTTTTTGGAAATAAGAAATTTACAAGAATACCAAACACAAGATAATTGTTTGTTTTTAATTTTTTAATTAAATATGTTTCGATCACTTTTTCTAGTGTTGATATAATAATGAAACACTACACTCAACTTAATTAAGCCTTTATTTTACATGGTGACATACACGTGTGTGTATATAAATAATTACATACATACAGATATTCATAATTAAAATATATAATTCTATATCATCACTATTAGATTAATTTTTTAATAATTAGTTAAAAACTTTGATAGAAAATGAGAAACTTTATTGATAGAAAGTCTAATTATAATCAATCAGTTAAAAGGTATATATAAAAATACAATTAAATTAACAATTATATGAAAATAAATTACAATCTTTAATTATTTAAATTTTTTATTTCATCTTTTGATATAGCACTTGATTTTATCCATATTAATTACATTAATAGGATTACAATATAAAATATATTACCTTATTTGTTTTTTCAATAACTTTACATATATAATTTTTTCTTTTCTTTATAATTTCTAAGGTTGTTACTTAAATCTTCGGGAAAATTTATGATACTCATGAAATAATTAGTGGTATTTTAATAGTTATTTTTTCATCCTATTTGAACAAAAAACATAGAGAATATATCCCATTAAAAATAATAAAAATATCTCCACTAAAGATTTTTCTATGATAGTAGTTGTATTTTTTTATTTCTTTAAAATGTAACCTATCGAGTATTAGAATGTTAGTAATTACTCACTCACCACCATAAAATTACTCCAAATCATCCATTGAGATTTTCCTCAATTCACTTTGTTGTTATCTACTGCTAATGAATTTGTTAATTTCACATATGATTTGCATACTAATTTTAGTACAAAACTAAGTCTTTCTAAAATATTTTTGCGTTAAAAACAGCACTCCTGTTTGCCTGGCCTTTTTAACACATGACCATGACTAAAATCTCTTTCAATATATGATCATTCATACGCAATAAATTCATGACTCATAGCTCCAAGAGATTTTTGTTAATGAAATTAAGTATTTTGAGCAAGAGATTTTTGTTAATAAAATTAGGTATGAGGCATGGTGCTATGCGAGTTGAAATTTTGGCCTTGCGTTCTAATGACACTTGACCCTTGGTTCCTTTTCATTCTTCAATGAATGTTGTTAGCAATTGTTGGGTGTACAGGATAAAGTGTCGTGTAGATGGAAGCATTGAACGGTTTGTCGACAAGTCTGTCAATAATAAAAAAAACTCGATGGTTTTACAGACGAACAATGCACACCAAAAAAATAATTATTCGCTGGAATATACCGAAAGAATTATTTCATTGGTGATTGGCAGTGGCATCTACAACAATTTTATTCCAACTCTCTGGAATATACTGAATGAATAATTCCTTCGATGATGTAATAGTTGAAGTGGCATTTGTAGTATTTTTTTTTCCAACTCTCTAGAATATACGAATGGAATTATTTCATCAGTAACCGCGTCCCTAATAATTTAAAAATAATTTTTAAAAAAAAAATCTATTGAACGGAAAAAGAAAATGATTAAAAAAATTAAATTTGTATAAAATTCATGTAAAAATAAATTATCTTATTATAAAATCCAAATATTTATTACAAATTTATACATTCAAATACAATGAAACTAGAACAAATATGGCGCTAGAGGAGGAGGAGACTGGTTATTTTCAGGACCATAAGGCCAATAAAGGGGTGCATATATACCACCCATTTGTGATCTAATATCCATGACAATTAGGAGGAGTTCTTCATAATCCGTAGAGAGTCATTCATATTTTTCATTTCGATGAGTCATACGTTCTTGCACTCCTTGATCTAACAAGGCCGTGAAATCCAAATCCTGAGTGCTCGTTATCGATTACGAGCTTTCAATTGTTGAAACACTACGGGTCATTCATAAGTTCTCGACCGTAGTGTTAGAGAGTCCATACACCGATTTCTATCCGGTCCACCAGACGATCCTACCTTATACCAAAAATCTGGATTGAAATTCTGGTGGGTTGAAGGATCGTTCTTGTATCTCTCCTTTAACTAGCTGTTATTTGTCTCTTAGAAAATAAAAAAAATAAAATCATCAAATTCAAGAAAATGGTTGAAAACCAATGTACCACAAAGTGTTGAGCTTGGTTGTCGACAAACTGTTACACCCATTTTTGGCGGTCTTCACGCCACACATGCGTCTCCACAAAAAGCTCCATTGGACTTGGCTCAAGCCTAAGAGCCGTAGCAAAGAAACAAATGTTGCTAGTTAAATATATTTATAAATAACAACAAATTAATTAAAAATATATATGATTAAAATAAATCTTACCATTCGCTTCGCATGCAAAATGAATGAAATGAAGTCGCTGGTGTATGTGGTAATCGAACTGTGAATTTGCAGATTTCGGTTCCCCGCACCGGATTGTGAGTGTCATGTGAAACACTCGGACATCATATGCTAAATATATTCCACCCATATATTCTCCAGGATGTATGATGACCTGAAATCCTTCCAAACCACCACGTCATTCTAGCCTGGTAGAGCATTTTCTCTAGCATATTTTTTAGATTTCTTTTGCGCCTTATACCAAAAATCATGCAACGTATATTGTACAAATGTATTATATACGAGTACATGACAAATGAAATTTTAATATTTAGAATTAAAAAAAATATCGTATTGTTTTCGATGTTACCTAGTTGCAACATGATTCTTTAAAACCCTCCTCACAACATTATCATTTGCTCTATCTCACTTAAATTTTGCCTTCCAGGATGTTAGGAAACCATGCATCGACATGTGGCTTCCATTTAGGACGTTTGGAAACCTAGCTCCATTGAAATAATGGATTTCCATCTACGATTTAAATGTCGATGTTGTCGCACGTCACCCGCGCGGTGTCTGGTTGATTGATTTGTTGGGAGTCGCCACCTAATATTTCATTGAGGGTTACTAGGAACCCGGGTGTACTAGTCTTGTCAGAGATTCACGGGTAAGAGACTAGTTGTGATTAGGAAGGTATTAACACCCCTAACGCACCCTACCTGAGGTAAGCTGCTTCATGACTTTAATGTGATAAAGAAGTTTTAAATTTTTTTTCTTTTCATTGGATATTAGAAATACGACTTATGTGTAAGTTCATAATCTTTTACAGTGAGCAAATCAAAATATTAAATTCTTCTTTATTCTCTATAATTTTATCATAAAAAAACATCCATAAAAAAATACAAACACATTCCCTTTCACTATAATTTTTCTTTTTTCTTTTTTTTTCTTCTTTTTTTTGCATCCACACTACAAATTATAAAAATAAAAAAATACACAAAAATTACATCAAACAATTCATAATAGTGTTAGGCAGAGTTTTGGAGCTGCAAGACAGTGGCAGCGTGTGGACCCATGTGCCGCCACAGACAAACCCGAACAACTGGTGGATCCAGCTCAACTTCGTCTCCTCTTTCCTTCTGCACCGGCAGTGAGGAGTAACGTCACCTGCAAAGAAGAACAAAAACACAAGCAAAGTCTCGGTTCTTCCGCCCTTTTTTAGATCTACTCTCTTCTGGTTTCTCTCCTTCTCTAGGTTCGCTGGTTTCTTCTCAGTTGGAAATGGGGCTACTTCTGTAGGTGCCGCTGGAGGAAGAAGGGCTGCTGCTGGCCGGTGTGCTCAACGTCGACTCAATGAGAAAAATCAATGATTTTAAAAATGATGCGTGAAAAGTCGAACGCGTTCAAAAGAGCTTTAAAAAATTAAATTCTTTTGAGACGATGCCGAAAATGCTAAAAAGGATACAAACATATTAAAAAACATATTTTTTTGGATTTTCGTTGTTTTTCACTATTTTTGGATTTTTCAAAAATTTTATCAAATAGGTGGGTCAAAAATTAGGTAACAACAGATGCCCCCTCTTTGCAATGCTTATGAAGCAAAACTCCTCAATGTTTTGCATAGTAAGCTTTGTAAAGAAAAGAAAAGGAAAATGATCTCATTGTCTTGGGCGACCTGCCCCTTTTGAAGAAAAGTGGTCTATTTTCAAGGGCGACCAGCCCATACACTCACACTAGTCTATTTTCACGGGCGACCTGCCCACATAAACTGACACTGATCTATTTTCAGGGGCGACCACCCACACACACTTACCCTGGTCTATTTTATGGGCGACCTGCCCAAGTGGAAAAAAGGAAGAGTGGTCTCATTGTAATGGGTGACCTACCCAGGTGGAAAAATGGCCTCATTGTAATGGATGACCTACCCAAATAAAAAAAACATGGAGAATTGGTCGAATTGTAATGGGTGACCTAACCTGAAAAATGTTGGTCTCATTGTAATGGGTGACCTACCTAAGGAAAAAGGAAAAAGTGGTCTCATTGTAATGGGTGACCTCCCCAAGTGGAAGAATGGCCTCATTGTAATGGGTGACCTACCCAGATAAAAGTTGGTCTCATTGTAATGGGTGACCTACCCAAGGAAAAAGGAAAGAGTGGTCTCATTGTAATGGGTGACCTACCCAAGTGGAAGAATGGCCTCATTGTAATGGGTGACCTACCTAGGTAAAAAAAACATGGAGAATTGGTCGCGTTGTAATGGGTGACCTACCCAGAAAAAGGATGGCGAGAGTTCAAAGGCGCACTCGGAAGGAGGTAGGGTTAGAAAACGCATACCTAAAAGATGGCGGCTCAAAGGTGTACTCTAAATGAGGTAGGGTTAGAAAACACACTACCCAAGAGATGGTGGCTCAAAGGTGCACTCGAAATGAGGTAGGGTTAGAAAATGCACTACCTGAGAAGTGAGGGCTCAAAGGCGCACTCAAAATAAGGTAGGGTTAGAAAACGCACTACCCAAGAGATGGTGGCTCAAAGGCGCACTCGAAAGGAGATAGGGTTATAAAACACACTACCTGAAAAATGGTGGCTCCAAGGCGCACGCGAAAGGAGGTAGGGTTAGAAAACTCACTACCTAAGAGATGGTGGCTCAAAGGCGCACTCGGAATGAGGTAGGGTTTAGAAAATGCACTACCCAAGAAGTGAGGGCTCAAAGGCGCACACAAAATGAGGTAGGGTTAGAAAACGCACTACCTGAGAAGTAAGGGCTCAAAGGCGCACTCAAAAAAAAGTGTAACACCAATCTGTCAATGATGAAAGCAATGCATTATGATTGATATACATGTATACTTACCTGAGAAGTATAGGTCCCCATTTCTTCATAGTGTCTTTCCTTTCTCAAAAGTTGGTAGTGAACTTCGATTGCTTCTTCGCTCTTGCTTACTCGAGTCATCTCTTATGATCTTGACCTCTAAGGACTTGATATCATCATACTTCTTTGTCCTCCACCCTTTATCTCAAGGGTTGCCAATTTTGACCGGTATTTTTCTTAGAAAGGGAATCATGGAGATAGCCCTACCAGGAGTTTTCTTATTGCCCCCCAGCTTGATCATACCCCAAGTGTTCAATTCGGGTTTGGGGATGAGGCTATGTGAAAGAAGGTTTGACAAAGAGTTGTTTTCATGCAGAAATTTTGGAATTTTAAAGCTATTCCAGACACAGAAATTATTTTGATATTGATTCAAATCAAACTCGTTCTGAGAAAATTCAAGTGATTCCTATGGAGAGATTTTCAGAAGTGATGAAAACTTTTTGTTTTGATTTTGGTGAAAAATATGAAGTGACGCTTGGTTGGTAAAAAAGGTTTAAGATTTAATTTGAGAGTTTCAAAGAACCAGTGTTCAAGGCATTCATTTTATTTGCATGAATAATGATTTGGTTTGCATGAGAAAGCACTGCCTACCGATCCAGATTGCTTGCCTTTGACCAGAAAGGGCTTAATTAGGCACATAATGTAAGCTTGGGCTATTGGCTATGAAGAAAAAGGATATTTACAAGCTCAAAAGGTGTTTGAGGGATTTCAAGACTAAGGATCACTTGTGCTTGTTTTCTGACCTTTTATCATTTGAATGTCTTTCCAAAATGGTCTATTGTGCCCCCTAGTGTTGGGCTTGAGTTTTTCATTTGTTTGTTTTTTCTTTCTTTCTTCACTTGGTTGAGCATCATCATATCAATTATTTTTGTGAGAAGCTTAATTCTTTTGGACCATTTGTTTGGACACTTTTGATGATTGAGAATTTTCTTTTATGCCCCCAGTGTTGTTTGGACACTTTAAATCATAGAGGTTTTTTCTGTCTCTTGCACTTACCCCTAGTGTTGGGTGTGATCCTAGCCAAGGTTATTTTCAAAAAAAACATTACTAGGCTCAAAAAAGGACTGCGAAGGATATATTTTAGCCTCATGAAAAGATTATCAAAGATGGCCTTTCTTCATTCCAAACTCATGCATTTAGAATCCGTAAACCTTGCTTTCATACGAGTATGCAAAGTGATTTCTCATTATTCAAATAAAACTTAACTTTAGAGTCACCTCATGGTTTTTTTTTTCCTGATTTTCTAGGTGTATGGTTATCTTTCAAAGGAATCATTTGGATTTCCAAAAGTCATTTGTTTTGGACAAACACCAGCATGATTTCTATTTTTGTACTAAACTTTGAATTCCCAAAAATCCTTGTGAACATGTGCGATCATGTATAGCTTTAGAAGAAAAGGGAAACACACCCAAAGATTCTTGGCGCAATGGTTTCATGCTTAAAGGTTATGCTCAATGTGTTATTTGCATGAAACAGCAACAAAAATGAAGGCATGTCATGAATATAGGAAAACACATGATCTTATTAACAAGAAAGGCTCATTTGACAGAGGAAGTCTTGTGACATTATAAGATTACCAACAAGATTGAAACAGGTTCAAACAAAATAATCAAGAAGTTTTGAAGACATGATCAAATAGAGGTAGTTATTTTTGGACAGAAAAAGAACGGGCTCCATTATGTAAATGTGGTGCAATTCCCCTTCGATCAGCCTTCCCACAAAAGCTTTTGCAGAAATGTTGGATTGTGTTGAGGCTCTTAACCCTGTTTGCCCCTAATTTCTTCGGGTTGAGTCGTTGTTGGAGTTTGAACAAAGATGATAGGTCGATTAGAAAGAACGTTCCCTAGAGTTATTTTTCAGTATTTGCTTGAGTAAGCTAGAGGCGAGTCAAACTTGTCTTTAGAGACTCCAACTCTTCTTGAAAATGGACGTTACGGTGAGCACGCTCTTCATCTTTCATGTTTCTCGCTCAAAGTCGGGTGTTGTAGATTCATGGGGGACCTACTTTTCATCCCGGTGCATGCATGATAAATGTATGACATGTAATCTATATGATGAACTCGCCCTTCAAGGGGTGATATATGATCGTAACTCTTGCATTATGAAATAAGAATCTTGATTCTTGCCCAAACTCTACAAGGAAAATTTTCTGAGTGATGGTCATTGTGTCACCCACAAGTCTTGAGTTCAAGATGCTTCAAGAAGGGTTTGCCTTTATGCAACTAAAAGTAGCACATACAACCTAAGCACAGGTTCTATTCATTATGTGAACATGGGTAGGTTTTCTACCTGGTCTTAAAAAAAGGTCTCTCGTTGTCCTAGTGATCACCCTCTTGAAGGCAATATAGGGGCCTAGTAGGCAATGAGATGGCACGTGTACCAACTGTTACCAGTCTAAGCACTCAATGAAGAGTTGGGGTTTATACAAACTTAAATCTGGACTAAAAGTCGTAAGGTAAGTTGCTAGTCCCCCACCTAACCTGAAGATTGTGTGTGCTTTAAAAAAATTACAATAGGTGATGCATGAGACAATTCTATAAAATGCATGGAAAAAAAGAGATAAAATTGCAAAAACTTAAACACATCAAATACACAAATCTTAGTCCAATATTGTCAGAAACAGTACCTTCCCTAGTGGAGTCACCATTCTGTCGCACGTCACCCGTGCGGCGTCTGGTTGGTGATTTTTTCATTTCGTTTGATTGATTCGTTGGGAGTCGCCACCTAGTATTTCATTGAGGGTTACTAGGAAACTCGAGTGTACTGGTCTTGTCAGAGATTCACGGGTAAGGGACTGGTTGTGATTAGGGAAGGTATTAGCACCCCTAACGCACCCTACCTGAGGTAAGCTGCTTCGTGGCTTTAATGTGATAAAGAAGTTTTAAAAATTTTATCTTTTCATCGAATATTAGAAATACGATTTACGTGTAAGTTCATAATCTTTTACCGTGAGCAAATCAAAATATTAAATTCTTCTTTATTCTTTGCAATTTTATCATAAAAAAACATCCATAAAAAATACAAACACATTCCCTTTCACTATATTTTTTCTTTGTTCTTTTTTTTTCCTTTTTTTTTTTACATCAACACAACCAATTTTAAAAATACAAAAATACATAAAAATTACATCAAACAATTTAAAATTTACAAAATAGCCTAAAACAATTCAGAACAGTGTTAGGCAGACTTCTAAAGCTACAAGATAGCGGCGGCGCGTCTGCTCCACGCACCGTCGCAAACCCGAACAACAAGTGGATCTGGCTGGGCTCCATCTCCTCTTTCCTTCTACACCGGCAGTGAGGAGTAACATCACTTGCAAAGAAGAAAAAAAACACAAGCAAAGTCTCGGTTCTTCCCCCTTTTAAATCTACTCTCTTCTGGTTTCTCTCCTTCTCTAGGTTACTTGTTCTCTTCTCAGTTGGAAATGGGGCTACTTTTATGGGTGCCGCTGGAGGAAGAAGGGCTGCTGCTAGCCAGTGTGCTCTTGGGTTTGTCAGGTGGAGATGGGAATGGTTGTTGGCTCTATGGGTGTTGTTGTGTGTTAGCTGCTGCTGGAGGAAGCTTCGGTGTTGATTGAGATGAAAAGATTGGGGAAGATGGAGAGGCGACCGACGAGAGGGGAGAGCGAAGGGGAATGGCTTTGCCCTCTTTTTGGTCTTGGCGAGCTGGCAGCTGGAGAAGGGAACAGTTGAGAGGGAAGCTATGTGGAAATGGGGATTGTGAGAGGAGAAGGGGACCTCTGGATTCTATTGGGTGTGTGGCCAAGGGGAGAGGGATGATGGAGAGGCCGGGAGAGGGAAGGTCTGATGAGGGTAAAGGGAACAGTGAGGGGGAGCTGCAGTCAGAAAGAAAGAGGGTAGAGCAGTTGGTTTGAAGAGGGGGAGGTCTGTGTGCAGGGTTGTTGGTTTTGGGAGATGATAGTGGAGATGGGATGAGGGTGGTGGTCGTCGGCTGAAGGGAGAAGGAGATAGTGAGGGCTGGTGTTCGGTCGGCTGTTGTGGTGGAGGAAAATAAAAAGCCGGTGGGGGTGCCGGCGACTTCTTTTTTGGTAGAGATGGGGAGTGGGCGGCGACTTTTGTGAGGGAGAAGAAAGGGCTTCAATTTTTAGGGTTTTTTTGTGTTTTTTCAATTGTGCAAAATTGCCCCCCCTTTTTGTGAGTTGTGGACCTATATTTATAAGTAAAATGTTGCTTGGGCCTCAAAATTGGCCCCTCAACTTCTTCTTTTTTTTGTAAATTTTATTTTTCTTAATTTTTTTGTATTTTTTTGAAAACAAGCAATATCAACGTCGACTCAATGATAAAAATCAATGATTTTAAAAATGATGCGTGAAAAGTCGAACGCGTTCAAAAGACCTTTAAAAAATTAAATTCTTTTGAGACGATACCGGAAATGCTAAAAAGGATACAAACATATTAAAAAACATATTTTTTTGGATTTTCATTGTTTTTCACTATTTTTAGATTTTTCAAAAATTTTATCAAATAGGTGGATCAAAAATTAGGTAACAATAGATGCTATTATTCAGGCAGCCTCAATGTTTGTGAACCTGAAAATTGATAAATTTAATGAAATAGTATTTGTTCATAAATTCTTAAACATAAACCAACTCAAAGTAAAACAAACTTACATTGAAAGGTTGTCATTCTATTGTGTCTTGTACTTACGGTTGAATGAATCCCGCTATGAAGGGACACCTCCTTTACGTTGCAGAATCACACTCGAAGAGGCAGTGTCGTGAGTTGATGCATGTGCTTTAGGTGCCTCTTCTTGGTCAGAACCTAATGACATGTTGTTTTCATCATTGCTGTTAGAAGAGCTAGCTATGATCATGTGCTTACTACGTGCAATTGATTTTCCCCTATGTATCTACTAATTTGATGAATATTTGGATAAACAATTTTGATTAAAAAATGAAAACAATTTGGCAACACCTCCTCTATACGGGAAACTACCTAAAGTTTTCAATCCTGCAAATAAACAACATGTACGCTACAAACCAGTTAATTTTATTTTATTTCTACCAACAATTTTGAATAATTCAATTTCATAGAAAATTCTCATTTTCTATGTGATAATATTTTTAATCCTATATTGACAAGAATTTTTTGTAATTAAATTTAATCCTAGATATTCAATTGACATTGAACAACAAATTTGATAATAAAAATTAAAATTCAATAAAACAACAAAACATTATTGCAATATAGACAAAAACATAGACAAAAAAGAAAAAATAATACAAAAACAAATCTAGGCCTTAGGAATGAAAAAATCTTACCTTAATGGCATGCTTAATTTTGAAATTGAACTATGTGTTATACAAAAAAACAAAAAAAATCAAAATAAATTGTTAATAAACCAAAGAAAAGAAGAAAAATAAGAAGAAAATATGTCAAAACATTCACCACATATACTTGTTGATTGTGGTGAGAGAAAGAAAGCTTGATTTCTAGCCTTAATGTTTGAAAGACAAAATGTAACTGTAAAGAATTGAGGAGAGAATTTGAGAGAGTGATTTTCAAGCTGAGAGAAAAAAATGAAGTTCTAATGCGCTCGTTGGGTTCTTATAATATGGTTTACAGACGGAATTACCAACGAACTATTAAATATTATTATTTTTAAACAGTTCATCGGTGATTCCCTTAGTAACATCCCTTAGAAATTTTCATTTCGCACTAAAAATTTCAAAAACCCCTTTAGTCTGTTTTTAGTTTGTCTGTGATTCCATCGATAAAATTGTTAAAGTAAACAGTCAGAAATGCATTAATTACTGATGCATTGGAATTCGCAGTCCGTCGGTGATTTCGTCGACAGACCTACCCACTTTTTTAATAAAAATGTTAAATTAGACATGAAGGGGAATCTCACTCAATTAGTAAACTTTAATTGCCATCACCGCCATGTAAAGGGAACAATTCCCTTTACCTCTGGAATACATCGACGGATATAAACCATCGGTATTTCCATTAGTGTGATGTTCCATGAATAGTGTCGGGGGGAGGGGAACAGTTCTTTTCGCCTCTGGAATACACAAACGGACATGAACCGTTAGTATTTCCATCGATGTGAAATAGTGTCCGATGTCATAAAAATTTTGTATTCCCTATCTATCCATCTTGTAAATACTTAAATTAAAAGTTGCACTCACAACACAATAACACAAGTTCACAAAACAATAATAAAATAAATACTTCTTTGTAAGGAATTTCATCAATAAATATTACATTATATTTTATAGATTACATTTTCGTGTTTTGATAGTTAGTCAAAATTATCTTCTTCTTCTTCAATTGACTCATTGTCAGCTCCATCGTAATCTTTTATGTTGATTTCATTGTTATAATCATCTTCATCGACTTGTGCTTGTCTGCTGCAGCTCAGAACAACATTCAACTTCTCAGTGTCAACATCAACAAAAATATTATCGAAGATGCAAAAATTTGAATTTTCTTCTAAGTCAATTAATAGAGCAACTTGATATAGATCAACCAACTCACTAACTTGAAAGACATCATCTCCCATGTTTGATTCATCGTTCTCATCCTTAACAATCTCGACACGACCCCTGGGTTTGGTTTTTAATATGGATAATCAATCAACTCTTGAACGATCCTTTCTAAAGAAAGGGGTGTATGTGTAAATAACTTGTTGGCATTGTTTGGCGAAAAAAATGACATCGTTGACGTTGCGAAGTCTAGCTTTTGAATTTATTTCGACCAAACCATGATGGGATCTACTTTGATTCCTCTGTTAGTTGTGTCATATCAATAGTATTTGAGCAAAAACACTTTATTCTGCTCACTACGATATTGCAATTCAATTACCTCTTCTAATTTCCCATAATAGTCAACTTCAAACTCATTAGAAGTTGATCTCTTAACACAAACCCCACTATTATATATCTTTTTACCTTACCTATATTCTTCAATATGAAACATATATCCATTGACAAAATGTTCATTCTAACACTTCATCTTTCTTTCAGGACCCAAACTTAATAAAGACAATGTAGCACTAGCATTCCCTCCCAATTTATAAAGTTGGTACATAAAGTACAACAATGAATAGTGAACGAGAAATGTTTAAAGAAATTAAGTATCCTGATAGATAATGATAATTAAATAGTACTTATATGTGTTTTGAACCACGTGTCAAATTGTTCATTTTGTAATCGAAAGATTTAGGATTTGATCAACTGTGAGTTTTTAGATAGTAAATATTGACAATGTTGCCTACGAGGTATTCAATAATGTACAAGTTTGTAATATTACAAGAGAGAAATAATTCATTAATAACAAAGTTTAAGTAGTACACTTACTGAATAAAAGGTCTTAGTTCATCGTAGTTAAATAACATATAATTATGTGCTTGTCTAAATTCTATTTCAGAACAATATCCTCCCCTGACAATATTTTTTTGTATGAGTCATCTAAAATTGGAGAATATTGACAAATTCTCACTCGAAGGCACTTCACCACCATCGTCATGCCTTGGAACATGATTGATTCTTTTTCTCAATTGAGACTTGAAATAGTACGAGATAAATGTTGATATCTCTTCAATAATATAGACCTCACATATCAAAACCCCAACATGTACGACAAGAGTCTTTCCCCTACTAGTTTATAACTGGAATGCCCACATGTCCTGCACTTGGTCAGCTCAGCATTTTCAAGGTAATACAGCATGCAGAAGTTTGGACACATGTCAATTTTCTAGTATCTTAGACCAAGGGGTTTCATCATGGACTTAGCAACATAGAGTTCTCTTTTAGCATTCCCTTCATGGAAAATGCTTCTCACTCATTCGACAATTCTATCATAACCAGCCTCACTCAACTCATAATCCAACTTGATGGTAAACACCTATGCAAAGACTGATAATTTACTATGATTTATGCAACCATCCCATAATGGTTCGTCAGAATCTTTCAAAAGATAAAAAAACCTAGTCACGTCTGTATTAGGTTCTTTATCTATGAATGGACATTGACCGCCATGGCCCTAATTCATTCTCATCGCATCCATAACCATAGTCTTATAAGGATTACTGTTATCATCTACAACTCCACGCACGTTGCTAGCAATAGAAGTTGACCCAACCATTTTTTTTATCATAGTCTTGTGAGGAACAAATGGTTCTCTGTGTGCATACCAACACAAGTATTCCTCCATGAACCTTTTTTGTAGAAGATAAATCGTTACAACATTTGGATCGAGAAACATTTTATTCTTACACCTTTTGTATAGACACCTAATACCGCCTCCACTAATATTTATTGGATTAGATATTGCGTAATTAATAAAACCCTGAACCCTATTACAATAATTCATCCTCCGCGATCCTTGAGATAAATCTTGATACATCCATGAACGATCATTCATCACTTCTATCGAACCTATTTCAAATAATGATGACAATATGTACTAATTAACAACGATAACTAAATAAATTTGCTAAAATATTGGTTTAGCTCAAGATTATTCGACTTACTTTAATACTTCTCTTAATTTATTATCAATTATCTATGTAAATATAAATTTGTACACATTTATGGAAATTACAATTCGGCAATAAAATTAATAAAATATAAAATGAACTTGTTAAACAAGCTATTATTTATTTCATCACAACACACCTAAGTCGTTAATTCGACATAAATTTCAATAATTTACAAACAAATATAATTTTACAAAATCTAAAACAAACCATAATATGTATAAAATCATAAATTCATACAACAAGTTTGTTTGAGAGAAAATAATAAAACAAGTAAACACCTAAACAAAATACATATACAATAAAAATATGCAATAAAAAAAATTAACATTTTAAAATTGTGTTCAAATTAAAAAAAAGGGTAGATTGCTTACTTAAGATGAAAAATCCTCAATAAGATTTCAATCAGAAGATGGATGCTGTCAAACAGAGTGTTGGTGTGAATGGAAAAGTTATGGGATGATGAGTTATGTTGAGACGAGAGGGTGATAGGGGCTGTTTTGTTGCAGAGGTTTATTTTAAGGAAGAAGTAGAAATAAGAGAGGGGGAGAGGAGAGTCGAGTGTTAGGTCATATATTAAATATTACTAATGGATTTATTGATGGAATTATTCTGATGGTAACTCTATTAGCAATTCTGTCATGTCACTATATAGTTTGCCTGTTTGAATCCCACTCTAATTTTGTTAGTAACGGCATCTGTAAGAACTTACATGTCATCGTATTGTTTGGTTTTTTTTATTCCTTCTATTCTGACTGGGATTTCCTCGATATATACCAACGACATATTTCTATCGGTGCTTAACAATGGAGTTAGTAATGGAAAAAATTTGGTCGGTAAATATCACCGTAAAATATTGACGGAAATAATTTATTGGTATTTCTGTTTGTATTCGTCGATGTTATGGCAGTGAATTTAATTAGGAGAATTAGTTTTTTTTTTAATTGGACCTCTTAATGGTGTTTAATTCAAAGATTAGTAGATGTGATTTAATGATTGGATATGTAAAACGCGCTCATAAAATTTTAGTTTGATTTAATGATTACATTAGAAATTACATTCGTTATCATTTAAAAAAAAAACCTTATTTGATACATTTAGATTTATTTTCTTAAAAGTTTAATTTTATTTAACTATCAAATTAAAAATTCCACCTGCTTTCAACAGAAAACTCATTTGATACATTTAGACTTATTTTTAAACGTATTGATATATGTCCCTACATCATTAATGAAGGATTGCACCATTCATTGGTGTAATTCAACTACTAGTAGATAGGACTAGTTATGTGACCTGTGCTTCATCGCAGGTCAAATATTTTCATTTTCTATAAAACATTTTCAGTACAAATCAAAATTTTATGCATACATGTAATCAAATAAATCAAGAACTATATATGCGAGTAAATAAATAAAAAAAGATTATACTAAGCTCTTATAAGGGTCCTAGGGATAGCCTTATGACCCAACATGAGGCCAATAACAACCATCGACTATATGTTTGGATCTAGAATGATTATAAACCCAAGAATTTTGATTTTGGTATCTTTACAAACCCAAATGCGTTTATGCTTAACGCGTATCCGAGACCAAATGAATTGAATCTAGCATCTTGTCAAACTCACACATATTTGGGCTCCGCATGTAGCCGAGCCCAAAAGATTTGGATCTAGCATCTTGCCAAGCTCACATGTGTTTGGGCTCAGCATGTAGCAGAGCCCAAGGGATTTGGGTATGACGTCTTGCCAGACCCACATGCGCTTGGGCTCGAAACGTAACCAAACTCAATGGAGTTAGGCCTGACATCTTGTCAACTCTACAAGTGCTTGGGCTTAGCACGTAACCAAGCCCAATAGAGTTAGGTCTCACATCTTATCAAGCCCACAAGCATTTTGGCTTAGTGTGTAGCTGAGCCCAAAGGTGATCAGTTTGGAAATAAAATTAAACCCATGTTGCCTAAGCCTGGTATTCTGTCACGCTTATGCTTGTTAGGTCGTCATCTTGTCTTTGGCCCTTGTATTCATGGATCTCTTAAGCAAATGAGTTGTGTATAGAACATGTTGATCCATCAATATATATTAGAATTTTCTAACATATATAATATATTGAAAAGAAATTTTCCATCACACATTAACACAATTCTTGTGTAGAATAATAACAAATTTATTCATGCTCAACTAGAACTTTCCTCATAATATTTGAATTAACTTAATCTCTTCTTCCGTTGGGATATCTTTTGCTTTGTTTTTTTCTTTTTCCTGATACTAATTTTGTTCAAATATGATATCAAAACATAGTTTTAACGAGTTATTTTCGTGTCAATAAATTTTTTTTTTACAAAAAAAAGAGGAAACTTGAGCTTGAAAATCAACACATAGTCACATGCTAGAAGTCGAAAAATATAGATCACATAAGAATAAAGTGTCATTGGAGAACTTGGTTTTTTGGCAAGTGATGGAAAAGCAGTAAAACATAAGGACTTGTTAGTTTGAAGACTGTACTGAAATCACTATTATAGTTTGAGGACTAATTTGTAGTTTGACCTGATATTAAACCTCACTACTCTTAATTTTCCCAATCAAAGTCTTTCTCCAAAAATAAATGTGAATTAAAGAACACAACTTGCTGAATTATTGAAGTCCTAGACCGACAAAGTCGGGATTAATTTGTCAGACAAAATCATTCACGTTTTGTATCGTGATAGAATTCGAGATATTATATATGGAGTGAGATTTTTATGAACACTGGATTCAGGGGCCCATTCGTGATAGAATTCGTTATTAGTGATTAAGATTTTTGGAGTTCCAAATCTACAAGTGATGTTCTTCCATAAGAAGGAGATGACCTTGTTGGTAATGATATCTATCAAAGTTTTTGTCTCCACCCATTTGATTGTTGGTAGTGATAACTTCGTAGAGAGTAGATAATCTCTGAAGGAAGTTCTCCAATCCTCTTTCATGTTGATAGGGACAACCATTAGCCCTTCAATACTTGGATTTTCCAAGATTTCAACTCATACCTCCAAAGGGAGCTTGCTTGATTTTATGTCAAGGATTTCATGATTTCCATGGTCTTAGGGCTTACAGGTTAAATTGGGTTTACTCATATTTTTTTCCATTACTTTTTTAAATTAAATTTCTTTTTTATATATATGTTTTTGTCATTCAACATTAAGTTATTCGATAATTAAACTTCATAATTTTATTCAATTTTCTTTTGAATGCAGTCACCCTAGTATCATAATCAGGTCAAAGATTTTTACATCTTGACCTAGGTGGGCTCAAATCGAGTTTTTTTTACCTTCTTTTAAATTATATCTTTTTCTTAATTTTGTCCTTCAACATTTTATTCACTAGAGATTGAACTTCACTTTTTTCTTTTCATTTTTATTTTTGTAGAGTTATCATGTTCTCATTTGATTTATTATGAATTAGTTTTTGATTTTTTTCTTGTATTTTTTTCTATGAGATTATTACAATCTTATATTCATTGTTGCAAAGTTTGCAATTTAACCGAGTTTAACTGAGTTTTTTTTTTCAGTTTCATCTTTCAGCATTAAGTTGTTTCATAACCCGGGTTGGCTCAAATCGGGTTCTTTTTATCATTTTTTGTTGTTATTTTTTTGTCTACTTGTTGCATTTTTTTAATCATATTATTTAAATGAATAATTAAACCAATGACTTGAGTCTAGATGTTTTCCTTATTATTCATTTTTATGTTAAAAAACATTATTGTCCAGCCCTAATCTTAAAATTATATTTAATTATATTGCTTAATAACATAAAGGCCTCTGATTTGGAAAAGGTTACATTGTTGAACAAAACTCACGTAGGTTTTGTTTCAAGAAAAAACACAACAGCTTACTTAATTTTCTCTTTATTATTTTCTATTGTATATTCTCAAAGTTTACGGTGATTTTATATAACCTCACAAGTATTCTTAAAATTTTTATCCTTATCCAACTAAAGGGGTTTTGATAGTGTAATGGTAGTTGCTTTTTAAAATATTTTTCACTCGGAAATGCATCAAATAATATTTTATTATTTTTTAAAAATAATTTTTATATCAGCATACCAAAAAGATTTAAAAACATTAAAAAAATATTAATTTGAAATAAAAAAATTAAAAATAAAGTTTTTTCAAAAAAAAATTTGAAACACCAAGGGAAAAAAAACAAACAAGTTCAAAGATTTATCAAGAAAACTTAACTAACTTTTAATAATTTCTTGGCATTGAATTCTAACACACATGACTTGAAGCATTGCGTTTTATTTTTTTTTATAGTAATCGAGTATATTATAAATAGGCGACCCCATTAAAAAGATGAGGGCTGCAAAAAGAAAGATTATAGGGGGGAATTAAATCATAAAGAGAGCGAGGAATTTACAACCCCGACTAGTTAGTCCAGTTTATGATACATTCAGGATTTCTATAAAGATCGGAACCTGTGTAACTGAAATTTTTAACAGAGAACTTCAACCAAAAGGCAAACCGATGAAAGGTGAGGTCAAAAATCACATCCCAGTCTAAAGTTTTGGAGTCGAAGATCATATTGTTGCATTGCGTTTTATATATTTATTTATTGATAAGCCAAAGACAACATGAAAAACACCCAAGTAGAAAAGGAAACCACTTCAAGAGAAAAGAAGCATTTTGCAGTAACAAGCTGAAACAAGCTAAGCTGAGAGCCTGGGAAAATGGCAGCAGACACGATTCACGGTACCGTTTGAATGACTTCTGGTAACTATATATCTTGGAGAGGAATGGGCTTAACAAACAATGACGCCAGGCGACCATGAGTCTCCTGATCTTGAATTCCATACGCATCTCCAGCTTCATAGAAACACTGAGCAGTCCTTGCAAGATCCATCGGAATTCCCATGAATTTTTTAGAAAAGGGATATGGCTTCAATATCTCTGCATTTAGCTTTTTCCACGTCTCGTGTATCAAATATCGTACATGCTCACGAGCTTCTTGTTCAGTCGCTCCAGTTTCATGCATGTAACACTGAATTGATTTTGGAGTATCACCTCTAGCAATCTCATCCTGATTCCAAAATGTAGAAAAATCAAAACACTTTTAAGAGAAAAGTATGAGAATAAATTTGAGGAAAAAAAAATTATATACCGAAGATGTTCCTAGATCATCTGCGAGTCGTAGAATTGTTGACGAGTAACGAATTAAGTCAGGATATTCCATGCAACATCTTACAGCCTCCTCTGTCAATTGATTTGTAACCAAGAAGAAAGCATGCCCTAGTATGACTTGTCCGGATATTGACAACCAAGCATTATCAAGGTATTCTTGTAGAGTTGGTGTGTATCCAGCGTAGTACCACTTTGCCTCTTTAAGAAATGCTCGACATAAATCTCCCCACTAGTTCATTTGGAATCGTATATGTCAAAAACTATGGAAAGAAAGTTTTTCAAACTTACAAAAGCAGGGGAAGATCACTTATAGAGAAATTAAAATCAATACCAATTTCTTCAGGGAAGGAACAACATTTATTCCTTGTTCTTTAAGAATATTGTAACCGATTTCATTGATGGACTGGAAGAGAGCAAAGAAAGATATCTTCATGTAGTATGGCAGTTGGTCCAATGCATTGATATCCCAGCTGAAGGAAAATTGCATAGTTTAATGCTTAATATTTCAGGTTTAATTTTCCAAGAAACCAGCAATCGAAAAAAGTAGCATACAAAACAGGTCTAATGATAGTACCAACCTCTCAATAACATCTGTGAAGACCTCAAGTTCTTCGAGGGTGCCATACACATCGTAAGCATCATCTAATGTTGTTATCAGAGCATTAACCCTGGTCGCCATTTTTCGATAATATCCAAACTGAGGCTCAAATACCTCTCCTACCGTCCACAAAGTGTTCTCCATCAATCTGTCCCTGGTGTAGAACAACTTGTTTCCTAGATCCATACTAGTCCACCACCTTAACATTAATGGAGAGTGTAAAGCATTTTTTTTCATTATTATACTTTATGAAATAAATGCTTCTCCTAATTGTATACTTTGATGCTTGTCATATATCTTCTTGGTATTCGGACTTTATGAATTCACTATATGTTATAGTAAAAAACACCTTCTGAATCATTTTTTTTTTAGCACTCTTTCTGTTCTATAATGTAATAACATGTAGGTTGTCTATGTTCCTTAGAAACAACAAACTACCATATAAGAAATTGAGATAAAGAACATCAAAAAGTTTAAATTATGTAAATATTACGATAGAAACAAGATTTATGTTATTTTAATATTATTAAATCCTTGATATATGGTTTTATGACTTTTTGGTGACTTGCTAATACTTTTCAAAGAAAATATACGACTTTCATGTGATATTTAAATTTAGCGGAATGTCGTAGAAGAGGTGTCAATCATGAGACTTTTTGCAATTCATAAAAAAATAATCAAATGAGCCATTGGTGAGGTTTACCCCACTTTTCGCAATTACTAATTTTATACCTTGATGCATGTCTTATGTCTTCCTGGTATTTTGCTTGAACCATGTTGAAATCCAATCCAGCAAACTCTAAAAGGATGGGGTTCAAGTCCCTTTTTCTTCCATATGCATCTATGAACCATCTTGCTTCCATCCTTTGCATCCTCCAATGCAGTGGAAGTTCCAATGAATGATTCACCAACAGTGAAAGATAATGATCTTCATTCTGTTCCTTGCTATATTCCTTGAGATGTTTTTCAGAAAAATCTCTCGCTTCTTCTAAGATACTCTCACCATTTACTAGATAATAAGAGGCTTCATATAGATTTAGCATCCCTTTGACATCATCGCGAAGACAATTCTTGAAGTTTCGTTGCTCATCCTTGAAGCTATTGAAAACATCTGCAAATAAAAAAATTGCTTGATGAAGGTGTTTAAGCTAAGTTTAGTTGATATACACATGCATATAACTATGATTATATATGTATAAAGACAACCTTGAGGCACATTATATCCATGCTGCCTTAGCAGTCTAAATTCAACAGAAGTAGCATACAAGTCCTTTTTCATCTCTCTGTTGTCTTTTTTATTATCATTCCACCTGCTTTCCAGTATGCTCTTTATCTCAAGCTCAAAATGATAAGCAACTCCAAGTCTTTGGAGGTTGTCAATTAGCTCCAGTTGATAGACAGCATCCAATGGTTTCTCAAGCATGTCCCTCACAGTTTCCTTCAGCTTGTTAGCTTGTCCTGTGTATGGCTCTCCCTGCATAAATATTTATAAAGGGTTTTGTTAGCTTTCCATGGTTGGAAATAACTGCGCTCCTGAGATATTTAAGCATTATTAGAAGTAATAATGGTAATGGAAATTTCTAAATGCCTTTGTAACCAAAAGCATAATGGCTGGTCAAATCTGGCAAGAACAAAATGATTTCACAATTTCTTTTTTTTTTAATGCTGAAACCAGTTTATCAATCACAACTAAATATCTCTTTTATTAAGTCATTATTTTATCCAGTCATCGCCTAGATTACGATCAGATCCATAATGACTACAGTACTCATGAAAAGAAAATTATAATAATAAAGGTAATGGAGCATATATGTATATATATTTACCACGTATTCACTTGTCAGTGACTGAAGAAACTTATGATCCCAGAAGGGAGTGGGATAATTTCCAGAGCGCCTGGCAATGCTTTGATCACAAGTTTCGGTCGCTACCATGCACCGAACTTGGCTAGGGAAACAGCCATTTCTTGATGATCCTAGTGAGGTGCGACTTGAAAATGTCCGTTTGGTGACAGTACTAATAGGGAATGGAGCAAGTTGGTAAAGAGCCATTTCAGAAGTTTCCTTGTTTTTCTTTTTTCCAGGAACGCAAATTGGACTTTACGAGTGGATAATGCAGATCTAAACTAAAGGCCGATATATATATATATACATAGAGAGAGAGAGAGAGATACAGGATCAAGATTGTTAAAATCGCAAGTTGACTCTTAAAATCTTATGATTTTACGAGTCAACATGTATATAACGTGTCAAATCGGGTTAAAACTCGAAATCGGTCAAATTCGGTTAAAATAGGTGAAATCGAACTAATTTTACAAGTTTGACCGATTTCGAGTTTTAACCCGCAAAAGTTAAAAAATTTACTGTCTCCCTATCCGAGTCCCCTGACACTCCACTACATAGTCCCCACTCCTCAGTCTCCCCTTTCCCCGTTGCTCAAATCTCAAATTTTCAATCTTAGCAGACTAACACCAGCATTAGAGGATCTTGGGTATGGGAAAGCCTTATACTGTATTTTAGGTCGGGAATGCATGATCGGAGAATCGAAACCATGGGAAGACAGAGGTAGATGGTGAGGAATCAAATGAGTAAAATAAGAAATAAGAGTACTTATATAGAGAGAAATACTGTGTTTTAGACTAACCATTTGTTAACTACAAAGAGAGACAACAAAGACTCAGAGAGAACTTGAAATACATGTCTTGTTTGGTGGGATATTTGGACATTATTTCTAGGACTTGTTACTAACATAAAAAAGGTGGAAGGTGAGGTGGCATGAGATTAAATTGATGTCATTTTATACGTTTTTGTTCTCGTTGTTACGGGTTCACTGTATTGGTCTTTGTTAATTCACTACCAGAAATTCGCTAAATACCAACGGATTTACAGACGGAATATTTCTGTCGGTAATTTGAGGTCAAAATTACCGACGGACACTTTTCCGTCTGTAATTCAGTCGGTAACTACCGACGGACCATTTTCCGTCCGCAATTCAGTCGGTAACTACCGACGAAAATTTTCTATCGGTAGTTACCGACTGAATTACAGACAAAAAAGTTTCCGAATTAAAAAAAAGGCAAATTGGATTTCAGAAGTTGGTAAAGAGCTATTTCAGAAGTTTTTCTTTTTTCCAGGAACGCAAATTGGATTTTACGAGTGGAGAATGTAGATCTAAACTATAGGCCTATATATATATAAAAGAAAAGAAACTTCATTTATAAAAGATATGGAAAACAAATATGAGTCAACTTGATGAAGATATTTTAATCAATTAAAATAAGATCAAAGATGGACTATCAAAATCCTTGAAACAAATTTGGTTCTGGATTCTAATAAAATAAAGAAACGCTAGAAGCTGTTACGTTACAAGTTCTAAGCTACGGCTCTGAGTGTGAATGTGCTCAAGGTCGTTAAAAACACTTTTTTAACACAACACGGAACATACAATTTAAACTCGACTCGTAAACTCAAATCATAAAATCATAAAATCGAAAGTAAAAATTTTTAACTAAAAATCATAAAATTAGAAGTAAAATATTTTAAACAATACAAATATCCAAACATATTAAAATACATAATTCAAATAAAAGTAAAATAAACAATACAAATATCCAAACATATTAAAATACATAATTCAAATAAAAGTAAAATAAACAATACAAATATCCAAACATCTTAAAATACATAATTCAAATAAAAATTAATAAATGTTCATAATATTTCAATAACTAAAAAGTTAACACACTTAAAACAAACAGTCTATAGGTACGTCATGTAAACTAAACACACTCTCATTGCCTATGTCTCCCTCATTATTCCTAAAACAGTCATCAAAATCGCTCATTATTCCTCACATCCATGTTCAATTTATCAATCTTCATGATCGCCAAAAACCTCCCACCCTCCACCAACCAACACATTTTCAAGTCCAAAATAGCAAAGCAAAGCAGAGCTACAGGAGTACACAACAAAGAGACCAAACAAGCTAAAACATTTATCAAAGAAAAAAATAGCTATTGGACTTTTTTTCCTTTTGCATGTGTGTATGGATTAAATATGGCTTCTGATGCAAGATTACAAGAGGAATGCATTTATGGAGGCAGACTTTAGATGTTCAAACTTCAAACACTATACATAACATGGAAAAGAGACTGAGAGCAGTCTGTCATGCTTCTGATGCCAATGTTGATAACGTTGTGAAAGTAAGCATTTTTTTCAATTGTATTATTAATAATAAGCTACCAGGGCATTCAAGCTCAAAAGTTAAATTGTATTATCAATTTTATTATCAATTATCACCACCTATCCAGTAATACACAAAAAGCCTAGATAAATTAAATGCAAAAGGCATTCCAAACACGTGCATCAATTGCCCTAAAGGTTGCAGTTTTGGATTTACAAAATACCTACAATCTTGGAAATTAGAATGCTTCGTTGCTTTGTTGCTTCCTTGCTTCGCTGAAATCTGCAACACCAAAGCAAGCAAGATCAAACAGAGCATAGATTCACACTTCACAGCATACCCAGATCAAACAGAGCATAAATTACTAGCAGCAGTGCAGACTGCAACACCAGTGCACAACTCCCCCTCCGAAAAAAATACCTAGAGGCCAGAAGCAAATCACTTAATTGTAGAATACCCAGAAGATAAACATTTATTCACAGTATACCCAGATCATTTTTTGTCTCTAATCATCACCATTAGACAGAAAAAAACAAAGCTTGGATTGGGAATCAATTCTTACCTTCGTCTCGCCAAGAACGCTCCAGATAGGGGGAAAGTGATTTCTTAATTTGCTGGGGAAAGGGGAAAGGGAAAAGGGGAAGGGAGTCAGGGACAGAGAGAGTGTGAGACAGGGAGGGGAACGATTGGACGAAGTCTGGACTCTGGAGTCAGGGAGAGTGTGAGAGTGAGACAGGGACGAAGTCACAGGAGGGTGGTCGGGGACTCGAGTGGGAATTGGAAAAGAAAATAGATTAGTGCTCAGGGAAAGTCTCTGAGTCAAAATTTTTTGGATTTCTAATTTTCCATTCGGTGACCGTGACATTTTGGTTAACTCGTGAAAACATAATGTTTTTAATGTTTTTTGCGAGTTGACCTATTTTTTACGAGTTTGACCTGGTTTTATTCGATTTTAATAATTTTCAAGTTTTGCTTCCGTTTCTAAATATTTTATGAGTTTTAACTTATAAAATCATATATAAATTTACCAGTTAAAATGTATTTTTAACAACAATGAATGTGATAGCTGGCGTTGTGTGGCAGCTGCAACGGTCAGGTGGTCCGAACGACTGGAGACATGAACGTGAAAAAAGTGACCTTTCACATTTTCTGTTTTTTTCTTAACAGAGGAGTAACCACCAATACCATCGCTCTGTCTTAACAGGACACAAGCTGCAGTTCTCTGGCTTCATTCTCTTTTTTAAATCTCACACTGATCGAAGCACGTGAGCTGCTAGATGTGAATTAAAGAACACAACTTGTCAGGAATACTGCTAGATTAATTTGTCAGACAAAATCTTTCACGTTTATATCAATGCTGTTACGTTACAAAATCTAGAAAGACTTATTTTTAAACTTATTGATAGATGTCCCTACATCATTAATGAAGGATTGAACCATTCAATGGTGTAATTTAACTACTAGTAGATGGGACTAGTTATGTACCCCATGCTACATTGAGAGTTAAATATTTTTGTTTTTTTATAAAAAAAAATTATATCTATAGGATTTTTCAAAGCATTTCTGTAGTTTAAAAAAATTAAATACTAATAAAAAATTTTATGCATACATGTAATCAAATGTAATCAAATAAATGAAGAATTATGTGTGCGAGGAAATAAATAAAAAAGATTATCATAAGCTCTTACAAGGATCCTAGGAATAGCTTTATGACCCAACATGAGGTCAATAACGAATATCGACTATATATTTGGATCTGATATGATTCTAAACCCAAAAATTTTGGGTCTAATATCTTTCTAGACCCGATGCTCTTGGGCTCCATGCACAGCCGAGCCCAAGGGAGTTGAATCTAGTATTTTATCAGACTCATATGTGTTTGGTATCAGCATGTAATCGAGCCCAAGGGATTTGAGTCTGACGTCTTGTCAGGCTCACATGTGTTTGAGCTTAGCTTGTAGCCGAGCCCAAGGGATTTGTGTATGGCGTCTTGCCAGACTCACATGTGTTTGGACTCAAAACGTAATCAAGTTCAAAGGAGTTAGGTCTGACATCTTGTCATCTCCATAAGTGTTTCATTTCAACGTGTAACCAAGCGCAATGGAATTAAGTCTCACATCTTGCCAAGCCCACAATCATTTTGGCTTGATGTGTAGACAAACTCAAAGGTTGTAAGTCCGGAAATAAAACTAGACCCCCGTCGCCTAAGCCTAGTACTTTGTTAAACTTGTGCATGTTAGGTCGTCATCCTGTCTTTAGCCCTTCTATTCATGAGTCTTTTAAGTAAATGAATAACGTGTATAGAATATATTTATCCATCAATATATATTAGAATTTTCTAACATATATAATATAATAAAAGGAGATTTTCCATCACATATTAACAATTCTTGTGTAGAATAATAATAAATTTATTCATACTCAACTAGTCATTTCCTAGAAAATTTGAATTAACTTCATCTCTTCTTCCGTTGGAATATCTTTTGCTATGTTTTTTCTTTTACTTGAAACTACTTTTGTTCAGATATGATATCCAAACATAGTTTTAACAAGTTATTTTGGTGTTAATAAAACATAACGACTTGTTAGTTTGAAGATTGTACTGAAATCACTATCGTAGTTCGAGGACTAATTTGTAGTTTGACCTGATATTAAACCTCACTGCGGTTAATTTTCCCAATCAAAGTCTTTCTCCAAAAATAAATGTGAATTAAAGAACACAACTTGCTGAATTATTGAAGTCCTATACCGACAAAGTCGGGATTAATTTGTCAGACAAAATCATTCACGTTTTGTATCGTGATAGAATTCGAGATGTTATATATGGAGTGAGATTTTTATGAACATTGGATTCAGGGGCCCATTCGTGATAGAATTCGTTATTTGTGATTAAGATTTTTGGAATTCCAAATCTACAAGTGATGTTCTTCCACAAGTTTTTGCCTCCACCCATTTGATGATGTAGTCCACGGCCAATTTAATTTTGAAATAAGAAATTATTGAACCTGATATTAAACCTCACTACTCCGATTAATTTTCCCAATCAAAGTCTTCCTGCTAAAATAAATTGAATTAAAGAACACAACTTGCTGAATTATTGAAGTCCTCGACCGACAAAGTCGGGAATCTTCATCAAGATTAATTTGTAAGACAATATCTGACACATTTGTATCATGATAGAATTCGAAATATTATATATGGAGTGAGATTATTATGAACATGAGAATCAGGGGCCCACTCAGCATTCCACTTGGCATTCTAGAGTTTTTCAACCACTAATTGGATAAGTGTTACAGGGATGGTGGGACAAATAAAAGATGTTTTCTCTTGCTTGATTAATGTGTGTATATTACATTATAAAATGTATTACCTTGATTTGTTTTCTTAACAACTTCAAATGTACAATTTTAATCTTATCTTTATAATTTTTAAGGCTGTTACTCAAATCTTTGAAAAAATTTATTGTATTTATGGAATAACTAGTGGCATTTATTGGTTATTTTTTAAATTTTATTTCAAAACAAATAGAGAGAATATAACCCAAAAAACCTAAAAAATATATATCCACCAAGGATTTCTCTATTATAATTACTTATTTTTTAATAAATTATATAAAATAACTAATAAAATATTACTAGTTACTCACCGTTCCAAATCTTATGCTATGGTTACGACATATCTTTTTTCTTTTTTAAAAGATTCACGCTAATCTAATTCAATTTTGTACAACTCATCAAGCATGATTCATGAATCGGAAGAACTCAAGGATATCTCCATCCAAAATAAATCAAACGAAAGCATGAACAGTTTAACACTTGAAAGGGATTTATATATTGGATGAATTGCTGTTTTGTGGATTAATAGAGAGAGAGAGAGAGAGATGAACATGGGTATTCCAATGTTGTTCATATTTGAAACCCTAATTTTGTAATACCCAAGAAAAAATCCCCACCCCCAAAAATATTAATTCTTCATAGTACAAATAGAACCGTAAATGATGTTTGCGTTTTTAACATAGTAATTGGATGATAAAGATAAACTACTCCATGGAAGAGAGAATTTCTTTAAATTAAATTAGTTAAGAGTCCTCAGTTGTAAGGGTAAAAGATAGGAATTGTTAATATTGTATTGTTATGTCTAGAGTAGTTCTTGAAGAATAATGGATGTTTCATCAATGTACAATGCTTGGCAAACGCTTCATTTCTTGGGCTGATTAATTATAGGAGGAAGGACAATTTTTTTCTCTCCAAATTTATAAGTATATCTCAATTGAGCCTCTCAAGTCTCATCTATAGATTTTCTTAATCGAATCCCTCATCGAGATTTTCCTCAACTAACTTTGTTGTTATCTACATCTAATGAATCTGTTAATTTCACATATGATTTGCATACTGGTTTTAGTACAAAACTAAGTCTTTCTAAAATATTTTTGCATTAAAAACAGCCCTCTTGTTTGCCTGGCCATTTTAACACACACTACAAGATTTCACAGTTTTACTGACGGACATATTCCATCGGTGTGTGATTAAAAGTTCGTCGGTGATTTTTTTACCGATGTCATCATCGACGGATTACGTCCGTCGGCTTTTCCTTCGTTGGTGATTCCCCATTCCATCGCTATATCAGTCGAAAAACAAAAAAACCATTTGCCGATGGTTTTACAGACGGAATTTGCGCGCCA
Organism: Populus deltoides; assembly: GCA_015852605.2. Lineage (NCBI taxonomy): Eukaryota > Viridiplantae > Streptophyta > Magnoliopsida > Malpighiales > Salicaceae > Populus > Populus deltoides. Next base: position 20,795,956 of record CM027570.2, on the reverse strand, counting down.
AAAAAAAAGTTTCCCACTTGAAATATACCGACGGATTTTCATTCTGTCGGTGATATCGTGATTGACCGATGGCTACTTTCTGTCGGTAAAACTGTCGGTGAGTGTATGACATACCGACCGAATATATACGTCTGTAAATTCATCGGTAACTGTGACAACTACTGTCAAAAGCTGACGGATTACGTCCGTCGGGAAAGCTGTTGGTGAGTATTTGAAATACTGACCGAATGTATCCGTCGGTGAATGTGTCGGTGAATGCTACTGTCAGATTCTGACGGATTAATTTCGTCGGTAAAACCCTTGGTAATAGTTTTTTTTCCTGAATTTGTTTTTAAAAAATTATTTAGAATATATAAGATAAAACTATATAAATTAATGGTAATACAAACCAATTATGCAAATAAAATTTTTATTAAACATAAAAAAAATCAAAGTTAAATAATATTCATTACAAACTGAATATGTTTCAAAAAAAATATTAAATGAAGTTTTAAAGGTAAATAATGTTTATTACAAATTAATATAAAGGTGGAGCTGGAGAAGGAGGAGCAGATCCTGGAGGAGGAGGCTGGTGGTTATACGGCCAAAAAGGATTAGGCGCACATGTTCCACTATGTGTTGCCATATTCATGACCATTTCGCGAAGCTGTTCATAAACCGCTTTTTGTTGTTCATACTCCGCTTTTTGTTGTGCTTGAGACGCTTTGATTTGCTCAGACTCCGCTCTTTGTTGTGCATGAGACGCTTTGAGTTGTGCGTACTCTGCTGATAGGTGGTCGTATTTTTCGGTGAGCTGAGCCGTGTGTTGCTGCAAGGCCACGAACTCCTTAGATTGGGAGCTCGATATTGATTGGGAGCTCCCAACGGTTGAAACACTACGGGTCGACCGCAAGTTGTCGGTCGTAGTGTTGGAGAGCCTGTAAACCCGATTTTTATCGGGTCCACCTGACGATCCAACCTCCTTTCACAAATCCGGATCGAATTCCGGATGGGTCAAAATATCATCCTCGTATCTCTCCCTCAACCGATTATTATAGGTCTCCTGAAAATAAAAAAAGTAATCATCATATTCAATTCAATAAACATAATAACTTACAAAATAAAATGGTTGAACAAACATACCATGAAATGTTGAGCACGGTTATCAACGAACTGTTGCGCCCCCTTTTGGCGGTCTTGACTCCGCACGTGCGTCTCCACAAACAGCTCCATCGGGCTCGGCTCACGTCCAAGAGACGCGGCCTATAATGAAAAAAGATATATTAACAACAACTTAATTTAATGATATATTTTATTTAAATTAATCTTACCATCCGTTTCGCATGTGAAGCAAACAGAACGGAGCCGCTAATGTGCGTTGTCACCCCGCCATGAATTGGCTGATTCTGGTTGCCAGCACCGGACTGTGAGCGTCGTGTGAACCGCTTAGACGTCACGTGCTCAAGATAGTGCGGTCATATATTTTCCGGGATGTATATCGGTTTGAAATCCCTCCAAACCGCAACATCGTTTCAGCCTTGGAAACCCCTATCCCTCGTGGTTTATTTTGCCCTTTTTGTGCTTCATACCAAAAATCAAGCAACCTACTTCACGCAACCAAAAATTACATTTCGAAACATAAATTTTTGTCTAAAAAAAATCTTGTATTTTTTTCGATCTTACCTAGTTGCCGCGTGATTTTCCCACACCCTCCTCATAACAGTGTTATGCTCATCCCAAGAGAATTTGTCTTTGTGTATAAATAAACAAGTTTAAATAAAAATAATAATTTATTTAAAATTATATTAATAATTTATTAGAAATAAGCTGAAAATTATAAATTAACACCAACCTGAAATCTGTCAAACCATGCATTGATTTGAGGCATCCATTCAGGATACTTGGATATCTGACTCCAATGAAACAATGGAATCTCCATCGACGATTTAAACGCTGATGATATTACTCGGGCGGCCTCAATGTTTATGAATCTGAAAATAAATGAAATAAATTAAATAGTGATTACTTCATAAATTATGTTGTAATTTTTTTAAAAAAAATTAAACCTTTACAAACTTACATTGAAAGGTCGTCCTTCCACCGTGCCTCGTACTTGCGAGTAAATTGATTCCACTGCGAAGGCACACAGCCTCTGCGCTGTGAAGTAGTATTGGAAGAGGCATCGGTTGTGGCGTAGGTGGTGTAGGTGCCTCTTCTTGAGAGGCACCTAAGGAAATATCATTATCGTTGCTAGACAAACTAGCTGCGACTGTACGTGAGCGACCAGCTCTGCTTTTCATTCTACGCTTCTACACAATTTTATACAAATAATTATATAATTAAATTCAAATGTTAAAAAAAAAATTCACAAGACTCTCCCCATATCGGATACTACCCAAATCCACAAACCTGCACATATTAACAAAAGCCACAACCAATTGACCCAATCTATACTAATTATTCCAACATATTCAATTACTAATCCTAAGGTAAATTCAAATTAAGAATTACAATTCAACAAATTATTCAATAATTATGCCAATACAACAATAAAATATATTCAATAAATTAAAAAAACAACTGTAGACTAACAATTAAAATTAATGGAAAAAATTAAACATAAATCATGCAATAATAGAGTAAAATTAACAATTATTCCAAAATATTCAATTACTAATACAAAGGTAAATTCAACATTAACAATTACAATTCAAAATATTATTCAATAATTATGCCAATACAACAAAACAATAAATTAAAAAAAAAACTCTAAAATAACAATCAAAATAAATGGAAAAATTTAAACACAAATCATGCAATAATAGAGTAAAATTAATAATTATTCCAACATATTCAATTACTAATTCTATGGTAAATTCAACATTAACAATAAATATTCAACAAATTAACTAATAAGAATTATGCCAATACAACAATAAAAAATATTCAATAAATTAAAAAAAAAAACTATAAACTTTAGCAATGAATTATGCAGAAAAAACTATAGACTTTATCTACATTACAAAAAATACACCAAAACAAAAAACATAACAAAAAAAAACACTTAAAGTAAAATGAAATAGAAGAAACACATACCTTTTAAACTGATGGAGATTCACGAGAAAAATTGCTAGAGATTGCTGGTGAAACCTTTGAAGAAGGGAGAGGAAAAGAATCGGTGAAAAACTGAGGAAAAGAAAAAATGAACTGAAGAGGCGGTTGGGGGGCTTATATGGCAGTTTTACCGACGGATTCACTGACGGATATAAAATTAATTATTATTTTTATTTATTTCGTCAGTGAAGTGTCAAAAATCCGTCGATAAATTTTGAATTTCACACCAAAATTTTTAATGACCCTCCATTTTTTTCGTGGTCCGTCGGTAATTCCGTCGGCACTCTGACGCGGTCAGATATGCATTTAATGCACAACCCTTTGGAATTCGCGCAGTCCGTCGGTAATTGTGTCGGTAAAATTGACCCGCTGACAAATTACCGACGGACTCATAGCTGTCGGTATGTATGTCGGTGATTGTGGCATTTCAAGTAATTATTTTCGAACTCTCTATGAAATGCCGACGGATTTATATCCGTCAGTAGGGACGTCGGTGTGTTTGTGGCATTTCAAGTAATTATTTTCGAACTCTCTGTGAAATGCCGATGGATTTATATCCGTCGGTAGGGACGTCGGTGATTGTGGCATTTCAAGTAATTATTTCGTGTTACAAAATATATCATCGTTGATCTATAATTATTTCAAGTAATAAATATTTCGTGTTACAAAATATATCATCCATAATCTAAATTACATGAAAAAAAGGGCTTTACACAGGGCTTCATTTTGGTAGTTAGTCAGAATTTTCTTCTTCTTCGTCATCAATTGAATTGTCATCACCTTCATCGCAATCTTCAATATCGATATCATCTTCTTCATCGACATTTGCTTGTCCGTTAGAGCTCAAAACAAAATTCAACTCCTCTGCGTCAACATCAACAAGACTATCATCAAAAACATGAAAATTTGAATTTTCTTCCAATTCAATCGAAGGCGCAACTCGATATGGTTCAACCAACTCACTAACTTGAAAGACTTCATCTCGCACACTTGTGTCTTCGTTCTCATCCTGAACAACCTCGACATGACCCCGGGGTTTCATTTTTAAAACGGACAACCAATCCACTCTTGATCAATCCTTTCTAAATGAAAGGGTGTATGTGTAATAAACTTGTTGACATTGCTTTGCGAAAACAAAGACATTGTTTATGTTGCGGAGTCTAGCTTTTGAGTTGATTTCGACCAGACCATAGTGCGGATCAACTCTGATTCCTCTGTCAGTCGTGTCATACCAATAGCATTTGAATAAAAATACTCTATTCTGCTCGCTATGATATTGTAGTTCAACGACCTCTTCTAATCTACCATGCGTGATCTGACTTGATGGTGAACACCTGTGCTACGGCCGATAATTTACTGTGGTTCGTGCAGCCATTCCATAATGGTTCGTCAGAATCTTTCAACAAATCAAAAAACCTAGCTGCATCTGCATTAGGTTCTTCTTCTACGATTGGACATTGACTGACATTACCTTGATTCATTCTCATTGCATCCATAACCATATTTCTGTAAGGATTAGTGTTGTCATTTGCCGCTTCATGCACGTTGCTAGCACTAGAAGTACACCCAACCACCATTTCTTCCATTCTCCTCTCACTAACAAATGCTTCTCCATGTGCATACCAACACTGGTAATTCTCCATAAACCCTTTATGTAGAAGATGCATCATTACAACATCTGGATGCAGATACTTTTTATTTTGACACTTCCTGCATGGACACCTAATACCGCCTCTAGTAAAATTTCTGGGAATAGATGTTGCGAAATTAATAAAACCCTGAACCCCGTTACAATAATCCATCCTTCGCAATCCTTGGGGTGAATCTCGATACATCCATGAACAATCATCCATGATTTATATCGAACCTCTATAAAATTATGATGACATCATGTATTAATTAACTAAGTTAGGTAAATAAACTTGCAAAAATATTACTTTACCTTGAGATTATCCAACAAACCAATCACAACTTCTCATAAATATTAAATATTCATTATCATTTATCAACGTCCATACAAATTAAAATATAAAAATTTACAGAAATTACCACTCCACAATACCATTGATAAAACTTTAAACGGACCCATTAAGCAAGCTATTAATTATTTCAAAACAGCACATGTACTTCGGTAGTTCCATAAAGTTTTAACAATTTACAAACAAATACAATCTTACAAAATCTAAAACAAACCATAATAGGTATAGAATTATACATTCATATACTACAAGTTTGTTTGAGAAATAACAATAAAACATGTACATCTACTAACAAAATAGATATACTAAAAAAACAATAAATTGACATTTAATTAAATGTTAAAATTTAAAAAGATAGAATTACTTACAAAAATTGATAAAATCTGTACACGGATGCTGTGACCACAAAACTTCAAAAAATATAACTTGTTGTGCTGATATGAGGGAGATTTTTGCTTGGGGGGAGGGGGGCTGGTTGTTTGCAGATGGGGAGAGTTGGGATTAGGAAGAAGAAGGAGAAATAGGGGAGGAGAGGGTCGGCAGAGCGGACATATATTAACTTTTCCCAATGGTTTCCCCAACGGAAACTTCATCGATGAAACCGTCGATGATTGTGACGGAACAATTGACACGTCACCGTACGGATCTGTCATTTCAAATCCCTTGGTGATTCTGTCGACAATTTAAACGGCGAACTGGTAATGTCGTTGTACGGGCTGTCTTTTTGAATCCGTCGGTGATTCCATCGAAAAAAATAACCCGCCAAAACCTCCACGTCAGCGACCCGTCTTTTTTTTATGACGGAAACTTTTCCGTCCGTAATTCAGTCGGTAACTACCGACGGAAATTTATCGTCGGTAGTTACCGACTGAATTATGGATGAAATAGTGTCTGTCAATAATTTCAACCTCAAATTACCGACAGACATATTCTGTCGGTAAATCCGTTGCTATTTAGCAAATTCTTGGTAGTGACATGATAGTGTCCGACATGATCATGTTGGTAAAATAATTACGGGCGAACTATTAGTGTGAATACCGATATAAATTTTTGTTGGTAAAATTGTTAAATCTAGCGGTGCAACCAATTTAATTTTGAAGTATGAAATCATGAAAAAAAAATATCAATTTAAAAAATTTACCAAAGAAAAAAAAGATCGTAATGAAAAGAATAGAGGATGAAATTGTAAAAAAAAAAAAAACTAAAAAATAATTCCAAACAAAATAAATAGCAATCAAAAGATCGGGGTTCAAATTAAAAAAAAAGGGGTGAAATTGAAAAAAAATAGTAATTTTATAGCATATTAAAAATAAAAAATGGTAATAAGAAAAATGGGGACCAAATCTGAAAGATTAAAAAATAAAAGGGGGTGAATTTAAAAAACATTTGTAATTTCATAACTCATTGAAAATAGAAAAAAAATGATAATCAAAAGGACATAGACCAAATATGAAGGGAAAGTAAATTGCAGGGACTTGTCTAATTTTTTGAAGGGGTTGGTGTGGAATTCTAGGTGGAGAGAGAAAGAGAAATGAAAAAAAAACACAAAAACGGGTGTGGGAGCCAAACCCAATACACGTTAGGGGAATGCATCACCCCATTGTTTCGGGGGCACCAAGACCTTTCAAACATTGCTCCAGAAATCGGTGTTTAGTAGTCGGACAAGCTCCAACAGGTAGGGGCCATCCACAGGCTAGCACATGTACGCACTCACTAATATCCATGAGTAGCCTTAGAATTTACGATAAAACCAATATAAAAAAAAAAAAAAAAAAAGCCCTTGTGTGAGAGTTATGTTGGTTTTGTCTTTAAAGGCATCAAAGTAACTACATCATTCTAAAACAATAGAAAGACAAAAAAGCCCTTGAGTAGTAAACATTATATTATTTTATTTTAAGGTTAAATTAGTAATTTTACTCAGCAAAGCAAACAAAAATGAAATGATCAATCTAACATCGTACAATTTGTAATTGATAATAGTGTCATGGTGAAAAGAACATTTTGCCTCCAATGTTTAGTTCAAATATTTAATGGCTAAGAGGAAATTTCATTATCATACTACTGTAATGAGTAGTCTTCCGAGTCCTGGTCAACAATAATTTCCTTAAGAAAATTAGTTTTTTTTTTAATTGGATTGCTTATTAATGTTTAATTGAAGGATTAGTAGATGTGATTTAATGATTGAATACGTAAAAATTACATTAAAATTTTAGTTTGATTTAATGATTACATTAAAAATTACATTTGTTTTCATTAAAAAAAAAACCTATTTTGATACATTTAGATTCATTTTCATAAAAATTTAGTTTTATTTAATTATCAAATTAAAAATTACACTTGTTTACGTAAAAAAACTCATTTGAGACATTTAGACTTATTTTTAAACTTATTGATAGTTTGAGACATTTAGACTTATTTTTAAACTTATTGATAGATGTCCCTACATCATTAATGAAGGATTGAACCATTCAATGGTGTAATTTAACTACTAGTAGATGGGACTAGTTATGTACCCCATACTCCATTGCGAGTCAAATATTTTTGTTTTTTATATTATACATACAGGATTTTTCAAAGCATTTCTGTAATTTTAAAAAATTAAGTACTAATAAAAAAAATTATGCATACATGTAATCAAATAAATAAAGAATTATGTGTGTGAGGAAATAAATAAAAAAGATTATCTTAAGCTCTTATAAGGGTCCTAGGAATAGCCTTATGACCCAACATGAGGTCAATAACGACCATCGACTATATGTTTGGATCTGATATGATTCTAAACCCAAGAATTTTAGGTTTAGTATCTTTCTAGACCCGATGCTCTTGGGCTCCGTGCACAGCCGAGCCCAAGGGAGTTGAATCTAGTATTTTGTCCGAACCATATGTGTTTGGTATCAGTGTGTAATCGAACCCAAGGGATTTAAGTCTGGCGTCTTGTCAGGCTCACATGTGTTTGAGCTTAGCGTGTAGCCAAGCCCAAGGGATTTGGGTATAACGTCTTGCCAGACTCACATGTGTTTGGACTCGAAACATAATCAAGCTCAAAAGAGTTAGGTTTGACATCTTGTCATCCCCATAAGTGTTTGGGTTCAGCGTGTAACCAAGCACAATGAAATTAAATCTAACATCTTGCCAAGCCCATAAGCATTTTTGCTTAGCGTGTAGACAAGCTCAAAGGTGGTAAGTCCAGAAATAAAACTAGACCCCCTTCGCCTGAGCCTAGTACTTTGTTAAACTTGTGCATGTTACGTCGTCATCAATTTTTTAGCCATTCTATTCATGAATTACGTATAGAACATATTTATTCATCAATATATATTAGAATTTTCTAACATATATAATATAATAAAAGGAGATTTTCCATCACATATTAACAATTCTTGTGTAGAATAATAATAAATTTATTCATACTCAACTAGTCATTTCCTAGAAAATTTGAATTAACTTCATCTCTTCTTCCGTTGGAATATCTTTTGCTATGTTTTTTCCTTTACTTGAAACTACTTTTGTTCAGATATGATATCCAAACATAGTTTTAAAAAGTTATTTTGGTGTTAATAAAACATAACGACTTGTTAGTTTGAAGATTGTACTGAAATCACTATCGTAGTTTGAGGACTAATTTGTAGTTTGACCTGATATTAAACCTCACTATTGTTAATTTTCCCAATCAAAGTCTTCCTGCTAAAATAAATGTGAATTAAAGAACACGACTTGCTGAATTATTGAAGTCCTATACCGACAAAGTCGGGAATCTTCATCAAGATTAGTTTGTCAGACAATATCTGTCACATTTGTATCATGATAGAATTCGAAATATTATATATGGAGTGAGATTATTATGAACATGAGATTCAGGGGCCCACAAACTTATGATCCCAGAAGGGAGTGGGATAATTTCCAGAGCGCCTGGCAATGCTTTGATCACAAGTTTCGGTCGCTACCATGCACCGAACTTGGCTAGGGAAACAGCCATTTCTTGATAATCCTAGTGAGGTGCGACTTGAAAATGTCAGTTTGGTGACAGTACTGATAGGGAATAGAGCAAGTTGGTAAAGAGCCATTTCAGAAGTTTTTCTTTTTTCCAGGAACGCAAATTGGATTTTAGGAGTGGAGAATGCAGATCTAAACTATAGTCCTATATATATAAAAAGAAAAGAAACTTCATTTATAAAAGATATGGAAAACAAATATGAGTCAACTTGGGTTAACTCGTAAACTCCATGACCATGGAAATTGTGAAATCTTTGAATCGGGTTCAATCAACGAGCTTAATTCCCAACACTACCAAGAAATTGACAAATACAAATGGACATACCAATAAAATTTTGTCATAGACATATTGCGGTGACATTTACCGACGGAATTGTCCATCACTAAATCTATCGATAAACAACGACATGATCATTCCCATGGTATTTACCAAGGGAATTGTAGTGGGAAAAGTACGTAGTTAAAAAAGACAAACAGTACGATGACATGTAAGTTTTACAGACATAGTTACCAATAAAATTAAATGTTATTGCTACTGTTAATTCACCGAAAAACTTATTATATCGGTATATTCCAGAGAGTTGGATAAACATTACTGTAAATGTCACTGCTACTGTTAACTCACCGACAAAATGACTAATGACATTCTGTCGGTGATATGTAAGTTTACTGATGTAATTACATATGGTTCTCCAATCGGTGATATGTTAAATTGTACATAGAGAATTACCAACAAAATCAAGCGAGTAATTTTTTTTTTTGTGCGCATTTTCCATCTGTAAACCATCGGTAAATTTATTAACGGCAGACTCACCAACAAATCAGAAATTACCGATGAATATTTTTCCGACAGACAGTGATCAACATGATCCTATCAAAAAAGTAATTACAGACGGATTATTAGTATAAATATAGATAGGAATTTATGTCTATAAAATTATTAAATCTAGTAGTGCAACCAATTTAATTTTGAAATAAGAAATTATTGAACCTGATATTAAACCTCACTACTCCGATTAATTTTCCCAATCAAAGTCTTTCTGCTAAAATAAATGTGAATTAAAGAACACAACTTGCTGAATTATTGAAGTCCTAGACCGACAAAGTCGGGAATACAAAATCTTGCCATTCTAAATTTAAGTTGCTGATTATTAAAGAACACAACTTGCTGAATCAAGATTAATTTGTAAGCCAATATCTGTCACATTTGTATCATGATAGAATTCGAAATATTATATATGGAGTGAGATTATTATGAACATGAGATTCAGGGGCCCACAAACTTTGATAGAAAAGAAGAAACTTTATTGATAGAAAGTATATATAATTATAATCAATCAGGTAAAAGGTATATATTAAAATACAATTACACAATTATGAAATTAAATTACAATATTTGATTATTTAAAATTTTTTATTTTATCTTTTGACGTGGCACTTGATTTTCTTCATAATTAATATTTGTATTAATTAATATAAAATATATTACTTGATTTGTTTTCTCAGCAACTTTAAATGTATGATTTTTATCTTTTCTTTGTAATCTTTAAAGTTGTTACTCAATTTTTTAAAAAAACTTTATGGTACTCCTAGAATAACATTCTAGTAATATCTTATTAGTTATTTTTTAATATTATTTAAAAAAAAACAATGAATATAACCCGCCAAAAATAATAAAAATATCTTCATTAATTTTTTTTATCATAATTATATCTTTTTATTTCTTTAATATAGACCTTACAAGATATTAAAATATCACTAATTATTTATTGAGCATCATAAAATTACTCCAAATATTTTTGCGTTAAAAACCTCACTCCTGTTTGCCTGGCCATTTTAACACATGACTAGGATTAAAATCTCTTTCAATATATGATCACTCATATATATGGAATACATTCATGATTCTTAGCTACAAGAGATTTTTGTTAATGAAATAGGCATGATGTCGGCTTTCACCCATATCAAAGCAGGGAAACCATGAATTTGTGAACGAAATAGGCATGATTTCGGCTTTATAATCATAGTCGTAAGACTTGATCAAAGGATTGATTCATAAAAGATCATGAATCACCTGATCAACCTGCATGTTCTCGTAGATAAACTATTTTTATTAAAATATCATCCTTTCATTTCTTTTTAAGAAATTCTTGTAAAAACCTGACTGAATTAATCAAATTTCACTGGGTATGTCTTGTCAACACACTTTGGGTCCTGGATTTTCCGGGTTAGGTTTAACATCAATGTTTACGACACCCAAATCTTATTAGATTGTACATTCAGATTTATTTTCATAAAATTTTAGTTTTATTTAATTATCTAATTAAAAATCACACTTGTTTTCATCAGAAAACTCATTTGATACATTAAGACTTATTTTTAAACGTATAGATACATGTCCCTACATCATTAATGAAGGATTGGACCTTTCATTGGTGTAATTCAGCTACTAGTATATGGGACTAGTTATGTGACCCATGTTTTATCACTGATCAAACATTTTTGCTTTCTATATAAAAAAAAAAATTGAAGTACAAATCAACAAATTTAAGCATTTATATAATCAAATAAATCAATAACTATATATGTGAGTAAAGAAATAAAAAAGATTATCCTTAGCTATTATAAGGGTCCTATGGATAGCCTTATGACCCAACATGAGGCCAATAACAACCACCGACTATATGTTTGGATTTAGAATGATTTTAAACCCAAGAATTTTGGGTCTGAAAATCTTTCCAAACTCAAATACACTTAGGCTCAACACATAGCCGAGCCCAAGGGAATTGAATCTGGCATCTTGTTATACCCATATGTGTTTGGGCTCCGCGTGTAGCCGAGTTCAAGGGATTTGGGTCTGGCGTCTTACAAGACCCACATGTGCTTGGGCTTGAAACGTAACCAAGTTTAATGGAGTTTTTCAACCCATAATTGGATTAGTATTACAGGGATGGTGGACAAATGAAGTATGTTTTCTCTTACATTCTATTTTGAAATAAGAAATTTACAACTATACCGAAACAAAATATTTTTTTGCTTTCAATTTTTTAATTAAATATGTTTCAATATGTAATAATCAAACACTACACTCAAATTAATTAAGCCTTTATTTTCCATGGTGACATACATGTGTGTGTGTGTCTATATATATATAATTACATGCATGCACATAGTCATAATTTAAATATATAATTCTATATCATTACTATTAGATTAATTTTTTAATAATTAGTTAAAAACTTTGATGGAAAAGGAGAAACTTTATTGATAGAAAGTCTGCAGTATGCACCAAAACCTCGCCAGACTTGTTGATAGATACTGGATTCAATTGATAGATAGATAGTGGATTCAATTGAGTCATGGATAATAACTACAAGATTTTTTGTTTTCTTCTTAATTTTATGATTATTTGGTAGGCAATCAAAATCTGCAGTATGCACTGCCGTTTTGACTTGTTGAGGTAAACAAACTTAATTATATTAGGCTAACCACAAATCAATTATCTTTTTGTATTTATTTTATTTAAAACATGAAACGCATTAGACTCCTGTGAGTCATTTTCGCAGTTGATATTTTAAAATTAAGATGATTTGCAATGCAATAAGTGAGCTTTGTTGGACATCATTAAGGGAGAAGGTAGGAAGGGGACTTTAACTTAAATGAAATATATCGTTAATTAATTTGTTGTCTCTTAATTAATTTTTTTCTTGCAGGCTATGTCTCTTGGACGTGAGCCGAATCCAATAAAGTTGTTTCTAGAGACGCACATGCGGTGTGAAGACCGCCTAAAGGGGGTGCAACAGTTCGTTGACAACCACGCATAACACTTTGTGGTATGTTTATTCAACTATTTTATTTTGTAAGTTATTATTTTTCTTGAATTGAATATGATGATTTTTTTTTCATTTTCAGGAGACCTATAATAACCGGTTGAGGGAGAGATATGAGGAAGATCCTTCGACCCATCCGGATTTTGATCCGGATTTGTGGATGGAGGTAGGATCGTCTGGTGGACCCAATAAAAATCGGGTGCACGGGCTCTCCAATACTATGGGTGGCCCGTAGTGTCTCAACCGTTAGGAGCTTCCAATTGGTATCAAGCATGCAATCTAAGGAGATCGTGGCCTTGCAGCAACACACGACTCATCTCATCGAAAAATACAAGCAACTCTCGGCGAATTATGAACAACTCCGCAAAATATTCATGAAAATTACATCACAAATGGATGATACATGTGTGCCTTCTTTTTTGCCGTTTCGTCCCAGGAATGATCAACCTTTACCACCTCCTCCTCCTCCTCCCGCTCTGCTATTGTTCTAGTTTAATTTCTTTTTTGGAAACATATTAAATGTGTTGTGAATATTTGGATGAATATTATTTAACTTTATTTTTATATTTTTGATGTTTAATATAATTTTATTTGCATAATTAATTCTTTTACTATTAATTTATATTATTTTATATTAATTAACTAATAGATTAAATCTCCTATTTTTCTCAACTTGATATTTCCCTCTTCCTCTATATCTAATGTAATATGTTGCTCCCGACTTCTCCCTCCATTTCTAAATGCCTTTGTAACCAAAAGCATAATGGCTGGTCAAATCTGGCAAGTACAATTCTCGAACGTAATTGAATTACAAAATTTCTTTTCTTTATTTTATGCTGAAACCAGTTTATACATCAATCACAACTAAATATCTCTTTTATGAAGTCATTGTATCCAGTCATGGCCTGAATACGATCAGTTCCATAATGACTACACAGTACTCAAGAAAAGAAGATTATAATTATAAAGGTAATGGAGCACACATGTATATATATTTACCACATATTCACTTGTTCTAGTACTCAAGTTCTGTTAAACGCGTAAGGCCTAAATTTTCTCGCGTATAACACTATGCCACATCTCATACCTGTTACCATCATTAAAAACAAGTGGCTCATAAGTAGGAAGAGAAACTACCCGACTGAAGGAGGGAGCAGAGGCGGTGGTAGTTGATGTGGACAGTGCTGTCTTGGGCTGTTAAGGACGAAGAACCATGGGATGTTGGTGAGCAACTGGGCGTGGAGAAGGAGAGCCAATACCTAGAAGTTGCTGGAGAGGATATGAGAAAAGGTCTATATAGAACTGCAGTCCGGCTGGAGAGCCGGTGGAGGGATTGGTCTGTGCAGCAGACATCGGTGAAGCTGCTACAGAACTCGGTGTTCTGCAGTGTCAGACCTGAAGGCAAGAGCATCTAGCAATGGGGAACCTGTTCCTGCATAATGATCATTTGAAAAACAAGAAGCTGGTGACGGTATGGCAGTGTTGGATGGGGGTGAAGCGGAGGCAGAAGCTATGGGCAAGTGGGGGGTTTGTTAGGGTGCAACGGAGGGCAGAATAGGGGTGTTGTTTGAACTAGTTAGTAAAGTGGTAGGCTGAAAGAATTGGGGAGGATTTAAGGGTGGAAGGTGTGTAGGCTGTGTAGAGGGTACTGGTGTATGTATTATCTGTTCAGAGTTCACAAAAGGAAAGATATTTTCAAGACGGGAGACATAAATACGATGAGAAGCTAAATCAAGACAATAATAACCAAGATAAGATGAGCTATATCCTAAGAACACACATGGAAAAGAACAGAAATCCAATTTGTGAGCATGGTATGGACGCAAAAAGGGAAAACAAAGGCACCCAAAAGTATGCAAAAAATTATAACCAGGAATATGACGAAACATACACTCAAACAGAGATTTATTTTGGAGAACAAGAGTAGGCATGCGATTAATAAGATATACCGATGATTCAAAAGCGTAGTTCCAAAATCACAATGGTGCACTACACTAGCCTAAAAAGGTTAGGCCAGTTTCGACATTATGTCAATGACGACGTTCAACGGTGTCATTTTGTTCATGAGTATGAGGGCAGATTAACCGATGATGAATACCAATGGTCTGAAAGAATTTATTTAACTTACGATATTCACCATCCCAATCAGTTTAAACAAATTTAATTTTAAATAAAAACTGGCGCTCAACAAGTGTTTGAAAACGTTGAAAGAAAGAAAACACATTAGATTTGACAGCAATCGGATAATACCATATATTTTTGGCATGCGCATTGATAAATATATCAAAGTAACGGAAGCCATCAAAAGAAAACATTGGGGTAGGACCCCAAACATCACTAAATATTAAATCAAGTGGGGCAGACGTTTTGTGACTCATAGGTTGTAACAACAAACACGACGACTTGCCTAAAGGACAAGCTTGACATTGAGCAAGAGAAGTTTAGAAGTACATACGATTTTATTGTTGGAAACTAACAAATTTAAAATGTGAGGGGTTGGATGACCCAAACGACGATGCCACAAGTCGACAGTCGTGGAGATGCAATGAGACCAAAAAGCTTGAGAAATTGACGTGGCATAAGACTCAGAGAGGATATAAAGGCCATCATTACTCTGACCAGAAAGGAGAACTTCCTTGTTGATGAGATCCTTGACATAAAAAATAGAAGTGTGAAATTCAAAATAAACATGATTATCACGACATAATTTTTGAATAGATAACAACGGTTTGGTAATATGAGGCACATGAAGAACATTAGATAATGTAAAAACACATTTTGGAGATGTAATGTAGTATGTCCAATATGTGATATGTCAAGGCCCTCACTGTCACCAACATGCAAATGATCATTACCAAGATAGGGTGTAAAATTGGTCAAAGTTGCAAGATCAGGTGTGACGTGTTGACTCACGCTAGTGTTAGGGAACCAAGTCGCAGCAGAAACATTCCCAACAACAAGGGTAAGCAGAGGGTTGCTAGGTACTGCTGTAAAACTGGGGACAATGGGGAGTTGTGTGACCAAAACTGGAGCACAATTGGCAGCGAACATGCTGTTGTCCAGACCATTGGTTATTGTCGGTGTTGCGCCTATTTTGCTGCCAATTGTTTGGCTGCCAGTCTGTAGCAGATTGGCCTTTATTCTAGTGAGTGTAGCGGTTGCTATTGAAACGCCAATTACCGCAAGAATGACCCCTATTACGACTGAAGTTTGAGCTATGATGAGACATAACAAAATAGACAGAGGGTTGTGGCGTTGGCAGTAGAGGTGGATGCAGCAGCAGATATGAAAACAGTAGAGAGGCAGTGGCATCCAAGGACTGAAAAGAGTTCTTGTGCAGAAATTCATAGGTGAGAAGATGGCTGTGTAGATCAGCATACAACATCGGTTCTTCCTTGGTTATAAGACTCGTTACCAAGTCTTTGAACTCACTATAAAAGCCATGAAACACATATAGATTGAATTCTTCAAGGGACATTGGGCGACCAGCAGCAGCCAATTCATCAAGTAACGATTTGGCTTGCTGCATGTAGATACTTATCGATGAGTCACCTTGCAGAAGACCTTGGAAGGAACCATGGAGTTACATGATGTGAGAATTGGACGGAGATGCAAGGGCTTTCTCGAGAGTGTGTCAAACATAATGCAAGGTATGACAATCTACGCAATATATCCATGGAGAGATAGGAGAGTAATGCACTTAAAATAAGTTGATCTTGTTGCTTTCAATGAAGAAAAGAAGGGCTGATTGTAAAGGAAGGACCAACAAAACTGTCAAAAACATGAGACGGAGGACACGACATTGAGCCGTCAACGAAGTGAAAGACACCTTGACCAAGGAGATAGGGCTTCATCTGCATTCTCCAATAGAGATAATTTGTGTTCGTAAGTTTCAACGAAACAACTTGGTGGGTGTTTGATAAAGCAACGATAGCTGGAGTTTGTGGTCCCATAATATGCAGAGGAACAGCAAAAACTTGTGAGGAGTCAGAGACATGCTCTGCAAATAGAGGTTGTTGTTGTGGAGGAAAGACACCATCGGCAGCAGCTTGTAGATGGCTGGCCAGCTAGGCTGGACCACCGGTGGTAAGGGAGAAGTCGGCGGCAACAGTAGAATCCATTTAGGAAAAGCAAAGAGAAGGTCGGCTTCAAGGGCGAGAGGGGGAAAAGAGTTCTGACGGCAGAAAGTTCTTATACCAAGTTGAGAATAATTAGGAGGCTTAACATATTGGTTAGCCAACCTTCTCTATATATATGTGTAGGGTAATATACAATAGTAATGATGGAAGTTACAACACAAGAGTATGACTACAATATTTTCTATATAATATGCCTACAATATTTTCTATATAGATACATCAATACTTGTCAACACACTAACGATCCTGGATTTTCCGGTCAGGTTTAACGTCTATGTTTACAACACCCAAATCTTGTTAGATTGTACGGATGCTGCGTTAATGGGGACCAATTGTTGTTGGTTTAGGAATAGATGGAAAACAATAGCCTGGCACATGGTTTTATTTGGTAAGCTTATTTTTCAGTCAGTCAGTAGTCCCTTATGCAACTGATCAAGCAACAAAAGAAGCATTGAAAATATCAGAATAGTGACATAATCAGGATTACTTATGCTAGATATAGGTTGCAAAGGAATTAAGGCCAGATGAAGTTCGACTGACCTACAAAGCAGAGGATATGTGTCGGCATAGCAAATGGTCTGGCTTTCCTGCATGAAGAATCAACACTGAAAATTGTTCACGGAGACAACAAAGCTACTAATTTACTTCTCAACGAGGACCTGAACTCTTAAAATATCTGATTTTAGCTTGGCTAAGCTCGACGAAGAAGAGAATACCCACATCAGCACTAGAATTGCTGGAACTATGTGACGTACTTGTTTCAAACTTGTCATTTTTTCACTGGGATGATCAGCTAGTGTTTGACCTTGCTTTCAGTAACTGAGAAGTTCATTATGAAATTAGTATTTTTCAAAATATTATGCTTCCGATTTATCGTTTCGGATTTGTTTTAGTGAAGCAAAAGTCATAGAACTTCTCTTGCTTTGTAGAGGATACATGACACGGGATATGCATTATGGGGCTACTTGACCTATAAGGCAGATATATACAGTTTTGGTTTTGTTGCACAGGAAATTGTAGCTGGAAAGAGCAACATGAATTATCAACCGGACGAAAATCTTGTATGCCTCCTGGATTGGGTAAGCATGCCTCCTTTATTCAACTGATGGTTCTTGATTTGCTCTTGTTTTCCCTATTTCAGGCTTTTAATCTGCCTCAAAAGGGCAACCTGGTGGAGCTGGTTGATGAAAGATTGGGGTCTAAATTTAACAAGTTGCTAGAATGATTAAGTTAGCATTGTTGTGCACCGATCCCTCACCTGATCTCAGGCCTACAATGTCTGCAGTGGTGAGTTTGCTTGAAGGCCAACAAGTTGTGCCTGAACTGGTCATGGATCCAAGTAATTATTGTAATCGGTCAAGGTTTAAGGCCTTAAAAAACTAGTTTGAACAAATTTCACTCCAGAGTGAAAGTGCACTCATCAGATACAAAATGGGTTGGTTCATCATCATCTGCCCAGGATCTTTATCAAATCAATCATGATTCCGTAAACAAGTTGTTATTGTAGATTAATGTATGAAATGCTTGTAGCATTAAACTCAATCCAGAATGTTAAGGGACGCAGCCACCAACCATTAACCAGCAGCCACCAACCGCATCCACCAGCCGCTTTAACGCTTTAACACTGCCACCTACCATTATCTTTTACACTTTGAATTTTAATTTTTCACGCTTTCATTTAGTGTATAAATATGTATCTAAGTTTATGTTATTGTGTGTAGGGAAAAAAAAAAAAAGAAAGAGAGGGTGAGAGTTTGGCGGTTTGGAATTTATGTAAGCTTGTTCACTACAACAATTAACAGTTTTACAAACAGAATTTTTTCATCGGTGTAAGATTACCATTCTGTCTATGAAAATTTTACCGACAAATTCACTATCAGAATACATTCGTTGGTATAGTGTTCGTTAGTAATTCCACCATCTTTCGTTAATTTTGTCGGTAAAAATACAAAACAAAAACCGATGGTTTTACATATGGAAAATGCGTGCAAAAAAAATACTTGTTGGGAATATGCCGACGGAATTATTTCGTCCATCCACAAATCTGGATCGAGATCTGGGTGGGTTGAAGGATCGTCCTCATATCTTTCCCTTAACCGGCTATTATATATGTCCTGAAAATTAAAAAAGAATCATCAAATTCAATTCAAGAAAATAATAACTTACAAAAAAAAAATGGTTGAACGAACATACCACGAAGTGTTGAGCGCGAGTGTCAACGAACTGTTGCATCTCCTTTTGGCGATCTTCACTCCACACGTGCGTCTCCACAAAAAGTTCATTGGGCTTGGCTCACATCTAAGAGACGTAGCCTGTAAGAAAAAAAATATTGCATGTTAAATATATTTATAAATAACAAAAAATTAATTAAAGATAGATGTCCTTAAAATTAATCTTACCATCTGCTTCACATGTGCAATGAACAGAATGGAGTTGCCAATACGCGTGGTAACTAAACCGTGAATATGTCGGTTCCGATTCTTAGCACCAAACCGTGAGCATCGTGTGAACCGATCAAACATCACGTGCTGAATATACTACGCCCATATATCCTTTGGGATGTATGGTAGCCTGAAATCCCACCAAACTATCACATCATTCCAGTCTGGTAAAGCGTTATCTCTGGCATATTTTTAGCTTTTTTTGCGCTTCATACCAAAAGTCACGCAACCTACATGATACAAATGTATTTTTTATGAGTTAATAACAAATTAGATTTTAATATATAAATTTTTTGAAAAACATATCATATTATTTTCGATATTACCTAGTTACGGCGTGATTCTCTCACACCCTCTTTGCAACATTGTCATTTGCGCTATCCCACATAAATTTTTTCTGTGTATAAATAATTTATTAAAAATAAATCAACAATTTCAATATAACATAAAAAATAGTTAAAATTTTAAGTTAACACTAACCTCAAATCTTGTAAACCATGCATCGATATAAGGTTTCCAATCAGGATGTCTGGAAACCTGACTCCGTTGAAACTGTTATAACCCAATTTTGGCCCGTTGGCTTTTGATTTAATTTTACGAGGGTTAGAATGTAAAATTTATAAGATAAGAGATATATTTCGATGAAAAGTGTGATTTGTCAACTTGCGCGAAAACTAGGGACTACAATGTGCTTCTGTCATTCTATCCTTATCATCAAGATAATGATAGTTATCTTTTTTCAAATTTGATTCCTAATCAAATTCAATTTTCAAAGAAGAGAATGAGTTTGTTTGGAACTTTATTTTTTACACGTGATGGGACTCTTGCACTATAAATACGGATCCAGTGCATACACACAAGGTAGGCGAATATTATGAAAAAAAAAAGGACACGTCACTAAAAAAAAGAAAACAAACAAAGGGGGCAGCGAACCCTATACCAGCCGCCGCCCCCTTCAGCCCCTTTTTTTATCTTCTTCCTCGAACCCACGCCATTTTGGCTGGGTAAAACTACAAGACACCAGTCCGCCACAGCCTCCACCTTTCATTGGTAGGTAGGTCACCCTTTACAAATACACCAATGTTGAAACAATTTCATGTTTATCACATCATCGGGCAGGTCGTCTGGAACAATTAGACCACTTGCAAAATTCTTCGCATCATCGAGCAGGTCTTCTGGAACAATTAGACCACTTAAGAAATTCTTCGCATTCTTTTTTTCCTATATAGGTCACTCATTACAATGAGACCCCTTCTAAAAAATCTCTATATTTTTCCCCTTGGGCAGGTCACCCCTCCCTATTTTTCCACCTGAGTAGGTCACCAATTACAATAAGAGCACTTAAAAATCAATAAAAAAAGAAGAGGAAGGATTTTGACGTTTATTTTTCTTTACAAAACTTACTATACAAAATCAAAAGAAAATGAATTTTTCAATGCCTTTGCACCGTAAGCATTCTAAAGAGGGGGCAATTGTTATAATCTAATTTTGGCATGTTGGCTTTTGATTTAATTTTACGGGGGTTAAAATGTAAAATCAAAAGATCATGGATATATTTCGATGAAAAGTGTGATTTGTCAACTTGCACAAAAAGTAGGGACTACAATATGCTTTTGACACTCTATCCTTATCATCAAGATAATGATAGTTATCTGCTTCTGAATTTGATTCTTAATCAAATTCAAATTTCAAAGAGAATGAATTTCTTTAGGACTTTATGTCTCACACGCGATGGGACTCTTGTACTATAAATACATATCTTAGTGCATACACACAAAGGAGGCGAATATTAAAAAAAAAAGACACGTCACTAAAAAAACAAACAAAGGGGGTAGTAAACCCTATACCAGTCGTTGCCCTCTTTAGCCCCTTTTATTATCTTCTTCCCCCGAACCCATGCCATTTTGGCTGGGTAAAACTTACAAGACACCAGTTCGCCGCTGCCTCCATCTACAGCAATCGTAACCATCGTTGTTACCCCTTTCCTCTCTCAACCATCACCCCTTCTTCTACCTCCCAAAATCAACCTGTTCCCTCTCCCTCCTTTCAAAAGACCACCATTAGTAACAACAACATCTCCAGAAGCCACCGCCCTATACCATGACAACCTAGCACCTTGCCAGTTTTGTCCTCACTAGCACTGTGTCTTCAACAAGTCCAGCACCGCAAGCTTTAGGAGCTTCAGCCTTTGCACTATAACCTTCGGCAAAAGCACTATGACCAACTCAAAGTGACATTCTCTCCCCATTATGATCTCTTGTTCCATCCGTGAATGAGACGACAACACTGTGAGCGGCAATAAGTAGGAGCAGCACAGTAGCCGGATCCCTCCTCCTAGAACCGCAACACGACAGCAGGATGTTCTTCCAGTCTCTATTAAAGCAATATTGGAAACTCTCCTTCATGCCAGCTATCCTGTCTCTTCCATGAACAGCTGGCCGGATCTTCAACCGCGAACAGCGCCGAACCGTCTCCCGTCTCCCTCAGCTTCGCCTCCAGTCACAGCCACCCCAAGTGAGTTTTTCTTCTTTCCTTGTTTTGCTAAATTAATTAGCATGTTACTGTTGCATGCATGCGTGAATTATTCATGCATGCATGCAATAGAGACTAACCGAGTCTCTAGCTTGGGCCAGTGACCAGGTCGAGCTGCTAGGTCTAGCCCAACCTGTACAGCTGGGCAAGATCCAACCTAAAAACAAAGAAAACATAAAAAGAATAGTTTTTTAATCCAAATTTTGTGGAATTACTTACTGGCGCCAGAGTCGCGAATACCGTGCTTTTTTAGTTGCACTATATTTACCAATGCTAAAGTTGAAAATATTCATAAGGAATATTCACTAATACCAGAGTTAGGAATATTGTAGAGAGACCACTAAAAATGAAATAAAGACAAACTCATAGCAATTTAAGACAAAATCAGGAATGCAGCCTACCTCAGGTAGGACACTTAAGGGGTGATAGAATCTTTCCTTTTGCATAACCAGTCCCGTAACATAGAATCTATGTTGACTAGTTAGGGTTTCTAGTGATCACAATAGTAGATGGTGACTCTTTAAACAAGAATGTTCCCCCAAAGAACAAGATGTTAGATATCTGTTCTTTTTCCATGAAAATAATTTTTAATTGGTCATCGCGATGTCTAGGTGTGACAGAATGACGACTCCACTAGATATTTCTATGATAAAGCTTTGTTGTTTGTCTTTTTATTGCTATCTCATTTGTTGTGCTTGTTCGATTTATTTGATTACCTTTACTGCTTTAGCATGCATCCCTGTTTATATTGTCATGCATCACTTCAAGAGCACATACCTTGAACTTTAGGGTATGTGGAGAAGTAACGGTACCCCAATGGTTTTAGCCCGGGTAAGACTCGTGAAACTATCCAACTCTTGTTTGATTATTTACTTGATAGTGGTTGATATGCCAATCTGATATTACTCAGGGCCTCTATTTTCACACTACTTGTAAGCCTCATATCAACCTTTCGAAGACGATCGTTGAGCATGCAAGAGACCCTTGAGAGTAGATAGTAACCTACCCCATGATGCACTTAACGACTAGAACCAACATGTTAGGTTGTACCCTGTGTAATCTTACCATGGCTAACCCAACATGCAGCATCTTAAATTCCAAAACCATTGGGTGGCAAATGGTTGTCACATAGGATACGAGAGTTTGAGTTGTTACAGTTGACAAGAAGGAACCAACTTGAATTAAGCTAAAAGGTTTATCAAAAGCTCAAACTTAAGCAAGAATGAACAAAGATCCCTTCGTTGGCATGATAACGACATCAGGTTGTTAAAATCCAGTAATAGCGACCATTATCACCCTGTGACAGGCAAATCCATATTGAATCTATATTTTTCCTTATTGATAGCATCATCACTTGTGTATGATTGCATAATTTTCATTTAGCGGGTTGAAATATAGGTCCAATTGAAATGCACTCATACCACCCGACTGCGAAAAAGACGAATGGATAACAATGAAAGAGCTTAGTTGGAAGCTCAACACCGAAAGGAATTGGAAAGTCTTTAGAGAAGAAGTCATAAGGCTTACTAGTCTACTCGAGTAAACCTTTGGATCTAAATATGGAGAAGAAAAATTCACAGCTCAGCCTGAACCTATGCTCGCAAATCTATAGAATCTTGAGGCATATATGAGGTGTCATTTGAATCTCAGCTGGCTATGTATTCCCAAATTGCTCAACCAGTATATCCCATAAAAGTGTCGCCTACCATTGATTTTACAATGAAGAAATCTCAAAAGAATAGAGGATGGCCTGGACAAATTGGCTACCCTAGAGCAAAGGATGAAGGCATTCGAGGAAACTAGCCTACATGACCATATAAAAGCTTCTGAGATGTGTTTGGTGCCCAACGTGATCATCCCTAAAATTTTAGAGTGTCTAAATTCATCAAATATATAAGAACTCAATGCCTTGTAATTAACTCATCTCAAGGTATACTGTAATAAAATGGTCGAGGTAGTTTATGATGAGAAACTGTTGATTCATTTCTTTCAAGACAACTAGAGTGACGATGTCCTTACTTGGTATATGCGGTTGGACAATACTAAGGTAAAAAAGTGGAAGGACTTAGTTGATGCCTTCATTAGGCAATATAAGTTCAACATAGATGTGGACCCTGGTAGGTCAAGCTTGCAAGCTATGAAAAAGGACAACAAAGAGTCCATAAGAGAATACACCAAAAGATGGCATGAGGCAAATGCACAGGTTAATCCTCCTTTGTTGGAAAAAGAGATGACCAATTTGTTTTCCAAAACTTTCAAGGCCCCATACTTTAAATACCTGGTTGGAAGCTCTGTATAATTTTTTTGTCTGGCCGGGTTGCTACAGCTAAAAGGATTGAACAAGTCATTTGGTTAGAAAGGATTGCTGACTCAACTGAGGAAAAAAGTCTCACTAGAAAAAAGAAAGAAACTGAGGTTCATAATATCGAAGATGGTTACAAAGGCAAGAAAAAAAAATCAAATTAAAGACACCTCTAGTCAATTATACTGAACGCGAAGCTACAATGTTATTAGGCCAAGACTGGTCTATGTATGACCTCAACTGACTATTAGAAAAGTGACCCTGTCGAGGAGTTTGTAGGAAAGGGACGATTAGAAGATTCTAAAAATTTCAATCAATGATTGCTAAGTGTTTAGCCCTTTTATGTGTCCCCTTGTTAGTAATCATAACTCAAGATGTTAACATAAGGTCTTTGTTGTTAAGCCTTTTTTCTAAAATTTCAATGAGATAATGAGTTTGTCTTTCAATTGCGTCTTTTTCTTTGATTTACAGCCAAATATCCTGAAAGGGGTTTCTTCTAAGAATTCACAAATACACTTTTGAAGCCTCGCGTGATCTCATAGTTGCAATTCATTTCTTTTACCAAAAGCTTTTCTCCTTGTGGAATTTTGAAAAAAAATTAAACTTGCATTTTGATTTCAAAAATGATTTGATGTTTATTTAGAATGATATTTATTGACATTCTACTTGTAGAATGACATATGAATCAAGCAATTCCTTCATTGAGGTGACTTAACTCCTAACCAAAGTTCACGAATAGAAAATGAATCATCACCCTCACACCATGATTCTTGAGCCATGTGTTTTAAATGTATGCATAAAAGTATGTAGTGAACTTGTTACTCATAGACTCATGAGATGCATTTCTTTGCAAAAGTCTAAACCATCACCCTAGACGAGGTCAAAGTTTATTGATCTTAACTGCTTTCGCTTGAAATAAGAAAAGGTCATCTTTATTTTTCCTTTTACATTCTAAAATAAATATATCCCTTACGGTTCTATTTGAGCCTAAATAAATTTTCTTTCATGAAAATCATGACTAGGATCACACCCCACACTAGGGGCAAGTGAAAATTTCAATGAAAACAAAAGGAAGAAAAACTATGAGAAAGCTAAAAAGGCAAAATAGCTTAAGAAACTCAAATGCTAAGGGGCATATGCCCAAATCACAAGAAAAATTAATATCTTAAATAAAATGAGTATGCCCCAGCCAAAACAATTGAAAAAAAAGGCAAATCAAAGAAAAGCAGCAAAAGAAAAGATGAAAGACACAAAGAGTCAAACTGCTGATACTGATCATCAATCTTTGAAACCTTGAAACATGTTTTGAGCCTTGTGAATCCTTTTCTTTCATAGCCAAAAACCAAAGCCTACATTACGTGCGTGTAGAAATCCTTTCTAATCAAGAAAGCAAACAACTTAAAACAATAAACAATGCACTCAAAATGCAAAGAGTGCTTTTTTATAAAAGTCATGACATCGAAAACAAACTACTCATTATTATTCATGCTGATAAAATGCGGGTTCAAAAAGAGACATTTTTTTCTCAAACAACCTTAAGTTTTTTCTCGAGCCCTTCACTTTGAAACCCATAAAAGCAGAAGGTCATCTCATAGTGTACTTTCATCGATATTAATATCATCAACACAAGAGCAAATCATCTCTTTTCCAAGAAAAATAACTAGGGAGTTACATGATTTCAAAACACAAATTGTTTTAAACTCACATCGAAACAATTTTTGTTTTCAAAATGCAAGATCAAGATTTCAAGATTCATTATTGACAAATATTCCTTCACCAAATTGAAAATAAGAGAAATGAGATAATGGTCACTCAAAACCATTATTTGTCTGAGTAGCTGACAGAGCACACTTAAAGGTAATGACTAATACAAGGGGGTAACATTGTGTTTAAAATGAGAATTGATCCCTTTTTGGATAAACAAAAAGGAAGAGGGACATTTCCTACAATAAGACAAGGAGGTGTTTTGGTTTACAAAAAGCAAATTGATCCTTTCAACAATTGACACCGAGTGTTTTTAGCAGTGAGACGAGGAGTAATGGATGATCCTCTCAAATTATTCGACAAGACAAAAAAATCTCTAGCAAACAAGTAGGTCACGATTGGCACCATGAAGGCTAAGTTATGTAAACAAATCTGGGAAAAGACTTACATGGGCCAACTCGAGTAGGCTAGAAGTCAAATGACAAAGAAGACCCAAATCTGAGATAGCAAGTCCTCATCAATCAAGCAAAAAGAAGATTGAGAAGAAATGGGGGCCTATAATTCAAATCAGATAAGGATGCATGTATATCATCTAAACTTTAAGACATTGAACAATGTGTTTTGCAAATTTTACAAGAGAAATCCCTAACGAGATCCATCAAAAGGAAAGCCTCCTTAAAATGGCCAAAAATTAAAAACGCTTTTGAAAATTTCTCACTTTTAAGAAATTCATGATCTGGGCAACCTGCCCATGAGAATTAGAGCACCCGAAAAAAATCTTCAAACCTTTCATCGGTGGGTAGGTCACCCTTTACAAAGACATCAATGTTGAAAAAATTTCATGTTTTCACATCATCGGGCAGGTCGCCTAGAACAATTAGACCACTTGCAAAATTCTTCACATTCTTTTTTCACCATCGGGCAAGTCACCTAAAACAATTAGACCATTTGTGAAATTCTTCGCATTCTTTTTTCACCATTAGGCAGGTCGCATGGAACAATTAGACCACTTGAGAAATTCTTTGAATTCTTTTTCTCCTAGATAGGTCACCCATTACAATGAGACCCCTGGTGAAAAATCTCTGTATTTTTTCTATGGGCAGGTCACTCATCCCTATTTTCCATCTAAGTAGGTCACCCATTACAATAAGACTATTTTAAAAAATCAATTAAAAAAACAAAGAGAAAGGATTTTGACGCTTATTTTTCTTTACAAAACATACTATACAAAGTCAAAAGAAAATAAATTCTCCAATGCCTTTGCACCGTAAACATTGTAAAGAGGGGGCAATTGTTATAACCTAATTTTGGTCTGTTGGCTTTTGATTTAATTTTACAAGTGTTAAAATGTAAAATTAAAAGATCAAGGATATATTTTGATGAAAAGTGTGATTTGTCAACTTACGTGAAAACTAGGAACCACAAGTGCTTTTGACACTTTATCCTTATCATCAAGATAATTCCAAATTTTGACGTGGCCACCCACTTAACAATTAGTCATCAAATCAATAGTTTCAAATTTTTACCTATAAAAGGAGGCATTTGCCATGAATTTAGGCATCTTGGTTTTCAGATCAAGATCATGCTCTTGCTCTCTTTCTATTTTTGTAATGCTTAAGTTTTGTTTATATTAATCTCTTGTTTATGCTTTTCATTTCCTTTCCTTTAATTAGTTAACTTATATCTTATTTATGTTTTTATCTTGTTTATTTATGTTTCTCTTCTTCATTATGTTTAGCTAAGTTTATTATGTCAAGGTGAAAAGGTAACACTAATGGTGTAAGAATAAGTATAGTATAAACTCAACATGGACTTTAATGTTTGATACTAACATGTTTTGTATTTGTTATCTTATTCACTCTTAATACTTTACTTGTTAAATGGTTAATTTAGATTTATGTTGTATAACCTTGGTACAATAAATATTTGGCACTTTCATAGCCCAAACTGTATGGTATAACCGGCACCTGTGCTATGAAAGGAACTTGATTTGTTGTTAACATAAGTTATAATCATGAATACCTAACAACATTTACAAGTATTAGCATTACTCGAATAAGATAATTAATGTAATCATGTTAACAATTTATAATCCAATTGGAACCTCCTTTGTGTGTGGTTTTCAGTCGAGTAATAAGAGTTTATACTATACTTATTTGAAATACCATTAGTGGATCCTCTAACCTTGACAATTGTTTTTCTCATTGTTAATCTTTATATCAATATCACATCTCAAAGCCTCTTCAACTTATTATTATTATTATTATTATTATTATTATTATTATTATCATCATCATCATCATCATCATCTATAATTTATATAGTTAACCTCCCTATGGTTTGACCCCAGTCTTGCCGGGTTATTTATTACTTCGACACTCCTACACTTGGGAGAAGACATCAATCATTTGGTCGTGTCAGGTTTTTGGCATCGTTGCCGGGGATGTAAATTCTTGTATACATTATAATATTTATTATATTTTCTCTTTTAACTTTTCATTTTATCTAACTCTTTACTTGTTTTGTTTTGTTTTGTTTCTTTTTCTTTTTCTTTTTCTTTTTCTTTTTCTTTTTCTTTTTCTCGTCTTTTCTTCCTTTTATTCTTTTCCTACACGTGCATGAGATATTGGTCACTTACATTAAGTGGTAGACTTTGTAGGGTATCCTCATCATTTTCAAAAAATATGGCCGAAAAAGATAACCAATCGCTTCATAATGAAAATCATGAGAATAACCAAGTTAGAACACTTAGAGACCACATGAATCCCACAAGAACAAGTGCACCCTCATGCATAGTTTTCCCTCCTAACGCATCTCATTTTAATTTTAAGCCAGGCATTATTCAACTTTTATGTTTTTTTCATGGCTTAGATCTAGAAAATCCATACTTGCATTTGAGAGAATTTGAGGAGGTCTGTAACACCTATAATGACTTAAATTGTAGCATGAACACCATCAAATTAAAGCTTTTTCCTTTTTCATTAAAAGATAAAGTTAAAACATGGCTATAAAATTTGAGACCAGGATCTATTCATGCTTGGGATGAAATGCAACAATAATTTTTAAAGAAGTTTTTTCTGTCTCACAGAAGAAACTCTTTTAAAATACAAATCATCACTTTCACTCAAAAACCAGGAGAAACATTTTACCAATGTTGGGATAGGTATCGAGACTTGTTTAATACTTTTCCTCATTATAGTTTTGAAACATGGAGATTGATTTCACATTTTTATGAAGGATTAACACCTAAAGATAGGTAAATGGTTGAATTGATGTGCAATGGAACTTTTGAAGATAAAGACCCTAATGAAGCAATGGAGTACCTAGACTTGCTAGCTGAAAATGCACAAAATTAGGACACTACAGGCACTTATAAAGCACCAAGTAAAACCCAACCTCATACATCTAGTGGAGGTATGTACAACCTTAGGGAAGATTATGACCTCCAAGCCAAGTTTGCATCTTTAGCTAGAAAAGTCGAGGCACTAGAATTGAAAAAGAGTGGTCAATTAAAATATGTTCAAAACATTGTGTGTCAAATCTATGAAACCAATGAACATTCAACCAATGACTATCCAACTTTGCCTTCTTTTAAGGAATGTCTCCATGAACAAGCCCATGCTTTAAACAGTTTCCAAAGGCCCAATCATAACCCATACTCGCAAACATACAACCCTAGTTGGAGAAATCACCCAAATTTCAGTTGGAAGAATGATAACAATAATGCACAAACTTCACAGCCACCGTTTTAAGCACATCATAATTTCCAAAATTCTCATGAATATGCACCTCCTTATACTCCACCTTCTAGAAAAAATATTGAGGAAATATTGCATGCATTCATTAAAAAGTAGGAGACAATCAACACTCAACTTGCTCAAAGTATAACAAATTTTAAAGATACTCTTGCAAAATTGACATCTGCTCTCAGTTTCCAAGAGAAATATAAGTTTCCATCTCAACCACGGCAAAATCCAAAGGGGCAATACAATGCAAATGCAAGTAGTTCTGGAAGCCAACACATGGATCAAGTCAAATCAGTCATTACTCTTCGTAGTGGTAAGGTTATTGAAAAACCCATTCTTGAACCTTTTGAGAATGATGATGAGTCAATCTCTGAGGGTAAGGAAGGGGTTAAATCTGAACATTGCAAAGAAAAGATTGATTCCCCGCTAGCATTTCCATTTCCTCATGCCATGACCAAACAAAGGAAAGTCAATCACAATTCTGAAATCCTTAAAACTTTCAAACAGGTAAGGATCAATATACCTTTGTTGGATGCTATTAAACAAGTACCTTATGCTAAATTTTTTAAAGATTTGTGCACTGTGAAGAGAAAATTGAATGCGAAAAAGAAAGCCTTTTTAGCCAAACAAGTAAGTATCATTCTTCATAACAATAATGCTTTGAAATATAAAGACCCTGGTTGTCCTATAATTTCTTGCTTTATTGGATAACATAAAATTGAAAGAGCTTTACTTGATCTTGGAGCTAGTGTGAATTTACTTCCATATTCAATCTTTCAAAGTCTCAATCTAGGTGAGTTAAAACCAACTTTTATAACTCTTTTACTTGCCGATAGATCTGTAAAAGGGCCTAGAGGAATAGTTGAAGATGTGTTAGTAGAAGTCGATAAATTCATTTATCTTGTGGATTTTATTGTCTTGGACACATATCCTGTTGAAGCATGTAATTCATTTCTTGTTATTTTAGGACTTCCGTTTCTTGCAACTTCTAATGCATTGATTAATTGTAGGAATGGACTGATGAAGCTATCATTTGGAAACATGACATTGGAGATGAATATTTTTAACATTTGCAAGCAACCTGGAGATTATAATGATTTACAAGAAGTAGATTTTATTGAAGAATTAGTTTATGATCAATTTGAATCTACTTTGATTGAAGATTTGCAAATGATTTATTCTTAGGAAGAAATCATGGATAAGAAAGGCACCGAAAATGTTGATACGGATCATTTATCAAGATTGATAATAGATTCGACATTTGACATCACACCAATCAATGATTACTTTCCTGATGAATCCTTACTTTCTCTTAGTTCAATGCCTTGGTTTGCTAAAAATCAATTTTCTTGCTTCAGGAGATTTACCAGCTCATTGGAGTACCCAAAACAAAAGAGAGTTTTTGAACAAAGTGAAGAAATTTTATTGGGATGACCCTTACTTATTCAAATATTGTCCTGATCAAATATTTCAAAGATGCATTCCCGACAATGAGGTAAGTAGCGTCATTAAACTTTGTCATTCTGAGGCATGTGGGAGTCATTTCTCGTCAAAAGAGACGACTGCAAAAATCTTATAATATGGATTATATTGGCCCACCATGTTCAAAGACACATATGTGTTCTGCAAAGCTTGTGAAAATTATCAAAAGTTAGGATTTATTTCAAAACATAAGGAATCTTTAGATAATCTTTTATTGACTTTTGGGACATATCCTAGTGGCAATGCGCATTGTGCATTTCATAACTTATGACCTCATTTTCATAAAGAACATGCTCGGCATAGTCTTGGGAATCTGACTATAAAAGACCCTGTTTGCCAGTTTTTAAGAAAACTGGATGGGAAGCCTATCCCCGACCCATAGAGGGCGTTTAAGCCGTTCTTGGACGTAAAACCAAGGGAAGATGTGAGCCACAATCACAACTACAATTTGAGTCTTAGTTTGTAAAAAATTGTGTCTTTGGGTTTTATTAATAGCATAATATTTTTCGGTTTTGTTATCTCTTATATTTGTTCAAGTGTGTTTCAGGTTTGTCAGTGTTCGCTGCTTCAGGTGATGTCTTCTATACTCTATCTTTTTACCTTAGAACATTGAGGACAATATCTCGTTTTGGTTGGGGGGAGAGGGTAGTAGTTAACAAAAAATAATAAAAAAATAACTAACCAACTAACTGCTTTTGTTTTTAATAAAACCATTTGAAAAAACTGTTATTACTAGGATGGCAGGGTAAGGGGGAATTTTATTGACTCTTGAGACGCATCTTAGTAAACATTTTTCAATGGTTATTTGCAATATTCATAACAAGGTCCATCATATACTTCTCTTGAAATATTTAGGTTTACTAACTCTCGCATTATTATCAATTGATTCTGCTCATATACTCATTTAACAAGTATTCTTAAACCTTAATTTTCACACACACACACTTTAACATATGATTGTGGGTTGCATATTGGATTATTATATTATTTGTGTTTTTTTGTTAAAGGTAACAACTAAGGGAAAGGGATAGTATATAAAAAAACAAAACAAAACAAATAATGATAATAAAAACGTAAATAAGTTTGGTTTCGTAGCTTCCCTAACCTAAGCAATTAAGCCCGAAGGGGTGTTTCAACACCTAATACCCTAAGATCAACTGACTTTGAAGCTATTGGCCCAAAGCTTGTTACATGGGTTAAGGAG
Organism: Populus deltoides; assembly: GCA_015852605.2. NCBI lineage: Eukaryota > Viridiplantae > Streptophyta > Magnoliopsida > Malpighiales > Salicaceae > Populus > Populus deltoides. The sequence goes on along the minus strand of CM027570.2, from coordinate 20,763,511 downwards.
AAAAGCTTAAGGGAATCAAACATTGCACTGTCTACATATCAGTACCTGTAACCCAAGTTACTAAACTTGCAGGGGTGTCTCAATGCCTAATGCCCTAAGACCAACTTGTCTGGGAGTCATTAGTTGAAAGCTCGTTACATGGGTTAAAGATACATTATGTTTTAAGTTATATGTATATATATTAAAAAAAAAAAGATAATAATCCCAGCCCAAAGAAGTTAACCTTAAACATTAGAACAAAAAATTTGTTTTCTTCCAAGTAAAGCCTCATAACTATGTGTTGATATATTGAGCACAAAAGAAAGGTTTATTAATATCTTGTTTAAGAGGTATTGAGCAGATATATAAATTTAATGAGAGTTTGTTTATCTGGATAGATTAATAAAAGTTGAATGATGAATGTCTTGCTTTGTTTGAACTTGCAAATTGTTTTTTTATTTTAATGCTTTGATTACTAAGGACTAGTAATAAGCTGGTTAGGGGTGTGATTAGTGCTTAAAAGTGCATTTTTATCAAGGTTTTATATCATCATTTTGCACTTGAAGTATCAATAACTCCTTAACTAAAGCATGTTTTATAATAACAAGTCTGATACTATAAGATACCTTTAATTTATGGTAAATGTTTATCTTAAATGCAGTCCTATCACATAAATCAAAGGATTGATTGATAAGTTGAACTACTGAAATTGAGAAGACAAAGAGAGAGTTAAGCTTAGAAAAGAGATGTTAGTTTAGTCTAAACTGGAACACTGTTCATTCATTGGGTCATATCTGGAGCTGTAGATCTTGGATTTCAATTTGGTTTATATGGTTAGAAAGCTAAGACATAGGTCTAAAACATTCATGAGGAAAGCAAGACTCAATTCTATTTTTTAGAAGTCCAAATCTTAGCAACAACAGAGAAGTCAGAATCTGTCCTGTAGCCCAGACACTATTTAGTGTTCAGCCCATATCTCGAGTTCTAGAAGTCCAAATGTACTGATTCTTTTTTTGTTGGAAATCTGAGACAATGTCCTAGAACTTTCATGATTTAAGTCTATTCAAATTCTGATGTTATCAATAACGTTTTGTTTAGACAAGAAGATAAGGATTGTCACCAAGTCAAGATGTGGCCACCTACTCAACAATTAGTCATCAAATCAATAGTTTCAAATTTTGGCCTATAAAAGGAGGCATTTGCCATGAATTTAGGCATCTTGGTTTTCAGATCAAGATCATGAATAACCTCTGCAGTTTGAGTGTGATTAAGAAGTGTCTAAGTTTTTTATATGCTACAAGAGTCTTTCTCATGCCAGTTCTGGGTTTGTAATGGGAATGCCCACATGTCATGCACTTGGTGAGCTCAACATTTTCAAGGCAGTACAACATGTAGAAGTTTGGACACATGTCAATTTTCTGGTATCCTAAATCGAGGGGTTTCATCATGGACTTAATAGCATAGAAGTTCTCTTTCAGCCTATTCCCTTCAGATAAAATGCTTCTCGCTCATTTAACAATTATGTCATAACCGGCCTCACTCAACCCATAATTCGACTTGATGGTGAACACCTGTGCAACGGCCGATAATTTACTGTGATTTGTGCAGCCATATCATAATGGTTTGTCAGAATCTTTCAAAAGATCAAAAAACTTGACCGCGTCTGCATTAGGTTCTTCTTCTACGATTAGACATTGACTGGCATTACCTTAATTCATTCTCATTACATCCATAACCATATTCCTGTAGAGATTATTGTTGTCATTTACAACTTCATGCACATTGCTAGCACTAGAAGTTGACCCAACCATCCTTTCTACCATGCTTTCGTTACAAACAAATAGTCCTCCGTGTGCGTACCAACACAAGTAATCCTTCATGAACCCTTTGTGTAGAAGATGCATCGTTACAACATCTAGATGAAGAAACTTTTTATTTTTATACCTTCTGCATAGACACCTAATACCACCTCCACTAATATTTCTCATAATAGATGTTGCGAAATTAATAAAACTCTGAACCCCATTACAATAATCCATCCTCCATAATCCTTGGGGTGAATCTTGATACATCCATAAACGATCATCCATGACTTCTATCGAACCTCTATAAAATAATGATGACAACATGCATTAATTAACTACGTTAAGTAAATAAATTTACAAAACTATTGGTTTGGCTCAAGATTATCCAACTTACTTTCAAACTTCTCTTAAATATTCATTATCTATTATTTACGTACATACAAATTTATACACATTAATTTACGGTAATTACAACTCGACAATAAAATTGACGAAAATTAAAACGGACACGTTAAACAAGCCATTATTTAATTCATCACAACACACCTAAGTCGGTAATTCGACATAAGTTTCAACAATTTACAAATAAATATAATTTTACAAAATCTAAAACAAACCATAACAAATACAAAATTATAAATTTATACTATAAATTTGTTTGAGAAAAAACAAGTAAACACCCAAATAAAATACATATACTGAAAAAACATTTAATAATAATAAAATTGACATTTTAAAGTTGTGTTAAAATTAAAAAAAAAAACATAGATTTACTTACTAAAAATGAAAAAATCTGTAATAAATCAGAACGCGGATTATGTGACTACAAAAGTTAAAGAAGAATGAGAGATGAGAGGGGATTTTGTTTTTAAGGAGGGATTGGTTGTTTGTAGTGGGGGGTATTTGTTTAGATGCAGGGGGAAGAAGAATGAGAAATACGGGAGGGGAAGGTCGATGGTTTGGTCATATATTAACTATTATCGATGGAATTACTAGCAGAATATATCCGTTGGTATATCCGTCGGCAACTCTATCGATGAAGTAGACACATCACTGTACAAATATCCCGGTTTGAATCCCACTTTAATTTCATCGGTAAAATCATCCATAAAAACTTCCACATCATTGCACTGCTTTGTTTTTTAAAATTATTTATATTTCGTCTGTCATTCCCTCGGTATATACCGACGGAATGATTTTGTCAGTATATACCAATGATTTTAGCGAGGGAAAAAATTCAGTCGGTAAATAACACCATAAAATACAGGCCAAAAAATTTTGTTGGCAATTCCATTTGTATTCGTTGAATTTCTAGTAGTGGTTGTATATGAAATAAAATAGATTGTTTTATCTCCCTTGAATGTTTCAAAACCACCACTTATGGTCTCTCCCACCAACAATTGGTATCAGAGCCTCGTTTTTTAAAAACAAAGGAGTTTTTGAGATACGTCTAAATTTTCAAAGTTGTGTGAAAACACATTTTGATTCTTCCACTATAGGATTTTTCGTTTCAAACCCAACGGTGCACAAATCATCTCAATTGAAGCTTGTGTTATTCCATTTGCACCGCCGGAGACATATTCACAGTCACCCACACGCCCAAAGGAATAAGACGACTGACGTGCTGCGGGCCATATTTAAGTCGAGTTGATCCACTAAGCCATTTAACCGAGTCAACAACCAAGCCTCCAAGCCATTTAACCGAGTCTTAAGTCGCGCCGAGCCAAGCCATCAAGCCGCTAGCTGAAGGATATTCCTAGAATATTCTCGGTTCAATCCTAGCAAATTGACTCATATCTAAAATCAGTTTTTTGACCGATTTAACCTATTTTTAACCAATTCAAACTGGTTTCCTACTATTTTGACCATTCTGGATTCATCTACAGTGTTTATTTTTTTCAAATTCAATTCCCATGAGGTAAGATAGTCATTTAAAGAATAAAATGACAATAGAAAATGCACAAACACTCATCCCAAAGTTAAGCAAAGACAATTATGATAATTGGTGCATCAAACTGAAGGCATTTCTTGGCTCACAAGAGTGAATAGAGATCGTGGAATATGGTTGTGATGAGCTAGATTCTAAAGAAATATTAGATTCTCTACAAGAGGCATAAAAACAAGTCTTTAAAACCAGTAGAAAGAAAGACAACAAAGTCATGACCATTATTTATCAAGGTCTTGATGAAGCCACATTTGAGATCATCGCTTCTACATAAACATTAAAAGAAATATAGGAGGCTATCCAACAAAAATACAAAGGTGTTGACAGAATGAAAAAGAATTGTTTTCAATCTTTATAAGGTGAATTTAAACCATTACAAATAAAGTCCTCGAAATCTATTTTAGATTATCACATAAGAATTTTGGTGATAGTCAATCAGATGAGAAGAAATGGAGAAGCCCTTACAAATGCTTGGATTACTGAGAAAATTTTGAGATCCTTAGATCCAAGATTTGATTATATTGTTATCACTATTGAAGAGTCCAAATTAGTGGATAAGTTGACGAAGGATGAGCTTCTGGGTTCCTTACAAGCTCATAAATAAAATATTGTGAAAAAAAAGAGGAGTAAAGCAATAGAGCATGCCTTACAATTAAAATTATCTCTCAACGAAGATAGATATGAATAGGAAGGGACTTCAATAAGTGGATATACCACTCAAGAAAAAAGTCAACAAAGACGAGGAGGATTTCAATGATCTCAAGGAAGAGGATCTTGGAATATAATATTCAAAGGTAGAGGTGTTAGAAACAACACTAGAGAAGGATGAGGACAACAAGCATTTGCTCCTAGAGGAAGAGGAGGTGATTATAATAACCATGACAAGAGGAATATTTAGTGTTATAGTTGTAATCAGTTTAGGCATTATAGCACTAAACATCGAAAAAAGCCTCATCATATGTACATGAATAAGACAACTATGCAGAGGAAGATACCACCATAAGAGGATCAATTGTATTATTTGTCTAACAATGTCAATTAAACATAATAGGTACTTCCTTACTTTCATGGATGATTATAGCATAAAGATATGGGTATATTTTATGAAGAGAAAGTTAGAAGAATAAATTTTTTTTAAAGAGTTTAAAGTAACTGTTGAAAAGCAAAGTGGTTATAACATTAGAACTCTAAGATTTGATCAAGGTGGAGAATATATGACATGACTAAAAGAGTTGATGTCTTCTCCCAAGTGTAGGAGTGTGGAAGTAATAAATAACCCAGCAAGACCGGGGTCGAACCACAGAGAGGTTAACTGTATAAACTACAAATAAAGAAATAGATAATAACAGAAAAGGAGTTGAAGAGAGCTTTAAGATGTGATATTGATATAAAGATTAAACAAGGATAAAATAATTATCAAGGTTAGAGGATCCACTAATGGTATTTCAAACAAGTATAGTATAAACTCTTTTTATTACTCAACTGGAAACCACACACAAAAAAGGTTCCAATCGGATTATAAATTGTTAACATGATTACATTAGCTATCTTATTCGAATAATGCTAATAGTTGTAAATGTTGTCAGGTATTCATGATTATAACTTATGTTAACAACAAATCAAGTTCCTTTCATAACACAGGTGTCGGTTATACTATACGGTTGGGCTATGAAAGTGTCAAGTATTTGTTGTACCAAGGGTTATACAACATAAATCTAGATTAACCATTTAACAAGCAAAGTATTAAAAGTAAACAAGATAACAAATACAAAACATGTTAGTATCAAACATTAAAGTCCATGTTGAGTTTATACTATACTTATTCTTACATCATTAGTGTAACCTTTTCACCTTGACATAATAAACTTAGCTAAACATAATGAAAGAGAGAAATATAAATAAACAAGATAAGAACATAAATAAGATATAAGTTAACTAAGTAAAGGAAAGGAAATGAAAAGTATAAACAAGATATTAATATAAATAAAACTTAAGCATTACAAAAATATAAAAAAAAAGAGAGCAAGAACATGATCTTGATCTAAAAACCAAGATGCGTAAATGCATCGCAAATGCCTCCTTTTATAGGCCAAAATTTAGAACTATTGATTTGATGACTAATTGTTGAGTGGGTGGCCACATCTTGACTTGGTGACAATCCTTATCTTCTTGTATGAACAAAACATCATTGCTAACGTCAGAATTTGAACAGATTTTCCCCATGAAAGTTCTATGAAATTGTCTCAGCTTTCCAACAAAAAAAGAATCGGTGTATTTGGACATCTAGAACTCGAGATATAGGCTGAACACTGAATAGTGTTTGGGCTGCAGGACAGATTCTGACTTCTCCGTTGTTGCTAAGATTTGGACTTCCAAACAGCAGAATTGAGTCTTGGACTTCCATGAATGTTTTAGGCCTATGTCTTATCTTTCTTTCCATATAAACCAAATTGAAATCCAAGATCTACAGGTCCAGATATGACCCAATGACTGAATGGTGTTCCAGTTTGGACTGAACCAACATCTCTTTTCTAAGCTTAACCCTCTCTTTGTCTTCTCAATTTTAGTAGTTAAACTCATCAATCAATCCTTTGATTTATGTTGATAAGCTTGCATTTAAGATGAACATTTACCATAAATTAAAGGAATCTTATAGTATCAGACTTGTTATTATAAAACATGTTTTAGTTGAGTTATTGATACTTCAAATGCAAAATGATGATATAAAACCTTGATAAAAATACACTTTTAAATACTAATTAATATACATTAAATGACTTTGAAGCCTTTTGTACACAACAGGGCATCACGCATCAGACAACACTAGCCTATATACCATAGCTGAATGGTATAATTGGGAGAAATGATTGAACTATTCTTAATATGGCAATAAGTCTACTCAAAGCAAAGAAATTTCCCAAACAATATTGGATAAAAGCTATGTCATATGCAGTGTATCCACTGAATTGCTGCCCAACAAAATGTCTGCAAGTTGTCACTCTTGAATAAGCATGAAGTGGTCACAAACCAAGTGGTACTCATCCTCGAGTCTTTGGTTGTGTGGTCTATACAAAGACCCTAGAGGCAAGAAGGACCAACTCAATGATAAAAATGAGAAATACATCTTTGTTAGATATAGTGATAGAAGGATGGAATACAAGTTGTTTAATCCTATCACAAAGAAAGGGATTATGAGTAAAGATGTTATTTTTGAAGAAGATAAAACTTTAAAATATATCAAGAAAAAATAAAATGGATCTATATTAATCTAGTCCTTGAAGATGAAATGGAACTACCAACAGTGCTCACAAAAGGTCCAATAGTACCAGCAAATGAGCCATAAACTTCAGCATATGGATTCCCTGTATTCAACAATAGAAACACACCAACACTATGATTGTCATCATCACTGTCATCAACATCCTCATCAGAAGAACTACAAAGGATAAGAAACTTAGAAGATTTGTATGGTGTCACTAAATCTATTAATGATACAAATTTGTTTTGTTTCTTCGCGGACAATGACCCACTTAGCTTTAATAAACCTATCACAGAAGATAAATGGATAGAAGCAATAGATGAATAAATACATGTTATTAAGAAGAATGACACCTAGAAACTAATTGATCTACTATAAAGTAAGAAAGCAATTGGTATTAAATAGGTCTATAAGACCAAGAAGAATGCAAAAAGTGAAGTACAGAGAGATTAGTGGCAAAAGGTTACAAGCAGAGAAAAGGCATTGACTTGGAGAAGTATTTGCTTATGTAGCCCAGCTAGAGACAATCAAACTAATGGCCTCACTAGTTGTACAACATAGATGGAAGATTTATCAACTTGATGTGAAGTTGGCATTTCTGAATGGCTTCTTAGAAGAAAATATCGATGTTGAACAACCACTTGGATATGTTGAAGCCGATAATGAAGGCAAAGTATACAAGTTCAAGAAAGCCCTCTACAGTTTAAAGCAAGCTTCGCATGTTTGGAATACCAAAATTTATAGGTATTTTCAAGAAAATGAATTTGAAAAATATCCATAAAACATGCAATGTATGTAAAGAAAGAAGATGATGGAAGCATATTATTTGCATGTGTATACATCGATGATCTGATTTTCACTAGCAACAATCCTACCATGTTTGAGGATTTCAAGAAAATCATGGTGCAAGAGTTTGAGATAACAGACATTGGTCTAATGCACACTTTCTTGGCCTAGAAGTGATACAAAAAGAAGGTAAGATTTGTATATCCCAAAGTAGTTATGTCAAAGACATTCTTGAGAAGTTCAAGATGGAAAGTTGCAATCTAGTTTCAACTCCAGTTGAAAATAGAGAGAAATTGAGGAATAATAAAGTAGGAAATATTAATCCAACCTACTTTAAAAGCTTAGTGGAAAGCTTAGGGTACTTTACATGTATCAAACCAAATATACTCTATGGAGTAAGATTTATCAGAAGATATATAGAGACACCAGATCAATCTCACTTACATGCAATCAAGAGAATTCTCTGTTACATCAAATGAATGATGAATAAAGGTATGTTCTATACTTCAAGTAAAAACCTCAATCTTGTTGGATACTTAGTTAGTGATTGGGAAAGAGACCTGTATGAAAGGAAAATCAAATATGGTCATCCAAGAAGGAATCGATAAGAAGCCGAGTATATTGTTGTCAACTTAGTTGTTTACCATTTAATATGGTTAAGGAATATGTTGAAGCATTTGGGATTTCCTCAAGAAAATCCTATAAAAATCTATATTGATAATTGATCGGTTATTGCATTAACAAATAACCAAGTGTATCATGAAAGAAGTATACACATCAATATATGTCATCGCTTTATCCGAGAGCATGTGAAGAACAAATAAGTTGAACTGATGATATCTTGCAAAACAAATGATCAAGATGTGGATATATTTACAAAGCCATTAAAGAAAGAGGCATTTATCATATTGAAGTTCATACTTAGAATAGCATCCCTTAATTGAGTTTAAAGGGGGAATTTTGTTGTAGTTAACTTAATCTAGAAGGTCAAAGATGACAGTCACCAACCGAAGCCACCAGCCGCTTTCACATTGCCACCTACCATTATCTTTCACATTTACAAATTTGATTTTTCATGTTTTCAACGACATGTTTCTCTCTACTATCGGAATCCAATGACCTCTCTCTCTCCTCTCTCAACTAGGGACTAAAAAATAAAAAAATTTGCATAGTTCATCCACAATAATGTGAGAGAGGATGAGCAGTGAGATCATGCACAATGAAAACCTATATTTTTTAGTTTTATACTTAATAGTTGAAACAAATGATTAATTTGCATGGTAGACAAGAACTAAAAAAAAGTACCTGAAAATGACATTGATTTAGTAAAGCAAATGTACTCATAATATTAAAGAAAAAACTAAAAGTCATTAGCCAATCATTTTAGTATAAGATGTAATTCACTATGGATTGGAATAGTAAAATGATTGTTTTGCTCTTCCAAAACAAAATTATGCAACTAGATATTGGGGGTAAAACAGACTTTTTCATGGGATTTATTTGTCATTTACATATTGAACGGGAACAAATTGTCTTCTTACCTTTTAGATGCACATTAAAATAATTTAAATACTCTTAAAAACAAAAAATAAAAAATAAATAAACATGGGCTTATGGGCTTTTGGTTTTTTACCATTTGGTTGCATAATAAAACTAACAATCAAGGGAATTTTAGTATTTTTATCTTGGTTTTTTTAGTTATAATCAATTTTGATAAATATAATATAAAAAATAAAAGTGGTTATGCATGCATTGTTGAGTTTGAAGCACCTATGCTCTTTGGACGGTGCATATAGTGCCTCTCGATGATCAAACGCTACCATCCATGATAGCATTTGAAGCATCGCAACGTCCTTTTCATGGTGGTTAGGTGCATGCACATGGAGAAGTAGCAATTTGGATCTGGTAGGTTTTTTTTCTATTTCCTCTCTCTTTTCTCTCTCCTCACCTCGAATTTCATGACAACCCTTGCAAAAATAAAATGTCTTGTCAATTTGTGTTTGTATCAATTTTGGTTTTTGTTCTTTTTATTGCCTTTTGTTTTGCTTTTGAAGTTTACTTTTTTTCAATTTCATTCCTCAACATTTTATTTCTTTTTATTTTTATATTCAATTTATTCCTTATTTTTTTATTGCTATTTTTTCTTTTATCCTTTTCTTGATTTGTTTTTTCAATTTCATCAATCAAAATTTTATTTCATTTAGTTTTTGTATCCAATTTGATCCTTATTTTTTTTCTTTTCTTGATTTATTTTATTTTTCAATTTAGCCCCTCATTATTTTCTTTCATTTAATTTTTATATCAAATTTGATTCTCATTATTTTAATTGTTATTTGTTTTTTTTTGGATGATTAGGAATTTTTTTTCATGATTTTTCATGTGTTTCTTTTTATATGGTAATCATGGTCTAATAATCTAGATCATGTGTTTCAAGAATTATCCTCATTTAACTTTGGTCTTTTATGTGCTTCTATTTTTAAAATAGAATTTTTTTTTTCAATATCATCTTTTTGACATTGGGTTACCAGACTTTGGCTTTCATGATTTTGTTTTCTTTTTTTTTTATGGGGTTATCCATATCTTATTATGTCTTAGGTCACAGGCTAGTCAAGTTATTCTGGGTTGACTTGAGTTTTTTTTCAATATTTTTTTAAAATTGATTTTTTTATATTGGTATTTTATAATTTAATTTACTTGAGTTGACTTCTATTTTTTTATTTAATTTTTTCTATGCAAGATTATCTTAGTTTCATAATCCAGCCGCGGGTTTGGCATGTTGACTCGAATCAGATTTTTTTATCTTTTTTAAAAACCTTTTCCAGTTTATTATTTAATTTTTGTTTTGCTGATAATTAAGCTTTGAATTTCTTTTATTTTTTTTATCAAGTTTTTTTTATTTTATTTTTATTTTTATTAAATAATATTGTTGAGACCTTGTAAAAATATTTAGAAGATATATTTTTATATTATTAAAAATATTTATTTTTTTCATTAATCATTAGATTTTTTATCATTTATTTTTTTATTGTATTATGAAATTAATCAGATTTATCAACTTTTTCAAGTAAAGTTTTTATTCTTTTAAAAATATTATCATCTCGTAGTTATTTTTTTATTAAGAAAAAAATTTAACTTGACGTGACACCTATCAGAGTAATAATTTCACATGCTTCGAGACGGCATGCAACAGCTATAAGATTCGCTTCTTAAAGCAAACTGTCAAATCCCCCTTTTTGGATGGTCATATCTGAGGCACCCATAGTTTTATTATAATTCAGTCAACAATTTAGCTAACATGAATGATTTTGGATTTGGCTTCATACAATGGACTTTTCTCCATCGTATTTTTAATATTCAATCCGGCTCCGCAGGTTAATCTGAAATTAAAATCAAATGTGTTAAAAGAAAAAATTTTATATGATTCGGTTGATGTAACTGATTAACCTAGTATTTTAGTTGACATTCAGTTAAAAACTCAATTACAACACATTGATTTTTTTATTATTAAAATAATATCATTTTGATTTAAAAATAATAATTGACCCGGACGATCCAGTGACCCGGTTGAAACCCAAAACCCAAATCTTGAACCCAGCTGGATCTAAAAACTATAATCACCATACTATCTTTCCAAAGGCAATCCTTGTAAAATATAGATATTAATTATCAATATTTAGTTAATAAAGTTATTATAAATAGAGAGGCAAATATCTATACCAATGCTATTAAGTAAATATTAATAGTTATACCTCAAGCAAAACCGGTTTAAAATGAAAAGAGATTTTGAAAATAAATAAATAAATAAATTTTTTTAAAATATGTAAAAGATATTATATATATATCTGATAAATGAAACTTCGAGTAATTTTTATTTTATATTTGAAATTTTGTATTAAATAAAAATAATTTTCATTTCATAAAGCATCTTGAATTCTTTTGTTAAATAGAAATGTAAGCCTATAATCTCAAGTTGTTCAGATGATATTGCCGAGTGTCATAAATTTTCTTGTAGTTGGTAAAATGGGAGAAAAGTGCATCAAATATATATAAAAAATTAAACAGAATTTCGGTCTGAAAAGGTCCAAGAGAGCCAACAATCAAATTAATTCACTGCCTTTTTTAATCAATCTCGTTAAAGAATTGAATTGACTGGTAAATAAATTAAATGGTCGTGCTGTTCCAAGAGAGCCATCGAAAACATTAGTAATTAGGCACATGTTGATGGAAAAATAAATTCCAATGAAAGTCACTTTCCTGGTTGCTTCACAAATTTTCTTTTAGAAAATGAAAAGAAAGGGTTTAAATATATTCCAAAACTATTAAAATAGTATCTTTTTCTTATCAAAAATTAATTTTTGTATACTCTAAAATTATTTTAATTCTTCAGTTATAAATTTCTTTTATAATCACTTAACAAAATTTGTTAAATCATTTTTCCTACAAAAAATATGTATGGAATGCCTTAAAAAATATATAGAAATTCTTGACTAAGAATTTTAAAAATTTTAAAGATAAAAATGATTAAAAATAATTGTTTGAATTAAAAACTAAAACTATAGTTGAGTGGCTGGTTTTAGGTTTGTCCAAATAAATATTCATGAGTTACATAGTTGGTTAAAGTCTCGCACATGAAATTTTAGCCATCAACTATATTTGTGACCCCGGCTATATCATGGGCTAGTCAAAAAGAATTTAGCAATGTTTAGATGATTTAATATTTCTAAAGAAGCAAGAAAAACCTGATACATAAGTCATTACTCGACTTGATCCAATAAAACGGAGTTGTTTAATAATATATTTTAAATTATAGACAATGATAACAGAGAAAAAAATAAAAATAAAAACATTTGGCAACAATCAACTCAACTAAATTAGCCATTGATATCGTACCCAGAATGAGAAGTAAAACAAAGATCATTAGAAACTCACTGTAACTCCATTGTGGACATAACTCATTACAGAAACGTTTGCTAAGTTGATTCAAACCCGACTGCAAAAGTCTAGATGACAAAATCAAAAGAAGTCGTATAGGTCATTAAAGCAATGTCCCGAAAAAACAAACTGAATAAAAAAAAAAGATTAAGGGAACATCTATCTATATTCAATAAATCAGTTCTATTTTAATTCAAGAATAAATTTTATTTTAAAAACAAACTTAACAAATAACAATAAATAAAAAGATTTAAGGTAACAAAAAAAAATGATAAAACCAAGGTCATAGAAAACATGAAAAAAAAACAGAGCTTCAATCTCCAAATAAATAAATATTGAAAGATGAGATTGAAAAAACATTAGCTTAAAAAAGTGGTAAAGAAAAAATCAAATCAATCCTAGGCAAACCTCATTAAGTTGGCTTAATTTCCAAAATTTGCAATCCATGAAATCTTAGACACGGACTTAACTAAAATTCTCAAATCTAAACCAAGTAAATATTGAAGAATGAAATCAAGTAAAACAAAATACTAATTTTGAAAATTTTGCAAAGCAAAAAACAACAACCAAAAGAATAAGGATGTGCTCTAATAGGAAAAAATTATGGAGGGTGGAATCGAAAAAAATAAATGCAACTCTAAAAATTATCTCATATTATTAAAAAAAAATAGCAATTAAAAGAATGAGGACCAAATTTAACAAAGCCAAAACTTGAAACAAAAATCTAATTCAATGAATTATTTTAAAAAAAAAAACCAAAATAATATGGACTAGATAAAAAAAGAAAGAAAAGTTTAGGGGCTCACTTGAAATTTTTCAGGTCAAGGCGCAAACACCAAGGAAGAGAAATGAAAGAAAGAAGAAAAAAAATGGTTATCGGTGTCAAACCAGAGTTCTTCTCGGTGCACGCGTCATATATCCATGAAAGAGATGCCGAGACAAATCTAACACCACTTGGAAAGGCTTTCCTAGCCATTGGAATTAGCTGTATACATTGTCCAAAGATGACGAAGCAACAATACGCGTCATCAATTTTTTTAATTTTTTATAAGACCAAACTATCCTTGCCTCACCCCCCAATAACAACAAAAAGACCAGTTGCGCAATGACTAAAACACCCTCTTACCCTAGGCTTAAGAGAATAAACTTAATAGGCAAACAAATATTTTTACCGTGCTCATAAAAATAAAAAGACAAAAGAAGCCCTCATTGTTAATTAATTTTTTTCCTAATTCCAAGGGTAATATGATAACATTACCATGCACAATAAAAAAAAGGATAAAAATACCCCTCAATGGCAAACAAACATATTCTTTCTTTTAAAGGCATCGATTTACTATACAAAAAGAAAGTAAAATTTTTGTCTTGTCCCTAATTAATCTTAAAATTTCAAAATGGTCCCAGTATAAAGATGATTCTACCCTCAGCCATTAGCCTACATTCTTTTCAAGGGTGAGATGATTAATTCATTGTTCTCATCCACAATGCAATATGTCTAGGTGAACATTAAATTCAACCCCCTTTCAAGGTTTTTTTTTTAATATAAAATCCAACCAATCAACTACCTGCTACTACTTGCATGTTCCTATAGATGAAATTATTTTAATGCAAAATTTTCTTACATGTCTTTTTAATTCCATAAACTTTTTAACTTATATAAAAAACAAAATTAGTGAACTATTAAACATTAAGTTTTAATTATTGTTTAAAAGTCTCCATTCTCATCATTTCATGAGTTTAATTTAGTTCTTTTAGTTTTTAATATTATATGGCAATTTATGGATAAGTTTTAAAATAATTTCATGGTTGCTTTAAAAAAAATAAATAATAATAATAATAATAATAATAATAATAATAATAATAATAAAAGGACAAACTAGATCAGTTTCCAGGTTCGTCCTTAGTCTAAGAGCATTAAGCCATAAAGGGTTTTTTATTTTAAAAAAAATAGCACAGTAAATTGAGAGTTTTGGTGGAATAATACTATTTGAAAAAAATTTGGTGAAATAGAACACTTTCATATTGTCGCGCTTTTAAAATACAACTTAACATGTCACATTTATGGAGTGCGACATATCGTGAAATTTAAACAATTTCTGAATCAAAAAATACAAAAGAAGCAGCTCTCTCTCTCTCTCTACAAACTAATGACCCTAGCTTATATCTCTCTAAAAAAAACACCAAACACTTGTTTTTTCCCCTTAAAACACCAAAAAAATCGAGTCAATCCTAGTCTTTAAGCATCCTTAAATGTTTTTCTATTAAAAACTCCATTGTTGTCGTCGTTGCCGCCTCTGTAAGTAGATCCCCATCCTTTTTCTAGTCCTACAATCAAGGTAAACATATTATATTTCTATGAATTTGTGTTTGGTTTGGTTGAAATGAAATAATTGTTTAGGTTGAGTTTAGGGTTTGTTGAACTAATGATAAATTAGTTTAGAATACCATTAATTAGTGTTGATTTGATATAATTGAACATTAAAACATGTTAAATTAATTATGAATTAATTATTTCAGTTAATTATATGTTGCATTTAGTTTTGGATAAGTTACTGAATTAAGAATTTCATATGAATTGTTAGAATCAGCTAATAATGTAATTAACCACGCTTAATAATTGTTGGATAAATAGTTTATTGTTGAATGATTTGTTACAAAGAATAGATGAAACTATGTTTGAATATCCATTTGTTGATTAACATTGATTTTACTATTTTAAGCCTATATAACAATGAAGATGATGATATGTTAGACCCAAATGTGACAGTAAATATTAATGATAATGATGATGATGATGTTGATAATGAAATCATACCTCTTGTTCCTGAGTTTATAGATGTTTTTTGATCTAATTTTGTTGTTTCTCATAATTGGACACTTAGTCATAGATGTATATCAAGAGGGTTTGATTTAGAGGTTGAACAAACATTTAATAGTAAAAATGAATTGGTTAATGTAGTTATACAGTGACATATTGCACATTCGATTGAATACCGAATCCAATTGTCGAACTCTATATTTGTTTAATTACAATGTGTGCAAGCATCTTAATTTAAGTGGTGTTTACGTGGGGGTATCAGAAAATGTTGGATTCATTTGAGATAGCAAAGTTAAAAGGACCATACACATGTGTTTCAACCTTTATCCAGAAAGATCACCATCAGCTTGATGCAAGTTTTATTGCTAATGCTATATCAACTCTTGTTATAAAATGTCTTTCAATGACGGTTGTAAGCATATAAGATGAAATAAAATTACAATTTTAAAATATCATATGAAAAAGCATGAGTTACAAAATAGAAGGTGTTTGAGTATTTTTTTAGTTCACATGAGAAGTTTTTTGAAAAATTATTCAAGTTGTTGTTGACAATAAATGAATTAAATCCTGGAATAGTTGTTGATTGGACATACAAAGAAAATCTTGATAATAATATAATGGTTTTTGAAAGAGATTTTTTGTCATTTAAACCTTATGATTAAAGTTTCAAGTATTATAGATCACTTATTAGTATTAATAGCACATATTTGTATAAAAGATACGATGAAAGTTATTAATTATGGTTGCTTTTGATGTAAATAATATGATATTTCATTTGAATTTTACAATTATTATTGATTAAGAAAATAATTTTAATTAGAGATATTTTTAATTTGCTTACAAAAGATATCTTAATGGAAAATTGTAGCAATTTATTTCGTTCTATATATCTTCCATTCCTCCAGTGCTACAGTGTTTTTTCTCATATGATTTTTTTCTGTTTTGTTATATTTTTTCCTAAAATTGTCTTTGTCAATTTTATTTTTTAAATATTAAGCTGGTTAAGAATTGCAATTACAAGTAAATACAAGTTTTTCCTCACAAAACACTATGGATTGATACAGTTTTTACTCACATGGTTTTTTTCCAGTTTATTTTGTGTTTTCTTTTTTTATAATATTTTTTTCCAAAATTATCTTCGTCGATTTTATTTTTTTTAATATTGAGTTGGTCATAATTTAACTTTGTAATAAAACTTAATCATGTGGGAAAAGCACTGTAGTTTTCCTCACAAAACATTGTTGAAAATTACAATTACAAGTCATTACAAATAAGGTTAAATCATGTGGGGAAGCACTGTAGCTTTCATCATAAAACACTATGAATTGTTACAGTGTTTCTAACATGATTTTTTTTCCCTTTTTTTGTGTTTTTTTTTTCTAAAATTGTCTTTGTCGATTTGGTTTTTTTAATATTGAGCTGATTAAGAATTTAGCTTTATAATTTTTTTCTTTAAAACACTGTGAATTATTGCAGTGTTTTCCCATATGATTTTTTTATTATTTTTTCCAAAATTATCTTTGTCTATTTTTTTTAATATTAAGTTGGTTAAGAATTATAATTACAATAAAGCTAAATCATACGGGGAAAGCGTTGTAGTTTTTCTCACAAAACATTATGGATTGCTACAGTATTCCTCTAAATGGTTTTTTATTTTATTTTGTTGGGGAAAACACTGTAGTTTTCCTCACAAAACATTGTCAATTGATACAACGTTTTTCCTCAATGGTTTTTTTCATTTCAAAATTATCTTTGTTGGTTTTTTTTTAATGTTAAGTTGGTAGAGAATTTAGCTTTGTAATTTTTTTTCTTTTTATTAACAAAAAAGCTAAATCATGTGCCGAAAGCACTGTATCTTTCCTCCCAAAACACTGTAGATTGCTATAAATCATTTTGTTCAATCTCTAAATTTTGATCACTAACATAACTTTTTTTTCTGTCATGAAATATTGACTCCATCATACATTTAGTTTACATTACTTATCTAGTGTTGATTTATAATTATACCACTATTAAATAGATTTATTTTATAAACCAACAACAGCACCTCATTCATCTCGTTTTATATTATTTCTTATCTTCTAACAGACAAGATTAGGTGATTTGTACATAACGTGACTTGACTTTTACACTTAAAAAAACCTTTACAGCCCACCATCACTGAAAACTTCCATGGAACCTAACCATTCAAATTCCCACTTGCAAACCGAAAGCCTTCACAAGTTATAGCTTTGACCCGTTCGGAATAGATAAACTAAGAGAAATATCTTTTTTTTTTTCTAAATATCTTGAGTTGAAGGCGAGGTTTTTGAATCGCAAATTTGAAGGTGATAAAAAGCGTGCCTCGTTTGGATCATGATACGACCATGGGTAATATCTGCTATATACATTATGCAATTTTGATGATTTTATATTAATTTAATATTAAAAATAAAATTAAAAAAATATTTAATTAATAAAAAATAAATAACTCCACTCAATTCAAATAAACTTATTAAACCAACAACATGACTCTTAAAATTAAGATAATTTTATAAGGGTACTTGATAAAATTAAATATCACTTCCCTCTTTTAAATCAATTAAAAAAATATTATATTTATTATGTTATGTTTTAAAAATAATAATAATAGTAATTATAATAATGTTTTTTTTACTTAAGCTTTTTTAATATATATATATATATATATATATATATAAAATAAATATTGAAAAGTCATTTTTTTTTTTTTTTTGCTTTTCATTTATCATCTCCAAGGGAGATGCTCTAAAAAAGGAAAGGGCCATGTGTCTTGGTACGAACAAACGATTACTTCTGGACTTGTTTTATCTTATTTTTATCTGATCCAGTGCATGTATGCTTGACTCTTACAGTACATTGAAAAGTCCTTTTCAGAGAGGCTATCAAGGTTTAAGGCAATCAAGGAGAAGATAGCAAGTTCATTACAGAGAAAGAAGATGGCTGCTGCTGTTTCTGATATTTTGAGGATGACCTTTAGCTTCCTTTTGCTTATGCTACTAACTTTTTGCATGAAAGCAATAAAACTGGAGGCGCAAGCTGGGCTTCTTGCTTCTGATGAAGGTACCTGTGTATGTTTAATTTTTTAAAGGTATCATCTACCTTGTAATTTTTTACTAACTCAGACATAGAAGGTTTTTTTTTTTCCCTGCAGCGATTGCTTTACTTGAAATAGCAACACAAGTAGGGAAGAGGGACTGGAATAATAATGTGGATCCATGCAGTAATGAGACAAGCTGGGTAACACCAACTTCATCTCAAAGGCCGATGTTTGATAATAAAGTTGTTTGCGATTGCTCATTTCCTGGGGGTGTGTGCCACATTGTTGCCATGTATATTTCTTCTCTTAATAGTCCATGCTTTTTTCCCCCTTTTAATTGATTAACTTCGTAGCATCTATGTGTGGATATGGCAGAGTTAGGAACAAGACAGTATCTTTATCAGCAGCGTTGTAGATAGCTGAATTTTTAGCCTAGGATTGTCTATTTTCTTGGGATTTCACCAAAGTTGTGATGGTAGCTAGCTGAAAGGCCAGAACCCTTTTGAATTAATTTGTAAAAGTTTGTGATATTGTTGGTTTAGCTGATGGATGAAGCAAGATTGAGGTGAAGCTGGGAAATTCAGATGAAATTGTGAAGAAACAATGATCATGCTAAGAATTTAGTTTATTGCAGAGAAATGATGTTTATCTAAGATTTGATTTAACTTTTTAAGCTTTTAGGCTTTAGAATCAATTAAAGAGAAGGTGAGTACTGCTAGATGTCAAAGGATTTTGGGTCCATTAATTGTCTATTATTTTGTATATTCCTTTTTGTAGAAAGTTGATTTGCAATGTTTGAAGTTTGGGATTTTTCACCTTTTAATGAGGAATTGATGGGTCCAAGTGTTCTTGCAAAGCAGATTTCTCAAAGGGCAAGATCTTGCCGGTAGTCTCCCAAAATCTATTGTGAAATTACCTTACCTTAAGAATCTGTAAGAAGTGCTTTCAATTACTGCATCTTTAAATTTTTGCAATTATGAATTCTGAACATATGATTCAATTCAATTAGAGATTCTATCTACCTTGCAGTGATCTGTGGGCCAACTACCTGAGTGGTACCATACCACAGGAATGGGCTAGTACAAAGTTGGAAATATTGTAAGAAATTGATGCATTTTCATGTTTTTTTCTGCTAATGAATTGCTTAGCCTTACTGAATTAATTGATTGCATATGCTGCAGGTCTGTTGCCGTGAACCACTTAACTGGACCAATTCCTAGTTACCTGGGAAGGATTACCACACTTAGATACTTGTATGTGTTTTGTATTCATCAGTTTCTTGTCTCCTTTTCATTTTGAAGCTGTTCAAATGTTTAGCCAGTGGTAATATTGAGGGCCTGCTTTCATGCAGGAACCTTCAGAACAATATGTTTTCAGGAACAGTCCCCCCTGAACTTGGAAACTTGACTAACCTGGAGAATATGTCAGTCCAATCAACCTTTTATCTTAGAAATCCATATCTGGTTATTGAATGGTAAATTTCATGTGATGAATACAGTTGAACTAAGTTGACATCAATTTTTGTTATTGCAGCACTCTTAGTGCCAACAATCTCACTGGAGAGCTACCCCTGGCCCTTGCTAATTTGACCAAATTAAAGGAACTGTAGGTTCTTATAACTTATGGTTTTGGTATTTGATAACAGTTTCATCACTTGAGTCTCTAAGTTTCTTCATTGTCTTCGGTGTTGGGCAAGTGCAGTAGGCTTAGCAGTAATAACTTCATTGGAAGAATACCTGATTTTATTCAAAGCTGGAAACAACTTGATAAATTGTATGTGCTTCTTTCCACCACAAATTCTAAATCTTATCATTGCAGCTCTGGAAGCAGAAACTAATCAACCTCAAATTTTATATTAACAGAGAGATCCAAGCTGGTGGTTTCTCAGGACCGATTCCTTCAGACATTTCTCTCTTGACTGGTATAACTGAACTGTAAGTTGTGTTCATTGGTCTTAGTTAATATGTAATCTTGTATTCTTTTACAGATGCAAAAGCTTCTTCTATAAAAACATAGACATCTCACATTTATATGTGGTTATTATTTCCCAGAAGAATCAGTAACTTGCTTGGAGATGGTTCAGAGTTTCCAAACATAGAACCTATGGAAGGCATGACCTATTTGTGAGTCATTCTCGCAATTGATGCAGTCATATCAGGATATTTACAATGCAGTATTTAGCTTACATGAAAGAAATGTATGATGCAGGATGTTAAGCAACTGCAACTTGTCAGGATCTTTTCCCCCATACTTGACAACAATGACACGACTGAAAGTTTTGTAATCTACCCTAACCCTTATTGTCAATTTTGTCATTCTTCCATACGAATATTGTTATATGAATTCCAAGCATACTTAGAGCAGCCTACTTTAGATTGCTAATTAGTTATTATTTGTACCTTTTTTCAAACAATTTCCATAATGTAGTGTTACAAATAATCTGTGCTTCCTTTTCTTTCTGGTTACAGGGATCTCAGTTTCAACAGATTGAAAGGTGATCTTCCAACAAATTATGATTCCCTAGTAAGCTTGGAGAAAATGTAAGTATTCTAGATTCACGAGGGTGGCTTTCTTCAGTAGTCATCTTTTGTTAGTTTGCAACCCAAATCCAGCAGCAAGTGCTCTACTTAAGTATATTAAACTAGCTCAGATTTGATATTTAGTGTATACGATAATTCATATGATCATCTTGTGTAGTTTATGTGTCTGATAGGATATTCTTATTGTCCCAAGCCATCAACTAAGCTTCAAAATTGTTTTCCATTCTCAGGACAGGATTTGGCAACAGTAGTCATGGATAGATATTCATTTGAATGATAATTTTTGCTTGTTGTGTAGGTATCTTACAAGGAACATGCTTTCTGGATCCATCCCAACCTGGATTGAGAGCAGAAATACTCGCTAGTATGCTATTTTTCTTAATTTCTATATGAATTATGTTAGAAATTTCAGTTCATAATATATTTATTATTCTTTCCTAGGAAACGTGTACTTTTATATAAAAAAAAACCTTTGATGCATGCATAATACAGAGAATTATGGAATTCTTTATCCATCCACTCTACCATGTCATATGAATGACTAAAATGATTGACTTTTACCGGAAACTTGAGTTTGCCCTTGTCGTGTAAGAGCATAAAGTCATTATTTTTATAGTTTTGAAGGATTAATGATTGGTCTGTAGCTTAAGAATAGTCCTAGATTTTGAAGAATAATCAAGCTATATCCAATTTCAATATCTTTAAAGTTTATGTCAATAACTTTATCAAGTATTCTAAAAATTTGTGCAAAGTTGTCTGAATGTTGAAAGAAGCTGTCTTTGCATGCAGTGAATTCGATCTATCTTACAACAATTTCACTGAAATCCCTTCGCCACCTAATTGCAAAGAAACACTGTAAGTTTGACTTCTTTTTCCTTGTCTTTCCTTTAATTGGGGAATATCAGCTTCCTCTGTGTCTGCATTCAAAATTAACTTCTGTGTTGGTTTGGCAGGAATTTGTTCAAAAGTTCTTGGGGAGGGAACTACTCGTAAGCTTCTACTCCAATAAGATGTCATTTCATTTTCTCCTCTTTTTCAGTTTCTGTTTTTTAAGATAAGCTGACGGTTCTCTCTCGCCAATCTGTCCAGGAAACCTGTTGAATGCCTGACTGATTATTGTTCAAAAGGTACTTAAAATTATGGTATATGTTCTTCTTTGTTTTGTAATGCTATGACGTTTTATGTTCAGTCAGATATCCCAAAGTAAATTACATTTGTTTCTTGTGTTCTCAATGCTCATTAATAACCATCAACATTTTCACAATTCTGTGTAGACCAATACTCGGTGCACATAAATTGTGGTGGACCAGAAACCACCATCGGAAATACCATCTATGAAGCAGATGATGAGCCTGGAGGTGCAACAAAATATGTACCAAAAAGAGAGGTTTGGCAATTAAGTACCACAGGACATGTTTGGGATGTTCGTCCTACTGCAGATGACTACATGGCACAAAATAAGTCCATACTCAGAATGAGCAACTCTCAACTGTACACAAATGCACGCCTCACTCCTTTGTCTCTCACATACCACGTGCGCTGTGTAGTAAATGGGAATTACACTGTGAAGCTTCACTTTGCAGAAATAGTAATGAGGGACAACAAATCCTTCTATAGTCTTGGAAGAAGGATATTTGACGTTTATATTCAGGTATTAAAGATCACATATTTATTCCTTTTGTAATAAGAGACTAATTGATTGAAGAATTGTTCTTGCAGGACATAGTTGTGTTAAAGGATTTTGATATTGTAAAGGCAGCACAAGGGGTAGATAAGGTATACATTCATAATTCTACAGCATTAGTTACGGATAGAGCTTTAGAGATCCGCCTTCATTGGGCTGGGAAAGGGACGACAACATCACCAAAAATTGGAATATATGGTCCTTTAATATCAGCCATTGATATAGAATCTCGTGAGTCATACCATTTATATCTGAAATTTTGATATACACTTCAATGTTGCATGGAGGAGGTTGATGTATAATGAAGCGGATAGAAATGAATAACTCTATAATCTGACATTAATTGCTGTTTCTGTTTCAATTTCTGCATAGAATTCAAGCCTCCTAATAAAGGCAAGAGGAAGAGACTCATTGTTGCTGGTGCTGTGGTTTTGCCATTGTTCTTCATTTTCGTGCTTCTATTTACTCTTTGGTGGAAAGGTTATCTTGGAGGAAAGAAATCAAGGGATCCGGGTACTGTATAAACATTATTTCGATCTGCGAGTTCTATTGTTCCTATTAATACATACTTTAAAAAATGAAAATTAGCAACCTCAAGGCTGTGTACTGTAGGATTGCAAAAAGTATTTGTTCTTCCCTTTCACAGTGATGATTGTGTGACCTAATTTGTTCATCATATAAGGTTTTTTGTCACATGCTTGTCTTTTTCACGCAGTAGGATGGCTCATGTTAAGATGCTAGGAAGGAGAAGTAGGCATGTCTAAAATCTGAAATGTATCATTTTTGGTCTCTCAGATTTATACAAGTGTGGTGCAAGGCTGAGATCTTTTCACCATGAGTGACATGTATTTTTACAAGTTAGTTTTTTCCTGATGAATCATTTGTGCAGCACAACTTATCCTCTTTGTTCCTTGGGCAGAACTAGTTGGGTTAGATCTGGTAACTGGTATCTTCACCTTCAGACAAATCAAAGCTGCAACAAATGACTTTGATCCAGAAAACAAACTTGGAGAAGGTGGTTTTGGAAGTGTCTACAAAGTATAGCGCAACTTTTTCTTTCATCTTTCTACTTATCAAGTATTTTCTTTTTTCTTACACTTTATAACATTGAAGAATGACCTGAGTGAATCCATTTCCTTATTTATCTAAAATTTCTTCTCGTTTCAGGGAGTGCTATCAGATGGTACTATAATTGCAGTTAAGCAGCTTTCGGCCAAATCAAAGCAGGGAAATCGTGAATTTGTGAATGAAATAGGAATGATTTCTGCTTTGCAACACCCAAATCTTGTTAGATTGTATGGATGCTGCATTGAGGGGAAGCAATTGTTACTGGTATATGAATACATGGAAAACAATAGCCTTGCACATGTTTTGTACGGTACGATATGCTCATTTCCTTCAAGTATCGTTTATAAATTGATTTAAGAAACTAAAGCACTGTGAATGGATAACAGAAAGTATTAAGGTACAAAGCTTGATTGGTTGGGCTATGCATACTGATTACAGGAAAAAAGGAAGACCAGAGAAAGCTAGACTGGCATACTAGGCGGAGGATTTGTGTTGGTATAGCAAAAGGTCTAGCTTTCCTGCATGAGGAATCCACTCTAAAAATTGTTCATAGAGACATAAAAGCTACAAATGTCCTCCTTGATGGGGATATGAATGCCAAAATTTCTGATTTTGGCATGGCAAAGCTTGACGAGGAGGACAATACCCATATCACCACCAGAGTTGCTGGAACTATGTGAGTATCTGATATCTCCCCGTTTCACTCTTCAGCTAGTGTTTGTGCATATCTCCAGTATCACTGCAGCTTTCTTTTTCAAGTAGTTTGGTTAAACAAAACTAATATTTGACTAATGTTGACCTTGATCAGAATACAATAATTACGATATAGATGGGCATATTTACTGACAACCTCAGTACCACTATGAATGAATTACTTAAATTTAGCATTTTTTTTTACTTGTTTTAGTGAAGCTAAGTTCATTGAGTTATTTTTTCCCGTGCAGGGGATACATGGCACCAGAATATGCATTATATGGTTACTTGACCTATAAGGCAGATGTTTACAGTTTTGGTGTTGTTGCATTGGAAATTGTTGCTGGGATGAACAACATGAGATTTCGACATGATGAAGATTTTGTATGCCTCCTAGATTGGGTAAGTTGTACAAGTCCCATTTATTCTGTGCAGGCAATACAAGCTCCACAACAGACTAGGGTAGACTACTTTAAGACTATACACACACACACACACACACACACACACACACACATATATATTTAAAAAAAAAAAACTGAAACTGAATATCATATTGTATCTTCGAAGACAGCATACTTTTTACAACCAGCTTAACGTAAGTAAACTGCTAAATTCCATACATTCTCGTCTAATCAAGTCCTTACTTTTTGCGAACATGAGATAGCATAACAACCACTACATGTTTGTTTTCTGTTGTCTGTTTGTTCATGTTCAGTCACTTAGTTACTTTTTTCCTTTTGGTTTATTTCAGGCTCTGAATTTACAACAAAATGGAGACATAATGGAGCTGGTTGATCCAAAATTAGGGTCCGGATTCGACAAGAAAGAGGCTGTTAGAATGATTCAAGTAGCACTGCTATGCACAAACCAATCTCCAGCACTTAGGCCTAAAATGTCTGCAGTAGTAAAAATGCTTGAAGGAAAGGGTGATGTTCAGGAATTAGTCATGGATCCAAGTACATTCGGTGATCCATCGAGGTTCAAGGGTTATAAACACAAGCCTGATCAATCTTCATTCAGGAACATCAGTGAAAATCAGTCCCTCATGCGTTCGTCAGAGGGACCATGGATTGATTCATCATCTACATCAGCCCAGGATCATTATCTTGATTAATCAATAATGATTCTAGCATGTAATGATATGCTTATAAAATAACTTTGTCAAAGTTGCAATCTTACAACAGAAGCTAATTTCACATTGTATAGAATTAAACTATATGCCATGCCCGCTTGGGCTTGTGTGTTGTCGTAGGTTTTTTTAAAAAATAAAAAACAATTATATAAAGAAAAGCTATCACATTCCATAATGATTTCAAGAAAAAAATTATAAAATTAAATTCTAATTTTTTAACCAGTTTAATATTTAAAAAATTAAATAAATAAAGAAAATTTTAAAAAAAATCATTTTAAAATTAAATAAACAAAGAAAATTTTTAAAAAAATCATTTTAAAATTAAATAAATAAAGAAAATTTTAAAAAAAATCATAACAAAAAAACAAAAAGAAAAACAATTATGCAGAAAAATACTATAGCAATTTATAGTATTTCATGAGAAAATCTATAGTTTTAATTCTTAACCAGCTCAATATAAAAAAAAATTAATAAAGATAATTTTGAAAAAAAATCATGTGGGGGAATACTGTAGCAATCCACAGTGTTTAAAAAAAACTACGAAGTTAAATTCTCAACCAGCTCAATATGAAAAAAATAAAATCGACAAAGATAATTATGAAAAAAAAACAAAAAAAATCATAAAAAAACCATGTGGGGAAATATTGTAATAATCTAAAAAAAATACAAAGTTAAATTCTCAATCAACTCCATATTAAAAAAAATAAAATCAACAAAAAAATTTTTGCAAAAAAACACAAAAAAAAAAGAAAAAAATGGAAAAAAGAAGAAGACAATTTTGGAAAAAAATGGAAAATAGAAAAAAAAACATGTAGGGAAAGTTAAAGCTAAATTCTTAATCAGCTCAATATTAAAAAAATTCAACAAAGATAATTTTGAAAAAAAACATGCGGGGAAACACTGTAGCAAAACAAAAATCATATGGGAAAACATTGTAACAATCCACAGTATTTTAAAGAAAAAAACTACAAAGCAAAATTTTCAACCAGCTTAATATGAAAAAAAAATCAACAAAGATCTTTTTGAAAAAAAATAAAAAAAAAATTCATGAAAAAAAGAAAAAAAAAACTCATATAGAGAAACATTATAGTAATCCATAATGTTTTTTTTAAAAAAACTACAGAATTAAATTTTTAACCAATTCAATATTTAAAAAAATCGACAAAAATAATTTTGAAAAAAAACATTAAAAACAAAGAAAAAAACAAAAAAAAACATGTAAAACCCCCCAAAAAAAAGAGGAAAAACGAAAAGCAATATGGAGAAAAATAAAAATAAAAAGACAATAAAAAAACAAAAAAAAAATATGTAAGAAAAGCTACAGTAATAGTTCGCACGCATTTTAAAGTATTTGTTAATAAATATCTACAAAGAAGCAGTGTATGACTTAACAGAAGATACTGGCTATCTGTGTTCAACTCTCCTTCAGCCATTTGCTGAGACTTTTATTCTGAGAGTGCTTGGCATTTTCTCTTCCGCTTTGCTGTTGGGCTAGCTCCACTGTGTAACTATCAAGTTCTTTGGGCTAACCTACACTGACATCCCTCAAATTTATGCCTATTGTCAATTTGGTCCTGGAACTCATAATTACATGAATGTGTTCATACAAGCTGCACCGCTACAACAAACAGAAGGGTCACATCTAGCCCTGCCCCACTATCAGACAAGGCCTTGGCATATCCAAAGCCAAACCATCGGCAACATTTTTTCCTTTTCTTTTGACATGGGATATCTTCCAAGCCCTGAAGTTATTGAGGTCAAACTTTCATCTTGGATTGAGCCTCCTGTCACAGAAAAGTCCACTTTATTCTGCTCCATGCCCTTGACCACACTAGCTTAAAACAAAGACAAAAAAATCGTCAAAATGCTCTCCACGGCAAATCTCATTCCCCGTAACATTGTTGATGCTCCATGAGTAAATTGTTTCTTTAATATTTTGACCATGACAAGCCAAATCTTCCAATTTGACGCAGAATGGAAGCATGGTAAGCAGATCATAAAAAGATAAATTGTCTAGCTGAAAGGCTTGATTACGTGTTTTTGTTTGGAATATAAAGGTAGATAAATTGTCTATCAATAAAATGTTTTCAGAAGCATGGCTTAATATTCTTGAGGTACGAAATAGTATATGTTGCCCCATTTCTTGAGCTGCTGTTTTAACATATCAGCTGTGAAGTACCTAAATGGCATAGCGTAATGGCAAAGGTTTTGGGATCTGCACAGCAGGTCTCGAGTTCGAGTCAGGGCGTGCATCTCTTGTAAGAGCCTGGAACAGCCGGGGTTTTATTCCCTCACCTGGACCCACAAAGTGCGTTTTCTGGGAAGTGAGGTTTCCTCGAATCCAAAAAAAAAAAATATATCAGCTGTGAAGAGACCAGGAAAACATAAATATAAAAATATCTGTTATCTCTGAAGTCTGAATTATGTTCCTTCAATTAGAGCTTGATTTTAACTAAATGGCTGATATCATAGGGGTAAGCATCAGAAGGAAGAAAAGCAGTGTAGGATCTTCTTGCGGTGAATTGGTTGAGAGCCTCGGTAGGATGAAAAGCGTCCCAAATACATATTCAGTCCTGTTTTTGCATGGATTTGAGTTTGGAATACATTGACCATCACTGCGTACTGGACAGCATCCAACATCTACAACCTTGAATCCTGCATCAATGCACAAAACAAACACTTGTCATTATCTAGCTAGAAATAGTAATAGTACCATGCATCCACGGAGCAGTATTATTAAACTTAGGTATAGCTCGGTCAAAATTTAATTTGAAAACATAATTTATAAAAAAAATCATTTTATATATTTTTAAAAAAAATCTTGAAACTATTGTTTTAAATTAACTTGGATCAACTTGTATAATTTATAATCTAAATTTAGTTACTAGAAATGAAATTGGCTAAATTTTATAATTTTGTTATGGAGAGCCAAATAACTTATATTTTTATTTATGTATGGATGAAATCTTTTTCATATAAAATTCTCATGATATAGAAGACTTATCATAATTGAAAATATCATAATTGAAAATTCATTAATCATGCTAAAATCATCAATCAAGTTGTTCTTCACAAAAGCATGCAATGGGGGTCACATCAAGATAATTATTTGGGACCTATGGTTGAGATGATCATTGTTATTGGGGCCATCCAATTGTTCAAATAATGCGTTACCTATAATTTATGGTGTTATGGGGGAAAAAAATAGGTTGGCTACAATTTGTTCAATCAATTTTGCTGCTATTATTATTATAATAAAAGTTATATATAACAAGAAATCACTGTAAATCAAAAAAAAATTTACTACAAATTATACAAATTATAATAGTAGTTTCACTTTTAATATTTTATCTTTACACAAGATGTTTTTTTGGTTTTTTTTTTCAGTAAATAGATGGCGCCTACGCAATTAAGAAGATACATGTAATGTTTTTCGGTATAGTTAAATCTAGCCATCTGTCTTCTCACTCGATATGCACCTTTAATTGCTAATAATATTGAACAATTAAGACCTTGGCAAATTGTTCAGGGGTGTATATATAGCCTGCTTGTGTTGTAATAACCAGGCACAAAGTAGTTGTTTAGGTAGTCATCTCCCAAACAATATTCATTGTGCATTCAATTATTTGTCTACTTGCAATATTGAAATATTAAGACATGATTCAAGTTGGGTTTTAAAAGAAAAATTAGAGGGGAGATGACTTGATTAAATTTAAATGATTTAATAAATTAATTTGTGATTTGATCTATCTGGTTTGGTTTAAAAGAAAATTAAAACAATATTATTTTAAAATTATTTTTAAAAAATATAAATTTATTTTAAATTAACCCAATTTAATATATGTTAGACATTACTTTGATCTTTGAACCAAATAATGCGCCGATATGGGTTAATAACTTTTGACAACACAGCATAAATGCAGTCAGAATAATTAATTTGGTACCAGTTGCTTTCCAGTCTCATCACGAATGCCTGCTCCCCCAGATGCATAATTAACACCAATTAGTATGTCCCTCCCTCTAGCAGTTGCAAATGATGTAATAATTTTGTCAAGGTCCAAAAGTTCACCTGCACATGGCAGAATGTAGTATCTAATTAGCATCCAAAATATGCCAAAAAAATAAAAATCATGCCGCATGAACCAGCATTTCCAAACCAAAATGCAAGTGATTATGAGTAATTAAGCAGAGTAAGGAAGGCAGGACCTATAACATCCACCGTGGTTCGGCCGTTAGTAAACCTTCCAGTGGTGGTTTGGTTAAGGAAACGGATGCCGAACGGGTGGTAATTGGCTTTAGCAACGGTTGCAAGGTTGTTGTTGTTGCCATTATCTGCCAAGGAGTCTCCGAAAATGAAAAAACACGGCACTTGTGGAGCTGCATGAGCACAATAATCTTGCAATTATGACACCAACTTCAGTAGCACAAGTATCGCATAACATGTTTTAATCTTGCATGCCATGTCTAATCTATTAGAACAAAGTTTGAGAAGGGAAGGTAGAAAGTTATGCAGAAGTAAGTGAATCGCCAAAGTACGAGAACTAAGAAGGGACCGCAGCAATGATGCTAACAGCTAAGGTATGCCAAAATGTGGGTCTATATAGTGTAGAGAGGAATAGCAAAGGTAGGGACAGGACTTTACTGTGTTTGCTGTTTGTTTAAGAGGTTGGGTTTGTTTTTCAAGCCAAACACAGGCGTAATCTATTTGATTTCCCAAAACACACTTTACCATGTATAAGGGACTCACATATATTTGATGAAAAAACACATTTATGTAAAAGGCAGCTCTCATCTGTTTTCCACGAACCTACGGATGATGCATTCAGTAAAGAGTCAAACTCTCCACTGAACGTTCATAGTGGAGTTCAACTTCACTATGAACATGAACAGTGGTGTATGATTCCGGCCGGACCGGGTATGATCTAAAAGTAGATGCATTGAACCAGGTTTGATACAGTAAAAAAAATTAAAATTTATTTTTTATTTTTAATTGTGTTTTATTGATGACGTAGCATTTGTAGAATTTGATCGCAATTCCAATTTTATTCCTGATTATATTTTACCTTATGTTGTTGCGCGTTTAAGAAACCAAAGAAATTGTA
Source organism: Populus deltoides (assembly GCA_015852605.2). Classification (NCBI taxonomy): domain Eukaryota; kingdom Viridiplantae; phylum Streptophyta; class Magnoliopsida; order Malpighiales; family Salicaceae; genus Populus; species Populus deltoides. Next base: position 20,732,707 of record CM027570.2, on the reverse strand, counting down.
GTCCTTGTCGGATGTATTTCATATATGATGGAATTATAGATAGTTTAATTGAACAATAAAATATATTTTATTATTTATTTCATGATGTAATAACAATAGTTAAATCTACAATATTTAAATTTAAAACCACCATATATATATATATCCTCAATTTGAAAAACAATTTTTTAACCAAACACATTAAACTACTTTTTGTTCAACCTCAAATTCAATTACAGTTTTAACCAAACATATATAAATACCAAATCAACCTCAACTAAAAGTATTTTTTATAAAAATAATTTTTTTCAAACCACAACCACAACAGCTACCGCAATACCAAACACACTAACCTTGGTGGCCTTGTCTTTTTTTTTTTGTTGTAACCATGGGTGCTCGAGTCAGTTTACGTGCACCTCAACTAATCACTGAGACCCTAAAATTAATTAACGATTAAATAATGTTGAACACTAAATGTTCTGCACTAATTCAAAGCTAAAACGGATGAAGCTAAAGCTTTGTAACAACAAACGTGGAAGTGCTACTCAGTATATTTCATTAAGAAGAGTTCAACTTAAATAGGAATACAAATAATAGATAAGTAGAAAAATCTGTCCATGCACCTAGTCACGGGATTTTCCTAAGGAATAGGTAAACAATTGACTAGTTCCGGTAAATAGGAACTTATTCAAATACAGAGTAAATCAAATAACAAATAAACAATAAACATTTAACACCCTCCCTTAAACTGATTTATGCAAAAACAGTTTAAGATGGTACTACTATGGAGGTTTCATCATAGCAGTTTTATTAAACAAACAACATGCCGCATCAATTTCCTTGCTCAAGAACCCAAACGAACACATTCCAAGTAAATTACGCAGTTTTCAAATGCATCCAATTTGTGCCTTTGTCATGATGTCCGCGATTTGATCTTCACTCGAAAACCAATTCGATGGTCCCTTCATTTGAAAGATCACGAAGGAAATGATATCGCACATCTATGTGCTTGCTTCTCCCGTGAAGGACGGATTTTAGAAAGCTTGATTCTCGAAATGCGTCACGATGAATTATTGTAGGATCATGTTCTTGAAAATGCGGACATCAAGAATTCTTCTCGACCATATGGCTTGACATGTTGATGTTCTGCGGCTATGAACTCGCTTGGTTGTGGATAGAGTAACCCTTGTTGTTTTCTTGAAGACCAAGACCAAAGACTGAATTCATCATGAACACGCAAGTGCTTCTCTGCGCCTAAATCACTGCGTAGTCTGCCAAGATAGCCAATGAGTCTTGAAGCTTCTCCTTTCTTATAGTGTATACCAAATCAATTGTCCTCGTAAATAACGAAACACTCTCTTGGCTTGGGAATGCAGACTTGTTGGTGACTCCATGTACCTGCTAAGAAGACTCACTGCACACATAACATCCGTCCTAGTAGCCGTTAAGTACATTAAGCTCCCAACCATTTGTTTGTAATAGGTCTTTGTCGATTCTTTGTCCATCAAGATCCTTATGTAGCTTTAGTCCTGGTTCAATTGGATTCTTGACTGGATTGCAATTTTGATAATGAAATCTTTCCAAGATCTCTGCGAATGAAGATTCCGGTTGTTGATTGCATGACTTCAATTCCAAGAAAATAAGCATCATACCCAAATCGGTCATCTCAAATTCAGCTTTCATGGAGTCTTTGAATTCTTGAAGCAAAATCCCATCATTCCCGGTGAAATAAGATCATCCACGTATAAACACACAAACAGGAATTTACCTCCACTGCGGTTTAACAAATAAAGTGTGTTCATGTGGGCATTTTCCGAAACTGCCTTAGTGAAGAACGCATCTATATAACCAAGCTCAGGAGCTTGTTTGATCCGTATAAAGCTTTGTTCAATTTGTAAACCGCTCCTCATATCCTTGCTTCACATATCGGAAGGCGATCAACATAAACTTGCTCTTCCAAGTCCCCATTCAGGAAAGCAGACTTTACATCCATCTGAAAAATAGGCCAAGTGTGTTGTGCTGCCAACGAAATTACAAGACGAATGGTATCATGCCTGACTACTGGGGCAAATACCTCATCATAATCGATGTCATGCTGCTGTTTGTAACCCTTTACCACTAGACGAGCCTTGTGCTTGTCAATCTCCCCATTCTCATTTAACTTGGTCTTATAGACCCACTTTACGCCAATAGTCTTCTGTCCTCTTGGAAGATCCACAAGTTCCCAAGTGTTATTTTTGTTGATGGCATGAATCTCTGTATCCATAGCTCTTCTCCATTTGTCTTCTTTTACTGCATCTTTGAATTTTATAGGATCAGAACCTGCAAATAAAGCAAACTGAGCAAAGGTATCTTCATCAGAAAATTCATTTCCATTGACATAGTCATTCATCCATGCAGGAGCTTTTCTTTGCCGTTGAGGTATGTTGGATGTCCCTTCACCATGTGGAACAATGGTTCCTTCATGTGGAATAGAAACTTGCAGCTGCTCTTCTGTGTGAATTTCACATTCGGTGGTGAATGTGAGACTCGCTTCTTCAGCTTGCATCTTCATGCAGTCGGAATCTTGAAGCAGATTTGCATCTGTTTTCTTCCAATCCATGTGTTTTCTTCATAACCGAACATCACGGTCGATGACTATGTTTTTGGTGATTGGATTATAAAGCTTGTAAGCTTTTGATTCCTCACTAACTCAAGAAATACACACTTTCTTGCCTTGTCATCCAGCTTTGTTCTTTTGGCATCTGGAACATGTGCATATGCTATGCACCCAAAGATTCTGAAGTGATCAACCATAGGCTTAGATCCACACTAGGCTTCTGTTGGTGTAATATTCTTTTACGAAGCGTGGGGCAGCGATTCAATATATGAACACTCCGATTTCCGCCCGGGGGAAACTCTTGGCATTTTTCCCTTGAACATACTACGAACCATGTTCATAATTGTACGATTTCTTCGTTCCGCCACCCCATTCTGTTGTGGTGAATATGCTGCTGTAAGTTGCCTTTGTATTCCATGCATTTCACAGAAATTTGCAAATTCATGTGAAGTAAATTCACCACCACGGTCTGTTCGAAGGATTTTAATGGAATTACCATATTCCTTTTCACTATGAGCTTTAAATTTCTTGAACACAGTAAAAGCTTCAGACTTATCTTGCAAGAAGTAAACCCATGTCTTTCGACTGCAATCATCTATAAAGGAGATAAAATACCTCTTGTTGCCATTTGAGGTTGGATTAATTGGTCCACAGATGTCCGAGTGAACCAAATGAAGAGTTTGTTCAGCTCGCCAAGCTTTTCCTTTTGGAAAGGAATCTCGAGGTTGTTTCCCCACAACACATTCCTCACATAATTCAGTAGGACAAGTGATCTTAGGAAGCCCAGTCACCATGTGCCTTCAAGCCATCGAAATTTAGATGCCCATAACGAAAATGCCATAACCAAGTTGAGTCATGCATTTTCGTGGAAAAACATGTTTGAATTTGATCCTACATATATAATGGAAACATGCGATTGCTTGTCATTCTTGCTTCAGCAATTACTCCCTTCTCTGGATGATGTATTTTGCAACAACCTGCTGCAATGATTATTATATATCCCTTCTCTTGTAATTGTCCCATACTAATCAGATTACTCTTCAATCCGGAATGTAGAAGACAGGGATATTGAGCGACTGTGTTATCTTTTGCATAAAATCTCACATTTCCCTTTCCCATGACAGTAATGAACATGCCATTCCCAAGCTTTACTGTATCTTTGTAATTTTCATTCAAACAAGAAAATAATTCCTTGTTTCCACACAGTGTAGTTATCGCACCTGAATCCAAATACCATTTTGTCGATTTGGATTCTTCTTCTTCAAGAAATGCCATTAAAAGCATTTCTTCTTCGGCTTCAGCTTCTACAAGATTCACCTTCTCCTCTTTATCTGTGCATTCATCCGATAATGGCCATACTGTGGCAATTATAGCATTGAACTCGTGATTTGTCAAATGGTTTTGATCATAACCACGGCCTCTTCCACCACGGCACCTGACCTCCTTGCCCGACCTCTTCCATATCCCCTTGAAGGTACTCCACCATTCATTGATACTTTCAGAACTTGTTCCTCAGGAATAATGCTCACCATCTGGCGCCCATGCAATACAATGAGCTTTGTCTCACAATCGAAGTTCTTCAATGTTGTGTGATTCTTCAATGGTGCAGACTACATAGTTAAACTTTGCAGACATTGATCGAAGAATCTTCTCAATTATCGTTACATCCTCCATTTTATCACCATGTATTCGCATTCTATTTGCAATTGCAAGAGTGCGTGAAAAATAACCACCGACTCTCCAGGTATTCATGTGGAGAATTTCAAACTCTTTGCGAAGAGTTTGAAGCTGCGCCCTCTTCACTCTTGTTGACCCTTGATACTTCTTCTTCATTGAGTCCCAAATCTGCTTGGATGTGTTCTTGTGAAGAATGGTCTCTAAAATCCCCCGATCAATTGCTTGGAACAAGTAATTTTTTGCTTTAAGATCCTTCAGTTTCTGATCTTCAAGGATTTTGGTTTGTGCTTCTGTCAGCACACTTCCAACCGTTGGTTCATTGATCCCTTGTTCCACAAGACTCCAATACTCCTTTGACCTCAAGAAATTTTTCATCAACATACTCCAATGGTCATAATGACCATAAAGCGTGGGATTGCAGGTTGCACGTAATTATTTTCTGATGTCATTTTCTTTGTTGCAGCAAAAGACACAAAACTCACTATCTCTCTTTTTCCCTGTGTTTCCCAGTGTTTCTCTCAATCTCACGATCTCTCTTCCCTGTGTTTCCCTTAACTTTTCGATTTGTCACACTCTAACACTCTCGGCTCGATACCACTTGTTGAACACTAAATGTTGCACTAATTCAAAGCTAAAGTTTTGTATTGAAAGCGGTGTGAAGCTAAAGCTTTGTAACAACAAGCGTGGAAGCCAAGATATTTCATAAGAAGAGTTCAACTAAATAGGAATACAAATATAGATAAGAGAAAAATATCGCATCTATCCCATGACTACGCTGTCCTTGGGATTTTCCTAAGGAATAGGTAAACAATTGGGTTCTGGTAAATAGGAACTATTCACGGTAAACAACAAAATTTAACAAATAAATCTTTAATAACTCTGAGATTTATAACACTTGAATTTATAATTTTTAGATAATAAATTTAAAATTTAACTAGTTAAGTTATACCGTTAAAATTTGATTGTCTTGTCTTTGTTATCATGTGCGGATGTAGCTAGTTTTGAAAATATCCCTATCTTAACTCTTGCCTAGTTCAATTTTGGTGGCTTGGAGGAGCAACCACTCAAGTGAGCCTTCTACTTTTTTCAACACCATGGCTATAAGATCTTTTGATATTGAGATGGGTTTGATGTGTTTGTGTGTTTACACGCGTGAAATGATGTAAAGTTATCTGGATAAATAATATTTTAGTTTAGAATTTTAAATTATTGGATGAAATTTCAGAATAATTTTATATTAATTAATATTTCTTTCAATTATAGGTTTTTTTAAACTTAAGATTTGCAAAGGGTCATTTTATCTTGAATATCAAATATATTTTTCAAGCTTGTATAAATACACATTTAGCTTGATTATTTAATTTAATTAAAAAAGGAAGTGGAGACCGTAGAATTTAAATTCTTAATTGTATAGTTTGCAAACAGTTGATATCATATTTATTTTTAATAACTATATGGTATTGACAACGAAGTAAAATAATGCATGAATCTTCCAAAACACGATGACCACCTTGAAATTGAATTATTTTCTTCAGATATTGTTATCTACTTATCTTCATCAACAACAAACAAATGAGGACTCAAATTTTTCCGAGGATCTTGCATTAATATTAAAAGTTGGTTTTAAATTAATTTTATTTTATGTTTTTAAAATTTTAATATATTAATATTAACAATAAATTAAAAAAAAATTATTGTCAATTTGCCATTCTATATGTTGCATTTCGTTTTAAAGTTGGTCCCGGACTCGCATGTCGCATTCCCGAGGCTTGAAAATTACCATACCTATATGTTCAATGCCTCGATAATATCAACAAGATTGTCTAATTATAGCGAGAGAGCTCCATATGTGCCCCCACCACACAGCCGAAGCCAAAAAATCCATGGTATCCAAAGGCTGCACAGCAAAACATTTTTGCTCCTTTTCAGCCAACTTTTTAAAGGATACTTCGTGAATATCCGGTGCCAAATTGCTCTTTTATGTTAGCTGCTAATAGAAAACGAGGAATGATTTTGTCTTTAAAGGAAAATCTCCTGACCCAAAGAGAAATTCAGGAATGTGTTTTGCCGTATTGACCCACAACAGGGATAGGCCAGAAAGAGAAGATCGATCCTTGTATCGTCAGTCACTTGGAAGCGGCCACTGCATGGCCAAGTAAATTTCAACTCTGATGCATCTTTTCTTTCTGGGCAAGATGAAGCGGGGGTGGTTTTTGTGGTATAGGAATAGTAAGCTGCTGTTAATGATATCCAGAATGCCAGGCTACATAGGGTTCATGGGATATTCAAGCAAGTCTTGCGGAAGCCAAGCTACATAGAGCCAAGATTAATTCCTACTAACCCAATAAGCTTGACAAAACAGACTTGTAAGATGGGGTTATATAAAAGCCCATACTTCTACTAGAAAACCTCTAAGCCATAGTTTGACGTGTGGACTGATATATTTATAGGTTCGCGCCCCTTCAAGAAGAAGGCACCCTCCACTTTCTTGTCCAACACCAAGCTGACATGGGACATGCAAAGGCCTTTTTTTTCAAAGATACACTAAAGGGAAACACCATAGGAATAGAAGGTCCTTGCCTTTCACCATTTTCGAAAGGATACCCTTCTGTATTTCCAGTTCCACATGGCAGCGTTGGTGTGCTTGGACTTCTCTGCTCACAATTCCCTGGCAGGCTGGCACTAGTCTTTGGCTTGGAGGTGTTGATCCTAAAGTTGTATGATTAATCAAGCATCTGGAGCTCATATCTCATTTTAATTTATACTGTCTTCAGGATTTGTGTTCATATTGGCAGTTATGTTAATTCTCGTCAAATGAAAGTTAAATGATTTGGGATTTCCACCAAAATATCTCGTTTTCAAATCCAAATATGGATTGAGATCTTGGGATATGTTGTTGATGAACCTTTCGATGAACAATTTCTTTCTTTAATGTGCATTTAAATGATTCAAAAATAAAAATCAAGAAGCAAGAGTATGAATAGGACATAAACCACAGAATGCAAGCAAAAAAAACCACTAAAAAATTGTGCATAAAACAATCTATGCTCATATATAATCTAACAAATAAATCCATCCGTCCTCAAGGATATGGAGATGTCAAACAAGCCCAAAAGAAAAGGAAATATTGATATGTGAGAAAACAAGAGAAACAAGCTCACGAAAGAACCAGCAAAAGTACTGGCAAGTTGGTAACCACCTCGTCACAGCCTTATGCCTGATGACTGCTGAGTGGTGTCGATCTCAAAGTCATCTACAGCTAAAAACACACTTTAGACATTACTGTCAAGACCTCACTTAGTCTCTTCTGGTTTTTTCTCCTCTATTGTTTCATTAATTTTAGTCTTTTCTGCTGCTGCTCCTGGTGTGACTTCACTTGTTACTTTCTCTGTGTCTACCTTTACAGGAGCATTGACAGTTCCTGAAACTGGCACTGGTTCAGCTGGAATTTCAGATTTCACAGTTTCTTGTCCAGGCACCACTACAGGTTCTTCAGTTACTACGTTTTCTTGTTTGATAGGCTCCTCAGGCTTTTCCACAGATTTTTCCTTCACTGCTAATGGTTCCTCCTTTGCCACTGCTGGCTCAGTAGGTTTATTAGTGCTTTTTGATGTTTCTAATTTCTCAGGTGCTTCGGTTACTACTTTTTCTTGTTTTACTGGCTCCTCGGGCTTTTCCACAGATTGTTCCTTTACTGTTGATGGTTCTTCTTTAGCCACTGCTGACTCGGTAGGTTTTTCATTACTTTCTGATTTCTCCGGTTCTGCTGGTGCTTTGTCATTTTCTGTTGGCTCCTTCCCTGCTTCATTCTGCATAGAATACCATTTCATCCATAAGATATCTCAGAAGATTCAGAATCCAATAGACATGCAGATTTTACTAATATATAGCCATGTAGCTTAAGATAGCCTTTCAAAGCAAGAAAAAGGATCGCGTTTGAGTCCCTTTAACCGTCGCTAGTGTTTGGTTATTGTCTCAAGACAGAAAAAACAGAAACACTGGAGATAGAAGAGACATGTTTCTGCTCCTTCTGTCCTGAAACACTTTATACATATTTACTAGTAGATCCACAAGTCCCAATGGGACACCACAAGTGATCCTCTACGGCTTGGGACAGGGCCGTGCCAGAACACACAACTAACACCAGTCTTTTGTCAGCCATGAGGCTGAATAATAACCAATCCAGTTAATTGTTGTGTAAACTTGGCGATGCAAATGTAATTGTATCTATAGACTAGCACAGCAAGTCAATGGAGTGCAAGGAGCATAGCAAACAGGCTGAAAGGCACGTTCCAAAATTTAACTAAGATCATCAACAATCTGACACAGCTAATCGAATTGGTTGGAAACAATTTATCAGAATAATCCAAGCCCCAACAACCAGTACAGCTATATATTCTTTGATGGATGTTTACTGCATCCAGCTAAACCCTCAATTCCGGCACCATTGACTAGGGACATTCATACATATCCGACCCCTGTTGCTCAACAGTTTGCTTTCAATTACTGCCTGCATTTATCCTTTATATACCAAAATCCGTTGGTATCGGAAAATGTTTAAAATAAAAGTATTTTTATATATAAAAAAAAAGACAAAAACATGCTTAGTTGAAAAAACAAAGATAAAAATATAAAATAAATATGTGATATATTTTTTAATTAATTTGTGTACTTTCAAAATAAAAAATACAGAATACATGTCTTTCTTCTCTATCTTTTATCGAGAGTAATTATATATTAAAAAGAAAAAAGAAAAATCAGGGGGGCAGCTGTTAAAAACTTTTCATCACTCCCAAGGTTATGAAAATGAAACCACACAAAATATGGAGAAAAAACTTGGAGGAACCAAACAACAAGTGGGGTCCTCAAACAAGATTTTTTTATGCAAGACATCAAATGAAATGCGAAATAACAAAGTTGAAGAAACCTTACACAGGCTTTCCAGTTCAAAGAATCTAAAGCTTTTAACTTTATTGCTTACCATATCCCAGAAAACAAATAAGCATGGTACAAGTAGCTGCAAACTCAAGTTTTACACAGAGAAAGAGGTCTTTGAGGGAAAAAGTTTTTTGAAAAAAAAAAACGCAAGGTAAATTAATTATTCATGCCGACACAACAATATTATAGACAAACATAAAGACATTCGGGACAGATTAAATAAATTTTAGGAAATTAAAATATATAATTGTACTAATAACAAAAGTAAAATGCTTGAGAAATTATTATACAGTTGTGTACACGCACTCAACACAATCATGTCACTAATGTTAGATATCGACCCTGTAATAATTCTCAAGTGGGATTGAATATCAATTCATTTGCAATTGAAATAATTATTATATAAACTAGGTATATTCTTTAATTATTTTGTCAAAACATTGACAATTAATTGGCTTGTTTGTGTTAATTTTATGGACACCATAACAAGAAGAACCATGCATGTATTCTTGACCTGCTCCTAGAACAACAGCAGAGAAATTTCACCAAGAAAAAAAATTGAACGTCAGATTATAAGAAAAAGATTTGAAAGGGACAAGTTTGACCATATGAAGTTTGAAGACAAATCACATCAATGGACACTAATTAACCACATGAAATTAGGAGGTTAGATAATTTATTTGTAATAAGAGAAATAATTAGAAGAAAGAGCAACCATCGTCTGTTACAGTTTATCACAGAGCAAAAATGTAGAAATCGATCGATCGACTTAATTTATGCAACCCAAGATTTAATATTAAATAACAAAAATTATATTTAATCAAGACTCTTTCCAGATATAAAAAAATAAAATCAAAATTAACACAAACTGAAGAAATATTTTTTTAAGCACGTTTTAAACATATAATAAAATCAAAATCTTTCCTTTTTGTGCCCAAGATATAAGATTGTGTAGAAAGAATTAATACATTAAACAATTTAAAAAAAAAAATTACCTCCTTGAACAAATTACTTAGAGATCGTCTCTTACTGCTGTCATCAACAATCTCAGCCTCCACCTTATTATCAGCACCAACATCACCAGTATCTTTCTCAACATTGACAACCTTCTTCTCCTCTTCCTCCACAGTAACACCCTTGTCTACAACCTCATCACCACCACCTGTTGCCACCAAAACTTCCTCCTTGACCGGCTCAGGAGTCTCCCCCTCCTTCAACACCTTCGGCTTGGTGGCACAGGCTCCCATATTAATTATTTAATCCCAAAAACTTTTCTAAATGCTTTTGGGATACCTTTATACGTTAAAGAAACTTGAAGAAAGACTCAAGAGCAATACAGAAGGACAAAGAGACGGAAAGAAAATATGGGAAACTCAAATATAAATAGAAGAAGAAGAAGGATCAATCATAAAAGTGTGGGGTGCTAATTTTTTGGTTCCGACAATCACTCTGTGGTGAAGGGAAGTGATATATATGTGTGTCTATATATATATGAGAGAGAGAGGCAGAGACAGAGAGACAAGAAAAACAGGGTTTGGAAGAGTTGCAATGTTTTTATGGAAGTTTGATGCTTGTGTAATATTTTTAATGTCTTAATTAATTTGGGATTATGTTAAAACAGGTGTCACAGGCTGTAAGAGAGAGATTAGGAGAGGTTTTGAGAAGGCTAAGAAATTTAAGGGGAGGAGAAGAGAGGGAGAGGGAAGGGAAATGAATGGCTTTGTTTAAGCGGGGAGTTCGAGAGGTTTTTCTTGTATTTGTTTATTTATTTATTTTATTTATTTATTGGTTTATGTGTGTAAATTTGTGTGTGTTGTCTGTTTCTTCTTTTTTTTTTTTTCTTTTTTTCAATTAATTTCTCCCGTAATTTACAGCAAGGAAATGGGGCAATTGAGTTGGCTATGGTAATGTGGGTCCTAATTCCAGGTTGGCCTAATGACACTATTGATTTCACGTAATAAAACCTCCACTTAAACAATTAGGTTTTTTTTTTTGCTTTTATAGAATTTTATATAGGATTTATTGATTTTATGTTTTATAAATTTCAATAGGAAAATAAGCTAATAGTGTGTGATTATTTGCAAGAGAAAAGAGAAAATTATGTTCATTGTCTACCTGAAAATTCAAAATTAAGAAGAGAAGGGAATTTAAAGAAGAAAATAGTAAAAAAAATGATAAAATAAGAAAACTCTACTACAAAATAGAATTTCAGTATAAATTGTTCCATAGTTATACAAGTTTTAGAGTATAATTCATTGTGATTGTATGGTATAATGGCATTATTAGAAACTATTGGCATTTGTTAATTCAAATGCCATTAGAATTTAATGACAATTAATATTTGAAAACAAATGTCTTTATATATATATCCAATGCTGATAAACATACACCACAATTGTCATTAAAATCAAGAAAAACATGGTCAAATATATATATATGTATAGAAATTATAAAATATGATTAAAATGTATATCTATCGTATCATTTATGTAAATAAATGTTTTAAACAAATGCTATTAATTAAGAGATAATTATGTCATGCGAGAAAATTGGGAAGGAGCAAGATAAATAAAGTAGTGCCAAAATTTGATTGTGGGTATTTTTGGAAGGTACAAACATCCAACTCTTTGGAATATTACATTCGAATTTCTATTTCTTACATATATAGATCTATATATTATGGATTTATATCTTCATGAGACATTATTATACACGGGAGAATATAGGCATAATGTTCTTATTCTTAATTGATACCATAAGATTTTTTTAAGTCTTTCCTTTTCTGTGCTAGAATATATATATATATATATAGGAGGCAATTATATTTTATTTTATTTTATTTGCCAAAGATATAGGAGGCAATTATATATATATATTGCCAAAGATAAAAAATTCTCTAAAGAGTTTTAATATCATGATCGATTGAAGCTGATGAAAAGTACTATTCTCGACTAGTAGAGAATAATAAAGGCTTTAATGTCATTTATCGACGTCTAAAACATATAAAAGAAAACTGAAACACAAAGCCAAATTTGGAGAAAAACAAGTTTCTCACAATTTAAAATTATTCTATAAGATGAAGGGACATGTATTTTACTCCGATAATCTTTCAATTTCTATTATTTTCTATCCTCGAAGTCTAGACATTAATCACCAACATCCTTAAAAATTCTCCCTCGCAGCATTACAAACTCACACAAAGAGAAGGAACACAAATAAAAAAACTCTTGAGTATAAAAAAGATATTATAAAATAAAATACATAAATTATAGAATTAAAAAAAATCATATTTATACTATAGTCTCCAAGATTATTAAACTAAAAAATAAAAATTAAATTTTAATCGATCTTCATTTAGATCACAATTAATATACTTAATAAAATTATAGAATTTATAAGAGAATAAGAGAAAAATCATAAAAAAAAATATATTTCCAATTATGTTTATATTAAATTTCCAAAAACACTATTTTTTTTCCATCTTCATATATATTTGAAAGGATCTTATATATATCACGATTAAAAACCTAAAATATGAATTTGTCTTCTTTTGCATATAAAACCCACAGTTACAATGTACCTCAAATTCACATAAGAACATTAATTTATATTTTGGTAAAGGACATTAAATTCAATTAGATGTCTAATCACACCTGAATAAACATATTGGTAACATGCATCTCTCTCTTTGATTGCCTTTTTCTTTATATTTCTTTTAGGTGTGTGTGTGTGTGGGAGGTCAGCTTTTGAAGATAACTTTTTGCAAACTAATTATGATCCCTCTATATAAATTTATTTATTTTTTAATAATTTGGTGCTTCAAATTCAGCATCCTATTGAAGTACCAAGATTAGCATATCTTAATCAAATTAGTAGCAAGAGGAGGGCACATTATTCATTTTCTTGGAGAATATGAGATGTGGAAGAATCTAGAGAAAGCCAGAATCTAGACAAAGCTGTTCAGTTCCCGGGCTTCCTGACAGATTATAAAAGTATTTAATATTGTGATAATAGTTAATTTTTTAAGTATTTTTTAATGCTTGAAAATAATATTTTTTTTATTTTTTAAAATTTATTTTTAACATTAGCATATCAAAAAAATTCAAAAATATAAAAAAAAATTTACCCAAAAAAATTCATAATTTTATAAAACATGGTTTCTAATGCAAATATATATATATATATATATATATATATATATATAGAGAGAGAGAGAGAGAGAGGGAGGGAGGGAGAGGGAGGGAGGGGACTATTTCATGCATAGATGTATGCTTAGCTAGGGAAGTTGTGGTGCCCAAGTAATTTGATCGTGCTGGCCATTATAGAAAAATATAAGAAGTATATTGCAAGGTTTGAGATTAATGGTGTCCCTAGAATATGCTTCCTCGCAATCATAGCTTGCTGTTTGGGTCCATCACAGTTTATTAAACGAGAAAACAAGTAATGAGAGAAAGCTTCAAGACAATGGAGGTGATGTTTTCATCTCCACACATGACATGACCGCACTTTGGAATTGCTTGGATCGTAACTCCAAATATATCGTTTATTAGTTTACTTAAATTAATTTAATTCTTGCACTTTTGGGCATTTAAACTGATTTAATTCTTACACTTGCCGAAGGTGAGTTGTAATTTACAATGCTGGTTTTAAAAGGTCTTGAAATTAATCCCACTAAGGTAACCTTGGTCTGATCAGGAAAGTTTTTTTTTTTTTTTTAAGTTTGAGTTTTGAAATTAGTACTTCAAAAAATTATTAATTTTGTTTTTAAATAGACCAAGTTTATATAAAGAATATACATTTAAAATCATTCAAAAAAAAATAATTTGTTCTCGAATGAACTATAAACTACCACAAGATATTTTTTAACTTTGAATGAAAAAAAAAATCAATTGTAGATGGGTTGTTTAAATTAGGAGTGGACATTTTTTGTTCGGTTTACTTTTTGATAAAAAAACAAACCAAACTGATTTTTATATATATATATTCAGAGCTGGAACAACCGAAAATTGGTTCGAACTGATCAATTTTGGTTTGGTACAATTCATTTTTTAAAGACAAAAGCTAGCAATACCTATATATGGGATTTATTGGGTTTTTTATGGCTAAATCCAATTGTCCAATTTGTACAATTAAAAAACAATAAATTGAAAACTTTGATGAATGAATTTTCCAAAATCAAACCACAATCATCTTAAAATTGGTTTCATGGAGGGAGATCCACAATGGTTGATTTGTGAGGACTTGAGGTGTTGTGTTCGACTGATAATGTGGAGAAGAATAGCTCGAGGCTGTGTTGTTGGGTTTTGTGAATAGAGATTAACAAAGAGCAGGGAGACCAAGAAAGGCAAAGCACAGGGAGATCGAGAGTGGTGACTTTGATGTTAGGATACTGGCATGCAAACCCAACAAAATAAAAGGTAAGGGACATAATAAAATGAGAAATGAGACACAAGAATTTATGTGGTTCACCTAAATGTAGCTACATCCACAGATAAGTATAGAATGATTTTATTAAGTAAAGTGGGAATTACAATCTCTCTCTAGTAATAGGAGAACAATTAGAAATCTCTCTATTAATAGAAGAAAATACCTCACTTGCTCTCTCACAGATTCCTCACAACTTTATGGGATCACTTTTCATTTTTACTCTCCTTTTATTTCTCTCTTGTGGTGCATCTTAAGGCTTGAATGCATTACCTATTTATAGACAAGCATCCATGCCTTTGTCTTGCAAAAGACACGAGGCATTAATTGGTGCTGCAAGTAGCACCGAATTGGTGCCTAACATTGTTGACTTAGGCAGCACCAATTAATGCCCAGCTGGCTTTACATTATCTCACTTGAAGACTTTGATGATTTAATCAAGTCTTCACACTTGATCATCTATGATTCTTCTATCCTTTTATACTTGTCATCTTCATGGTACTTGTGTTTTTAATAAGCCATAAGAGGATCTACACCATATGTACTTATCAGTGTTGACTGGTTTGGTCAAAGCATCTGCTAGGTTTTTCTTAGTGTGAATCTTCTGAAAATCCACACTTCCAACTTCCACCACTTCACGAACAAAGTGATACTGAACATTTATATGTTTTGTTCTTGAATGAAACGCTGGATTCCTTGCAATATGCAAGGCACTCTAACTATCACAATACAAATGAATCTTCTCTTGTTTGTGCTCGAGCTTCCCCATAAGTTTCCTCATCTATATTGCTTCTTTACAAGCTTGTATAGTTACCATGTACTCAACTTCTATTATAGATAACGTTACAATAGTCTGAAGTTTAGAGACCCAGCTCACAGCTCCTCCTATAATTGTGAACACATAGCCTAAGTGGATTTTCTTTTCTCAAGGTCATCAGCAAAATCTAAATCAACATAACCTCTAACAGTAGATTTTGATCCTCCATAACATAATATGGCATCTTAGGTACCTTTGATGTATCTCAAGATCATCTTAATAGTATTTCAATGCTCTCTACCAGGATTTGCCATGTATCGACTAACTGCTCTCACTGTTTGTGCAATGTCTAGTCTTGTACATATCATGGCAAACATTAAACTTTCCACTACCGATGCATACGGTACTCGAGACATCCCCATCCTCTCTACTTCATTGCTAGTAGACATACTTGAGGATAATTTGAAGTTAATAGGAAGTGGGGTGGAAATTGGCTTATAATCTTACATGTTGAAGCGTCGCAAGATTTTCTTCAAATAATTCTTCTAAGAAAGCCAAATCTTCCTCTTACTTCTATCTCGGTGAATTTGCATCCTTAGAATCTTGTTTGTTGGTCTCAAGTCCTTCATATCAAACTTCCTAGCCAACGGTGCCTTCAATTCTTAGACTCGATCTTTGTTGGGGCCTATTACCAACATGTCATCCATGTACAACAACAGAATGATGAAATCATTATTTTCTTCAAACCTCTTGTAATACGTACAATGGTCTAAACTGAGTCTGTTGTACCCAAGGCTAATTATAAAGGAATCAAATATCTTGTTCTAACACCTTGGCGCTTGTTTGAGACCATATAGAGATTTGTTCAACCTACAAACTAAGTTCTCTTTACCTGTTTTAGCAAAACCTTCTGGTTGGAGCATATAAATTTCTTCTTCAAGTTTTCCATGAAGAAATGTAGTTTTCACATCTAACTGCTCCAAGTAAAGATCAAATAAAGCACACATCGCCAAGACTACTCTAATTATAGTAAGTCGTACCACTAGAGAAAATATTTTATTGAAGTCTATTCCTTCTTTCTGAGCTTATCCTTTCACCACAAATCTTGCACGATATCGCTCCACTTGATCATTATCATCACATTTTATCTTGTAAAACCATTTGTTGTCAATGGCCTTCCTTTCTTGTGGTAGCGAAACAAGATCCCAAGTGTTATTCTTGTGTAGAGCTTCAATCTCCTCTTACATTATTGTCATCCATATAGATACATTTGTGCCTTTTATAGCCTCATGGAAAGTTGATGTCTCTTCATCCTATGTTAGAAGATAGTATACAATGTTGCTCTTAGTAACATATTCTGAGTGTCAGACCAGCGGTCTTCTTTCACAAGTTGACCGTCGAACTTTAGGAGTTTCAGACACTATATGTTCTTATTTTTCATGCTCTAGTATAGCTTCGGAAGAAGTATAATTTTGAGTATTTTCCATCTGGATTGTTGTAGTCTCTTTTAAAATGCTAGTATTTTCTTCCATTTACCTTTTACATTCTGCAAATATGACATATCTGCTGATGACTAACTTATAGGCAGTGGGATCTCATAAACGATACCCCTTCACTCCATTAGCATATCTCAAGAATACACATTTTCTGGATTTTGAATCCAGCTTGCTAACTTCTTGAGTATTGTACATCACGTACACAAGACTTCCAAATGTATGCAACTAAAAATAATCAGTTGGTTTTCCAGACCATATCTCCATCGGTATCTTCAGATCAATTGCAGTTGATGGAGATTGATTTATCACATAACAAGCATTTTTTACTACTTCTGCATATAATGGCTTTCCTAGACTTGTAGCCTTCAACTTTGCTCTTGTTTTTTCTAATAAAGTTCTATTCATCCGCTCTGCCACTTCATTTTATTGTGGAGTGTATGTTGTTGTGAACTGCCTTTTGATACCTTCATGTGGACATAAGTTATCAAATTCATCACTGGTCCTCCATTGTTAGTCCTCAAACACTTGATCTTCTTTTCAGATTCAAATTCTACCCGTGCTTTGAAAGTTTTAAAGACTGTGAGCACATCTGCCTTCCTTTTAATTGGATACACTTAACATCTCCTGTAGAAGTCATCTATAAATTATACAAGGTATCTTGCTCCTCCCAATGATACAACAAGTGCTTGTCAAACATCAGAGTGAATCAAGTTTAAGATGCATTTGCTCTTAGTTATTGATTTGCCAAACTTCAACCTATATTGTTTACTTGTAACACAGTGCTCATAAAAAGGTAAAGTAACCTTTGTAAGCCCAGATAGTAACTTCTAATAAGAGAGAATTCTCAAACCTTTCTCTGATATGTGGCCTAGTGTTTTATGCCACATCATCATCTTCTCTTCTGTAGGACTGGCTGATGTGATTGACGTCCCTGTCTCATGATGTGTTTCTCTCATTAATACAAACAAGTTTGCAACTATCCTTCTTGCCTTTAAAATCATCAGCGCTTCTTTGACAATTTTAACAATTCCATTATTTGTTCGAATCTTACAACTAAAACTATCAAATTGTCCCGCGAATAAAAGATTCTTCTTTAAGCCTTTCACATGTTGTACTTTTAAAATAATATGAATTGACCCATCATACATCTTCAATTTGATAGTGTCAATGCTAACAATCTCTAAAGTCTAATCATTACCCATGAACACTAAGCCTTCAAAGATGGGTTCATATGTATGGAACCAATCTCGATGGGGAGTCATATGTTATGTTGCTCTTAAATCCATTAACCAAACCTCAATGAGCTCTTATCTATCTATAGAGATTGTCGCTACTTCACTATATAAAACCTCCCTATCTTTTTGAGGTGTTTGTAACACATCCTTAAAGTTTTGATAACTCTACAGTGTTCTCTATACCCTTTTTAAACCAATAATCTCTTTTGAAGTGCCCTTTTCTGCTACAGTTATAGCATTTCATAGTCTTTTTATTTCTTGATTTGGACCTCCCTTGCATTTGACTCCCACTAGAGCCACACTCCATTGATTTTTCTCTTAACATCAACAATGCCTCTACTTAGTTTGAACTATTTCTGTCTTCTTTGTTTTTGCGCCTATTTTCTTCTTCCAAGATTGCGACTGCAATATCATTGAAGACTAAATAGTCTGAGAGGATATTATTGGTTAAGTTGATAATGAGTTGATCATATGAATCAGGAAGAGTTTTAAGTAAAAGCTTTGCACATTCATTTTCCTTTATTTGTTGACCCAACATAGTGAATTGTGAAAATATAGTTCTTATTGTGTTGATGTGGTCAATTACCAATGTGGTTTTTGCCATTCAAAGATTATAAAGTCTCCGCTTTAAGAAAATCTTATTGTACAAAGACTTGGACTCGTACAACTTTATCAGAGTATCTCATATCTCCTTAGCTGTTTTCTTCTCCACCACACTTGATAATACTTCATCAGCTAATGCTAAATATATGTTAGCAATGGCATTGCCATCCATCTCATTCTATTTTGCATCATCAGTAATCTTCGCAGGTCTATCTCCAATTGCTGTCAAGCAATTGTTTTTCCTTAAGATTGTCTTGATTCTCATTTTCGACAGTGAGAAATTACTCCCCTTGAACCTCTCAATCTCTTACTTTGCTGCCATTTTATTCACTGTGATCTATTTAGCCATCACCGTTTCATTGATTTGTAACATATACAAAAATAATATCGTGTGAATAATACTTCATTAAGTAAGTTCCCATGAAAGATTGAAGGGGTCACGAATGGTCCCGTTTAAAACCTAGTCTCCTTAGACAGAACTTTCTAAGTTGTATTTAGTCACCGCACTGACTTTCTTTATATGCCATCAATAACGTATGTGAACAGTACCGTATGGATTAATAGTATCATAGACGTGAATAGCAACCGTATACACGAATAGCTTTTGTGTGTTAACAACACCAACCCGAAGTCTCTAATACCATTGTTAGGATATTGGCATGCAAACCCAACAAGACAAAAGGCAAGGAACATGATAAAATGAGAAATGAGACACAAGAATTTATATGATTCACCCAAATTTAGCTACATCCACGGGTAAGTATAGAAGAATTTTACTAAGTAATGTGAGAAATACAATCTTTCTCTACTAATAGGAGAACAGTTAGGAATCTCTTTATTAATAGAAGAAAATACCTCACTTACTCTCTCGCAGATTCCTCATAACTTTGTGAGATCACTTTCCTTTTACTCTCCTCTTATTTCTCTCTTGTGGTGCATCTTAAGGCTTGAATGCATTACCTCTTTATAGGCAGGCATCCATGCCTTTGTCTTGCAAAAGACACGAGGCATTAACTGAATTAGTGCCTAACATTGTTGACTTAGGCAACACCAATTAATGCCCAGCTAACTTTACATTTGAACTATTTGGGAGTTAGGTTTTTGTGCATATGAGGAGAAAAGAGAAGTTATTATCCTATGATGGAAGTTGGTTTGGCTGATTTGTGGTGAAGGAGATGTTTTAATGGAGGGAGATCGTGAGAGGGGTGTTTTTGAATGATTTGGGAGTTAGGGTTTGTGTATGGGGAGAGAAGAGAAGTTTTTATACTTGTTTTTTTTTATATATGTAGTAGAGTTTTATTTTGGTTGCATCATTTTGGTTCGATTCGGTTCAATTGGTTTTATACTTGTTTTCTTTTTATAGTAGAGTTTTATTTTGGTTGAATCATTTTGGTTCGATTCAGTTTAATCGGTTTCATGATTTTGAAACCAAAACCAAACTAGACCAATTTTTTAAAAATTTTCTAGTTGATCTATTTGGTTTTTTTATTAATTTTTTTCTTTCTTGATTTATTTAGTTAGTTATTTAAATTTTTTTTTCACCTGGTTTAAAGTTTAAACAAAATGAAAACAAGAGATTTTTAATCTTGACATAGAAAAACTGTCTCGATATTTTGTTTGTATCTTTTCCAGAGTCTAAATTCTATAATTGATTGCCAAAACTATTGTCTTTTTCCTTGTGCACATACATGCATTTATTGTATTCTGATGAACACCAGCAATCCTCTTATTATTTAATTAAATTTAACATTTAACCCGTATCATCAATTAGTTCCAGCTAGGTTTCATCCATTTCATTACTTAGATGTATACCAAGTAATGATGCACGCATTTCTCCTCAGCAATGTAAAGGTGTAGGGTAAGAAAAAGCAATGTCCATTTAATCTTATAAACTTATGATAATATAAATCACAAAAACTTTAATGTAAAATACGAATTGGACCGAGTTTAATATAAGGTGGGTCATATATGTAATGCAAAAGTGTTCTTACAAATTAATATTTAACCTTTATGAACACATGCAATGAACGTGGAATTACCTAATTAATTGCTGAGAAAAAAAAAAGCAGGTGTTTTTGTACTTGAAATTGTGAATTAAGGAGCTAAATTAAGTCGTATAGTAATTTGATAAAGATTGAGCTATGATGATTTCATATGGTGAGGCCTTGTGGCTTCCCTCATTATCATTTCCACCACTACTTTCTTCTGGGTCTGTTAACATGAAACTACATTTATTTAAGGGAAAGGACTCCATTGTTGAGCTAGATGTGCCCAATGAAAAGCTATTGGGCTGCACCAAATCCTTCAAGAACATTATCAGTTGGGATTTATACTGCAATTAAGTTTGGAACAATGTTGTGCGGACTGAACATGAGTCGAGTTTTTTCTATATATTTCTTGTTTAGAAAGATAAAAAAAAAATTAAAAATTTATATTCCCGTTTGTATTTCTTAAAAGAAAAAACTTAATGCATGTACTTATACAAACCTTTAATCAAGTGTTTTTACTTTTATTTTTTATATTAGAGTATCCATTTCTCTGTTTTTATTAATAAAAAAAATTATTTTTATTTTTCTATTTGAGACTATGTATCTCCACTTATTTCTTTAATTGTATAGCTCTGAATTAATTTATGTTTTTTTTTTTTAATGTAGTATTGATCGGGTCAACCTGTCTGTTAACATACCGAGCCGGTCCAAGTTTTATTTTAACTGTGGTAAGAACACCTTAACCCTAAACTACACAGAGAGGAAAAGAAGCCCTCACTTCCCTCCTTCGTCACTGGCCACAAACTCTCTCTCTCTCTCCGGATTCTTTCTGCGTGCCAAAAGAGCAACACTTTCCTCTGCACAACAAAGCTACAAATAAGATTTAGAAAAGTATTGAATTCTTGTTTTCGGTCAGAGAGTTGTCTATTTTTCTTTAATTATGCAAATACCCAGATGGAGAAACGTGTTGATTCTCAAGAATTCATTGGTACCAGATTTATCACAATCAATAACTACAAAGACCCATTTTGCTTCAATTCATTCTACACCTATTACATGTGATAAACGGAAGAGCAAACGGGACGGCGTGAGTGTAAATTTCTTTTCTGTTTTGCTGCTTTGCTTCTATGTGATAAAAGTTTAGATTTTTCAATGAATGGTGGGAATTTTTTGTGTGTTTTTGTGATTCAAGTAAAGGGTAGCTGTGATGATGATGATGAATGATGAGCTACATGGTGTTAGTTTTTGTGCCCTTTCTGAATTTCAAGATTGAGACTTTATGTTTAGCTTGTCGCTTTTTACTCACAATTCATTAGCTGAATTCTACTGATAGACACCTATTTGTATTGGATTAGAACCCATCTTTGTTGTATTGTGAACCAATGTCTTGAATGTTGGAATTTGGGAGCTATGGGACTGCAGAAAGGTCATCATGATCTAAGTCGTCTTGTTCTATGTCATGAAGTGTTGCTCTTTTTATTTGGATTTAAAGAGGTGAAATGAGAGGAAAGTTAGAGTCTGAGATTGAGGAGGAATAAAAAAGAGATGAAGCTACTTCAAGGTATCGCATTCACTGGTAGTGAAGGGATTAATAGTAAGGAGGGTTACATGGGATTATGCTTCTTGAACCTGTATTATCAAGCGCAACAGACTTGTAGTGTCTTGTTAGTGTTAAGCCGTATTAGCCATGATCTATGGCTGTTTTGTTTTTTCTTTTTGGTTGAAAGGACCCCCATTTGATGCTTTGGCTAATTGCAGATGGAGGCAACACTTGATGCTCTGAAAGAATTATTAAGTGCAACAGAGATGTCTTTTTTCCTTTTCCGAGTTACCTTTTCCGATTTAGTACCAAAAGAAGTAGAAAACATTTTTCAAATATAGCAACCAAGGGATGTTTGCAGAGTTTGGAACAAGCAACTGCAACAACCATAAGCAAGCTTTAATTTTTTTAATTGGCTGTGAGGAAAGTTGCTTTTCTAAAACTAACATATAGTGCCAGAGAGTACTACATAATTTACTAATTGGATGAGGTTAGATTATATTCTAAGAAAAGTGATACATGAGAGGTTAGATTTGCTTTTGTATAATAGCCTCTGAAGTCTGAACCACACATCATTGGGTGGGGAGAAAACATGAAGTTTGGCAATTCAATAAAATGAATCGTATATGACTTATGACCTTGAGTTGAAATTTGGAAATGAAAAGTTTTCCTTGAGTTGTATTTGATTTAGTGGAAAATTTCTAGCAGTACAGAATTTTCTTTGAGTTGATTATATCTAAGGTGGAAAAATTTCTAGCAGTGCTAACTTGTACTCAAAAAATAAATCTTGAACTCTTCAGCTGCTCTAGACTTGAATGAAATTTCCAGAATTCCAATGGATTGTTGTGAGATGTTGACAATAGTATAGCAGCATTCTGCTCTCCAACAATAACTGTTGCCTACGACTTCCACTTGTTGCACAGATTTCAATAGCGCAAGTCTTTCATCATGCATACTTTAGATAACTCTTTCAAGAGATATGTTAATCCCCATGAAAGATACATAGTGTGTTCTTATTTTTCCCTGTGGAAGTTATGAGAGTTGCCCATGCCTCTAATAAGCTGCTAGAAGTATATTTAGGTTTCTCTAGTTAGGGAGCATCAGCTGGACAAAACAAATATTTTGTATAAGAAACCATTTTAAATCAGAATGTTCCTTTTCTAGTTTTGTAAACATATTGGCCCACATGAAACAGAGAGATGATTAGTTTTTGGTGAGCTATTTCTCTTTGTATTTAATTTCTTTATTAGATGTAAGTTAGAGATTCATCATTGTTTTGTCAATAATTTTTTTATATCCTATTGTTTATTTTCTTACAGCTCTCTGGATACTAATGTTTGCTGATGAGAAAGACTAACATTTTTCCTTGCCCAGGATGAAAGAGGATCTCAACAACCATCTAAGGTGAAACTTGTTTGCCACATCTGGTCAACAACATATGTTACCTTTTATTTCCCAAGAAAAATATCTAGATATTGAAAGTTTACATTTTACATAAATTTCGAAGGTCATAAAACCTTTCCATTGTCTCCTATCTTAACAAGATTTGCTTTTTACTCTTTATGCCCTCCCCATCCCCTATCAGTTTATTGTTTATACATTTACTGCTCTTTTTGAAAAATAAAGTTTGTGACATGCAAATATAACCTCAGGCTTACATAAGATATTCAATACGCCAAAAACCCTCTGCTGCAAAGAGAGCATTGCAAGGCCTTCTGTACAATAGTGGAGTTTCTAGAAGTTCATTTCAGGTAAAAAAAATTGTTGCTTTTACTGAATTAATACAACTCCTAGGTGCAAACAACATTATTGCATTGACATCCTATGCTGTATCTTAGTTAAAAACTCTATAAACATACATTCAATCAATCTCAATAACTTAGTTTCCACAGTTAGCCTAGATTGTTCTAAGAAGTCTTTGGTCTGACTGTATATTGCATCCAGTTAATGGATTTGCTGAAAGGATTTTACTTGATAATTTGACAACAAGTGGATGGACCTGCTTTTCTAGTTTCACATCTAAGTCTAACTCAAATTCACCTAGTCAGTTAATGAAAGGTACGGCATTATCATATCGGTATGTTTTGTTGGAATGACAAGCCAAATCATGAATCTGATTCTCCGTTATTCTTGACCAGAAACAAAAGCCATGAAATGCTCCCTGTTCATTTAGTTTTAAAGCATATGCATTTTCACTGAGATGGGGGCATAGACTTCAACCTTTAATTCACATTTTGTTCTCTATTTTGCTGGTCAAAAGTTTCAATTTAGTTATTTTGGAAGGGATACACTCACTGATTTGTGTTTTTATCCAGCATATAGAACCAATACAGTCATTTGATGCAGAGCCATCAGTTGGTTCCAGAAAAAAGAAATTGAAGGCTAATGCTCAACGTGCTAAGAAATATCACCAAGACAGAATGAGAAGTGAGCCTTTTCTCATTCTTTTACTTTTTTTTCCTTTTGTTTATTATTTGTAGCCATAGTATAATGTGACTTCCACGCTTGTCACAGAAGGATGAGAAGGAAAGTGGGCAGTGTTCTCCCAAATACTTCTCAAATGCTGTCACTCTTCCATTCCTTTTATGTTACCACATGGAAGTTCTAACTGGCTTCATATAAATTGGAGAATGAAGAAAATACTTACCAAAATGCCCAAATCATCCTACTTGGTGAACTATCTGAAGTAAGCGTACAGGAGTTTTATATTGTAATTTAATATGACTAAAAAGCTGCAAATTTTCATGATGTCAGTTAAGGTTTGCATTAAAACCTTTGTTGGTTTTTGATCATCTTAGGATTCATGATTCATCCATCCACAACCCTCGTGGACTGTAATGAAACAATTTGATTTGGTTGAGCTTACCTGGTTGCATTCTGCATTTGTGAATATCATTGTAGTTTATTAGACCTAATACTAAAGTTTGATCTTCACCTGTATGCACAGCCTCGACTATTTACCATGATTATGGGCATTCAAAAGTTTATATTTTTGTATAAATGGGAAAATACAGACTGGAAATTCATGTTACGTTTCTCATTTAATCCTTCTAGTCCTAGAGGTGAGACCAGGCAATGGAGAAGATCACGGTTGAAACAGTTGAAATCGAGCTGTTATAGGTTCAATGTGTTAGTTACGCACAGAATTATGGCTTTTTCCTGCATATGCATTTTACAAACTGGACTGCTGACTTCATCAAATGTTCAGGTAAGCTAAGAAGAGAGAGTTTCTCAGATGACTTTGGTGACCCCGAGACACTTTCTCGAGCTACATTCAAAAACAAACAGTATACAAGGTCTAATAAGTCTTTCGGAAGTGAACCATATGGATTTGAGTGGAGAGAGCCTCCGAAGTGGAAGAATCGAAGATACAAAGGATGGGATGCTACTAGTGAAACAGAGTATGACAATACTTCATATTCTGTAGGATCACATTCTGACAGAACAATACTTGGTCTGCCTCCAACTGGACCTCTAAAGATTGAAGATGTTAAGAATGCGTAAGTGCTTCAGTGCTTTTCTTGACCATAAAAGGAAGCATCCTTTCGACATTTGATTTTCATCAAGTTTTCTTCATTGCACCATTATTGATCATTTATATCTTTTTAATTATGTTTGCAGTTTCCGCCTCTCAGCTTTAAAATGGCATCCTGATAAGCATCAAGATGCTTCACTGGTCAGTTGAATTCATGTTTAGTTTTTGTCCCCATTACACCTTGTCGTTTCTTGATCAAGCAGGATCATTGCCCTTCTAGAAGCAGGATATGTTATCATATCCTCATCGCCCCACTTTCTGATGATTATAAGGCATACCTTTATTTATTATTTTGATTTATATGCGGTGTGTTTAGAAATGCTAGGGTTTTTATTTTTATAAAAAAAGAAGAAAAACTAGAAAGGTTCGAGTTTCTCAAATTGAAAATAGAATAACATTAAATGCTTTAAGGCTCAGTTGTTTTCATTTCTCTTTTTTTGGGGTTCTCCTCAAAAGTTATTGAATTAGCCAGTAATCAAACAAAAACATGCTATATCATCAACCAAGCAAGACAGTTTGCAGAGAGCCAAATTTTTGGAACATCTTGAAACGTGTATCTGGCTCAACCATGAGTGGTATTTGTTAGCTTATAACGTTGGTTTCTTTTTTCTCTTTTTTTTTCCCCCCTTGAGCACATTTCTTTTCATGAATATTTGCAGGCAGTCGCTGAAGAGAAATTCAAACTTTGTGTTGACGCATACAAATCAATATGTGAAGCTCTCGCCTGAGTTAAAGCACCAGGCTGCTACTGGAATCCTTACTGTTTCTTAGTCGCTGAGCAGCAATGATGGAGAAGAGGTGTACTATATCATTTATTTATACTTTTTTTCACAATATGGGCACTAAATCCTCTCATTTTTTTCACTCTACTGATCAATTCCTTGACCCTTTTTCAATAGTAAGGGTTCAATTTGAGATTTCGATCGCATTAGATTAGTGGATGCTGGTGGGTTTTGGTTTTACTTTAATCCATTATTAAAAAAAGAAGGTAGGGTTTGGATTGCTTGGACCAGATTGGACTTTACACTGTTTAAAATGACTTAAACATACAATGAAACTCACATAATAATTCTTTTCATATCATTTTCTTTTGCTAGTTCCTGCAGTTCAAAAAGCTGTGGGAAATTTATTCATTTATCTACTATTGAGCAAGAGTAGTTATAACTGGTTTGGTTTGGAGATAATTCACAACTCCCCCCTGAAATGAGCACTATAATAGTTTGAATGTTTAGGCGTGAAACATAAGCATCCGTGAAAGCTTGCCAGCTCTGCCCAAAAATTGCTTCTGCCCTGGATCACATGCTCTGTAAATGGGAACTAAAGAAAGTAGAACTTGAGTTTCAGTCGTCCAATTTTCAAGCCAAATATAGTGCTAAACACATGCAAATCTT
Source organism: Populus deltoides (assembly GCA_015852605.2). NCBI lineage: Eukaryota > Viridiplantae > Streptophyta > Magnoliopsida > Malpighiales > Salicaceae > Populus > Populus deltoides. Next base: position 20,705,545 of record CM027570.2, on the reverse strand, counting down.
GGTCATTAAAGAGACAGGTATCGAGACACAAGTATCATTGTATTGTAGAACTGTTTTCAACCATCCAAGCATGCAAAAGTCACGGTAGCTTGAGTTTTTCAAGCCCTCCTCTTAAAATGCTTTCATTCTCCAGTATCTGGCAGCGCTTGAAGGATTTTTATAGGGACCATCAATGAATCTTTGAGTAACTCGATTTCAAGTTAACTAGATTGTTCAGCCTAGGCTTTCATGCTCGTGCTCTGATCTACCTTGCATGACACAATATGTATACTACGACCGTAGTTGAAATATATAAATTTGGGATGGAGCGGGTAAAATTAATAGATTAGTGGATGATATGTTTCCTAGAAAAAAATCTTGAAGATTCATTTTATTAACGTTAAAATAGACTGAAATGGCTCGCACTTTTAATTTATTACTGTACATATAGACTCGTTACCTGGATTCGATCAGTAAAATGATAATTTTATCTCTATAAACATAACACAATTAGCCTTGAAAGCAAATATATAATAGTTTTTTTTCATGTTGACAAAAATAAATAATATGTTTAGGACAGAAATAAAATAAAATTATACACTGGCGGGCAGTGGTAAAATTTTGCCTTTTATTTTTATTTGGAATGTAAAATTATCACGAAGCCCTTAAATGAAAATTGTTTTTGCCTCGAGGACAAGGATTAATTTTTTTTTTTTTTTTATCTTTTTAGTAAGTTTTGTTTTTGTAACTATCGATTTTAATAAGAGGTAATTTAGTATTTTGACATGAATAAAATATTATTTAATAAGAAAAGCCAGGTGAGCGTGGGTTCTCCCATGTTTTTTGAATGACATATATAGCGTAACCTAACGATCAAATTCCATATTATTTTAATTTTCGCTGTCATTCCTAAACAGTGTGTGTGATAAAATTATGTTGGGTTCTTCTCTCTTTCTTGATTCTAAACTGAACCATTGTATATTTTCAAAGTAGTTTTTTAATTTATTTATTTATTTATTAGATTTGATTCATGTTTTTTTTATTGGTATTTTTTTATTTTAGATTATTCATAGAATTGAAAATTTCTTTCAATTTAATCATCATTTGCTTTTTTTAGCTATCAGTCCTTATTCTTTTGATTTTGATTTTTTTAAAAAATTATTCTCTTAATTAAATTGTCTTTTCAATTACATCCCTTAATATTTTATATCATTCTCTTAATTGGATATTTTATGCATTTCAGCCCCTCAATATTTTATATCATTCTCTTAATTAAATTATTTTTTTTAATTGCATCCTTTAATATTTTAGTTCATTTTATTTTATGCTAGATTTGGTCTTTATTTTTTTATTGCTATTTTTTTATTGGAACTTTTCTTTTCGATTTCATCCCTTAGCATTTTATTGATTGAGATTTTGTTAACTTTTCCGCTCACAGGTTTGAAAGATTGAACCGGGTTAGCTTAGATTTTTTTTTCAGACCCTTTTTTATAATTGATTTTTGTTGGTACCATCCTTCAATACAATTATCACGATCTCGTTTGTCAGGTCATGAATTTTATATGTTAACCCAACATTGCCCCATGCAATTTTTTAATAAATTTATTTGTTGTTGTTGCCTTATTTTTATCATATTATGAAATAATCTAGGTTTAACCCAATTATCGAATTTCTCCTACTTCTTTAAAAATATATTTGTCTCCTTAACTTGTTTTTTCGAGTTGAAAAAAAGTTTAGTCGGGCTCACGGCATCGCGTGGGCCACCAATTTAATATATACTAAAAATCCTTGACACTTCAATGTAGCAACGAACAGTGAAATAATAAATACATTTTCACTTTGGTCCTTAAAGAGTGAAAAGGCCCTTGATATTTTTTAGAACTTTTTTTTTAACTTTTTATTTATTTCATCCTCACAACATTAGATTTATCGGGTATTTGGGCATTTGACTTTATAATTTGTTTTGATTTTTTTTTCATAGAGTTATTCTGGTCTCATGACCCAAGTCGCGAGTTTTGCCAGTTAGCTATATTGACTTAGGTTATTTTTTTATCATTTTTATAATTAATTTCTTTATCAACTTCATCCTTCGACATTAAGTCGATTCAAAATTGGGATTTATAATTGTTTTCTTATTTAATTTGTATGGAGTTATCGCGATCTCATGATCCGAATTGGGAGTTTTGCTGGTTTGCCAAGTTGACTCATTTTTTTTCTTTTTTTAATTAAATTTTTTTTTTCAATTTCATCCTTCAACATTAGGTTGATTGGGGATTTGACTTTATATTTTTTTATTTGCTTTCAATGAAGTTATCTGCGTCTCTTAACCCGAGCTTGACAGTTTAACTTGGGTATATTCGGGCCTGTTGTTTTGTTCTTTTTTATTTATTTCTTCAATTTAATTTTTCAATACTAGGTTGATTGATAATTAAAATTTATATTTATTTGTATTTGCTTTTTATATAGTTATCACAGTCTCATAACATGATCGCGGGTTAGGCCGATTGACTCATTTTTTTTCTTTTTTTGTGATTTTGTTTTCAAATTCATCATTCAATATTGATTGATTGAAAATTAGACTTCATAATTTGTTTGATTTGCGTTCTAAAAGGTTATCTCTGTCTCATAACTTGGGTCCACGATTTGGTTGGTTGATTCAGCGGTGACTTGGATGGTTTTTTTGTATTCTTTTTTTAATTTCATCCTTCAATATTGGATTGATTTGAAATTGAGCTTCATAATTTATTTCAATTTGTTTTTTATGAGTTTATCCTCATCTCATGACCCGGGTATAACATGTTAACTCGGGTTGACTCGACTGATTTTTTTAGTTGAATTTTATTTTTAATTTCATTATTCAACATTAGGTTAATTGAGAATATTGTTTAATAATTATTTTTTATTTGATTTATATAGGGTTATCAGGGTCTTGTGACCTGGGTAGTAGATTTGGCAGGTTAACCTGAATTAATCTGAGTTGATTTATTATGTTGCCATTTTAATATTTATAAAAAGATGTTTTGATTTTTTTAGTCAAACTATATTTTTACTGATCTTCCGGGTTGTTTTTAAACCTACAAGTCAATTCTCATGTAGTTTAGATCCCCCCCCCCCCGCCGGTTAAAATTATAAATATTTTATTTACATCTAGAAAAACTTGATCTGGGAAAATTTGATCCGATCTGCAGCATAGTGCTGGTAATTATCTAGTAGAAGTCTAAAAATACTTCATCTTTACCAAACGCAATGGGTCACTGAAAAATAAAACACTACATTATCCGATTTTATTTGGATTTGGTTTAAAATTGAAGATTATCTTTTAAAAATAACAAAATCTTCAATTCTTCTTCAAAAACTAAAAAGGGGCTGATGCATGAAAGTGTACATATTAGTTGAGGATTATCTGGAACATTATTGTGATTTTAACACTACATTACTTTGTTTTATAACCTGTCCCACGAAGAACATTTGATTTTTTTTTTATTAAAAGAAAACCCTAAAAAGATGTTATTTGAGACCCAAAAAAAACCCAATTATTTTCACTAATCTAGCCTAGACCAAGACCTAAACCAGGCAGTGGAGGATTATTATAAGAGCAAAAGAAAAGAATAGTTGAAACTGGAGGACTCGACTCCAATTTTTTGAGGATAGTTGCTGGGCTGATATGAATGAAGATTTTACCAGCATTGACGTGCCTCACCAGCTTTATATAGAAATTTGTATTGGTAGTTGGGAAAATAAATTAAAATTTGAGGATGCTGATGGAGATTTTATTAACTCTCAAGTGTCCAACTAATCCCAAAAAGAAATGTACACCAAACAATAGCTAAAAATATTAAAATTTTTAAATTTTATTTTTAATACCATACTAAAATTTTCAAAATCCATACTTGCAAGTATTGTTATGATTGTTTTTAAAATATTTTTTATTCAAAAATATATTAAAATAATATTTTTTTTTTAAAATTATTTTTTATATCAATATATCAAAATAATTTTAGAACATAAAAAAATAATTGAAAGTAAAAAAAAATAAAAAAAAAATTAAATTTTTTTAAATGTACTTTTTTTAAAATGTAAAACAAATATATTCTGTTTTCCAAAATATTTTTACTTTAAAATATATTAAAATAATATTTTTTATTTTTAATATTAACATATAAAAATAATTTAAAAAAAAAAAAACAAATTCACTGGGGTTGATTTTGAACGGGTAGTTTTCCTCTTCCATTCAAATTTCAAATTGAGAAACACCAAATATAATATAAATCAATACAACTGCATATTCATAGATAAACTAATGAGTTCCGTACATTTTACTGTATTTTATTTTCTCTGACAATGTTCAGCAATCCAGGAAAAGGTTAAAGACTTTCGTCTTCTTCATTTTACATCAAAAGGGGAGTAAGAAAATGTTGCAAAAGTATCCATAGTATACCTATGAAGGTGGTCAAAAAAGCCCAGGAACGACCTCCTACTCCTAGCATCTTTGAATGTCAATAAATTAATTAATTGCAAGGTTAGCACAGTAAATATTGTAGTTTGAGCGAGTTGATTCAAGATCCAGCTCGGATTAGGTTTTAAGAAAACCAAATGAGAATTTAACTAATTAAACCCTACACAATTTGATAATCAGGTCTAAATATTTTCTTCTTCTTTTTTTGGCCTTTTCAGAAAAACAATTCTTTTAGTTTTTTTTTTTTTTAATAAATTAAAACACCATTTTGATCACTTTATTAACCCAAAGTCGGGTTTAATGACTTCGGCACTAGGATCTCTCTTTTTTTTTTTTTTTTTTCATGAAAAAGAGAAATCCTTGAATCAATATGAAACCAATAAGATTTCCCAGAATTTTACACTATTAGATTGTTATAAATAAAGAGGAGATCCAGATTGACATTGAAATCAAGAATTTCATTTTCACACATGAAAACAAATTCTTTCTTACATCAAATTCTTGAAAGTTGAGGCTAATCTCTTGGACAACATCCTCAGACTAAGCTAAGACTACTAGAAACCGGTCTTGAACTAAGCACCTAGACTTCTTTTCCAAACCCAGGAAAGCTAGCTAATAACAAAGAAGAACAACGGAAGAAGATACCATGAAGCTGTAGATCAAGATCAGGAACCCAAAATGCAAAGCCCAGTTCCTCTTAAACTTACCAAAGTAACTCTCAGGTGGTTCTTGATAATGAATCTCAAGTTCACCCTCATCACTAACAACAACTAGCTCATGGCCATACTGGTCACTACCACCACTAGCTAATCTCGTCTTCAACTCCCTTAACTTCTCAGTAGCTAAACCAAGAGTTAGCTTGTGACACCTTCTTTGGTACTTGAATCCATTGATGCACCTAAGGGTTTGAGCCACTGAGACATAGAAGATGAGGTGTGATAAAGAGAGGAGAGTAATGGGTGCCCAGCAATGGCGGCATTGAAGGCGATTAGGTTGAGCTTCAGCCATGAAAATGAGAGAAAGAAAGATGAAGAAGAGAAGGAAGAGTTTGTGAAGTTCTTTCTTTTGGAGGTCTATAGCTCTTTTCTTTTCAAGGGTTTTTTCAAAGTGGAGCTGGATTATGGTGTTTATGGCTTGGAAAGCTGTTTCTTTAGGGATTTGTTGCTGCTGGTGTTGATGATGATGGGTTTCATAGCCTGCCATTGTAGAGAGAGACTCCCTGTTGTATGTGGGAGGGTTTCGGGGGGCTGTGGAAAGGGGAACCTGCAATATTTTTATAGTGGCTCTCATCTCAAGAGAAAGTAATTCTTGTAACCCATCAACGGTCATAATAACTAGTTGACGGTTTCAAAATATAATTCTAAAAATAAAAACAAAAAACAAATTAATATTATATATAAGCATGTTAGATAAAATAATAATTAAATTTTATAAAGTTATTTTTTAGTGACTACCTTAAAAAAATATATCTTTTATTTATTAAAAATTAAACACGAAAAAACTCTAAATAGATGGGAAGTTGGAAACTTTCAATTTATTATTTGTAAATTCTTGTTTTTTAAATCAGGATTTTAATCATCTCATGTGTAAAAACTAGTCTCAAAATATTCGTAATCATAAAAAAAAAATTCTATTTTTTAAACTGTTAACCCTCTCCAACTCAAGTACTTATTTATTTCCTCAAATCTATAAAATCTTGAACTGGAGCTTAGACTTTCGTTTCAAGTAAGTGTTAACATGCTGACTGATTATAATTATTATTATAAAGAAATTCTGATAATCCATGGATTCAAGGACTAAATTTGATCTTAGTAATCTAACATTTTCTCAAAAAAATTCAAAAAAAATAGTAATTTATCAGGGCACTGCCCACCTTTATGATATAAATCAAGCTCAGTCCATGGCCTGCTTGTAATCTTTGGAATGCTGAAATCTAATCCCAAGAAAACTGTTATTATTCACATAATCACATGGGAAAGGCAGGCCTGGAATTCTTTATTATGTATCATTATAGTTGGCTTATCCTGATTAAAATATTTTCCCATTAAAATTCGCTTTCTTGTTGTTATGTGTGTGACCTCTTCTGTATAACTGTAGTTTTTTATTGGGTTAGATCTTAAGCAGAGGGTTTCAAATTTCAGTCTTGGTCATTCTTCTTCTTCTGAGCTTTGATTTTGACATCATCAAGTCGATGGTTTTTGACTTTGTTTTTCAACATGGTATCAGTGTGTGGTTGAAGGAAATACAGATAAAAATATAAAAATAAATCTATCTTCTCAATGTTTGATAATCGACTGCTATTTCAAAGATCAGCAATGCTTATCTTCATGACCAGTCTTACACAAGGCTGGAAATCTACCATATTGAAAAGGGGGTCCGTCCATTTTCTCTAACCTGCTTCATCACAGCAGCAACAATATGCAGCAGTGAAGCTTTCGAAAATCAAGAATGGTACACACATATGGCTTACGTAAGACACTAAAGTGTAAAGCGTTTTTCTTCCGAATTCCAGGATTGGAGGCCTGCCAAGCCAAGCGAAAAGGATGGTAAAATGTCAAAAAGTTCTCCTTTTGTCGATCACAACAGATTGGCTTGTGCACGGGTGATAATGATAGCCACTTATCAAAAAGTGAACAAATCACTTTAAATGTAGGATTTAGTTACGAGGCCAGTCTGCATATTTTCTTCTCCTATGGTTTTATCCCCTTTACCTGCTCCATGAATCTGGTCCCTCCAACACAAAAATAACCAAAATATTTGCACTTTCTTATCCCAAAAAGTGATGCTAGACTGCATTGCTGCATTGCTTATGTAAACATTGATTGATACAAAAATAAACAAACATTTTCCCACTTTTTCACACATGTGTGTGAACTTTCAAAAGCTAAAAAGTAAAGTATAAACTATATTAGTACACATTAACCTACTTCTAATCTCCACCTCTCTCTCTTGACATGTTTATTCAACAAACGATGACCATATACATATGCAAAGGTGCCGCTTTCCATGAGATGCCTTCCCATTTGGTTCGTGATGAGGCCTTCGAGACCCCGAATTGAGTTTCACAAAACCACGAATCGAACTCCATAATGACTTTAATCCACATCTCAAAATGAGGCACACTAAGTTTAACTGTGGAAAAGAAATATAATTTTGTCAAAGTCACTCCATAATTTCCATTGAAGAAGGATCATTAGCTACAATTCGTTCGCCGTCCACATCTTCCTTGTCTCTGTAGTTTTCTTGATTCTGATCAACATTTTCACTTTCTCTGTCTTCTGTCGTGGCAGATTCCGGCTGTTGATGATCTCCTTGGCCACCCATCATATGCATTAAAAAGTTCTTCAGGCTTCAACTCAAAACCCGAACCATCAACCCTCCTATTCTTCTCTCTGTATAGAGCATCAAGCTGTTGGAAATAAGGACAAGTTTTTGAATCCCCAGGTCTTCTTTTATTGCTCTCCTTTACCCTCTTGAAGTACTTGTTCATATTCTCCCATTTCTCTTTGCATCTCTTTGCACTCCTATCATAACCAAGCTTTTTCATTGAAGCTGATATCTCCTCCCACAGTGGCCCTTTTGGTCCATTTTCTTCATACTGGAATTCAAGCTTAGTTCTTAGCCCGATCAAAGCTTCAATTTCTTCTTTAGGCCATCTTGATGGGCTAATATTAACAAAACTCTCAATACTGCTATTTTCACGAGTCTTCACAATATTCTCCACTGGAACTGCTTGGTTCTTGGGCAATTGCACTGGAGCAGAAGATGGCACTGGAGCTGTTTGATTGTCAGGAAATTTCATCGGAACTATAGGATTGTCAGGCAATTGCACCGAGATACCTTGCTCAGAGAACTTCTGTAAGAATGCAAGCACGGCTGCATCTTTTGCAGCTGCAATCGCTCTTTCTCGAACTAAAAGCTCCCGTTCTCTCTTAATCCTATCCAATTCTTGCATCTTCCATGCTTCTTCTCTAGCTATCCTTTCTTGCTCGCATTTCTCTATTGCTTCTAGAAACTTATTTTGCAAATTCTCTTGCTTCTCAATCACTTCCTTCATCAACCTCTCAAAAAAACCTGTTAATTTCTGCTTCTTCTTTCTCGTTCCTTCCTCTTCTTCACTTGAAAAAGATGCAGTTGAAGTAGAGGTGGTGTCGACAAAATTCATACCAGGGCTTTGGATAGAACATGGAACAGCATTTGGAATGAAACTTACTGGGTTCACCAAGGCTGCGGCCATAGAAGTATGAACTTTATCTGACGATGGAGGTGGCAGTGATACCTCAGTGTTATCTAAAGCTTGTAATTGTTCAAAAAACCTATATGTCTTGCCATTTGGCCTACCGGACCGGCCTTCCTTGGTTCTTCTATGATACTTGTAAATATTCTCAAACTTCTCTTTGCATTTCTTGGCACTTCTGTTATACCCAAGCTCATTCAATTTCCTGATAGCAACAGTTCCAATAGAAAAAAAAACAAATTCCATGTTCTCGTTAACTGTTTAAACTTTGAATAAACTAATCAATAATGTCCAGCATGATTAAATAACTAAAAAAATTAAAACATGCAGTAATTAGAGTTAAAAAGCCATCCCTTTTGACTCTATACACTAAAATCAATGCTAATCAACTTGGACTACACAAAATGAGCAGAGTAGACCGAGCAGAACAGTAATTTAGCAATTGTGCTCACAGGGGTGCCTCAAGTATTGATTATTCATTCAAGAATTTGCTAAAAACGAGCTTTTCTCCAACATTTTCTCAGGAAACAAACAGAAAATGACATCCAAAATAATAAAGATCAAAACTTTCTTCATTTTCTATCAAACTTTCTCGAGAAAAAGCTCAGAACTCACTTTGAAACCTCTTCCCATAGAGGAGCTTTAAGACCAGAGTCTTTAAATGCAACATCCATATCAGACCTTATCTTCAACAAAGCTAAAGTCTCTTGCTTTGGCCACCTGTTCCCTGTTGAGTGCTGGTCACCCTCTTCAGCTTTCCCTCTCATCTCTTCATCGCCTTCATCACTATCCCGGTTACCGGTGGCGGCGTTTGAATTTTCCGGGAAAGTTGTTGAAGTTTCCATGGTTCTGAGAGAGAAAAAAAAGTTACAGCTTTAGATAAGAAGGGTGAATAATTTGTAGGGTTTGGGTTAAATTTTGGGTTTTGCTTTTTTTAAAAAAAAGAAAATGGGGTTTTAGAATTTTAGTCCCTTTTCAAGTTTTTAGCTTCTCTCTCACTACTACTGCTACAAATCTACAATTCTCCAAGTGGCAGTGTTAAATACAAGCAAGGTGAAATTAGGGTTTTGTTTTTTTATAGCGGGATAAAGTTGGTGAGGCGTGATCAAGTGGGGGTGCCCAGAAAAACAAATACAAGCTTGATACTTTTGACATGTCAATTTTGGAATTATCTTAGGGTTAAGTGAGATGGGGTTGGGGATTGACTTTTTGGTCAAAAATAGTAGGCTGTAAGAAAGTAAATGGAAGGGTAAGATTGGAAAGTAAAAGCTTAGCCATGTTTGAACCACCGCAACACGGCTGAGCTTTTACTTTCCAATCGTGATGAGCCCCACCGTTTGCCTTCTTTACACATTGAGATTTGGGTTCCATTCCTAAATTGGTTAGATTACGACCATATTATGCGAGTTCTTTTAAAATTGGAGCACAATATTGAATTCGGTTCTTCTCGGGAACGATGAATATTTTTAGATATATATATATATATATATATATATATATATATATATATATATATATATACTAGTTGGCTTGTGCTTCGTTGATGGTGGGTTGAAATCAAGAAAAATATTCATGACGCGGGGAACAATTTGGATTCGTTCCAATCTTAATCTTCAAATTTCTTGAATTTATTTTTTACCAATACTATATCTAAAATTAATTGATAATAAAGTTATTTTAATATTACATAATTGACTTAACAGATCCAAAACAACTCAAACAACTAATAAAAAATACTGTCGATTTTTTAAAAAAATCAAAATATTATTGTTTTAATATTGAGATGGTTACGTATTAAATCAATTTAGATTTCACGGCTTAATATGCTAAACTCACGATTAGATCATGAACTTTAATGGTTTTAATAATTTTTTAAAAATATATTTTTATTTAATGATATAATAACTTAAATAAATACTTATAAAACTAAACATCAATCAAATAAAAAAGATATTTATTTGAAGTTGTGATAACCTCGTAATAAATTATAAAAATTAATTTAAAATTAATTAAATGTCAAAGAATGAAATTGAAAAATAAAATAAAAAAATTTAATTAAAAATAAAAGATGAAATTAAAAAAACAAAAATAAAATGAAAAAATGCTGTATATATATAGATAATTGTACGAGGGATTCCTTTTTTTTCATAAACTTTTATATATTAAAATGAAATTATTAATTGATTAAATATTAAGTCAGTCGTACACATAATCTAAATGATTTTATAAAAAAATCATTTTTTATTTTTTATAATTTAAATCATCTGTAATTATATTTTTGCCTGGCTGATTATTTGAAGCCATGCAATATTGTTTGGTCAATTCCACCTCTAACTTCAAATCATGTGACATGTTGCGAATTTAAACTATTGTATAAGCAAGATAATTCGAATTGTTTATTTACACTAAGCTTTCTCAAAGTGATAGTGCTGTGCATGGCTTGTATTTTAAGTCAAGGATATGGTCTTTTTAAAAAAAAAAAAAAGATATTCATAATAATTGAAAATTAACTGTCTTTTTTTTTCTAGGAAGTTGAAGATGGAGACCTCATGATATGGATGTTTTTGTGTGTGATGATTCGATATGATATGCATTAAGATTATATTATATATTTGATATGTTGTGATTTTTTATAGATATAATATTATGTTATAAGAATTGAATGCAAATATTGTATCCAGAAATTATTATTTATAGCCTATAAATATGTATATTCTATTTGTCATGTTGTGTGATTCCGACAAATAAATCATGCATATCGATTTGGACATATTAAATATTAAAAAATAATAAAAATGATGCCTAAAGTCTTATCTAATAACATAACAAGATGACGAGTTAAGCTGGTTTTTTTCTCGGTATTAAAATTTTACTAATAAAATAATTATGGGTTGAATCTGAATATTTTATTTATTTTTCTATTTAAAAGTAATTAATAACATAAAGTTAAGTGGATTATTGATTTTTTTTATGTAGCTTTTATTTGTGTTTGGTCCTATGATGTATTATGTTTCTTAAAAGTGTTTTTAATTAAAAATACAAAAAAATAATATATATTTTTTTATTTTTAATATTAGCATATTAAAATCATCCAAAAACATTCAAAAATACCAATTTAATATTCTTTTAAATAAAAACAAGTTGGAATTTAAAAACAAACCCCCCCGTATCCAATCTAATCTCCATGAGCATAACCCGATGAACTTCAATCTAATATAATAAGGGAAGAGAATACGGAATCACGTAGAGAGTTGGGAAAAATTGGAATAAAATAAAATAAATGCTTGTCGATGATGTAGACGAGGCTCCATGTCAAGTTTTCTAGATAAGATGAATGTCACATTGATCTTAATTAAGATTATTAAAAAAGAATTAAAATCTAATTAACAACTTTGGGTAGGAACTTACTTTCACACCAAGAAAAATGAGGGAAATAGAATAGAATTTGAACATCCTAATCATAAAAAGTAGGTAAAAAGTAATCAATTTTATTACCTTGCAAGAGTGTTGAAATGGTTTACGTAATCCAAATCATGGGTGTCTTTTCATATTTACCAAGCAAGCAACTACTTGAAACGGCTCCTAAAAGTCCATTTTTTCAACCGGTGGTGAAATTGTAGCTTTAAAGCATAGCTTTAAAACCTAGATTTGCTTCACATGTCCATCTAGAAGCAGGTCAATTTAAGGTTTAGATTGGTCTAGAATTAAAAAAAATAAATGAAAGAATGGATCAATCAAAAACTTTGATAGCCCATTAATCTTTTTTTTTTATAAAAATTATATCGTTTTAATTTTTTTTATTAATATGGATGGATCTGCTTTTAAATCGGGTTTAATAACTTCACATAAGAATATCCAAACCTTGACGATCTAAATTTTTAGACCATTTATCCTCTACTTGCATGGAAACTTCCTAAAGTCAAAATTGATGTTGATGAGTAAATTGGATGATAGTATAATGGTAACATGGGAATGTTAATGTCTGAAGTAACTCTATTCTAGATGAGCACGTATGTCTAGCATTTGATTGTGGCTAGCAGTTGTGATTAAAATACATTTTCACTTACTTCTCGTGCAAGGAAGTTCAAATTATCAATAATTTGGTAAAGTGGGTTAGAGATATTCCGAGATTGTAAGAAGTTTGCTACCATTAAAAAGTAAAAAGAATTAGGCTAGCAATAATAAAAGGTTATTTTGGTCTTTTTTATTATTTTCAAAACAATAAAAGAATATTAAGCTTTTGTAGAGGTGTTTTGTGGTCTTTTTATAAGTGCCTTTTGTTTTGTTGCGATGATTTTTTTATCTCGATCTCATATTAGATATAATGGATTAATCAAGTTAATTTGGGTAGACATATTTTTTTTTAATTTTATTGTTTGATATTAGTTTACTGGATTTTGAGATTTGGGAGAGTTTTTCTTTCTCAAGGTTATCTCAATTTTATATTTTGAATCATATATTAGTTAGATTATTCTAAATTGACTTGAGTTATCATCACTTGAATAATTTTTTTATATTATAAAAAAAGTTAATTCATCCTACAACCATGGAGGTAGTTTTAACTATTTGAGTGATTAACCTTATAATTTCTTTCTATTTTAGTGTGTTCAACTGTTAAATGTTGATGTTGTTTGTATAAACTAACACGTTTTCTGGTTCTTTTCTTGCCTCTTCTGATAATAATATGTAGCGAAAGGTGCGTCCCGCGTAAAATTATCAAGAACAAAACATAAAAATATACACAAAGAATTATTTTGTATTGACTATACACTAATGTAATTGGGAAGCAAAGTAAAGTTTTTTAAAATTAAGAACACTATAAAATATAGAGAAATATCCAAAATACTTTATTTATTGATTTTAATCTTGTTTGTCAAAATACTATTACAATTCTTTACATAAAAAAAAAAAAACCTTATTGATACTATTTGTCGGGAAAGCACGGATAGTAAACTTTGTTTTTGTGTTCAAATTGTATTTTTAAAATTTTAAATTTTTTATTTTAAACTAAACTTTTTAATATTTTAAATTTTTTTGATATACTAATATCAAAAATAAATTTTAAAAAATAAAAAAATATTTTAATATATTTCTAAGTAAAAAAATATTTTAAAAATAACTACTACCACAATATCAAACACTATAAAAAAAAAGTCAATATCACATTAAACTCTTAATGACCTATGTGGATTCTGAGATGATGCAATATTAATATTGAAAAATTTTAATTTTTTAATTTTTTTTAAATTTCTACCACCTTTTTCCTATAGTGTATATTTTATTTATTTTGTATTTTTCTTGAATTTAGAGCTACCTTTTTGCCACGTGTTAGTATAAAACGGTCGTATATTAGTTGATATATTGACTTTGCCAGCATATAACAGTCTCAAGTAACGGAATAAACTCAAATAGGAAAAAAAAAAAAGTTTAATCATTCAAATAGATAAAATACAAGTTAGGCACTCAAATAAAACAAAAAGCGTTTGAAAAATTGCAATTCTCTAATTTATAATAGGATCAGGCGATTGAATGCAGTTAAAAAAAATAATTCAAAGGTTGGTCACTAAAATTGCAATTTTCCCCCCAACCTCTGAGACCCATAAATATATGATAATTAATATTTTTATATATAAATCATGGAGTTTTATTTACCTCACATTAGACCGTTGGATTTAAATAAAATAGAGTAATAATGTAATAGGAATCGATATTTATTGACGCCAGCATTGTCACAGTCGTATACTTTTGACACCCTTTAATGCTCCACCCTTTAAGAAATTATCTCTCAACGTTTTCTCTTCAAATGTTTTTTACCTCGTGCTGAAATTTATTATTATTACTGTTTCACCACCACGTGGGGGGGAGAGAATTTCAGGCCTCGACGATAAATCCAAATTAATTTCCAAGTTGTTCGGCTAGGTTCTTTGGATGCTTTGAGTGGAGAATTCAGAAACAAAAATGAAGATGTGAAAGAGAACGGTGACGTTGTAGGGCTAGTGGTAGCTGCAATAAAGTTTCTCCGAGAGTCGCTTTCCATGGCAGATAAGTAAGGACGCCAGCTGCCTCTCTCGCAAAAACAGAAAGAATCCAGCTTGCTCGCTCACCTAATTCTTGCATGTGGGTCAAGTTGAATTTTCTACCATGGAGAGTGAAAAGCATGTCTATCATTGACCACATCGAATGGAATATGAAAAAGTAATCAAATTAATGTGAAAGCTTTGTCTTTGTGGCCATCAACTCTTGTTGCTTGTATGGTTAATTTACTCGATCCCTGGTCATTTAACCACCCCAGATAAATTCAAGTCTTTTTTTTTGAGAAAATTAAAATGATATTATTTTAATTATCAGTATTTTTTAATCAAATCAATCTATATCAAATGGGGGGTTTAGATCGTATAATCATAGATGTCGGGGGTCCAACTATAGTACCGATCCGGTTTTAAAGCAATGATTGGAACTAGTTCAGCATTGGCTAGAATGTGAAAACTATGTGGCTGCAATAGAAAAAGGCTAGCCCTCGAGGCCTGCGGAGTCAACTGGTAATCTTTGATGGTTGAGCCAATCGGAGGTACTTGTGTGTCGGCTAGCGATTGGTTGGGCGATGGAAGAATTTTGTTCAAAGTGTTGTGTCATGTGTCCCATATTACAGGAAAAAGGTCATGTATGTTTGATTATATCCTGGGTAAACTTCATTCTGTCCCTGTACATTTATGAATCTTCCAATTATACCCCTATAGTTTAGAATCTCTCAATATCACCCTTCTAGTTCTCTAAACTAAAAGCCCCAATATTACCTAATACCTACTTTTAAATTTGGTTGTTATTGTTTTTGTAACATGTTATAACATATACGTGGACTTGAGATAACAAGGTGAGAGAAAGAGCAAGAAAAACTAAAATAAAAACACGAAAAGTCAGCTTGATTTTGAAATAGAGAGTGATTTCTTTTTTATTTCCAATATGAATTGGTGAAAATTAATTTTGAAACAAACTAAGCAAGACTAGTAAAAAAAGAAAAAATGGTTTAATCTTGGGTTTTTTTTATCATAAAAAATTTTTTTTTATTAACGTGGTGCACAGGTCAGTTTGTGCGCACCTCAACTAATTCCACGGGTCCTGAAGTTAATGATTATGTAAGCCTACAATAGCCCTAAGATTTGTAGGACTTGAACTTGTGACTTCTAGAGAACAAACCTAAAGTCTGATCATTTAAGTTACACCCTCGAGTTATGAAATATAATTCTTAATATATCTTCTAAGGTGATTTATATATATCCTATGAAAAATATTAAAAATTATCTCATAAATAAAAATATTTAACAATGCTACATAATTGATGGACATGGTTAACGTGGAGACTTCCAAAAGATTAGATATTAGGTTAGTTGAATAGTATTAAGAAATACAAGGGTTAATTGACAAAAATAAGAAAAAAAATACAAAACTAGAAATGAATAATTGACACAAATACAATAGTAAATTTAGGGTATTTCCTCTATAAATGAAAGGGAAAAAATGATAGAAATGCTGGATATTCTAATTACTATATTAAGATGATTTTATGAATTGGAAAAACTTAATCAATCATGGAATCACAAAATAATGGTATAGATACTATAAATATTAAATATATTTGTTAAAATAACTGTACAGTCAACCAATTCTATTATTAATTTTGTTTGAGGGCCAAAGAGTATTCTTAAACTATTTAATTTACATGTCAATCCAGATTATATCTCTTCCCTCGATTAAATTCTATTAGCTAAAATAATGTATATATATTTTTAAATATACATCAAGTATAAAAATCTTTTTTTCAAACAAAGTTTTTTATTTTTTTCAGCAGCATTCCTTAAAATATGTTTCCACAAGAAAAAAAACTTCTATATGGGCTTGTAGGATTAGGTGGGCCTTCCATAGAGTCCACCCAAATTTAATCCTCAAAATTTAGTCCACCAAAAAATATGGAAGATAAACAAGGGGAGGACAAAACTCTATAGCGCATAAATTTCTAGGGCACAAAACTGAACCAGACAGAGAAAGGGAGCTCACAAAAAGTTAAGAGATGGGAGTTACAAAGGAACTAGTTGAGTCTACTCTAAAGTCAAAATTGAATCCTTCACATCTTGTAAGCTCTATTTGGTTTCTTTAATTTCTGATCCCTACCTTTGAATATTTTTGTGTATGTGCTTCTGTTTTGTGTAATTATGCTAAAAGATACTAACTTTCAGCTTAATTAGCAATTTTAAGCTACTGGGATCTGTTTATATTTGCTATTGATCAGTTTTTATTTTTGGGTTTTGGCTTTTATTAGTGTTTGTTTGTGGATTTTAGAAAGTGGGTCTTCTTTGTTTCTAGAAAACATCATCCTTAAACACTTAAAAACTTTGTCCATTGTTAGTCCTTTCAGCCTTTTTTCTTCATGTTTTATTGATAGTCTGATGGTAGAGTTTTTATAGTAGCTACCTAGTCTCAATGTCGTGTAGATTTTTAAGCATTGTGGAGGTCAATAGGTTGATCTGTATGAAGTTTTAGTCTTTGATAAAGGGAAACAAAGTTGCCACTCATTTTGGGTTTGACACCTGAAAATCTCATTGCACAACGGTAGTCTGTTTCGGTTATGCTCTTTCTAACGTCATGGAACTGGGTTATATTTTCATGGTTGGAAAACTAGAATTTAGAAGTAACTTCCATATTTCGTTTGCCTCTTCTATGATTTATAGTTCATGTTGAAGTAGGATGTAGAAAAAGGTTGAGGGACTTCTTATGAGGTGAAAGGGGTAGGATGGTGATTGAAAGTTTTAAGGGCCTAATTGAAACTGACTCCTACATAGTTGTAATAATCTGTGATTTATCCTTTAGAAAACTCTCTGATGAAATCACTGGAAAGGAGGAAGGTGGTTTGAATAGTGTGCAGTGATTACCGTCTTGATGGAATGACAGTGCTGGTCGGATAAGCTATAAAACCACGGAGGATACTTTGGTGCTTAAATTATTATTTTGTGATATTCTGGTCAGCGTTGGTATTTGTCTAGGTGAGAACTCCTGAATTCACGAGTTCATGCAACTGTATTCCTATGATATATATGAACCAAGGTGCACTATTGGAGTGACAATGTGAAATTTTTGGAAGGCTGTACTTATACAGAATATTATAAATCCATGCTGTTCAACACATAGTAAACTGAAGTGGCATGGAAGGTTCCAGTGAGAAAGGGTGGTAAAAGGGATAAACTTTATGACGGATTGTTAAATTAAATGTTTATCATGAGCTTAGAGTTTGATGACTACATTGCCCTAGTGTAGTCCTAGAACATCCTGTTAAGGATGTTCCAGGGCTTTTGTAGCAAATCCTGTTAAGGGCGAACATATTAGTGTAATGCTTCTCCTTCTCCTTCTCCTTCTCCTTCTTTTTTTTTTTGGGTAAACTAATTCATCTTCTTTTTTTTTTCTTTTTCTCTCTCTTTTTTTTTGTGATCTCAGGAAGTGGTTGATACATCTGGAGGGTGAGTTCCTTCTCCCGAATAGATTTGTCTGAAAATGGAACAACTTTACGTGTTGATTCATCGCTTCTGTATCTTTCTTGTCTCGCTTCTGTATCTTTCTTTTTGATAAAACTTTATTGGTTGTCAGCTGTGGTGCAAGTTTCGCTATTGAGATTGTCTCAGAACAATTTGAGGGGAAGAGGCTGCTGGAGAGGCATCGACTTGTCAATGCTGCTCTGGTAGAGGAGATGAAAGAGATCCATGCCCTCTCAATAAAGAAAGCTGTGACCCTGCGCAGTGGAAACAACAGCAAGAGACCCAGCAATCTACATCTGCTGCATAAGATCATGCTTTCAAAATATTTATCGGAACTCACGTGTATTTGGTAGCCGATGAGCGAGCCTGAGTGTGGGAAAAGGAGCGAGCCTGAGTGTGGGGAAAAGGGATAAAATGCTTTTTAATGGAAGTATGTATATTAAGATTCTAAGATACTAAGTATGTATATTTTGAGAATTTTATAATAGAGTGTGGTAGCATTTATTTATTTATTTTTAAATGGATGTGTGGAATTTTAAAATTCTGGCAATCAAGTGAAACCTGAAGAGTTGGCAAGTATAATATAAAATTTATCGTGTCATTTTAATGCTGAAGTGAGTTGTTTGATATCAGTCATTTGCCACCTCATTCTTCAAATCCATGTTATTCATACCACCTCAATTAAATTTCTTATGTTATATTTATCACATCTTTTAAATTTTTGAGAACCCAAACATCTATTGGAAAAAATAAATATTGACTTTAAGTATGTTTATATTTATCTTTAATTTTTGAGAACCCAAACATTTTTAAATTTATATTTATCTATTGTTTAGTATGATATAAGTTTAGGGTTAATTTCTGATTTTGTCTCGGAAGACATTGGAATTTGTGTGCAGCATATCTCACGTTGATATTTTTTTTTCCTGCCTGGTAGATGACAATGGACAGCTTCGACAGACATTTAAGTATGTAGATAGGTTCGGTCACCGGCTTGTGACAGCCAATCATCTTGCCCTCCATTTTTGGTGACTGTCACACCGACTTCAAGTGTTAATATAAATTTAGTATCTTACAAGACTTAATATAAATATTATAATTATAGAGCACCAACTAGATATATATATATAAAAATACTAATTACAATCAAAAAAGTAATTTCTAAAGGTCCAACAAAAACAACCTGTTAATAAGCTATCAGCCTCGAAAAGAATAAATAACAAGAGGGTTAGTTCGACATCTTAGTGAGTAGATAATGTTCAATATACATGCACGAGATAATACAATGATGAGAAATATATACACAAACATGACTTTAAGTTCTTACATGAAAGTTTCTCAAATAAACCATAATAAGAATATCATAAGGTAAGACTCGTCAAAAAAATAAAATGCAATGAGCATGACGTTGCATAATGTGGAATGATAAGTCGCTAGAAGTTGGAGACTCTCTCGACCAACTAGGGTTTAGATACGATGTGCATAAAGACTAATGCTACTATGTTAGCATGAGTATTCTAACTATAGTTTTGAAACCCGGCCCGGCCCGGCGAAGTCGACCGTGACCGTACCGATCCGGGTGAAACCGAGCCGGGTTGATGAAAAAATAGGATAAGTCATGACCGGTGTGACCCGGCGACCCGCAAAACCGGTCAAAAACTCGGTTGCAACCCATTGACTTTTTTTTACTAAAACGACATCGTTTTGAATCTTTTTAAAGTTGGGATTGACACTGACCTTGGTCAGAGACTGGAACTGAACCTTGGACCGAACCGGGTTTAAAAATTATGATTCTAATCGATATATTATAGGTTCATATCATAATCATACTGGATAGATTCATATCTCAATGCTCGACTCATGACATCAATCAAATAAAAAGCCATCAATTCGGAAGTAAATAATGGTTCATAATAAAGATTCAGTTTCAATAAATGATCATACTTAATTATAAATAAGAAATAAATAATAATATAAGAATTACCAAGAAGCACAATTAATTTCATATTAACAATTCAAGTATTTATACTAATCTTCTACCATATGAAAAATTATTCACTCACCCGACTTAAAAGTAAAAATAACACAAAGCGATACCAAGGCAATTCTATTAATGTCCCATGTAGAACATCAGAATTATCTGAAAGCAAAAGAAAACACACTCCAAAACAACTTAAAAAATATACAATCTATTTAATACACTTAACTTAGGGTCTAACTTATAACCCTATATGTTTATGAACCAAACAGATCATTTTTTCAAAAAAACCAAAAAATCAAACGGTTTTCCAAAATCTAATTCAAAAGAAAACAAATAAAAAAACATGATAATTATTCACTAATTAATCTCAATTATTCGTCAAATCAATTTGAAAAACTTAAATTATAGCTAGGGCTAATCCGTATTTTTTCAAAGTTCAAGGACTAAACTGTAAATATCTAAATTTGAGAGACTAAAATGAAATTTCATCATTTTCTAACTCAAGACCATATTATCAAGATTTCTAGCAAGGATTTTTCACAATTTTAATATTCTCACACCCAACACATCAATTAAACCAATTAATCTGAAATCATTATTCCTAACAAAATCATCTAAAATTCAACCAATTAAACCATTACCTATAACAATTAATCCATATAACATTTCAATCAACTCATCAATTATACCTAAAACCCTAATCTTTAACAAATTCAAAATCTTAACTAATAATAACTCTTATACATATTAAAGTATAAATCTTACCTTGACAATTTTTTTTTAATTCTCTTCATTTCTCTTTCCTCCCAGTTCTCTCTTTTTAATTGCAGATCCTTTTCTTTTTTTTATATATATTTATCAACTCATATGCAAATATTACCTCAATACCCCTCATCCCTTTATATTTAATATCTATCCTTCCAAGAGCATTGTTGTTTTCCTATCAATTCTTTCTCTTTTATATTAAAATATTACAAAATACATGTATAAATTATATTAAATTTAAAAATATAATTGTGTTGTATATATATATATATATATATTAAGTTAAGTTTGACAATACTTTATTCATTTCTCATTAAGTAAAGTAATTATCTAAAAAAATTCTTTCTTTCAAAGTCGGTTCAAATCTTTCTTATCAAATATCAATCGTGTTGAAAGTTAAATTACAATCCTTAACCACAAACAAGTTAAGGGTTGTTATTTCTATCCGAGAAAAAAAATCTTTTAGTAGAAATCTAGTTCAAAATTTTATTTGCTTATTTGATCATAGTTTTTCAATCAGCCAAATTAGCATATTTAGGATGAACCTCTAGGGTCAGCAAGGATTGCAAGTAGGTTTGCTTTCCACCTTTTAACCCTATGGTTCAATTGTGAAAACAACTGGATTTAATTTAGGCAGTGTGTTTTTGCAGTTAGGTTGAGTTTTTGAAAGTATTTGAATTTTTTTAAAATTAATTTTTTTATATTTTAGATGATTTTGATGTGTTGATTCTAAAATAAATAAAAATATATTATTTTAATATATTTTTAAATAAAAATATTTTTAAAATTAATCGCTACTATAAAAAAAAAATTACCTTAATATCGATAAGGCTCTTTAATTATGCTATGCTGGCCAAGCAAACCACTTGATCGTGTTCGGTGTTTTAGATTTTATTTAGAACTTGTTTATTAATATAAAAAATATTTTAATTTATTAAAAAAACACATTAAAAAAATCAATATCTCCATTTCACATTCTCAGCCACAGGTGGGCATAGACACATCTTATCCAAAGATGACAAAACGGCAGGGAAGGGACGGTGTCCATGCTTTTACAAGCAGAAAATTAAATCTTATTAATCAATCACCGCTCTTCAATAGTTTAGTAATGAATTCATATAACTATTTAATAAGTATACAAGTTGCAATAAAAAATTAAAATGGACACATAAACCAACAAACTAGAAGGATGCAAACCCCATTAGGAAAAAAAAGATACCGCAAATCCCATTTTCTTGGCTCTATCTTTCAGGCTTAAACAAGAAAGAAGCAACACCTATCATGTTTCTGAAACTGGATTCTATGGCTTCTAAGCTTGTAAATCCAGCTTCTCAAGCGGGGCATCCAGTACCAAGAATGAGAAAGATGCTTAAAACTCATAGCAGGTCAGTCCCAGCTATAATTCATCCATGGACCAGGAGGGAAAACATTGCTGATGGGGTTAGGCCAATTCACACCATCAAAGTTGCAGAACAAAGCCCTGGATTAGTTGATGATAACAAGGAGATCAATGAAAATGACAAAGATAACAGGAAATTGAACAGATTAAAGCAGACCTTTACCAGGCAGTCCAAGGTATGTCTGTCCCCCTTGAATTTTCAGTCTCATGTGCCTAATATTCTGCCATTAATTCCCTCAACAATGAGCTTGTTGAGCATTCTGCAATGAATACTGAAATGGGGTGGCATTACAATGTGATCAAAGTAATTAATAGAGGGATTTTTGGAGTCCCATCTGCAAAGAAATCTGCGATTCTTGGTTTGGTGGAGCTATTAGAGTCTCAAAATCCAACACCAGATCCTACTCTAAATCTTGAGAAGGTAAGTCAATAAGCTTATATGTAAGTTGTGAATGTGCCGATGAAAACTTGGTAGTTAAAGTGTTGCTTCTATAATTGGAAAGGTGGGTGGTTGCTGGAAGCTTGTGTACAGTACAATCACTATACTGGGTTCAAAGAGAACAAAGCTAGGATTGAGAGATTTTATCACATTGGGAGACTTTTTCCAGAACATTGATGTCGCTAAGGTATCAGATTCCTCTTGCGTATAGTAAGATTGATGAGTCCTATTCTTTTCAGCAAATACGTAGTTTGTCAAAAAGCAATTTATCTACTTCATTTTTTTGTTGGTCTTTGACTAAGTTTCCTCATTTACTGATGCAAAAATGGAGGGCAAAGCAGTTAATGTGATCAATTTCAATGTTAGAGGATTGAATTTGTTGAATGGACAGCTGACAATTGAGGCATCCTTCAAGACTGCGTCTAAATCATGTAAACACTTTACATTTTGGTCACTTGTTCCTGCTTTTTCTTTGATTATGACTATCATAATTCATTGAGATTGCAAGTGATGACAGAGTACTAATCTTCATCTAATCTTTTTCAGAGAGTTGATATAAACTATGAAAGTTCCACTATCATCCCTGATCAGGTAAAGCTAAACCTATTGAGCAATGAAGTATATGCTGCGTTTGCTAGCATTTGAAACTTCGGTCCGTGATTGTAGTTTTGCAACTGCAGACTATAGTTTTCTTGCAGAACATTTCATTTAGTACTGCAACACAAATCGATGCTGAATGTTTCAGTAACTTCAAAATTTCTTTGTTTTGTTGTGTGGAAAAACGACGACAGTTGATGAACCTGTTTCGAAAAACTACGATCTTCTGCTTAGCATATTCAATCCGGATGGTTGGCTCGAGATCACGTATCCTTTTCGGCATTCTAATTCATTATTATGAATTTGCTTAGAGCATACTTACTTTAATATCATAGTTTGGTAATTGTGAAGAATGCACTTGATCCTTGATTTGGTTAACATAGATATGTTGATGATAACATGAGGATAGGGAGAGATGACAGTGGCAATATCTTCATACTAGAGAGATCCCAAGAATCTGAAACTTAAAGATCAATTTGCTGCTGATGATCTTCCTGACAGCAAATTCATTATTTTAGTGATACAATCTTCAAGAATTATGCTGATTTCTTCAATTATTTCAGTTGAAAATTTTGACTCATTGCAAACAGAACACATGTAATACTTTACCATATTGGCAAAAGCCAAATTCATCGCTGTTAAGTTTTGAAGCAAAACATTGTGTCTACAAAAATCTGTCCAGCTACATTATACATGCAGCAAGAATAGCTGATATATGCAGTTGTTCTTATCCCATGCACCTTCTTTTCAAGAATGAAATAGTCAGATTGAAAGATAATTCATTTTTCTGTAGTGTTCCATGATCTTTTTTACCCCAACCTTCTCTCTTAAACCTAGAAGGATAGATTTTTACGAACTAAAATATTGGAAACAAGGTTTTCGAACTTGCATTGTTAGGGATCTTCGCAATGGAAAATCCCTTAAAAATAGAGGCATGCCGCTATCAATGGAGAGCACACGGTATTCTTTAGTAAAAGGCGAAAGAATAGTTCGCTCTGTGCTCACCACACGGCTCCATGGTTTCTTCCATTAACGACATGCTTCATTTTATAGAAACGAGGGCTAGCTTTTGCATGTCTCTTTTCTCGATGTGGGACTACAGCTTTATATTTTCTTGCCTTTGCTTTACAATATTCTGCCATCGAAATACCATCATTTTTTTTCTTGATAATATTACCATTTTTTGTCGACTTCCATTGACTAGGGACAGATATCATGTGCAATGAATTCCCTTTCATGTTTTAAAATGAGTCGTAACAATTTTGAGATCCCATCTAAAGGAGTCCAATCCATCTCTTTAAACCCCAACACTAAACAAGTAGGACCAAAACCATGACGCTCCGCAGCAAGGAAAACAACAAGCCCTATGGGATAAGGCTATATTTTGTAACCTTGAGCCTCAAGCTATGACATTCTTTTTACAGTTCTCCTCTCCTCTCGCGAATAATAATAATAATAAAAAATTATCTTGCATTGGCTAATTTAGTCATAAAGAGTCTTTTGAACATTAAGTTTGTCATAACCCAATTTTTGAACAAATAATAAAATTGAATATAGTTGATAATGGGGTTTAGACAACACCAAAATTTAAAGTTTGATGATGGAATTATTAAATTTGAGAGTCAATTAATCAATAATTGAAGAATTAATAAGTTGGAGATTTTAATTAAAAATTTAGATTAGTTTAATTAATGAAATCAGAGAATTAATAAGTTCACGAACTTAATTAAAATTTTGATTTAATTAATTAAATAAATTCAGGATTTAATTGAAATTAATCCAAGGGGCAAAATTAAATTTATTGATTAAGGGACCCAATTGATACATTTCAAAACATCGAAACCAAACTACACCATTTGTCAATTCTTTACGCAAGATGACGCCGCTTTTGATCCCATCGTTTCACCATCCTTCCGCTTCGCCGACTGACCGGGCCGATTCAACAGAAACAAATCCGGCAATTCAAGGCCACTACACCACGATCCTGCCCATGATCCCACTCATGGATTGATGAAGAGGGGGAAGGAGTTTTCTGCATCATTGGCCGGGCTCTATAAAAAAGAATGAGCAGAAAGCGAGAGGAAAGGGGGAGGGGAATTGAACCGAAAATCATGAGGAAAGAGAAGAAAAAACCCAAAGACACAGGAGGGAAGAAAGGCGGGGAGGAGCGAAAAATCAACCGTAAACCCAAGAGCAAAGGCTGAAGGAAGAACACCCGAAACAGAGAAGGAGTTGGAAAACGAATAACACGGACTGAAACAAGAAAAAAGGGAGAGCAGGAACCAAAACAAAGACACTGGGAAAGAATCGAGAGATCTGAGCCAAACAAAGACTAAAACCGGGGAAACAGAGAAGGGAGAGACTGGAACGAATAAAAACCGAGAGGGAGAGACGGGGAACGAATAAAAAAAAACGAGAGACGCAGGTGAGAACAAGAACATGGATCCGCGGGAAGAACAAAGACCGAGAGAGAAACGTGAACCGGGGGAAACAGAGGAAACAAAGAAGCGGTAAGAAAGAAACGAAAAGGGGAAAACGAAGGTTATTGTCTAGCAGTGGCGCCGCCATCACCATCGCCTCCATCCCTTCTTCCCGCGACCGAGGTTGGCGCCACTCCCTTCGCTTTTTAATTCAACTACATAAGAAGCAAGAGAATTACAAATCACCTGCCATGTCAGAGCAAGTGAATTGTAATTATCAGGCTGACGTGCGCAGTGCCATCATTACTAACCAGCCGGTCCATCGGGTCTAGACCGATGACCCAACCTAATCAATCTAGTCCAAAAATATAAATTAAAAAAATAAAAGATAAAAAAATAAAAAAATACATAATAAAAAAGGATGTGTATAGTATAAAAAAAATAAATATGAATTTATTGTTTTATTCATTAGGCCCAGAGTCGAATAAAACTATTGATTCAAATTTATTTCATTGTATTTTATTTAAATCACTAAAAAAAATGCATGCAAAATAAAATAAAATAAAATAAAATAAATTTATTGGTTTATTCATCGACGCCGTGAGTCAGAACAAAGATACTAATGTAAATTTATTTTATTTTATTTTCTTTTGTTTTATTTTTTTAGCTACATAAAATAAAAATAATGTGATTGCATAAAAAAAATTGATTTTATTTGTTTATTCATCGACGCCGTGAGTCGGGAATAAAAAAAAAAATAATTCACATTTATTTATTTTCATACCTACATAATATTTACCAACGCCAGAGTTGGGAAATATCCATAGTTGAATATTCAGCCGCACCGAGAGCTAGGAATATTACACACAAAAAAAAAAAAAAATCATAGTATAAACCAAAAAAAAAATGTTAGCAATTAATGACAAAATCAAGAATGCAGCCACCTTAGGCGGGGAGCGTTTAAGTGGGTGATAATATCTTCCCTTTTTTATGTAACCGGCTCTCGGACCATAGAATCTACATTGACCAATTAGGGTTCCTAGTAACCGTAATACTAGGTGGCGACTCCTTAAACAAAGAATATCCCCATTAAAGAATAGGATGCCAGAAATCCATTCTTTTCCATGAACCCCCATAATTTTTTAAGGCGCGCACTTGTGGTAATGTTGGGTCGCACTACGTGATGGCGACTCAACTGGGACTAATGGACTCGCTTTGCCTTTTGTTTGTCAATTGCTATAATGTTTGTTACGTTGTGTTTATTTGTTAATTTTTCCTGCATTTATCAGCTTTAGCATGCATCCTTGTTTGTATTGTGGGTGCATCACGTTAAAGCACACACCCTACAATCAGGATAAGTGGGGGAGTAACGGTACCCCAGTGGCTTTAGCCCATGGTAAGACTCGTGAAACCATCCAACTCCACGATTGTTTACTGGAAGTGGTTGATATGCCAACCGAGATTACTGGGGCCTCTATCTTCACTACTTGTAAGCCTCATATCAACCTTTCGGGATGATCAAGCACGCGAGAGACCCATTTGAAACTAGATAATGACCGTCTTGATGCACTACAACAATTAGGATCTTTCTATTAGGTTGTCATCCGTGAATGGGCGTTACATTTCATACATTTTAATTGAATCAATATTTTTTGCATAAATTGTATGATTTACATTTCAAGAGTTGAAATATAGGTTCCCCAGTGAAACCTACATATAATAATCATTTGAGGAAAAAGACAAATGAAAACCTAAAAAGAGCTCGGTTGAAGCCTAACATCAAAAAAAGAGGTGGACAATCCATGGGAAGTAAGTCAAGGATTACTAGTCTACTCGAAGCAGGTCTTGAGAAATAAATCCGGAAAAAGCAACACTTATATCTCGACCGGAAGATATGCATGTAACTCATTTCCATCCACAAATCGGGGGCAAATAGGGGTGTCATCTCGAATTTCAACAACCTATGCATTTCCAGCCAGGATACCGAGAGTGTCACTCCACCATTGATTCTATAGAAGGAATATCAAAGGCAAGGTGGTAAAAGAAGATGATGCGAACAAATTCATTTGCCCTAGAGCAGGAAGGATGAGGGCATTTGAGGAATTCACCATATGATCCTATAAAGGTATTGAGATGTGTTTGGTGCCCAACGTTGTCATTCTAAAAATTTTGGAGTGCGATTTTGTTAAATATAGGAACTCGATGTCCTATAACTCATCTCAAAGCATCTTGCAACAAAATGGGCGAGGTGGTTGATAATGAGAAAGCGGGCTGATTCATTTCTTTCAAGACAGTTTGAGTAATGTTGCCTCTACTTGGCATATGCGGTTGGACAATACCAAGGGTTAAAAAAATGGAAGGATTTAAGTGGATGCCTTTATGAGGCAATATAAGTTCAATATAGACGGGCCTCCGATGGGTTAAGCTTGCAAGCTACGGGAAGGACAACAAAGGAGTCCATAAGGGAATACGCGAGATGGTGAGGTAGCTGCACAAGTTAATCCTCCCATGTTGGAAAAAGAGATGATCGATTTATTTTCCAACACCTTAAAAACTCCGCACTTTGAATACTTGGTTAGAAGCTCGCACAACATTTCGTTGACACAGTTATTGTAGACTAGGAGGATTGAACAAGCCATTAGGTTAGTAAAATTGCTGATCCAACTGAAAAGAACGGTTTGCACACAAAAAGGAAAGGACATCAAGGGGTGGCCAAGGCTCTACCGTTCCTATAGCTAATTTCTTTACGCCCGACTAAATCAACTATCTTGAAGAGAAAGCTATGGGTGATATTAGGTCGAGAATGATACTAAATGCTTAGCTCCATGTGTTATCATGCCAAAGATCCAGTTGGCATAAGATCTTTGTTGTTGAACTTCTTTTCCTAAAGCTTCAATGAAATAATGAGTTTGTCATTCAATGGTGTTCCGCGACCAAAGCATTATTCGAGTTAAGAAAGTTTTTCTTATAAGAACTCACGAATACACCTTTGAAGCCTCGCGTAGATCTCAGTAAACGCAATTCATCTCTTGTACCAAAATCACATTTCCTATTGGAGTTTTGAAAATTTGATCTAGTGTTTTTGATTTCAAAAATAATTTGATGTTCATTCAAAATGATATTTTTCACATTCTACTTGTAGAATGACAAGTGAATCAAGCAGCTCTCCATCATTGGTGAGCTAAATTATAAACCAAAAATTATAGAAAAAGAAAAGAAAAAAGAAAGAAATGAATAAACTTCCTCCATGACTTTTGAATCATGTGTTTTAAAAATATGAATAATGGTATGTAGTGAATTCGTTGCTCATGATTCATGAAATGCATCTTTGCAAAAGACCAAACCATCACCTTTGGATGAGGTCAAAGTTTGCTCGATCTTAACCATTGCGCTTGAAATGGAAAAGGCCATCTTTGTTATTCCTTTCACTTTCTGAAATAAGTGCATCCCTTCACGATGCCTTTTGAGCCTGGACTGATTTTTTCTTTCATGGAAACAAATCCAGACTAGATCACACCCCACTACGGGGGCAAGAGAAAATTTCAATGAGAAATGAGAAAAGCCGTGAGGATGCAAAAAGGCATAAATAGCCCAAAATTCGAATGCTAGGGGGGCATACCCAACTCGCAAGAAAAGTGATAACCAAGATAAAATGAGGGTGCTGTGCTAGTATGAGAAAAGCCAAGGGGCAACTTTCAAAGTATGAGCGGCAAAAGAAAATCTGAATAGCGTCAATAGTCAAGCTGTTGATAATGATCCTTAGTCTTTGAGACCCTGCAACACTCTTTGAGCCTTATGAATCTTTTCCTTCATAGCTTCAGAACCACACGACTACACACGTCCGATAGAAGTCCTTTCTAATCAAGCAAGCAAGCAACCTATAACAATAAATGCAATGCTCTCAAAATGCAAAGAATACTTTTCATAAGATTCATGACATCAAGAATAAACTACTCATTATTATTCATCACTGATAAATGAATGTTCAAAAAGAGACAAGTTTTCTGCATACAAAACCTCTGGAGCTTTTCTCGAGCTCATCTCCAAAAAGCCAAAGGCAGGCCATCTCTATGATGTATTTTCATCAGAGACTCTATCGGGCTAACAAAACACATCATAAGAGCAGCAAATAATCTTCTTACCAAGAAAGAAAATAACCAAGGAGCGTAAGATTTCAAAACAAATTGTTTTAGACTCACATCGAAATAATTTTGTTTTCAAAATGCAAGATCAAGATTTCAAGATTCATCCCAGTAAACTATCTTTCACCAAACTTAAAAGGAGAGAAATGAGAAGATTGGCCTCAAACAACACATTCATTCATCAAGTTTACCAATGTACACACTTCAGAATGCAATGACCACGTAAAGGGGGCAACATTATATTGGAAGGAAAAAATTCCTAAAAATGATGGTCATTCCCTACCCAACTGCACAAGGGCATTTTGGCCTTGAGACAATGATCCTTTCTGCAAAAGTGAGAACCTCAATGTTTTTACTAATGTGACGTGAGGGGTAATGAATAATCCTCTCACATTATTCGACGAGATAAACCGAAAACTTTGAAGAAGCTACGGCGAGCGGGCTCGATGATACCAGAAAGGGGCGAAGCTATGCAACAAATCTTAAAAAACCGGAGGATAGGCGAACCTGAGCGGGATAGGAAAACCAAACGATTAAAGATGGACTCAAATAGATAGTCAAGATCCATCACTCAACCAAGCAGAACGAAAACATTTAAGAAGAAATGAATGGGGGCCAATTATTTCAAATCGTAAAGAGGCACGCATATCATTTAGAACTTGGAGACATCGACAACGAGTATTTGAAAATTCAATGAAATCCATCAAGTTTGCCAACTCTGGGAAATGGAGAACATTGAAATAAAGCTTTAAAAAAATTTTCACTTTCGAGAATTTTTCAACTGGGCAGAGTCAGCCCATGAAAATTAGGCCACCCTAAAAAAATAATATCTCAGATTTTCCCACCACCTTTCATTCTCCATTCGAGCGCTTTTGAGTCTCCTCAGTTTTAGGAGTTTCTTTTTCTTGCTGAGTCTCCTCTGTTTCCTTTGCCACTGAGCTCCCTCGCTCTTATCTCCATTCGAAGGTTCCTTCGAGTCTCGTTTTATTCTCCTTTTCGAGCTGGCTTCGAGTTTCTCCTCAATCCATCGAAGGTAGTGCATTTTTATCCTACTCCATTCAAGACGCCCTTTCGAAGCCCCTTGTCTTATCTAATATTCGAGTTCTGCTTTGAAGCCCCCGTAAAAAAAAAAAAAACTCTTTCTATTTTTCCTCCATTCGAGCCCGCCTCGAGCTCCGCTGCCTTATTTCCATTTCGAGAGAGCCTTCGAGCTCCTCACCATTAAAGGTAGTGCATTTCCATCCCACCTCTCTTTGTGTGCTTCTTCGAGCCCTC